>JAIUSX010000149.1:1200000-2400000 GCA_026573805.1 Hesperophylax magnus | reverse complement strand
GAACATTTTCGTGCTTGTAAACTTGGCCACCCTGATAAATCGGCAATCGCCGAACACTTAATAAAACCGGCCATTACTTTGCATTTGCTCCTGAGGTCCTGGGAAGACCCAAAACTTATACATCACGCCTCATTATGGAGGCAATTGAAATCTACAAAAATCTATTTAATATCAATAGAGACGACGGAGCTAAGCTCAACAGCTCTTGGTATCCGGTAATTGACGGGTACACCAAAGCTAAACGCAAATAACATGTCTAAGTATACTCCAATACCATATAAAAATACAATATAAAACCATTGTATTTATACCTTGATACTGGGTACATCTACTTTAACCGCTGTCAATCAATTCTAGAATTCGCCACAAGATGTCGCCACTTCCGTTGGCATTTCGCACTTGGACGGGCCCCAGGCTAACATAAATACTGTGCTTTCAGAATTCGCCACAAGATGTCGCCACTTCCGTTGGCATTTCGCACTTGGACGGGCCCAGGCCACAAACAAATAAGCACAAACTCGACAACCAAAATTTACACATCTTCGGATCTACCCTGATGATGGACACTGCAACGCTGTCCGAAACGTAGGCTAAAGAAGGAGTTAACGCAACACGGCATAACACCCCAAAAACAAACAACAAAAATGTGTTAAGTTATTGAACTTTTTCCAAAACACCCTTAATTTGGATATGGTTAATGATAGGAACATTAGTACGACTAGACGGGGGACAACAATCGATGCAGTTTTTGAACGATTAATTAAGGATTTGAGTGCTAATGTATATATCTCGCACTTTAGTTACCATCACCCAATTATCACGACATTAGGAAATAATATCCGTGAAAGTGACAATGAAAATGTCACATGATTGGTAAATCGTAATGGAAATTTTTAATTGTAATATTGTTGTTTATGTAATAGTTAATAATTTTAAATATTATTGCATAACTGTAAATAAATTGAAAATTTTTGGAACTGTCCTTATATCGAAATTCATTCATGTATAAGAAAATGTTAAAAAGAGAAAATCTATGCTTCGTCGTTGGATTATTTGACCTATAATCTTCAAACTAACGTAAGACAGAAAAAAAGAGAGAATGAAATGAAAAGAGAGAGAGAAGAATACTAAAAGTTTCACTTCTGTCGTGCGTAGGCTTGCCACACACTGTATTTTGAATATGAAGAATGAATCTGTAGAGTTATTGAAAATGAATACATATCACAAGTAAATTTAATTCAACGTTAATTAGTATATTAGAACAATGTTATCATGGCGTGTTATCTTACAATTTCGGAGGCATTTATTTTTTTTGCAAATTTCGATTTTTCTCCTGCCTTATTGAATTTTGGGGAATATTGTGCGGTATTGGTCGTGACTATTGTTAATTAATTTGTGCTGCATGTTGGACGTATTCTGGACCATCATTCGGACACGATAAATTCGAAGAACACGTAGAGGACGGAATGATTTTACGTCTTTTTGATTGAATTGGAGCAGGTGTTATAGCTTCAGCTGCAGTAGATCGCAGAAGTTTTTGACGCTCTCTGTATGCTTTACTACATTCTGCAGCCGTTTTAGGTGAAGGTTTGGGAGGCTTTGATTTCTTTTCCCGCTGTCTCCACCGACTGCTGGCCTCTGCGCGCTGTCTCAGTCGACGTTTGCTCATTTCTCCAGTATGGGTGCGTAAGTGCCTCGTTAAACGTGGTTTTTCGGAGCAGGAGTAGTTGCAATGAGAACATGAATAAGGTTTTTCTCCAGGATGCGTTTTCAGGTCCGTTAGCATGTCTAAAAAAGATGGTGGAAAAAGACCAATAAGTAGGTATCTAATGAAGACAGAAAATTATGAAAACGAAATAAGACAAATAAAAATCTATTTCACCTGCAGCAGTCTCGGCAATATTCTCAAATTGATATATGTACATATACTTATCAATATCCGGCACATCTATGTCTATTTCCGTATAAGAGATTCCACCTCCATCTTCTTCTGGGGGTGTCGGTTCTGCCTTGATGGGTACAGTCTCCACATTGATGCTACCTGGAACAACAAAACAATGTGTATTCAGAACTTTCAGTGATTTTAAGTCTGTAGATTGTATGAAAACGCTCTATATTTCATTTGTTAGAAGTCAAGTGGAATGTAATTCAACTATTTGGTCTCATTTGCGTAAAGTTTACCATAACAATAAACGACGAGTTCAGCACAAATTTCTTAGGTAAGTA
This sequence comes from Hesperophylax magnus, assembly GCA_026573805.1. Classification (NCBI taxonomy): domain Eukaryota; kingdom Metazoa; phylum Arthropoda; class Insecta; order Trichoptera; family Limnephilidae; genus Hesperophylax; species Hesperophylax magnus. Next base: position 2,397,774 of record JAIUSX010000149.1, on the reverse strand, counting down.
CAAAAGTTTTGAGCTCTAAATTCCAATTGAATACATTAATAAGTTTGAGGAACCAATTGTATGTATATGTGGTGAATAGTTACATATAGAGGATGAAACAAGTCATCTGAGATTAAGCATACGACGCTTTGAAGATAACTTTAGAGTGAAAATGAATAGATGCAGTCGGGACATGAAAACGGTTTTTCACAACTGTGGGAAAAAATCAAAGTCGGGAATGCTAAAATAGTTGAATAAAAAAAACATCATGCATCAAAAAGAAAAATTCTCTACTGTGAGTCAGCAAATGATTTTAATAAACCTCTTTGAGAACATGAGAAGTTGCAGTTAGAAGACGAAAAATGTTTTTCTCCACTGTGAATCTGCATTTGTTTTTTTAAACCTCACCTTTGAGAACAAGAATAGTTGCATTCGGCACATGAAAACGGTTTTTCTCCACTTGGAATCGGCATTAGTTTCTTTAAATTTCCCCTTTAATAACAAGAAAAGTCGCAGTCGGGTCATGAAAAAAGTTTTTTATATATGTATATGTGAATTTTTAAATATCCCTTCCCACAACATGAAAAGTTATAGTCGGTCCACGAAAAAGGTTTTTCACTACCGGGGGTGAGCATGTAGCTTTTTGAGAACTCGGATAGTTGCAGACGAAACACGAAAGAGGTTTAGCTCGACTGCGAGTCAACATGTGACGCCGTGTTTCTAGCACATGAAGATGTACAGTTGGAATATGAAAAAGGTTTTCTTCTAGTATGCGAACGCAAGTGCTGTTCTAACGTTAGGTCATGAGAGCAAAATTAATTACAATGGCGACGAGAGTATCGTTTTTCACCAGGATGCTTCATCAAGTTTGTTAATAAGTCTGAAAAGGATAACAGATAAGCCCAAGTACAGTGGATTTACATAAACGCTAAAATTGGGAAAATAAAAATCTGTTTTACCTGGTGTTTGGGTAATTCTTTCAGAGCGCTCTAAGAATCCCTTTTTAACATCCGAGAGTTCTATGTCCATTTCCGTAAAAGGAATACTAACTTCACCCTTTACACGGCTTATTGGTTCTGCTTTGATGCGAACAGTCTCCAGATAAATGCTACCTGGAAAAATAAAATAATTATACTATATTGAAATACCGAGTCGAACTATGCATTACATCAAAAATTACAGTCGTTTCTCTCCGAGAAAGCATAGTTATACCACATTGTTTTAATTAAAGAAACTTTCTTCATGATCGATTCGTCCAGAGTAAAATGCCTATTCTTACTGGAGTACAAGACCGGTTTTAACTGAAGGCTGATCATGCATAAGAGCATTCAACAGGATTAAATCATAGTTAACACGCGGAGCAAGCAAATGACTATTCTCCGAATTTGAGAATGGTTTCCTTCGATGAATCCATATATTTGTATAAAAAACAAAGACAAGTTGCCCGCCCCCAGGCCACGCTCATCCGATATGGATTATAATCATTACACAGTATTTTTGTGTTATTTTCCCTCAAGTGCGCTTTAGTAATAAAGTATTCGTGCAATTACAGCCGCGTAGCAGCTTGATGATCAAATATATTTTTATTTTATTTGGTTTTTTGCTCAGCTAGACTTTTAATAGTACGTTGTAAAAAACATGCATGCAACCTTCGACTTCCAGCTATTAGCAAATATTTACGAGCCATTTGCACAATTATATCCACATCGTCTATAATAAAATAGAAGATATTTTTAAAAAATATCCAGGAGAGGCTCGAAGGTCCTGGCGTGAAGTGTAAAACTTCCCTTTGAGTAGCCTATTACTACTAATGAAACGTCTAAGCTATTCGTGTTTTTTTACATTTACTTTAAAAAGCAGGGAAATTATTTTCCCCGAGGCCTATGTCATATTTAGGGATGCCGTGTAGAGGGTCTTGAAGACAGGAGAGTAATATATATTTTGATTAAACTTTTATTTAAACCTGTAGCTAATACTGTAAATACGAGTTTACAAAAATATTATTGAGGAAATTTGGCTTATCCATCGTTTCATGAATTCTTTCAGAAGGCTTAAAGTATTCCTTTTTAATACAAGGAACCTTGAGATCCATTTCAGAATATGAAATTTCACTTGGTTTGTTAGTGACCACCTTGAGATTTGAAGGCTCCGTTGAACTCCAATTCACCTGTATAGAGACAATCTGGTAGCAATTTTGTGAAAAGAAAAGGTTACTAATGAAGTGTATTTATTGATGCAGTTAAGACGAAAATAGACTAAAACAAAAGTAGATGATAATTGATGAAAATATTTATAAACACTTGGAAGTAAATTAAAAACATCATACAGAAGCAATCGAATACTTCGAATACATTTTGTAATAAATTAATCATAACGAAATAATCACAAAGAACGTAGAGATACTTTATTAATTTCTTTTGTAACATTAGCTCCTCAGCTGACAATATACATAACAAAATCACATAATAGTATTGAATCGTTATATCTTCAACCAAAAATAATAAAATCCATAAAAAAATGTAGGTTCTGGTCTCTCGACAGAATTTGTTCATATTTTATAAAAATTAATTAATCAGTGTTAAGATATTAAATTGAGAAGGAACTTTTCCTTTTTGAGGGAAGATAATATCAATTCAAAAAGGTGGGTCCAAAAAGAATACATCAAACTCCAATTCGAAGGAATAACTCAATTCGTTTGCATCCAATAATCAAAATAGCAAGCACCTTCCAATGAACTATGGAGTTCCGCAGGGATCAATACTAGGACCACTATTGTTCCAAATGTATATAAATGATATCTCCAAATTAGATTATTAAATAGGCTGTGCATTGATACACACTTAACATTTAACCAGCATATTTAAGATATTAAAGATAAAACTAAAAAGTAACTAACCGTCACGCCGTTTCCCCGAAGGGGTAGACAGAGAGAACAGACCTCCAAACAACTTACACACTTCTTGCCTCATTCACATTCATATATCTTCTCATACATAATCTTCTATTATTCTGACTCTTGACATGACACGACTCAAGTATCTAATTCACTCAATCGTGCCATGTCTTACTCGGACGTTCCCGACTTCTGCAACCATATAAAGATAAAATCTCCCTGCTAGCCGGTAATCATATCTGTTACCAAATAAAATTTTAAAAGGTCTATATTATAGCCTCGTACATTAACATTTAAAATACTTGATTGAAATTTGAGAATGATATATAAATGAACTACAGATAACACAAAACAAAGTAAACAAAAAGCAATTTCTGTCTCTTTTAATACAAAATAAATAATAAACGCATGCATACAAATACAGAATTCATTAAAACGTCCAAAATACATACACACTTTACACGGCAACAGTATTGGTTACGAGGTAGGCGACATATATAATATTGACTGTTATTTAATCTATTTACGTGTGAAGTAATTAAAAAATATATATTTTAGTTATTTATAGTTAAATAAATGAAAATGTAATTTTCTTTAAAATGCGATGAAACTCAAACAGTGATCTTCACGGGACCCGGAAACAAGCTCAAACGAAGGAGGAAAAATGGCAAAAGCACAATGGACACACGGCGAGTGCTCGCGTAAACTATATATATACTGACTCCGCTTTAAAATAATCAAATACATCAACGAATGCAGACCTCCTCAAGGTAGGCATTAAAGAAGTCCCTACCACCACACTCTTCCCAAACCCCCTTCAAAACGTTGCTCAACCTAAAGTTGGAGAGTTTCCCGTCTGCCTAGCGCACAGAAAAGGCGTTCCCGTGAGATGTCAGGTTTATCTTATAACTAAAATAACATAATCCAGCAGAACAGCGAATTTTGTAGAATCTAATGTAGGTATGAGCAATACGAGAATGCAGATACGGCCTGAAAATAAAATACACGAAAGTAACATAATCCAGCAGAATAGCGTATTATGAAGAATCGAGATGTAGGTATGAACATGTTGATACGGTACGTAAAAAAAACCTGTAGTTTTATTTGCAACTGAATTTTAGGTCTGTATAACAATAATTGTAATGTTCCAAAAAAAGACAACAAATTACCTGAATTCGTTTCGGTAATGGATTCCGGGCTTTCTCTTTTCATTAAAGGATAGTCTATATCAATTTTAGTATATATCATAGCATCACTTTCTTCTGCACTTGTGCCTGGCTCTAACTTGATGGCGGTGGAATTCATGATTTTAAGTAAGGATCTTTTAGTCCTGTTTTACTTTAACTTTAATGAGGATTTCTTGAGAATAGGGTTCATTGTTTCAGGTCAAGACGTACAAATTGATTAAAGGAAGAAAACCAAATGACATAACCAACAAAAAAATGACAAGCATTCGACGGAAGTAGTTCCATAGATAATACGGAAAAGAAAATAATTTTTGGAATTATGGTGAAATCTAAGTGTTGCCATATCTCCAGTAACATTCAAGTATTTTTTTTAAGATTTTTTTTAAGCACGTACGTTTTTTAGTATTCATTTGCAATTTCCACCGGCGGCATTTATTTTTACTCGGGAGATAAAAAAATAATGGAACACAAATTATATGAGAATACAAAAATTTATAAAAAATTCATGTAAAAAACTTGCCCTAGAACCTTTCTTAAGTTATTTTATTTCCAGAACTCTGACAAACTAGTGCCTACTAACTAGTGATGTGCAGCACCGAAACATTTACATGTTTGACCCCCTTGAGGTGATTTTGCACAAAAACGGCGCTATACAAATCATCCAAATATATATGATTATTATTATTTTATTGAGAACGAAACATCAAAAGAATCGAGTGATTAATTGATGTAATCGCACGGGGTTCAGTAGCTGCGGACAGATGCTGCTTTTTTTGTTTTCCGAAGATGGTGGGGGGGATATGAATATTGTACATCCATTGGGCCGCATTTTGGTAATAATGTTCTTAATTAATTTGTAATAAATGGGAAAAAGCAATGTTTTCATACTGACAATGATATTTTTATTGTTTACTCTGTATGACCATTTTCTTAGACTATGAATTAAAATAATAATATTTCAGTGAAATCAATAGTCGATAAAAGAAATACTATAATGTTTCGTCTCCACGGACATAAAAATCCAATATCCACTGGAGCGACAGAGAGAATAATGAAAAATAGCTTCAGTTGCTCGCCACCTTTGAAAGTTAATTTGGAAAAATTTCCGACCACATTAAAAAAAGCATTACTCCATATTTGTATATGTGAACATATAAAAAAAAATATACTGCTATGTTGCCAATAAACTCACCTATATTTTAATAATTATTTTGTATTTGTATAATTGATAGAAAAATTATAAAAAATCGTAAACTTTGTAAATGCGCGAATTTTGTGCGTGAGTATATTTGAAATTGCCGCCAGTGGATATTTTGAATATTCACATTGAATATTTTCTACGTTTTATGTTCTCTATGACCTGTTCTACAACCACAGATCCAAATATATTCTAGAAAATCATTTTTTTATATGCTGACATCAAGATAAAAATAATGCGTGAAAATTATTTTGTGTTATTTGGTACGTGAACCTGTTAAATTTGAATGAACTAAATTATGATATTTTATACATTTACCACAAAGAAGTGGTACTACATTAGGAAGATACATTAACTGTTTACAATTACCAATAAGAATAACTGCCCTACTTGCTTTATTTAAATCATTTGATCGTTTTATACAGATAGCCTATTTCACGATGTCAAAATCAGAGTGCTGCTTTTTAAATAATTGTGACTGAGAACTGGAGATTTTTATCCATGTTTTTGTGTTTCGTGATAGAACAAGAAACAAAGATTTAAAAAATCCCATATCATAGCAATAAGCTTTGCCAATCTTTCAGGATATACTTTGTAATTTGATAAAATCCTGTGGAATTCTGCCATTTTGTTTGGGAAAATACGAGTTGACAGCTAGTTTAAGGTCGATACACACCGGATAAATTATAATAGCTAAAATGATGGTGATGATTAAACCTTATATATCAAACCTGTTGTACCAGCGTCGATCGGCAAATAAAATCCTAGTGATATTTTTTTATCTAAAAGTTGGAAATCTAAAGAAAAATAGTGGAGAGGAAAATAATTGAGGGAACAAATAATTGATTTATTTATTTATTTACGCCCTAATGGGCTATTACATTCATTAAATTAAAATTACAGATGTATAATTACAATGGTAGTTATGTTGGTTTTTGTCAGTAAATCAATATATTTAGCCTCGCTCTAGACTCGAGTGATACTCTCAGTATCGCTCTGGTGAGAGACCACCATTCAGATTTAAACATTGCTTGAAATGGCTTAGTTTTGTTAAGTGACTAGATCTAAAAAAGCCTCTTTACGGAAAAATTAACAAAATATATAATTAAGACATAAAAATAAAACTAGTGTGATTTGAGATTTTCATGGCCAAAGTATTAACATGATTTGTTTTTGGGGTGTTATGCCGTGTCGCGCTACCTCCTTCTATAACTAACGCTGCCCAAAACGTTACAGATACAAAAGGTACAGCGAGACGGCATAACACCTCAAAAACAAATCATGTTGATAAAACAAGTTATTTAATGTGTACAATAGCAGGAAAGAATGAGAATACCTATGCATTTTTTAATAGCTAGCTAGCTAGCTAGCTAGCTAGCTAACCATCACGCCGTTTCCCCGCGGGGGTAGGCAGAGAGGACGGACCGCCAAACAACTCGGTCTTGGCACACACTCCTTGCCTCATTCACATTCATACATCGTCTCATACATACTCTTCTATTATTCTGACTCTTGACATGGCCCGACTCGAGTATCTGATTCACTTGATCGTGCCATGTCTTCCTCGGGCGTCCCCGACTTCTGCTACCATTCGCAATTGCATCATATATCCTCCTTACACTCCTATCTTCGCTCATTCGCTCTACATGCCCAAACCATCTAAGCGTCCCTTTCTTAATCTTACTCATTACGCTTACATCAGCCTTGCACTCTTTGCGGATCTCCACATTCCTCACACGATCAAACATGGTTTTACCATACATACGCCTCAGGGATCTCATTTCAACAGCATTCAATCTACTTTCATCCTTTCTTTGCCAGTTCCATGCTTCACTTCCATACATCAGGGTAGGTACCAGCACTCCGTTGTGGACTGCTAACTTCGCTTCTTTGGACAATTTTTTGTTAGCGCCAACGGCGTTCAGTCCTCCATTAACGGAATTACCTGCATTTACCCTTCTTTCAATATCTCTGTCAGCCTTCCCATCTCTCGTAAACATACTTCCTAAATACACAAACTCATCCACCTGCTCCAAGTATTCCTCATTTACAATTATATTGCACACTGTTTTCGTACTCTCTCTTTCAAACACCATTACTTTAGACTTACTTACATTCATCATTAACTCATTCTTCATGCATACTTCGTTCATCCTAGACACGAGAGACTGTAGATCTTCTATACTATTAGCAATCAGCACCGCATCATCAGCATACAACAGGCAACATACTTTCAAATTATTCAAATTCGCGCCCAATCCCACCTCTTTCAATTCTTGCATACAATTATCCATGTATAGATTGAATAACCACGGTGACATTACGCAGCCTTGTTTAACACCTTTTGTGATATCAAACCACCCCGTAAAATCACCGTTCACCCTAACACATGCAACGCTTCCCTCATACAGAGACGCAATTGCCTGAGTCAGATTTGTATTCACTCCATACTTGGACAACACCTTCCATAGCTTTTTCCTGTCGACTCGGTCGTATGCTTTTTGTAGATCTACAAAGGCACAGAAAAGTTTCTGGTTTTTTGCCAGAAACTTTTCAGTGAGCATACGCAATGAGAAGATCTGGTCCATGCACCCCCTTCCACTCATAAAAGCACCTTGCACATCCCATATTTTATCTTTTGTTTCCTTTCTTACTCTTTCAATCAAAATTCTACCATACAGCTTGCCAACTGAACTTAGCAGGCTAATAGCCCTATGATTCCCACATTCCATACGTGACCCTTTACCTTTGTATAATGGCATGATCACAGCCCTTCTCCAATCTAAAGGCGTATAACCTTCCTTTAAACATTGGTTAAAAAGATTGCACAACCATGTGAGAATTATACGGCTACCTCCTTTAAAAATATTCAGCAGCAATATTGTCAAACCCGACAGCCTTACCATTCTTCATACATTTAATCGAACTTTCTATCTCATCCATGCTAATTTCGGTAACATTCACTCCATCGTCATTCATATCTGATTCGCCGCTAGAATCACTGTCACTCACTTCGCTTTCAAAGACTTCCTCGAAATACTTCATCCATCTCTCTTTTATTTTTTCCTCATTCGTCAACATTTTTCCATCTTTCGATTTTATCACTTTCATGCTTCCGGTTTCAGGGCCACACCGGGATCTTTTGACTTCCTTCCAAAATAACTTAATGTTTTCTTGGAAATGGTTTGTCATTTTCATTCCTTCTTCCTCTTCCAGGCGTTTCTTTCGTTCTTTCACCCCAACTCTTACTTTTTTCTTACATTCCTTATATACTTCTTTCGCTCGATCCTTCTCTTCGCTGGAAGCACTGCCAGCCGCAATCAGACATAACCATGCTTTCTTCTTCTCTGAGACCAGTGCTTTAATCTCATCATCCCACCATGCATCACCTTTCTTCCTACCTTGCGTACTTATTCCACAAACCTCTCTAGCAGATTCACAAAGACTCACTAATATGTATATTTTAATGATCAGAATTGAAATATACATATTAAATGTCCACCAAACCTTATCAGATAGAACTCGTACCTTTGGGTTCTTTGTCGTTATAACATTTTTATGAGATGTAAAAAGAAATGACTTGGTCCTGTCATCCAGGCCATCGTTATTGATGTCCAAAGAAAATTCATTAAATTTATAAATTATAATTTCACAACTAAAAACAAGAAAAGAAAAATAAAATAAAAAAAACCCTCAGTTATTCAATATGGAGAGTGGGGTGGTGTGATATGGGACCATACAATCATTGCATAATCCCACATCACACACGTCACATTTTTTTGTAGTTCGTTTGGTAATTTTTTTAATTGAACACCACACACAATTCAACGTTCGCCCGCTATGGACCGAGAAGTGGTTGCCTTCCAGGACAGTACGCAGAATCTTTCCTTGAGCTATTTGGCCAATGATCACAGTCGGAGTCGGGTTAATTTCCCTGTGACAGAACAGATTCCTCGCAACCTCACTCCTAAATGTTCGATACAAAATGCATTTATTTTCCTTGCGGAGCTTTGAACTGTACAATATATACGCATTCTGCACCGAAACACTTAGTAGTCTCCTGAAAAGCTTCTTGTACCAGACCAGGTTTCGCTGTCGTTCAACGGGGTAGCCTGCCAAAAGCTGATCCTTTCTGTCAACTCCCCCCATTACCTTGTTATAGTCTAGTACAATTTGGGGTTTGTATTTCCAAGCCCCAAACTTTTCAACTGCCCCGATTTCTGCTTTATGGTAGGTGGACAACATACTTACCAAGCTTTTGTCCAACCAAACCATAACATTGAGGTCCCCGCAGTTCGAGTATACGAGCTCACCTTCCCTCAGTTTTGATTTGAGATTGGACTTAAATATACTGGGCACAAATTCTCGGTTCAACCGCAATGTGCCCATGCAATCCACCCCACTTCTTTTGAGGCATCGCGCTAATAATGGACTATTGTAAAAATTGTCCATTATTAGCGTGTACCCTTTGTTAAACAGAGGGCTGGCCAAATCGTATACTATCTTTGCAGTGGCCCCAACTGGGCAGATATTGTGAGCACCAGAAAAGTTGGCCTGTGTCATGTCTTCCGTTATGTCGTCTTCCGTCATGTCTTCCTGGTCTGGATGTGTCGATTCAGTCTGACTGGAAATGGTCTTCCCCGTATAAATTTGGAATTTCCAAAGATAGCCAGACTTGGACTCACAAAGCTCGTAAGACTTTATACCCGAGCCTGCCGCTTTAGATTTGATCATCTGGACGAATCCCAAACGGCCTTTATAGCGGAGTAAGGATTCATCTAGAGAGATGTCTTGCTCGGGCAGGTATAAACTCTCAAACTTATGGGAGAGGTGGTCCAAGACGGGCTGAATCTTTTGTAACCTTCGCACAGATAACGGTACATCAGAAGAAAGAGTTTCATTGTTGGTGAAGTGAAGGAATTTTTTTATTAGAAGAAAACGATTATAGCCCATGGTTTTGCTGAAATAAGGCATGGCGGTGACGTCAATTGAAAAGAAGAAGTCTTTTTCAACGGGAAGGGGACAAATACCTTGATGCATTAGAAGTGCCAAGAATACGTACATTTCCTCTTTATTCGTGGGAGCCCATCTATTGATACGCGCATAGCGCTTGAATTGGGTTAGCGCAATGTGTTGTTCTGCATACCTGTTAGTCTCTCTTACGATCAGTTCAACGAAATCGGCATCGAAGATTTTAAGAAAGGCATCCACAGGTTTGCCCATTTCGTCGGTATTGAAAGTTGGTCCCGGCGTACCTGTGAATATCTCCCTTATCCCATTAAAATGTGAGATATCGCTGGACCAATCGAAAGAGTAACTATCAGATGGCAGAATCGAACGCATTGCCTCTCTATCTACCTGGTCTTGTCTTAGGTCTACGGCCATACCGGGCTTAAGTGCATTGTTCATACGATGATAAGGTTTTGGTGGCATGCATAAGTTATCCTCGTCGACGTCGCTCCCTTCGTCCAGATCCGTTTCTAAAACAACAGAAAACACAAATTAACTTAACATTTCTACTTACTTCATTACACTAGTACTTACTCCCTTTGGTACAACGCTTTAAGATAATGAACTCTTGGCTCGATCAAGTTAATCAAATACTTGAGGCGCGCAATGTCAGAATAACACAAGGGCAGGTATAAATGAGTTTGAATGAAGAAAAGAGTGTGTGTGCCAAGCCCGAGTTGTATGGCGGTCCATCCTCTGCCTACCCGTGTAGCGAAATGGCGTTGTTAGTTAGTTTTATAACTTACGGTCTTCAAATGCCGACTGATCATGATGAAGAGATGCAGCTTCAAATTCACCCGCTCTGTCCATGCCTGGGTCTGAAATGTATATAACACAAATTGATTTAATGTGTCTTTATTTCAATTACGGAACGCCTCTGATATGACGTTTTAAAACAATAATCTCACTGTTTCTAAACACAGACACTTCCTGGCAGAACGGCATGTCCACCCACAGCTCTCTATGGTAGCCATGCTCCAGAGAGTGATCGCCCCACTGGCGTTCCCCATTCCACGATTTTCAAGCAATGTTCAATTCTGAATAGTGGGCTCTCACCAGCGCGATACTGAGAGTATCGCTCTAGAGCGAGGCACAATAAAACTATGTATTGATTTACTTAAATTATGAGAAAAACCAATATAAATTGAATATTTGAGGCGGGCTATGTCAGAATAGCACAAGGGGAGGAACGGATGAGTTTGAATGAAGAAGAGAGTGTGTGTGCCAAAACCAAGTTGTATGGCGGTCCATCCTCTGCCTACCCGTGTAGAGAAATGGTGTGAAGGTTAGTTAGTTAGTTAGTTTTATAACTTACGGTTTTCAAGTGCCGACTCATCATAATAGAGAGCTGCAGCTTGAACGTCACCAGTCCCCGTTCCATCCATGCCTGGCTCTGAAATGTACAAAACATAAATTGATTTAATATGTCTATATTTCAATTACGGAACGCCTCTGGTAAGATGTATTAAAAAAAACTCACCGTTTCCAAACGCAGACACTTCCTGGCAGAACGGCACTTCCACCCACAGCTCTCTATGGTAGCCATGCTCCAGAGAGAGATCGCCCCACTGGCGTTCCCCATCCCGCGATGTCCCAGGTAACGGCTCTGGAGAAGTCGCCCGCGTTGGCACAGCGGGAGCCGTTGCTTGGGTCGTTGTGCCAGCTTGCTCGTTGGACAACCACGGTGGGGGAATAGGCGATGGCAGCGTTGAAGGCGTGCCCTGTGAAAAGGGACACGCTACTCTCTCCGGAGATGGAATTCTGAAAACATATACATAAATCATATGAATCGTTGTCATTCACACGTGAAACAGTAAATAAAAAACAATAAGAATTGGAATAGCGCTGATTTTACTGCATGTGCATAATGCACAGAGCGCTGATCCAACCAACTCTCACGGTGGCGGAAAGCTCTCAGGGAAAAAAAATAATGTTGTGTAATGCATCTAAAGACGATAACTTACTTTCGTTTAGCTTTTCTTGCAGGCGCGGTGGGGAGAGCAAAATCCGCGCCGCCTGCTTCTTAAATTTACGGTTTTCCAGCTCCAGTTGGAAAGAAGCAGGCAGGGCCCTAACGTCTTTTAGGGCCCTTACGCGATCTTCCCGCACCATAACCAGAGCAGGGTCACTGTTAAAATAAATTAAAATATATGATGAGCTCTACCCCTTACCCACAGCAAAAAAACCTTCTTTAAAAACATTAAAAAATACTAACACTCCAGACCGAGCTGCCAGTGCTGCTCCACGTTGGCTTCCACGTCCAGCTCGTACAGCCCCCCTCCATCTGCCTCTTCCTCTGCCTCTCTGCATCGGTACACTTCTAATTAAAAATATTTCATGTAGATTTTATATTTTGAATCAAATCATAGATTTTTATATATCTTATCATATAAAAAATAGATATTTATACATGGATTGTGGAACACTTTCTTGTGGATTATTGGCTCTGTAGAAATTTGAAATAAGTAAATAAATTAATTAATTACAAAACGAAACGAAATAATCCCATATTCATTGTGTGATGGTAACTTTATATTAAATTTCATCTAATATTTTTCCGATTTTTTCGACATTTCTACTGAGTTATAAAATTACAAATATCTGGAGAAAAAATGAACACACCTAATTTATAATTATCTCTTGGAATGAATCATTCTAATAGAAAAACACTATTTCAAATACACAAGTGGAGTAATTAGGAATTGAATTGCAAATTAATAACTTAAAAAACCTAACCTCGCCAGAAATCATAGTTTCGTATCGAAAATATGCTAAAAAAACCCGTTTTTTTAATCAAAGGAGTTGAAAACACATTAATAATTGAATCACGATTACACTAATATATATTATGGCGTTAAAACGCAAAAAACACAATCACTTACGGCATTTTAAAAGATGTGTAAATATAACCGATTACTCAAAACACTTTTGCCTCGAAAGTAAAATTTTTGGAGACAACTTTCAGATTAAAACCGCCAAATATTTATTCCAGAAGCATCTATTGATAATCGGTGTTGCCATAGAAGAAGCCAATTTTACCAGCTTTACAATGGAATAAATTATTGGCCAAGGACTGGTATAAATAATATTATATTTAATTTTTACGAGTGGTACGTAATAAACGTCGAATAATTCGACATGCTCAATATTCTGAAGAAAAAAAAAGTCGAATTATTCGACATGTTCGCTCGAGTGGTTAAACATCACAAGTATAATCTCTAATAAAGAATCATTTATTGTATCATTTAAATAAGCAACAGCTTTGTCTGCTGCTATATCAAAGATCTAAATCCTTTTTATTTTAATTAAATTAAATTTAAATAATTGCTTATTTGTTTACCTTTACCGTTCTTTTAGGTACATGATTATGGACCATTAAATTACTTATAATACGATGACTAAGATTCCCGAACTATATTAATGATGATAAATGAACCATCACGCCGTTGCTCCTCGGGAGTAGGCAGAGTGGATGAATCGCCAAGCAACTGTGTTTTGGCCCCCAATCCTTGCTCCATCCATATTCGAAAATCATCTCAGATACTCTTTCATTATTACAACTTTTAACATGATCCACAATAAGTGTTCATTTTTGCATCATACGTTCCCCTGACACTGCATGAGCCCAACTATTCAAGCTCCCCTTTACTTATATTTTTCATTATGAGCAATGCATTCCTTTTGGAAGTCTTGATGAACTGCCAGTGGAAGGGTGTAATATGAATGTATGTAATGTGTTTTCTTTTCCATTTTAATAATTTTTTGTTTTCTCTACATATAGCCCTAGTATTTAAGAAGCTGTTTCGTTAATTATTATTTTTAAGCTTTTATGTTTTAACTATACTTGAACATATTTCAATACTGTTGTGTTTTTGTAAATATTGTAGACATCCTGCAGCCTAAAAATTATGCAGGGACATTGGAGGTAAAGATTATTTTATAATAAATGTAGGCGCTTAACCAAAAAAGTCCTCGTGAGAGCCAGGGATGCCGTCGAAAAGTTCCTCAGTCCTATCGGACAGTTCCTCTCTCCCATCGGAAAGTTCCTCTGTCCCATCGGAGAGTTCCTTTATCCCATAAGAAAGTTCCTCAGTCCAGTTCCTTCGTCCTACTCTCAGTTACATGCCTCACTGTTTGTTTAATTCCGTCCTACTCTCAGTAAAATGTCTCACTGTTTGTGATTTATTTCAATTAATTAATTGACTGCGCGATTAAAACAGCAACGACGTTTGGTTATTACAATTTTTAGTACGAAAGTGCAGTACAAAGAGTGCAAGGCTGGTTTAAACGTAATGAGTAAGATTAAGAAAGGGACGCTTACATGGTTTGGGTACGTAGAGCGAATGAGAGAAGAAAGAAATGTAAGGAGGATATATGATGCAAATACGAATGGTAGCAGAAGTCGGGGACGCCCGGGGAAGACATGGCACGATCAAGTGAATCAGATACTCGAGTCAGGCCATGTCAAGAGTCAGAATAATAGAAGAGTATGTATGAGACGATGTATGAATGTGAATGAGGCAAGGAGTGTGTGCCAAGACCGAGTTTTTTTGGCTGTCCATCCTCTCTGCCTACCCTTGCGGGGAATGGTAAGTCAGTTAGTTAGTACGATATTTTACAATAATGTAGAACTTTGCATGTATTATAAAACGTTACGTACAAAAAATTAGAAATTAACTATGTTATTATGACCATCCTGTATGGAGCTGTAACAGGTGATAAGTTGAAACAATTTGCTGATAAAATAATGAAAAACTATTAACCTGTTGCATTTTCCGTGTAATTTTTTATTGTTTTCTATAGCGTACATATTTAGGCACTGTGTTTGTTGAAATTTTCCAGAAAACCACAAAATAACTTTGCAAATAGCAAAATCACAAGCGAAGACATTTACTTTTTTGGCGCTAACGAACGAATGTCTGGAATAACAGCAATCACGTGGTCTTCCCGCTGTGCTGCTATTGGCTGTTTGGTCTATTAGAGTAATACGCCCGTAACGGAGAGTTTGAATTTCATACATAGGCTAACAAACTGCGTTTTGAAAACACAAATAAAATATATATTTTTTTTTTTTTCAATTGGTCTTATTATTAATATGCTTTATGAGAACAACTGCATAATTAACTCAATTTCGACAAAAATGGTCTGTTGGACAAAAACGAACTAGAGCGACGTTGACCAACTCTGTTTAAAGAAGGTTCACACTTATCAATATACTTTCGAGATGTTCAAACTTAAATTGAAAAGTTTAAGCCGCTTCAAGTCAAGCAGAGCGGCAGTGTTGTTTTCTGACGGTCTCTGGAGTTGCGGTTTGTCCAACTAACCCTCTAACATCTGCGCATTGTTTATTGTTATAATTCCAATCATGGACCTAAAAAACCCTGGATAGAGCATTAGTGCGATTTTGGAATTATTTTATATGCCATTGAAGCAAAATAAGGGATATTGTCAGGCAGCCACCTTGTATAGCAAACTTTTGAAATTATTTGTATTTAAGGCGGTGCATATTGAACTGTTATTTTATTTTTGTGTTGTTAATGCAGTTATAACGATCGGCTTATGATTTTTGGGGTGTTTGATGAGACGGGAAACGGGACATGTAATTAAAAAATTAAGTACGTTAAGTCATTTTGCATACATCTTCCCCCTTTCCCCGCGGCTTCTAATTGTTCTCGAATAGCTCCGTTCAGGGCTTTTTAGGTTCACGGTTTTAATAGTTAAAATATTGCCAAAACGCACCAAATCGTCACCAGGAGTTTAATTATTATTTTTTGGTAAACTAATGTTTTTAGGACAAGATTTTTTATGCATAGCACAAAGGGTAACAATTATTTTACAAGCATAGCTCAGTGGTCAGAGCTGTCGACTGGAAATCGAAGGGACACGGGTTCGAGTCCCGTTGGCGTCATGTATCTTTTATCAGGAGATTTTTCAATGTGGATGAGTGTTTCAGGCGAACAATTATTGCTAGTAAAATAATTGTCACCAGGAGTATACTTTTAATTTCGACAGGGTAAATTCAGTTATTACTCAGTTTAGTACCGAGACGTTTTTTATAAAAAATAAACAGATTTTAAATAAAGAACACCATGTAAAATGTGTTCTGACATCTCGTCACTACCGTTATTGGATTGTAACAATGCGTTAAAATAAAACCATTTCCACAACAATTAAATTTTTCCGTTTAGTTAACTTATCGGGTAATATTGTATACTTTACAGCAACGTTTCCCAACAACTGCCGGTCCGCAGAGAATTCCTGTCCGTCCGCGAAAAATATGGCCCGTCAGATAATCAAACACTGACTAGCTTCGTGCAGACAGCCTGCACAACGCACGTGATCAACTCTCAACAATTAGCTCATAAATAGTTATAGGAAAAATAGTTGCAAGATGATATGTTAATTGTGATTTTGAAATATGAAATCTATCAAATCAAATAAATGGATTTTTTCCGAACGTTTCCGGAAACTAAAAACTGTTTTAGAAGGGATATGAAATATGCATTCAAACTTTATTTTAAGAAAAAAACTAATCATTTTTTAAATATTAAAATTTTAAATCCTAACATAAAAAGTTTTATAACTCGCTTACATTACGTTTATTCGAACTAAATTACTGATAACGAAAAAGAAGAAAAACACGCACTTTTTATTTGACAAACGTATCATCAACGTTATTGTTAACTTAGTTATTTGTCGTTTTATATAAACATAATTAATAAAACATCAACAAAGTTTAATTTTTTTTCTAAATTGCGGTCGGAAACATAGATTTTACTGAGGTGCACAATTTGAATCTTCTGGATTTGAGGTGGTTAACTTCTAGATTTGAACATAAAGCGTGGTGTTTTTTCTTTCTAACGGTGCACGGTTTAGATCATATTTTTCAACATGACAGTAAGAGAGACAACGATTTCTACGAGAGTTGTTCCCAAAAACAATTTAGCCCGAGGGGATAAAATTTGCTTTTGTCAAAAGCTTAGGAAAAGTCAGAATATATTGAATCTACTTGTGTATGAGACAAATATAGGCTATTATAATAAAATAATGGCTGTGGCAGATCGGCCAGTTACAAAACCGTGTTGTTCTGGAATAATCAGTTCCATGATAACTCAACACATTGACAATTCAACACACTTTGAAAAAGTGATGTAAAGTCATTAGAAACGATGAAAATTTATTTTTAACCTAACCTAACGTAAGTGACTTAACCCAGTTAATAAAGTTTTTGTTTCATCACTTTCCATGACTTTATATAAGTTTTTAAAGATGTGATGATTTATCCGGTCACCGGAATAATCATATGCCTACTTTAAACAGCAATGTTATCTAAGACAATAATTTTTTCGGGAAGGTAGACAGTATAAAAATTGGTCTTTAATTTAAAACACAAATTTTATCGCCAGATTAAACACAAATATATTTTCAAGAGGAACTGATATACAATAAATACATTCCTTTATGAATACCGGTGGAATTTCGTCAAAACGTAATCCCATTTTACGATGTAGAATTTTTTTTTCTTAATAAAATGTAGAGAAATGTGACGTGTTGTATATTGAAGATTTAATTTCAGGTATTATTACAATATCACAATTTGGTTCATAAGCACTTAAAAAATATTCAGTAATGAGGTCAAATATTTCCTGATCATTGTCTGCATGCTTACGCCCCGAGTACATTGATCTAGGACACACATTGTGTTCTTTGAGACAATTTACATAGTTATGTATAAATATATTTTGGATCGGACATTTTTAATCTACGCTTTCGTTAACAAAAATCAGATTTAAAGAAATAGTGACAATGAGATTTTCTCCACTATGAATGCGTAGGAGAATTTTAAATGTGTTTTTTTTTAATTTTTATCAGGAGTAGTTACAGAGGGAACACTTCTCGAGTATGGGTGAGAATGTGATTTTTTAAATGTACTTTTTGAGAACATGAATAGCTGCAGAAGGAACAAGCATAAGGTTTTATTCCAGTATGGGTTCGTAAGTGCACGGTTAAACGTGATTTTTCTGAGCAGGAGTAGTTACAACGGTTTTACAAAGGTTTTTCTCCAGTATGGGTGCGTAAGTGCACTGTTAAATCTGACCTGTTTGAGCAGGAATAGTTACAATGGTGACATGAAAAATGATTTTCTCCAGTATGTCTGCGTAAGTGTATTGTTAAACGTGATTTGTCTGCGCAGGAGTAGTTACAATGGGAACATAAATGAGGTTGTTCTCCAGTATGGGTGCGTAAGTGCCTAGTTAAACTTGATTTGTCTGAGCAAGAGTAGTTACAATGGGAACATGAATGAGGTTTTTCTCCAGTATGGGTGCGTAAGTGCATTGTCAAACGTGATTTGTCTGCGCAGGAGTAGTTACAATGGGAACATAAATGAGGTTTTTCTCCAGTATGGGTGCGTAAGTGCCTAGTTAAACTTGATTTATCTGAGCAAGAGTAGTTACAATGGGAACATGAATGAGGTTTTTCTTCAGTATGGGTGCGTAAGTGCCTCGTTAAACGTGATTTTTTCGAGCAGGAGTAGTTGCAATGAGAACATGAATGAGGTTTTTCTCCAGTATGGGTGCGTAAGTGCATTGTCAAACGTGATTTGTCTGAGCAGTAGTAGTTGCAATGAGAACATGAATGAGGTTGTCCTCCAGTATGGGTGCGTAGGTGCCTAGTTAAACTTGATTTGTCTTTGCAGGAGTAGTTACAATGGGAACATGAATGAGGTTTTTCTCCAGTATATCTGCGTAAGTGCATTGTCAAACGTGATTTGTCTGAGCAGGAGTAGTTGCAATGAGAACATGAATGAGGTTGTCCTCCAGTATGGGTGCGTAAGTGCTTTGTTAATCGTGATTTGTCTGAGCAGGAGTAGTTACAATGGGAACATAAATGAGGTTTTTCTCCAGTATGGGTGCGCAAGTGCCTAGTTAAACTTGATTTGTCTGAGCAAGAGTAGTTACAATGGGAACAAGAATGAGGTTTTTCTCCAGTATGGGTGCGTAAGTGCATTGTCAAACGTGATTTGTCTGTGCAGGAGTAGTTACAATGCGAACATGAACGAGTTTATTCTTCAGTATGGGTGCGTAAGTGCCTCGTTAAACGTGATTTTTCCGAGCAGGAGTAGTTGCAATGAGAACATGAATGAGGTTTTTCTCCTGGATGCGTTTTCAGGTCCGTTAGCATGTCTAAAAAAGATGGTGGAAAAAGTTCAATAAGTAGGTATCTATAATGAAGACAGAAAATTATGAAAACGAATTAAGACAAATATTAAAATATTTTACCTGCAGCAGTCTCGGTAATATTATCATATTGCTCTAAGCATTCCTTTTTAATATCCGGCACATCTATGTCTATTTCCGTATAAGAGATTCCACCTCCATCTTCTTCTGGGGGTGTCGGTTCTGCCCTGATGGGTACAGTCTCCACATTGATGCTACCTGGAACAACAAAACAATGTGTATTCAGAACTTTCAGTGATTTTAAGTCTGTAGATTGTATGAAAACGCTCTATATTTCATTTCATAGAAGTCAAGTAGAATATAATTCAATTATTTGGTCTCATTTATGTAAAGTTTACTCTAACAATAAACGACAAGTTCAGCACAAATTTCTTATGTAAGTACAAACATTTTGAGCTCAAAATTCCAATTGAATACATTTATTAGTTTGAGGCCCCAACTGTATCTAAAAACGTTGTCTGAATTATGGATGTTAATATGTCTGGTTGGAACACAGAAGAGTCATTAACAACTTAATTGACAGCCATGCCATCGTCCCCATTATTAAATGCCATGTACCGACAAGGAATACAGCCATGCTATCGTCCCCATTATTAAATTCCATGAAGCGACTAGGAATACAAGGCAAAATGAAACATTCATCTGCAATACATACACAACCAAATATGAGACGCACTCAATAACCAATAGGATGCATGATCAAGGCAACAAGTTTGGAGTACTATTGTTATATTTTCTGAAACCATTTATAGAACCAAGCGTTATCCAAACAAGCACTTTGTTAAATGCTACTATTATAGTAGCGTTTGTAATGTACTTTAATTTTTCTTATATGTTGTATTGTTCAAGTTGCTGTTACACGTTTTACTGATATTGTTTAATGTTATTTTATGCTTTAAAACCATTGTGTATAGTTTTAGATAGCTCATTAGGTATATTCTGATTTCATAATACATATTAAGGCCTAGCTGGGCGAAAAACTAAATAAAATAAAGACTGGCTTGCATTACACTAAAAATTCGTGTTGAGTTGGTTCTATGTGCATGATTTTTATTTGTATTTTTTGTTGGATTGAATTTTATTGTTCAATAAAGCTCCTCCTGATAAGCTACTTGCAGTTGGTTGTCTCAGATAACAATGTATACAAAACAAAATATTGAACAGGTATAATAATACCGACATAAATCTATACAAAATGATTTATTTAGAAATAATACCAGGATTATTAATTAAATGCATAATTTTAACACAATCAGTCTTCATTTTTGGGTAAAATCAATTTGCAAGTATGTCATGTATTTATAGGCAGTTCAATAAGTTAGACAGTGTAATAAACGTTAACAACCCTTCACGGGTTCACTAAGGAATAGGTTACACCTGTATCGATCGTCCGAACGAAAAGTAATATGTTCCGTTTCACTCTCTGAGTTAGTGTAGTGTTTGGTGTTTTAGGTTCGGGCAGCTTCGGGTTCTACCGAACATAACCGAACGCTACCAACGGCCTCGGATTACATTGTCGGGTCGAGAGGAGCTCATTCTCACGCTAGACGGCCTTTAGGCAACTTGTTACTTGTATTGTCAGTTTATTATATTCCGAATTAAACAACGTCCGTATTTAAGAATCTACGACTATTCAATATATTACCAGATCCTATCCTCGTTAGAATACTGGAGATTAAGGGCCCAGTATTCTATCCTATAAAACATCAATACGTTACAGTTAGCTGATCTCCGAAGCGAATAAAAAGTGTAAAATTATAATACTTCAGGATTTTAATGTTCGTATAGATGTTGTCAAGCCTTCAGTTTTATAGATTCAAGTAGTTAAATGTAAACAATTATTTTTCCAGTATTTTGATGATGTCGTGTATTTTGTTTGATTGTGTCTTTTGTGAAGTTGATAGAATAATGGCATGTGATGGTAGTTTCAAATATTACAGATAGGTGGTGTTTTTTTTTAATCATTGTTTTTTTATGCGGTTGAGGCACTTATTTGGTATTCCCTTTTTTTAAGTACAAAAATGTTAACAATTTCTTTGTTATTTATTTTTTTCTACTAACGGACTACTGTTCAATTATGCAATACATATTACACGAAATGATGAAAAAAAAGTTACAGAAAGTGAAGGGTATATACCCAATCAATGAATGAAGCAAAGCAAAAGTTTTTTTTATTTTTTTATTATTTATACCCACTAAACTGCCAAAGCAGTTTGTCAGCAGAGCAGTTTGTCAGCAGGACATAAAATTTATAAATTACAGAGAATAATCAAGTAAGAGCCTGAATAAAGTTGCGTTAGATGTAATCACAGTAGAAAACATTATTCAGTAAATAAAATCTCAATTAATTTGATTTTAGTAAATATTTGTTACTTTGTTTAAAAATGAAAACAAATCTTTTACCACAACATTCAGGAGAAATTGTAGAAAATCAAAAGGGTCCACATTTTTTAACATTTTAATTTTGAATGCTGGTGGCTTTCTAGTGTTACTTCAAACCTTTTAGACCTAGAAACAGTTTCGAGACATTCTGTTGATGATTCCGTATGTGTATTACCAAGGCAAACGTGACTGAAGGTGAATAGTTACATATAGAGGATAAAACAAGTCATCTGAGATTAAGCTTACGACGCTTTGAAGATAACTTTAGAGTGAAAATGAATATATGCAGTCGGGACATGAAAACGGTTTTTCACAACTGTGGGAAAAAATCAAAGTCGGGAATGCTAAAATAGCTTAATAAAAAAAACATCATGCATCAAAAAGAAAAATTCTCTACTGTGAGTCAGCAAATGATTTTAATAAACCTCTTTGAGAACATGAGAAGTTGCAGTTAGAAGACGAAAAATGTTTTTCTCCACTGTGAATCTGTATTTGTTTTTTTAAACCTCCACTTTGAGAACAAGAATAGTTGCATTCGGCACATGACAACGGTTTTTCTCCACTTGGAATCGGCATTAGTTTCTTTAAATTTCCCCTTTAATAACAAGAAAAGTCGCAGTCGGGACATGAAAAAAGTTTTTTATATATCCCTTCCCACAGCATGAAAATTTATAGTCGGTCCACGAAAAAGGTTTTTCACTACCGGGGGTGTGCATGTGGCTTTTTAAGAACTCTGATAGTTGCAGAGGAGACACGAAAGAGGTTTAGCTCGACTGCGAGTCAGCATGTGACGCCGTGTTTCTAGCACATGAAGATGTACAGTTGGAATATGAAAAAGGTTTTCTTCTAGTATGCGAACGCAAGTGCTGTTCTTACGTTAGTTTATGAGAGCTAAATTAATTACAATGGCGACGAGGGTATCGTTTTTCCCCAGGATGTTTCATCAGGTTTGTTAATAAGTCTGAAAAGGATAACAGATAAGCACAAGTACAGTGGATTTACATAAACGCTAAAATTGGCAAACAAAAAATCTGTTTTACCTGGTGTTTGGGTAATTCTTTCAGAGCGCTCTAAGAATTCATTTTTAACATCCGAGAGTTCTATGTCCATTTCCGTAAAGGGAATACTAGCTTCACCCTTTACACGGCTTCCTGATTCTGCTTTGATGGGAACAGCCTCCAGATAGATGCTACCTGGAAAATTAAAAGAAAAATACTCAATTGATATACCGAACGAACAATGCATTACATAAAAAATTACGGTCGTTCCTCTCCGAGAAAGTATAATTATACCACATTGTTTTAATTAAAAAAACTTGCTTCGCGATCGATCGGTTTTAACTGAAGGCTGATCATGCATAAGAGCATTCAACAGGATTAAATCATAGTTAACACGCGGAGCAAGCAAATAAAAGTGCGCTTTACTAATAAAGTATTCGTGCAATTACAGCCGTGTAGCAGCATAAGTGATCAAATATATTTTTGGTTTTATTTGGTTTTTTGCTCAGCTAGACTTTTAATAGTACGCTGTAGAAAACATGCACAGGCAACCTTCGACTTCCAGCTATTAGCAAATATTTCCGAGTCATTTGGGCAATCATATCCACATCGTATATAATAGAATAGAAGATATTTTTTTTAAATATCCAGGAGAGGCTCGGAGGTCCTCGTGTGAAGTGGAAAACTTCCCTTTGAGTAGCCTATTACTACTATG
Source organism: Hesperophylax magnus (assembly GCA_026573805.1). Classification (NCBI taxonomy): domain Eukaryota; kingdom Metazoa; phylum Arthropoda; class Insecta; order Trichoptera; family Limnephilidae; genus Hesperophylax; species Hesperophylax magnus. The sequence continues at coordinate 2,374,173 of JAIUSX010000149.1, read as the reverse complement.
AAACGTCTAAGCTATTCGTGTTTTTTTAAATTAACTCTAAAAAGCAGGGAAATTATTTTCCCCGAGGTCTATGTCATATTTAGGAATGCTGTGTAGAAGGTCTTGAAGACAGGAGAGTAATATATATTTTGATTAAACTTTTATTTAAACCTGTAGCTAATACTGTAAATACGAGTTTACAAAAATATTATTTAGAAAATTTGGCTTATCCATCGTTTCATGAATTCTTTCAGAAGGCTTAAAGTATTCCTTTTTAATACAAGGAACCTTGAGATCCATTTCAGAATATGAAATTTCAGTTGGTTTGTTAGTGACCACCTTGAGATTTGAAGGCTCCGTTGAACTCCAATTCACCTGTATAGAGACAATCTGGTAGCAATTTTGTGAAAATAAAAGGTTACTAATGAAGTGTACTTATTGATGCAGTTAAGACGAAAATAGACTAAAACAAAAGTAGATGATAATTTATGAAAATATTTGGAAACACTTGGAAGTAAATTAAAAACATCATACAGAACCAATTGAATACTTCGAATAGTTTTTGTAATAAATTAACCATTAATAACGAAATAATCACAAAGAACGTAGCGATATGCGACCACTTTATTAATTTCTATTGTAACATTGGCTCCTCCTTAGCTGACAATACACATAGCAAAATCACATGATAGTATTGAATCGTTATATCTTCAACCTAAAATAATAAAATACATAAAAAGGTAGGATCTGGTCTGTCGACAGAATTTGTTCATATTTTATCAAAATTAATTAATCAGTGTTAAGATATTAAATTGAGAAGGAACTTTTCCTTTTTGAGGGAAGGTAATATCAATTCAAAAAGGTGGGTCCAAAACGAATACCTCAAACTCCAATTCGAAGGAATAACTCAATTCGTTTGCATCCAATAATCAAAATAGCAAGCACCTTCCAATAAACTATGGAGTTCCGCAGGGATCAATACTAGGACCACTATTGTTCCAAATGTATATAAATGATATCTCCCAATTAGATTATTAAATAGGCTGTGCATTGATACACACTTAACATTTAACCAGCATATTTAAGATATTAAAGATAAAACTAAAAAGTAACTAACCGTCACGCCGTTTCTCCGAAGGGGTAGACAGAGAGAACAGACCTCCAAACAACTCACACATTTCTTGCCTCATTCACATTCATATATCTTCTCATACATACTCTTCTATTATTCTGACTCTTGACATGGCACGACTCAAGTATCTAATTCACTCAATCGTGCCATGTCTTCCTCGGGCGTTCCCGACTTCTGCAACCATATAAAGATAAAATCTCCCTGCTAGCCGGTTATCATATCTGTTACCAAATAAAATTTTAAAAGGACTATATTATAGCCTCGTACATTAACATTTAAAATACTTGATTGAAATTTGAGAATGAAACATAAATGAACTACAGATAACACAAAACAAAGTAAACAAAAAGTAATTTCTGTCTCTTTAAATACAAAATAAATAATAAACGCATACATTCAAATACATAATTCATTAAAACTTCCCAAATACATACACACTTTACACGGCAACAGTATTGGTTACGAGGTGGGCGACATATATAATTGCCTTTCAGACAAAATGAAAAACGAAAAAGTGTAGGTATATTTAAAAGAAAATTGTTCACTTTTATTCACAAATAGCAAACAATTAAAGTGAAAAAATACTGTTATTTAATCTATTTACGTGTGAAGTAATTAAAACATATATATTTTAGTTAATTATAGTTAAATAAGTGAAAATATATTTTTCTTTCTAAATGCGATGAAACTCAAACAGTGCTCCTCACGGGACCCAGAAACAAGCTCAAAGGAAGGAGGAAAAATGTCAAAAGCACAATGGACACATGGTGAGTGCTCGCGTAAACTATATATATATACTGACTCCGCTTTAAAATAATCAAATACATCAACGAATGCAGACCTCCTCAAGGTAGGCATTAAAGAAGTCCCTACCACCACACTCTTCCCAAACCCCCTTCAAAACGTTGCTCAACCTAAGGTTAGAGAGTTTCCCGTCTGCCTAGCGCACAGAAAAGGCGTTCCCGTGAGATGTCAGGTTTATATCATAAAACTAAAATAACATAACCCAGCAGAACAGCGAATTTTGTAGAATCTAATTGTAGGTATGAGCAATACGAGAATGCAGATACGGCCTGAAAATAAAATACACGAAAGTAACATAATCCAGTAGAATAGCGTATTATGAAGAATCGAGATGTAGGTATGAACATGTTGATACGTAAAAAAAACCTGCAGTTTTATTTGCAATTGAATTTTGGGTCTGTATAACAATAATTGTTGTGTTCCAAAAAAAGACAACAAATTACCTGAATTCGTTTCGGTAATGAATTCCGGGCTTTCTCCTTTCATTAAAGGATAGTCTATATCAATTTTAGTATATATCATAGCAACACTTTCTTCGGCACTTGTGCCTGGCTCTAACTTGAGGGCGGTGGAATTCATGATTTTAAGTAAGGATCTTGTAGTTCTGTTTTGCTTTAACTTTAATGAGGATTTCTTGAGAATAGGGTTCATTGTTTCAGGTCAAGACGTACAAATTGATTAAAGGAATAAAACCAAATGACATAACCAACAAAAGAATGACAAGCATTCAACGGAAGTAGTTCCATAGATAATACGGAAAAGAAAATATTTTGTGGGATTATGGTGAAATCTAAGTGTTGCCATATCTCCAGTAATATTCAAGTATTTTTTTTACGCAAGTACGTTTTATAGTATTCATTTGCAATTTTCGTCGGCGGCATTTATTTTGACTCGGGAGATATTTTCAATTTGTATTGATATTACAGGCGACTAATTACTGCTGATAATAATTTATAATACAAATGAAGTTAATACAAATAAATAAATAATGGAATACAAATAATATGAGAATACAAAAATTTATAAAAAATTCATGTAAAAAACTTTCTTAAGTTTATTTTATTTCCAGAACTCTGACAAACTAGTTAAGTGCCTACTAACTAGTGATGTGCAGCACCGAAACATGTACATGTTTGACCCCCTTGAGGTGATTTTGCACAAAAACGGCGCTATACAAATCATCCAAATATTTATGTTCATTATTATTTTATTGAGAACGAAACATCAAAAGAATCGAGTGATTAATTGATGTAATCGCACGGGGTTCAGTAGCTGCGGACAGAGGCTGTTTGTTTTGTTCTCGGAAGATGGTGGGGGGGGGGGGGATATAAATAATGTACATCCATAGGGCAGCATTTGGTAATAATGTACTTAATTAAATTGTAATAAATGGGAAAATCCAATGTTTTCATACTGACAATGATATTTTTATTGTTTACTCTGTATGACTTAGACTATAATTATATTAGACTATGAATTAAAATAATAATATTTCAGTGAAATCAATAGTCGATAAAAGAAATACTATAATGTTTCGTCTCCACGGACATAAAAACCCAATATAAAATGAATATATCGGGCTGATGACCGAGGTCTTTAACAACATTTATTAAAATACGTATTAACTCAATCTAGTTCTTCATGTTTTTTTTCGTTTTTTCTCTGAAACGTTACTATATATTGAAATTATCGATTTATTTGATCAAACATCGATGATTCATACACATAGATTCTAATGCACATAGATTAAATCGTAAAAACGTCTCTTCTAGACAGTGATGCACTATTTCAAAAATAAATAAAAACATGTTTCTCGTAAGCTTTTTACTAAGCATTTAAATAAGAAAACAACGGTAGGTACCTGAGCATATTATCTATATTTTTTTATTAATAAACAGCTATTTCTTTTTAATAACAGGAAAAAACAATAAATCACCACACCAATAAAATCATTAAAAATATAAAATCGCTTAAGGCCCGTTTATAATAGGAATAAGCGGTAAGAATATGCCGTAAAGCCAATGGCCGTAGAAGTTGGAAGATCGGAAACCTGTGTATCCGTTTATAATAGATGGCAATAATCTCTTATTTTTTTCCATAACCGAAAAGATGGTCCAACTTTATCTTTTACGGTTACGGATTACAAAAAGCTGAGATATATACCGAGATTTATGTATTTTCGATCGATACTCTATTTATTTATATAATTATATATATATTTATATTTATTTATGTATATATATACGCCTAAAAAGGCTTTTACATAAAAGTGATACATGATGCAGTACAATAAGAGAATATGTATTATACAGGAGATATTGACAGTAAATAGATGTAATCCATTTTAAAGAAGGAAAAAAAATAACATAAAGTAGAAAATAAATTACAACAACATTACATATAAAACAAATCATTAAAACTAATTTACCAAAGCTACTCTAATTTGTAGGATTCAACAAAGTGTTGATGTAGATTATGCTTAATTCTATATATGGAGTCAATAAATAAATCAATAACACCCCCATACTTGTTGCCCAGATCATGCATCCTATTTGTCAGTGAGTGTGTCTGATAGTTGGTCGAGTATGTATTACAGAAGAATGTTATATTTTGCCTTGTATTCCTTGTCGGCACATGTAGTTTAATAGTGGCAAGGATGGCAGGACTATCAATTTAGTTGTTAATGACTCTGTGTAAAACAACCAGGTCTGAAATAATTCTCCTGTCAGACAGTGTTATTAGATGCAATTGATTCATCAAACTGACATAATTAATGTAATCAATAGGAATTCCGAGCTTAAAATTTACATACTTAAGAAATTTGTGCTGAACTCTTTCTATATTAGTGGAGTGAACTTTATATAAAGGGGACCAAATAGGTGAATTATACTCCAATTGACTTCTGACTAATGAAGTATAGAGGGTTCTCATACAATCTATGGACTTAAAATCGGTTAAAGTTCTGCAAAGGAAGCCAAGCATCTTTAAAGCCTTATTAGGTATATAGTTGATGTGTTCAATGAATGACAAGTTTTCAACGAATATTTCACCCAAGTCACGAATATGTGATACTGGTATTAATTTAATATTATTTAATGTATATTCATATAATATATTTTAACGAGTTTTGGAAAATCGTATTACTTGACATTTCTGAATGTTCAAAAATAAAGCATTTTGTTCACACCATTGATGAGGTTGTTCGAAATTACTCTGTTAAATTTGACAATCGGATATATTTTGTATTCTTTTATATATTTTTAAGTCGTCAGCAAATAGCAGAACTTCTACATCATTAAATTGGTCAACAATGTCATTGATGAATAATAAGAAAAATATTGGGCCGAGGTGGGACCCTTGAGGAACCCCACTTGTGGCCTCGAATATATAAGATTGTACAGAATTAATCTTAACACTAAGCACCCTATGGCTAAGATAACTAACAATCCAACTCAATAATTTACCTTTGATGCCCAACGATCGAAGTTTATAAATAACTATGTGATGTCGAACCTTATCAAAAGCTTTACTAAAGTCAGTGTATATACTGTCCACTTGTTGTTTGGGACCCAGAGATTCAGATATGTAATTTTCATAAATCATTAAATTACTTAAGGTAGAGCGACCTGTGATGAAGCCATGTTGGTTAGGAACAATAATGTTGTTGATAGGTTTTACAATGATATCTAGGACTAATTTTTCAAAAACTTTCGGTAAAGCAGACATTATACAAATTGGTCTATAGTTTGATATATCGCTTTTATCTTCTTTTTTATGAATAGGGGTTAAATAACTCTTTTTCCACTGAGCTGAAAAAGAACCAGAACTTAAAGAATTGTTAAAGAGTTTATAAAGAGGATATATCAGACTACTAACACAGGTTTTGAAAAATATTGGAGGAATACCATCCGGTCCAGCAGATTTATTGCTATCTAATTCTTTTATGACTTTTTCTATAGATTCTTTTTTGATGAAACATTGGCTTAGATTTAATACCTCTTCCACTGAAATATCGGTAATCGTATTGACACGAATATCTGTGTCGTAAACACTTTTAAATGAATCAGCAAATAGATTAACTATACCTTCGATACTGTCGGCACATTTTTCTTTTAAGTACATGTTATTGGGAAATCCACAATCATTTTTTTGTTGACTTTTAGAAAAACTCCATAATTTTTTAACATTTTGGTGTACCTCTTTTTCAATTAGGCTTACATAATAATTTCTCCAAAGCTGACTATTCTAACATGAATCAATATCTTGCAAATGAAGACTGGTCATTTCTTCACCATAATAATACTATTAACTATAATCTTGAATTATTTTACAAAATTATTAATAAGGCCATTGAAAGCTTTGTACCACTTTCACACTTCAAGGAAGCGAAGTTCCCAAAATGGTTCAGTGGCGAGCTAATTAACCTAGTTATCTGTAAAAAAATTGCACACAAAAACTTTAAAGAATCGAACTCTCTTATCGACTACAAGATATTTCACAACTATAGAACTCAATGTAAAAAACTATCAAGAAATTCATATTTCAATCATATAAATGGAATCGAAAACTCTATACCTTCTAATATACAAAACTTTTTTACTCACGTTAACTCTCTTAGAAAAAACAAACAAGGTTTACCCCTTTCAATGCACTTCAAAGAAAAGAGTAGTACTGACATGAATGTAAAAGTTAACTATTTTGCTGATTATTTTAAAAGCGTCTATGACGAAGATATCCTAGACAATTATATACCACCTTCGTCGCTTAATGAGAGCATACATATCCCTGCGATACACATCAACTTAAACGACGTTATAAGTAAAATCAAATCCTTAGACAAAAACAAAAAGGCTGGACCTGATAATGTACATCCCAATATCCTGATAAATTGCATTACTTCACTGGCTGAGCCGATTTTTCTATTGTTTAATCAATCCCTTGACACAGTGTGCTTCCCTGATATTTGGAAACGTTGTTATCTAACTCCTATATTTAAAAAGGGTAATAAAAGTGATGTTACTAACTATAGAACAATATGTAAGCTATCTGTAATTCCTAAACTTTTTGAAAAACTATTACTTGATAAAATTTCACCATGTATTAACCATCTCATTGTTCCGAATCAACACGGATTTTTGTCAGGTAGATCAACTCTGACAAATCTATCGTTATATGAAAACTATATATCAAACGCATTAGCTAACAGAACTCAAGTCGATTCCATATATACGGACTTTATCAAGGCCTTTGACAAAGTATGCCATAAAATTCTCCTGATCAAACTACGTAAGCTCGGTATTGACGGAAAACTTTTAGAATGGTTTGCTAGCTATCTAACTAATAGAGTTTTACTTGTAAAAATCAATTTGTTCATTTCCAATCAATTTATAGCTACCAGTGATGTACCACAGGGGTCTCATTTAGGCCCAATATTATTTTTACTGTTCATAAATGATATTGTAAATATATTTGATGAAGATATTAATACGTTACTTTTCGCAGATGATTTAAAAATATTTAAAATAATCAAAAGCGCTGAAGATTGTATCTGTCTACAAAATAATTTGAACAGGTTAATTAATTGGTGTTCTCTTAACACACTCCATCTGAATATAAATAAGTGTTATTCAATTAAATTTTACAGAATAAATCAACCAATTATTCATTCATATAAACTCAATAACTCAATCCTTCTCTGTCGAAGAAATTAATGACCTGGGGATGACTTTCGACTCTAAATTAAACTTTATATCGCATATAAATAATATTAATAATAAAGGAATGAAAATGCTAGGCTTCATTCTTCGAAATTCCAGAGGTTTCAAGAATATTTCAACATTAAAAATTTTGTATACATCCCTGGTTCGTAGTCAAGTCGAATATAACTCCTCGATCTGGTCCCCCCACTACAAATTACATTCAGATTCAATTGAAAAAATTCAACATAAATTCCTAAGACACATTAATTTTAAACTCGGTATTCCCATTGAAAATATAAATTATAATTACTTGATGAAAAATCTAAATTTATTAAAACTCTCAGATCGAAGAATTATATCCGACTTAATATTTATGTTCAAAATTGTAAATGGTAGTATAGGCAGTCCTGATTTAATTAACCTCATTGAATTTCATATACCCACGAGAGCTACTCGTTCTAAAATTTTGTTTAAATGCAACAATATCAGGACTGAGTATTCCAAACACTCGCTTGTACCTAGGTTGCATGAAGTTACTAATAGATACGCAGATGTGGCAGATCTATTTAACTGCACGCAAGGTAGGTACAAGAGGGCTATGCTATCAAATCTTTTCAATCAATATTAATTTAATCTAATTCTACCTTATTTGCACTATAGAAACTTATGTACTTGTATCTCTTGTTTACTTACTTACTTACTCTCTAATGTCATTTCACAATCAAATGCCACAAATATTTGTAATTCTTTTTTAAAAATATTTCTACGATTTTAACTGTGACATGTTATCATTGTTTATGGTATATTTATACCGTTGATATTAAATAAATAAATAATCACTATAGCATTTTATTGATAATTCTTTACACTGCTTACGTAATTTAGTAAAAGTTATGTAATCATTAGGATTTCTGGTATGTTTATATATTCTATGGATATGTTTTTTATAATTAATATGTTTTTTTAATTCTCTCGTAAACCATTTGGGATAGTTAGATGGTGTGAAGTTGACCCTAGGAACAAAGCGCTCTATCGAGGTATTTAAAATTGAGTAAAATTGTTCTAATTGATTATTTAAATTATTTTCGTTGTCTAAAAATGACCAATCTACCGAGGTAAGGTACTCATTAATATTATGGTATTCGGCTTTGGAGAAATTATACGATGTGGTAGTTAGGTTTGGAGATCTTCCAGACATATTTGTTATGATAATATCTAATGGTGGATGGTGTTTATCTAGAGGAAATAATAATTCGTCAGATTTCTCAACCACTATTTTCGAATCACTTGAAAACACTAAATCTAACATTCGATTATTAGAATTAGACACATTGTTTGATTGAGTTAGTCCTAGGAATATGGATATATCACGAATTTCACTGGATTTAGCGCACTGTAATTCAACTTCGTTTGTGGCAGCTCCGATGTCATCTTGGCTGGTCCAGTTCGGCAGATTATAATCACCAGCAATTATGAATTTTGCTTTCGGATATTTGAATTTCAGCATTTCTATGTCCTCATTGTGGTTTTTATATATTTGCAAATCCGATGCAGGTGGGATGTAGACACAACCTATAATAATTTTACTATAAGGTATGTTGAGCATTACAAAAGTGTGTTCAACATTTGTGTGCTTGACCGGTAGTCTACAGGATGAGATATTTTTAGACACACATAACATCACGCCTCCTCCGTTAGACTTTTTGCTTGAATTAGGACTTCGATCAAGGCGATAGATAGTATATTGATTTAGGCCTAATTCTGACGAGCCGATATCTGCATTTAACCATGTTTCAGTTAAAAATAAAATGTCATATGAGAAGGTGGGTGAATTCCTTTTAAGTTGTTGCAATTTCGTACGGATTCCTCGAACATTTTGATAATATCCATTGATTCTTAAGAGTGTGTTATGTTTGTTTATCAGTTTTTTGCGTGGCTTTTGATAATTTTAGGAATCCATTAAAATCTATGGTATCTATTATTTGATAAGAGTGGTTAATTTATGTATTTGACAATCGAACAATAATATTTGTGTTGTAGAAGTCCTAACAATTTATAGAAATTGGTCTTTGACATTCTTGTATATTTTTTAAATTGATCGTTGTCTACCGTCGCCATGTCTTTAAACAAATTATGGAAATGTCCTGTTTTCTTCCTTTATGGTTAATGGGACGCACACTCCAACGACGTTTTTTTTTATTTATTTTTTATTTTTCCTTATTTATTATATTTTTTGTCAACTGTGTGTCTCCTATTGCAGCGTATGCTAGCCCCAGAATTGACAAAAACATTCTACATGCAACAATATCTAATGAATCCATCGTTTCAATATATATTTAGATAAAACAATATTACTTTTATAAGATGGAGGAAGAATATACTCTCGGTTGACAGTTGACATAGACAAGTGACAGCCGCATAGTCACTTCTATGGAAGTATTCTATTCTATTCCTATTTCTATTATAAACGACGATCTAAAATATTACGGATAACGGATTACGGCACCGGCCTATTCTTACCGCTTATTCCTATTATAAACGGGCCTTAAGCCCCCAGGTGTAGTTTATTTATGTATGTTTCATATACGTTTTCCCAGGTTTCAATCAAGGAGTTTAAATGTGAATGTACGAGGCAAAACTATAGACCTTTTTTAATTTTATTTGGTAACAGATATGATTACTGGCTAAGTACGCTTATTAGGGGGGTGATTATTTTATTTATAATATTTTGAATATGCTGTTTAAATGTAAGATGTTTATCAATGCACATCCCAAGATATTTCTCCAGTATCAGGATTTGCAAGTTGTTATATTTAATTAAAAGATTAAACGACGAGCAATGATTATACGGTAGGGTGTATCGATTTTTAACTTTTTTTTTGTTTTCAAATTCCAAGTTGAAAAAAAGTTGCTACTAGGTACCACAACTTACCACAAAAAATTTTGGATTTTTAAAAAAATGTTTAGGTCTCCCGCACAAGGCCTAAAGTTTTAATTTTTTTCAAAAAATATCAAATTTTTTTAAAATTTAAAAAAATAAAATCGTAATTTTTGTGTTTATTCCAAGTTAAAAACAGTAATATTAGGGCATAAAAATAAGTAAGAAACGATTTTTTTTATAAAAAATGGATTTTAGGTCTCCCGCACAAGCCCTAAAGTTTGTTAATTTTGATGAAATTTTGTAATTTTGTGTACATATATGAACCATGTTTTTTTTAAGTTTAAGCCACCAGAATTAATTGTACTTTTCTAACAGAAGGCATAAAATGAGACAATATATATATACATAATTCATATATACATATATTAAAAATATATACCACATGTATACTATATATATATAATATGTTTTTTACCTGAAAAAAAGATAGTTGGACGGTGTAAATTGTATGAGAAAGGTGTTGAAAGAAACTAATGTTATTTGCTTTTTCTGATGTTTATTGCAAAAGTATAAAAGATTATAACATGTCATAAAATGTAGTAGGTATAATAACTAAGTACAAAATGTTGCTGATTACTTTCCATACGACATGAGTGGGAGTTTTCTTTTTCTACTGCAAAATTACTTATTTGTTTAAGTATTCGTCCTTTCATCTTGGTTTCAAAACCTTAAATCAAAGTTATGTATAGTATTTACATAGGCCTAGTGAAAATTTTATAAATGTTATTACAGTTCCCAAATGAAATTTCAATTTAATATGTAAGACGTTATTTAGAAACATTATAAATACAAAATAGTCGAAAAAAAACTTACTTAAATTCTAATCCTTTGCAGAGGTTTTGTACTGGCTCTTGGTCTCGAACGTATTTAGAACTTTACGGTCTACCAGTCTGGCACGGATAAAATCATCTCTTTCGATCAGCCCACATACTCGCTTCGAAGCTTCTGTGACTTCGTTGACAATTCGTTCCACCGCTTGAGTGTGAGAAGGAATTCTAAATTCAACCCTTCTACTTTTGCCAGTTTCCGCAATTGACTCCAACTCTTCTAGGCTCATATCAGTAACAAGAGGGGGTTCGGTTACTGAAGTGGATTGCCAGTCAATCATATCTTTAAAGTCTTCGGCATCAAAATTGATCTGAGGGGGTTTAAATACCCTTACCCCTTTCCTTTCGGTTGCGCAAGCTTTCTGGATTCTCTTATAAGCCAAGGCTCTGATACGTTTTCGTTCATCGAACAGCATAGCTATCAAACATGCTCTGGGTGAGTCATGAAAGCATTTCTCTGTAACGTTGCATGGACGACTTTTTTAGCTCATCTTCCAAGTAATTGCTGAAAAGAAACATTTAAAAAAATGAATGGAAGCTTGCGGGATTTGGGGATTGCACTTAATTGAGAACCATGATGGTATGTAGACCTTCATTATGAACTCTGCAAGCTTTGTTAGCTGAGGGGTCGGATCATCGGTGGCAACATACAAACGAAGGACTCGATTTGCCAGAGTAAGCCACCCTGGCGTGCGAGATGTTGCTGGGGTTTCGTTTGGCCAACTCTTCTTTATGGAAAGTAATCAGCAACATTTTATACTTAGTTATTATACTACATTTTATGACATATTAAAACCTTTTATACTTTTGTAATAAACAACAGTAATAGCAAATAACATTAGTTTCTTTCAACACCTTTCTCATACAATTTACACCGTCCAACTATCTTTTTTCAAGTAAAAAACATATTATATATTATATAGTATATATGTGGTATATATTTTTAATATATGTATATATGAATTATGTATATATATATTGTCTCATTTTATGCCTTTTATAAGAAAAGTACAATTAATTCCGGTGGCTTAAACTTAAAAAAAACATGGTTCATATATGTATATGTTCACAAAATTACAAAATTTCATCAAAATTAACAAACTTTAGGGCTTGTGCGGGAGACCTAAAATCCATTTTTTATTTAAAAAAATCGTTCCTTACTTATTTTTATGCCCTAATATTACTGTTTTTTAACTTGGAATAAACACAAAAGTTACGATTTTATTTTTTTAAATTTTAAAAAAATTTGATATTTTTTGAAAAAAATTAAAACTTTAGGCCTTGTGCGGGAGACCTAAACATTTTTTAAAAAATCCAAAATTTTTTGTGGTAAGTTGTGGTATCTAGTAGCAACTTTTTTTCAACTTGGAATTTGAAAACAAAAAAAAAGTTAAAAATCGATACACCCTATTATACGGGTTTAGCTTAAAATTATGTATCCTGTTTTTTTTTAACATTCATAGTTAAAATATTTGATGGGAGGCAACTGTTATTTTTTTCTAGTACACTTCTGACAGGCGTCCCGTGACAGCTTTATATTTAATTATGTCAGATATTAGTTTCGTTACAAAAAATCATCATTGTAATATCTTCAGGGCAAATCAATAACACAGTGGAAGATTTAAAATGGCAACACTGAGATTTTATCACAAACTCGAAGATTATTTTCTGCAGTATCTATGGGTAACTTTTTCCGAATCCTTGCTGTCATCTTTTGATGGTTATGTGATTTGGCTTTATTATTTTCACCATTTTGTTGACCTTCGACAAACGCAATCTATTCTTCTCCCAAGAAATACATCAATCTCCTTAAAGTAAAACAGAAATACCAGATCCTTACTTAAAATATGGATTCCACCGCCATCAAGTTAGAACCTGGCACAAGTGCAGAAGAGAGTGTTGCTGTGATATTCGATATAGACTATCCTTTTATCAAAAAAGATTGTCCGGAATCCATTAACGAAAACAATTCAGGTATTTTTTTGTCTTTTTTGTACATAACTGTAATACATTCACAAATTTTAATAATATTTGCTTGGCTGTATAGACATGCTCATACCTACATATCGATCCTTCATACGCAATTCTGCTTGTTTGTGTTACCTTTATGATTTTTATGTGATACGCGAAACTTTACGACAGCGCCCATTAATGTGCAGTGTGCAGACAAGTGAACTGTCGAACCCTTAATCTGGGTGACCGTGAGATATTAATACAGTAACTCAAAAAACTTTATTTGGGTTTTCGATGATATTTTGCTACTCTATAACCCCGTTTATTGGTTCCAATTTATTATTTATAATAATAATGTTTGGATCATACCTATAGCGCTGAGAAAAATTTCCTCGATTGCGCTTCAATTTAACCACTCGAACGAGAGTGTTTTCCTTGTTTTCGGTTTATTAATATCATACCTCCATTTGTACGGAAACATAAATATAAACTTCTTACTGCAGGTTACTGCCAATGAATCCATTTGGATTTTACTGCTAATCCTATATTTTTAGGTTTTATAAAAAATAACATGTTAAAAATCGTTAAATTTATAATTAACTTTAATTCATATAAATCGCCATCCTTAATATGGGTAGCCATCGTTCGAGCGGTTAATTTCTATATAATAACCTAGTCATATCAGTAAAACTTATTAGCAAGTATTTTCTCCTAACAGGTAGAATGGGTTTACCGGAAACTTCAACGCGAGGGATTGTCACCATCGAAGCAAGTGAAATTTCTTATTCTAAAAGTACTATTGAGGATCCTGGTATTAGAAAGGAAACCTTTGAGCCCTCTGAAAGAATTCACCAAACGACGGGTAAGCCAAATTTCCTTGATGTATTTTTTTATAAACTCGCATAACCAGTACTCTGCAAATGAAGGTACGTCCGCATGAATTGGCGCACACGAGAAAATTTACTTTCGAGCAACAGGGTGATCCGTTTGACATTTTCCCACCACAGACGTCAGGTGGGAATGCTGTCTTTGTACGTTGAATTTTCTAATTAATGTGTTATTTTTAATTTTTGAAATAACTTAAAGAGTAAAACCTCAAATATTCATCCCAGAGAAGTAAAAAGATGTCTCATATATTATTCGTCCATGACACTATCCAGATTGAATTTAGTTCGAGAAGAGTCTTGCAATCATACATAAAAAGATAGCAGCCTACATAAATGTGCGTTAAGAAAAATGATGATATTGTTGGTACTTCTTTGTCGAAGTATGGTACGGTTTAAAATATTACCGAAGGAAATAGGGTCGGATTAGTTCACTGGTAGAGCAGCGCCCCGACAAGGCTAAGGTCCTATGGTCAATTACAAAAATGTTTTGATTTTATTTTTTTATATTTCTATTTCGAAAAAGGTCAAAAAGTCCCCAAATCTTTCTTTGAAGTATATTTATTTTTTGCAATTTTGTACCCGATAATGCTAAGCTATTGCAAGAAGCAGGAGCTTGGTTAAATAATTTTATGTTATCAAACAATAACTTCAAAATAGCATACCGACGACGATGATTTTTTATGCCATACCCATGATGTCGAGATATATCTATTTTGTAATTTCAGGTAGCATTTATGTGGAGACTGTACCCATCAAGACAGAACCGGGACCCCAAGCAGAAGATGGCGGGATTCCTTATATGGAAATAGAGATAGACCTGCCAGATGTTAAAAAGGAATGTCTAGCGCACTCTAAAAGTGTTATCCAGACTGCAGGTAAAATCGATTGTCAATTGTTTGCATTCGTTAAATTTTTCATAATTCATCGTAAATACATATTTATACTTATCGAGCTTTATCCGTTGTACTTTTCAGACTTGATAACGGACCTGAATAAGCAACTTGGAAAAAACATCTTTTCATGTCCCGTCTGCAACTATTCATGTTCTCAAAGGGGAAAATTAAAACTTCACATACGTACACACACTGGAGAAAAACCTTTTTCATGTTCTTACTGTAGCTATTCATGTTCTCAAAATCAATATTAAAAACGTCACATGCTTACTCACACTGGAGAAAAACCTTATTCATGTTCAGACTGCAGCTATTCATGTTCTCAAAAGCAATATTTAAAACGTCACATGCTTAACCATACCAGAGAAAAATCTTTTTCTTGTTCCATCTGCAGCTATTCGTGTTCTCAATCGGGATATTTAAAAAGTCACATGCTTACCCATACTGGAGAAAAACTTTATTCATGTTCAT
This sequence comes from Hesperophylax magnus, assembly GCA_026573805.1. Taxonomy (NCBI): domain Eukaryota; kingdom Metazoa; phylum Arthropoda; class Insecta; order Trichoptera; family Limnephilidae; genus Hesperophylax; species Hesperophylax magnus. Next base: position 2,358,587 of record JAIUSX010000149.1, on the reverse strand, counting down.
ACTGCAAGTATTCATGTTCTCGAAGGGGAAATTTAAAACTTCACATACTTACCAACAATGTAGAAAAACCTTTATCATGTTTTACTGTAGCTATTCATGTTCTCGAAATCAATATTTAAAACGTCACATGCTTACTCACACTGGAGAAAAAGCTTATTCATGTTCAGACTGCAGCTATTCATGTTCTCAAAAAGTATATTTAAAACTGCACATGCGTAACCATACTGGAGAAAAACCTTTTTCGTGTTCCATCTGCAGCTATTCGTGTTCTCAATCGGGACATTAAAAAAGTCACATGCTTACCCATACTGGAGAAAAACCTTTTTCGTGTTCCATCTGCAGCTATTCGTGTTCTCAATCGGGACATTTAAAAAGTCACATGCTTACCCATTCTGGAGAAAAACCTTATTCATGTCCCTACTGCAACTACTCATGTTCTCGAAAAGTACATTTAAAACGGCACATGCTTAACCATACCGGAGAAAAACCTTTTTCATGTTCCATCTGCAGTTATTCGTGTTCTAAATCGGGAAATTTAAAAAGTCACATGCTTACCCATACTGGAGAAAAACCTTTTTCATGTTCTTACTGTAGCTATTCATGTTCCCAAAATCAATATTTAAAACGTCACATGCTTACTCACACTGGAGAAAAACCTTATTCATGTTCAGACTGCAGCTATTCATGTTCTCGAAAGCAATATTTAAAACGTCACCTGCTTAACCATACCGGAGAAAAACCTTTTTCGTGTTCCATCTGCAGCTATTCGTGTTATCAATCGGGACATTTAAAAAGACACATGCTTACCCATACTGGAGAAAACCCTTATTCATGTTCATACTGCAAGTATTCATGTTCTCGAAGGGGAACTTTTAAACTTCACATACTTAACCACACTGGAGAAAAACCTTTATCATGTTCTTACTGTAGCTATTCATGTTCTCAAAATCAATATTTAAAACGTCACATGCTTACTCACACTGGAGAAAAACCTTATTCATGTTCAGACTGCAGCTATTCATGTTCTCAAAAAGTATCTTTAAAACGGCACATGCGTTACCATACCGGAGAATAACCTTTTTCGTGTTCCATCTGCAGCTGTTCGTGTTCTCAATTGGGACATTTAAAAAGTCACATGCTTACCCATACTGGAGAAAAACCTTTTTCGTGTTCCATCTGCAGCTATTCGTGTTCTCAATCGGGAAATTTAAAAAGTCACATGCTTACCCATACTGGAGAAAAACCTTATTCATGTTCATACTGCAGCTATTTATGTTCTCAAAGGGGAACTTTAAAACTTCACGAGCTGACCCATACTGGAAAAAAACCTTATTCGTGTTCCTATTGCAACTATTCATCTTCTCAAAAGGGAAATTTGAAACAACACATGCTTTTCCATACTGGAGAAAAACGTTTTTCGTGTTTCGTCTGCAGTTATTCGTTTTCTCAAAAGGGAACTTTAAAACGTCACATTCTTACCCACACTGGAGAAAAAACCTTAAACCTGTTTGTTTTGTAGTTTTTCGTGTTCTCAAAAGGCGACTTTAAAACTTCACACGCTTACCCATACTGGAGAAAAACCGATTTCATGTTCTAATTGCAACCATTCATGTTCAGGAAAGGAATATTTAAAATATCACTTGCTTACTCACAAAAATAAACAGCCTTTCGTGTGATTCATTTGCTTCGAAACCTTTCAATGTAAGAACTTGAATCTCAACATACGAATTTATGTTTAGTTAATGAAGGACGCGTAAAAACCGTAAAACTTATTCAAATCAGAGTTATGAGACGCATTCTATAGGAAAGAAAGGAATTTTCAAAAATAAATCAAATAAGAATTTTTTTGTACTAATATTAGTTTCGTTACTAAAACTTCTTCTTTCTTATATCTTATCAATAATACTGTGGAAGATTTAAAATGGCTACACTGAGATTTCATCGTAAAATCGAAAATTATTTTCTGCATTCTTGTTTTTTAACTTCGTTATTTATCTTCTCCACCTAATAACAACTAAACCTTGACTTACGCAAGCTGTAAACGTTTTTATCTCGATTTTCAATAACTATTTACGTACCAAAGCTATTTTTTATGAATCTTATAATTGTCAATACTCTGTATATGTTTCACACATTTAATAAATTGATAAATTACCACGAATTGATCTTTTTTATTCTTCATTACATTACATTACCCGCCAAACTACCTAATGTTCATAAGACTTTGTATGCAAATCTTTCACGTGAACTAACTCAATAAATTATTTTAAAAAATACGATAAGAGTTCTTGGTATTTTTTGGGGCATAATATCATAATAAAACTACCTATTTTTGTCATTTTACAGATTTTTTGTTTAAAGTTTTATTTTAGAGTTCAAATAATGATACCTACCTCTATAAAGTTGAACCATAACTATTTATTCAACAATTTTAATAAATGGTGGTTAAAACAAAATTATTTTTTCTTATAAATATTCTTTGACATTTTTATTGAGCAGCTTCCTCGTTCGTGACTCCAGAAGCCTCCAGTCAGGTTGTAAGGCTGATCGGCTTGTGTTGGCTTCTTTCGTTTCACGCCAAGGATTGGCTTGCCGTTGAGATAGATTGAGATTCGCTTCTCATTAAAACACTTGTTTTTTTTGTTGATACGTTTAATATGTCACACAGAAGAGGGTAGAAATTTAAACTTAGTGAGAGAAGCGAGAGTTGGTTGATAATGAATGTTGAAAAATGCTAATGTAGAATTGAATTGTATCTCGATCACAACAAGCTATTTATAAACAAACATCATCAGAGATGATGATGATGACGATGTTGTCTGGTCAACGGGTAGTAGACAGAGCCGGTTGACAGCCCTTGTTACTGTTGATTTAGAGGTAGCGACAGTAGCTGCTCGTGTGATGCCATCAGTGCCAGGGTGTAATGTCAGAATGCGACCAAGAGTCCACTTGGTAGGAGGTAAGTTGTCCTCAAAGAGCAGCACCAAGGAGCCTGGTTGCAGCACGTCTGGGGTTTTGGTCCTCCATTTAGCTCGTTCCTGCAAGAGAGAGAGATACTCCTTAGACCACCTTTGCCAGAAATGTTGAACGAGCTGAGTGGTTCGTTCAAATCTGGAGAGCCTTCCAGAATTCGTAGCGGTCAGGTCCAATTGAGGTGCAGCAACCAAAGATTCGCCAATAAGGAAGTGACCCGGGGTGAGAGGAGTGAGGTCAGATGGATCGGTGGAAAAGAGAGTGAGCGGACGAGAATTGAGGCATGCCTCGACCTGCGTTAAGACAGTATACAGCTCCTCAAAAGTCAATGACAAGTTACGGAGAACTCTAGTCAAATGATGCTTGGCTGACCTCACTGCGCTTTCCCATAATCCGCCAAAATGAGGAGATCTAGCTGGAATAAAGAGCCATAGAATAGAATGAGAACCAAAAAAATCCGAAAATTCATTCTGAGTCGACGAGTTCTGCAAAAAAGAGGTTAAGGACTTGAGATCATTTGAAGCTCCTGCAAAATTCCCAGCATTGTCTGAGTAGATATGAGCACATTTTCCACGTCGTGCAATAAAGCGATTGAAACATTTGAGGAAACCCGTAGTAGATAAATCCGTAGCAAGCTCAAGATGAACTGCCTTGGTAGAAAAGCACACAAAGATACACAAATAAACCTTGTGAGTTGTTTTACTACGAATATTTAATGTAATGCGTAATCAACACCACACGTAAGAAACGGGCGTGTTGGTTGCAGTCTAGACTGCGGTTGGTTCCCCATTAATGGTTGAAGTGTTGTAGGTTTTGACCTGAAACAAACTATACATTTACGAAGAACACTGCGTATGGTGCGTCTTCCACAGAGTGGCCAAAATTGTAAACGAATGGATGCGAGTAACGCTTGCGGTCCAGCATGTAATAATTGACGATGAAAATGATTTATAATTAGGTTAGTAAACTGGTGATTGGAAGATAAAACTACAGGATGTTTTTGATTATAGGTGAGGTTTGCATTTGATAGACGTACGCCAACGCGCAGTACGTTCTCCGAATCTAAAAATGGGTTCAATGAGAGAAGTTTACTATTTGACAAAAGACATTTTGATTTTGACTGTAATGCCTTTATATCTGATGCAAAGCATTGCCTTTGAACTATTTTAACAAGCGTTGTCATTGCAGTAGTTAGTTCAAGTACAGTTAGTGCGGTTGTTTGAGATTTAAACTTGCGGAGAGTATTAGGTTTGAAACGAATACAATAAGCTACTACTCTTCGCAATTTATGTAAAGTAGAATAACGATCAAAGATGTCAGTGTTATGTATTTGTGTTATGAATGCTTGAGTAGTGGTTTTCTGTTCCGGAAGTTCTGGTAAATCTGGGATGACGGTAGTTGGCCAATGTGTTTCATTTTGAGATAGCCATAGAGGACCATTCCACCAAAGGTTGCAAGATGCAAGATCCATTGGAGAAACGCCTCTAGATATGAAATCAGCAGGGTTTAGTTTGGTTGAAACATGTCTCCATTGTCCATGAGAGGTTGTGTCTTGAATCTCCGATACATGATTGGCGACAAAGATTTTCCATCTTGCGGGCGATGCGGCGATCCAAGCGAGAGTTATCGTAGAATCGCACCAGTAAGAGGTGGATCCTTGAAATATTAATGAGTCTGTTACCTTCTTCATGAGTTGAGATAATAAAAGAGCTTCTGATAGTTCTAATCTAGGTAAGGAGATTTTTTTCAGAGGCGCCACTCTTGAGCGAGCGCATAGCAATCTGCAGATCCAGATGCCGTTTTCGAATGTCCATATGTAAATACATGCTCCATATGCGCGTTCTGACGAATCGCAGAATCCGTGTAATTCAGAATATTCCTTAATTGTAGGTACATGTCTAGGTATAGATATTAGATTAATGTCTTTCAACTGATGTTGAAAGTTGAGCCATGAAGTTTGAATATGACTTGGAACGTCTGAATCCCAGTCAATTTTTAATTGCCATAAATCCTGGATGAATAATTTTGCAGTGATATTTATTGGAGCAATTAGACCGAGAGGGTCGAATAGTTTCGCGATTTGTGACAAAAGATTTCTTTTAGTTATAGATGAATTTACAGATGATGTAGCAGGTTGATATCTAAGTGTATCCATAGTAGAATTCAAACTCAGACCGAGTGTTTTGGAGGTTTCAGATTTTCCCAGTAATGTCGAATCGACAGACTGATTGAGGGATTTTTCGTCTGCGATGAGATTGTTGTCATTGGATTTCCATTTTCGTAGATTCATACAGGCATAACTTAATATCGACGGTCCCGAAGAACAATGTCGGATCTGCAAAATCGTAGTTTTGCAGGAGAGCTGTTTAAAGTTTCGTTTCTGCATTTTTACTGTTTTTTGAGTGAAATAAATGTAAAGTTGATGTGATATTTTGCATTAACCCATATTTATTTAATTGGAAAAATACAGTATACCAGCTTTTTGCAACATTGTTGTAGTTTTTAAGAAAAATCACTTCCGACTTTTTTTTACGGACAAGGAGTTGTCGTATAGAAACATCCGACATTGTTCTACGGACATAGCATGAAACATGTGTGTCGTATATGTATATCCTACTTTATTCTTTGGAACTCAAACATAAGTTTTTGTGTCGTATTTACAACCTAATATTATTGTTTTTTTTTTTGTTTCTAGTGTTACCAAAAAAAAGTTAATCTATTTTTTTAGTAATAATTACGTAAAGGAACCCCTTTATAATAAAAGTTATATATAAGAATTTAACACTAAATAAATAAAAACAGGGAAAATAACATATTCAATTTTTTATTCGTTTTTAATGCAACAGAACTGGGAGGATATTTCAATCTCAGTCTGCCATATTACATGAGATATCCACATTATTTTAAGAGAAAAAATATATGAAAAGGTTAAAACATAACAGGGTGGTACCTAATCATAACATAAAATTAAAACATCCGTAGTTTTATTTGTTTTAATCTAGCAGAACTGGGAGGATTGTTCAATCCCAGTCTGTTACATGAGTCAGTTACATAAGTACGACTATCACATTATTTAAAGTAGAAGAAATAAGAAAATATAACAAAAGTTAAAACATAACAGGGTGGTACCTAATCATAACGTAAAATTCAAGCATTTAAAGTCTAATTTTCGAAATAGAATATTTTTAATAGACCTAAATTAATAATTAGGTATTATTATTCAGAGTCACCACCATTGACACAAATGTTTCCGTATGTTATGGTCTTATAAAATTAATGAAATTGTTCAGGAATAATTCCTGAATTTTTTTTTATTTTTTTTTTTTTATCTATATAAAGTTTTTTATAAGTAGTTTTTCGATGCCTGTCTCACTAGGGTAAACCTGTGTCGAGACAGACATTGCAAAGACTTATAAGGTCGTTGTATTTATCTTTATGAATCGGCAAAGGGGTATCATACGCCTTATGAAGTTCGATGTCAATAGCATGAAAATGTCTTGTGGCATTACGAACGATGATAGTCTGAAACTCTTTTCTGAGCTCATATTTATACTCCAGCTGATTGGAATGATCTCCAGAGGCACGAACTTGCTTGACGCAGATCCATGTCATTTTATTTTATTTTGGGTATCTTTAGTCCAATTTTTATTCTTTAACAGTATTTTAAAGTTGTAAAAGTTATCTTGCGACATATCTCGAACTTCGTAGGGATTTTCATCAATTTTTGCCCATCTCACGAGAATCTTCCATTCATTTGGACTATAAATTGTCCTAGGAGCACTTGCTTTTTCGATTACTGCGTGCACACTATCTCCCTCATTTTGAGTGTTGCCCTTTTCTAAGAAGCTGTGTGTAATGGTGATTCCGAATTCTTTAGCTGCATAAATACAGGCTAAAAACCACTCTATTTCGATTCTGTCCAGGGCAGTTATCAGACCAGAATCTGAATTCTTTAGCCCCCCTTTCAACTTTTTTTAAAATGAAATCAAGCAAACAACTACTTAATTCATTGGCTCCTCGTTTTGCGATTCCTTCGTGCCACATATAGCAGATCCCGTGTTTCGCTGCCATATCGTAAACAGTGAAATTGTAGGTGGACAATTTTCGTTTATAATAAAAAATACTCGCCTTACCATGAGGACAAGTTTTGACACCTTTTGAAAATCAAAAGTCGCACATATGATTGACCAATCAGAAGCGATAGTTTTGGCTTTGTTGTTATTTTTTAGGTCTTGGGCAAACTCCTTCTCCTCGCGATGCAAAATGATGGCTTCTGTCTGCTCATCAGACGGCTGAGACATATTTTTAAATGCAAAGCATTGGTCGCATTGATCCTTTTTAGGGATGTGGAAACCTAAATTAAATTTTTGATTAACAATGTCTCTGTATTGTCGTTCGGATGTCGCCTTTTTGGTATATATGTCTGGGTTAAACCATTCAATATACAATTTGAACATCCGAGCAATGCTGAGACTTCCATCTAAATATAACTTTGTCGAATCTTTTCTGAACCATCAGGAAGAGGTGATTCAGGAATCTCTAAAAGGTTTAAAAAATTAAATAAACTCTGTTTCTCATAAGTATCTGAAAATCTGATTCTACGTACATTTATAATTTTTATGACGAATAATAAGTAATTAAAGTAAAAATTATTGACCTTCTTCTTCCTTCAACAATGGTGACTGAGACGAATCAAAGGAATTCAAATGTGGATTCATCGTTTTAGTAATATCCGTATTATTTATTTGATTCGGGGTATCTTCATGGCGTGAACAGGGATCTAAAAACATGGAATATGTTAATCTCAAATACTTAATAAATTACATTTTTTTTCATTGTAACACAAATATGAAAATATCATAATATTATTGAATAATTTATTTACACAGCAGATAAATCTTTACAAAATTGATGCAACAGGATACAATAATAGATTTTCAAGCACGATTGCATTTCCTTTAGTTAAATCAACAACACCACATAAAAAAAATAATAATTTACAGGTGTTTAAGAGCTTTTTTTTGTCGAACAAAGTAGTATTGAAAAAACTTCCAAAGAATAATGTTAGATGTGAACATCCGACACGAGAAAAAATTTAAATGTTCCAAGAACAAAGTCGGATGTTTGTTTCCTGCACACCGCTACTTGACAGATTCCAACAAAAAATGTCGGATGTGCTTTTACGGCGACACATATTTTTTTTATCACTTATACATATTTAAGTACCACCTAACAATGATGTAATTGATGTAAACTAAAAACTCTCATTGTAAAGACAAATGATTTATTTTCTGTGATTGTTGTCGGTTTGACAATCCGACATTGTTTTTGGGAGGCCCGATGAAGTAATTTCAAATCATAGCAGTTCTGTAGGAAAACAATAAAAACTTACCTAGTACAACTTCTTTTTCATTCTCATTATCCAGATTTGGATGAATAATGTTATTTGTAATGTCCATTAACTGCTTTATTCGATAATTAATGTTTCTCGACACGTTAGAGGCATATCCTGGTTCTCGTTTATCTTTGTCTGCACTTTGTTCATTCACTTCAATTGGACACATTTTACTAGGCAAACATTTAAAACGATGATTATATTTTCGAGGCATAGTTAGTTTATACTGCCTTACTAACAAAAGAGCAACAATTTACTTTTATATTGATGTGCACGCACTGAGTCTTTACGCACGCCCATACCGTTCTAACTCTCCGAAGAACTAAGTCGATTCTGACAATCCGACTGTGCGCGCGCACCTCCAATGGTGGACTTGTGACAACGAACAAAGTCGGTTGTGCACTACTGACAATGTTCTCCGGACAGTATGTCACAACCGACTTTGTTTCAATAACTTCTGAAATAATTAAGATAAAAAACATCTGAAAACGCAGACTACAAAAGCAAGAAAAGAAATTTAAAATAAGCCAAAAAAACGATTTTTGCTTTTTTGCAGATCCGACATTGTTCTACGGGACCGTCGATATAGAATTTATACTATACTTGAGTTTTAGCGTTGTCTCAAAATCATTACTTCCTGTAAGGAGATCGTCGACGTAAAAGTCATGTAGGATGCGCTGACTTGCGTCTGGCGACGATTCTTGTGAATCCAGTGCTAGTTGCCGTAGACATCTTGTCGCTAAATACGGAGCTGATGCCGTACCGTACGTAACTGTGTTGAGTCTGAAATGAGACAATTTGTTTGAAGATGGGTTTGACCAAACAATTCTTTGTAAATCACGATGTTTGGGAGTTATTAAGATCTGACGGTACATTTTTTCTATGTCCGCGGATATTACATATCTGTAAGTCCTTAAACGTAGGATTATTGAAAGGAGATCATCTTGAACGGTCGGTCCAACCATGAGGATGTCATTTAGAGAGAGCCCTGAGAAGGTTTTCGCAGATCCATCAAACACGACCCTCAGTTTGGTGGTTTCGCTGGATTCACGTAGAATAGAATGGTGAGGTAAGTAGAAATGATGGTTAGAGGATGAAGTGTTGTCCTTAATAGATATTTCAGACATATGGTTTAGTTGAATATATTCATTCATGAATTCAGAGTATTGCAATTGTAATTGTGGTGAGAGTTTCTTATCAACGGGGAGCCATCGTTTTGTAGCTGTGTTTAGCGAAGAACCCAAGTCTTGTGGGTTTCCCTTGAGCGGAAGCTCCACGACGAATCTACCATCTTCATTTCTGTAAAGTGTGTCAATGAAGTGTGATTCGACAGCCTTTTCTTCCAAGGACTGAGGTGGATGAGAAAGGTTTTCTTCCATATGCCAGAATTTAGTCATGAGATCATGAAGGGCATTGTTTTCTTTAATGGAAAATAAAGAAATACCTTCGTTAGCTGGTGTGTCGGTGTGTGTAATTACCCAGCCGAAAGCGGTTTGTTGAAGTTGCATTACTGAGATGTTTGTTCGCCTTTGTTCTAGGCAACTCCAGAACATGTCGCAGCCAAGAAGGATGTCGATCGATGCAGGTTCATGATAGGTTGGGTCTGCTAGCTTCATGTGAGATGGGAGCGTAGCTGTTGCGTTGCTGGTGATCTTCTGTACTGGAATGTTTGGAGTAATTTCATTTAAACAGATGCAAGATAATTGTTTTACAAAACGTTTTTTATATTGTGAAGCAATGGTTATATTAGTTTTGAAATTACTGTTGAATGATGCGCCGGTTATTCCAGTACGTGGGCTATCTGAATTTATTAGCTGAACGCCTAGCTGCGTAGCTAATTTTGTGGTAATGAAGTTGCTTTGACTGCCAGAATCGAGTAAAGCTCTGGCCTGGATGAAATGTCCTTGCGCATTCTTCACATTGAGAATAACAGTAGATAGTAAGGCATGAGATTCGTTTGCCATGGATGTAGCGGAGATGATTGGACCTTGTTCAGATTCAGTTTGAACTTCTTTGTGAAACAGAGTGTGATGTTTTTTGTTACATGTTTTGCAACGGAATTTGCTTTGACATTGTTCGTAATGACCCTTTCCTAGACAGTTGAAACATAATTTAAAAGTCTTAGATGCATTTATTCTGTCTTGAAGAGTCATTTTCTGAAGTTTAGGGCATTGATAGATAGTATGATTTGAAAATCATACTATCTATCAATTCTGAAGAACAGACATTGCAACAATAATTTTGAGATGTTACAAAAGTGAAATTTGGTTTTTTGCCATTAATGTTATCAGATTTATGAGCTGTTGCAGATGACTTTGGTATAGATTGAAGCATGTAAGATTTATCAGTTAAAAACTTTATGAATGTTTCCATAGAATGAACGTATTAAGTGAACGTATGAAAGTATTTGGTTCTGGAATAGGAATTCTTTCGCACTCACGAGATGTTATTGGATCAAGTTTATTTGATAAATGATGAATTAGTAAGGCATCCCAATGTTCTGTAGGTAGGTTTAAATTTTTCAAAGCCCGTAAATTAATTAAAATTTGATCTAAAAAAGCTTGAATTTCTTTGGAAGATTCAAATTTAATGTTTGCAATATTGAATATAGCTTTGATGTGGTTTTGAATTATTAAGCGTTTATTTGCGTATCGATCTGTTAATAAATTCCATGCAATATGATAATTATTTGATGAGATTTCCAGAGATGTTAATAATTTGGAAGCGTTTCCGGTTAAGCACGATTTAAGATAGTGAAATTTCTGAATTGCAGATAATTCATGGTTTGTTTCAATTAATGATTGAAAAGATTCTTCGAAACAAGTCCACTCAGAGAATGTTCCCGAGAAAGTAGGTAGTTTCAAAATTGGTAATTGAATTTTGGAATTTATATTTACTTGTGATTGATGTGAATTAAGTGTGGAATCGATCGTCAGACGCGATTTTGCTTCGGAGATGGCCTTTAAATACCAAAGCGATCGGTCTCATCATCCGAATCGAAATTCAAACTTTCATCGCACAAACTGATTCTAAGTTGAATTTCCATGAATAAGTCATGCAAAGGTTCGATTTTTGCCAATCGGACTTGGATGATTGACGGATCCGTTTGGTCTTCATCTAACAATGACTGAAACTTCGTTATCAGCCCTTTGATCTGACCCCTTCTGGCTATGAGAGCCTTCAAGTTGTCCGCCATTGTCAGATGATTAGAGATCCGTGCCGGTTATGATTGAGAAACAGCAAAAGTATTAACACAGTAAGGAGGGAAAGTTGAAAGGATTGACTTAACTTTGGTGCTTGCTGTGATGATTGCTGATTTCTCCTGTGGTGGCCTGGGTGATGATTGCTGGTGCAATCCGGCGAAGGACCATGAGCAGCGTCCTCGTGTTGACTCCAGAAGCCTCCAGTCAGTTTGTAAGGATGATCGGCTTGTGTTGGCTTCTTTCGTTTCACGCCAAGGATTGGCTTGCCGTTGAGATAGATTGAGATTCGCTTCTCATTAAAACACTTGTGTTTTTTGTTGATACGTTTAATATGTCACACATAAGAAGGTAGACATTTAAACTTAGAGAGAGAAGCGAGAGTTGGTTGATAATGAATGTTGAAGAATGCTAATGTAGAATTGAATTGTATCTCGATCACAAAAAGCTATTTATAAACAAACATAGATTTGACGTGACTACAGACACAAGATATTATAGACGCGAAATTATGACAATATTACACTATGACGTGCCATAAACATAAATATTTAACATAAAGGGTGGCATGGACAGAAAAAGATAATGTAAAAGGCTCTACACATCGAGATTATAAAATGAAAAAGTGAAAGAGTTTAGGCTTGACTGAAGTTAAATAAAACAGGACACTCACAAGATACGACACGCAACATTGATTAAATTTTCATTCAAAATTGATATTGAAAAGTAACAAATTATATTATGTATAAATCCCGTAAACATTAATAGAGACGATGGAGCTAACCTCAATAGTTCTTGGTATCCGGTAATTGACGGCTACACCAGAGCTAAATGTAGAAAACCACTTTAAATATAAAATTATACGTTAATGTTAGCTCAGAGGGTTGGAGCTGGCAACACGGTATCACAACCTCATACATAAGCTCACATTTTAACACAACCTCAAATAACACATCTGCCCTGATGATGGACACTGCAATGCTGTCCGAAACGTTGGCTAAAGAAGGAGTTAGCGCAACACGGCATAACACCCCAAAAACAAATAACAAAAATATATTATGTATGTTTAATTTTTCGACTTTATGTCCGGATTAAATCTTCCGCACAGGAAAAAACTAAATCCTTTCACACACTTTTCCACAGATGATCATCTAGTCAATCCACATTATGCAAGTGCATTATATAAATAAATAGTAGTATAGCGCCCTTCGTGGCAGCAGGACGCGTTCTAACGCTTCCTCCAACCGCTTTGTGTTTTTTTTTAGTATTTTCAAGGGAAATGAGGCAACATCCCTTTGATATTATTTTTAAAATCAATCAATCAACATTTGAACTTAAATAAAAATAATATATTATGTGATTTGAGTGCAGTGTTTTAAAAGTGAATAAATAATCGGAAATTTGCTCAAAAATATTGAACATTCGAAACGAACGGCGATCGGTAAATGCACTCCAGATGTTTTCAACAAAATTCTCGGAAACTGGGCAATGTTGGATCCTGCAAGTTTTTTTTACTAAGCCCAGGGTAATTTATTACCCCAACCGTCGATTTTTATTGCGGACAGAATGCACCACTTCAACAATTACCAGGAACAGGATTACATGGAGATATATGATGGACTTGCCGAAAGTCACGGCGGCGCTGCCAGGGTCTCTTATCTATGTGAGGTGTCAGCGCTGTATTAGCAGCAGATACATACCTGGACGCTGTTTTTGGACGCGGTGTTCTCTCTTACTGCAGCAGCTGGTCCAGTTCCTTCACCACTCAGGATTCTTGCAGCAGAGCCTCCATCTTCTATCTCCGTAGAACGTCACAGCGGTGCTGCCAAGGTCTGGTATCTGTGAGAGGATAGTGTGTCAGCGCTTTATTAGCAGCAGACACATACCTGGACGGATGACGAACCTCGTGCTGGCACTGTTGGTGGACGCGGTGGACTCTTTCGCTGCAGCAGCTGGCCCAGTTTCTTCACCATCTAGGATTCTTGCTGCAGAGTCTCCATCATCTATCTTTGTGTCACCTGTTCCTATACTTCATTTTACTTAACTTAACTTCACTCTATTTTTGTAATATTTATATTTTCTGTAATACCTGCATCAACTCTTATGCACCCCTGAGGTGATATCTCACAAAAGCGGCGCTATACAAATTATCCAATAATAAATAAATAAATAAGCATAATACATACAAAATAATTCAAGAACAACACGACAAATCACCAGAGATCAAATGGAAAAATAATAAACCGACTCCAGATATTTTCATATCAAAGGATCGGCACGGTAGAACTTCTAATTAGGCCTATAAATCCTATTGATCCCTCAATATAAATATTTTAAAAATCTTTCGTAATCCTACATGTATTTAATATGACGGATTTTTGCATTTTTAAATATAAATTTTTTGATAGATCTAATACTTCCTATATTTTTTTAGTATTAATGACTCTATCCTGAATGGCAAGCATAAATCCTTCTATTTCTGCGCTCAACTCTCCAATACTCAACCATTTTTTTGACGAAAATTTGTCAACATACGTTTGGTTGAGATAATTGAAGTGTTTTGCGTGAATAATTTTATTTGACCAGGAATCTAATAATTCCAGGCTGGGATTTTATTTCACATTTTTATTTTGTGAATTTTTATAAGCGTTCTTAATATATTCAGACTGAAAAACAAACAAAAAAAATCTTAAAAAGTAATTCAATTTTTATAATAATAATCATTTTTCTGGAATATAAACTGTAACCTATACATCGTATATTCCTTATTTCTAGATTCCTGAGCATCTTCAGATAACTGTCCAAGTGGTAAAATTGAATTACACCTAATAATATGTTCACCGTTAAATAATACTTTATGCATCGAAGCTGGCCTGTAATACAAGTTGTACTTTAAAACATACAACTCTGCGGTTTCGTATAGGTACTCTCCAAATTTATTTGCATTTATGACTCTTCCGCATGCCATGGTCTGTAAAATTATAGAAAACCTTTCAATTATTTCTTCGTCTACTCCAGTTATATCAGCAGTTCAAATAGAATTAGCATTAAATCTTCTAGCCGTGTTTACGGCATTACTTTTTCCAGTTCATGGTTTATCTATAATCAAACCGAGCTATTTGCGAAATCGTTCTTGAATATATGTTTCTTTGTTAGCCTTTTCTCTCTTGTTTTTTTCATTTGTGGCGGACCAGTTCATAAATGATGAATCATATGATATGTGGAGTATCAATTCCATACAGCGAATCCAAGCACGTAACGTAGATAAGCTAAATCTGTAAGTTTCCTCTCGGTCAACTCTTTGCCTTACACGTTCAAGAACATTAATTTCTTTGGGATTTGCAAGACATACAACGCACGTAGGAGAAAATGGTGTGTCTGTTAAAACTTGGGCAACCTTCCCGTCAATCATCGTAATAAATAGTGATGGGATGGCGGAAGGAAGGGGTATGGGATGGATCTAGTCTGTGTAATGTGTAGCATGTACGTATGCGTATTGTTAAAACTTGGGCAACCTTCCCGTCAATCATCGTAATAAATAGGGATGGGATGGCGGAAGGGAGGGGAAGAGAAGAAATTATTTCCCGTCCAGTCGAATATTATTAATTTCTTTAGCATATTCAACAGGTTTAGGTAGAGATACCCATTCATAGCTTTAATTTTTAAGAAATGTTGCATTAATTATCGAAAAATAGCTTTTATAGCTATAATTTTGCGTTTTCATAGCGTTTATAGCTAAATAAGATAACGTCAAGGAATGGGAGTCAGCAAGAGGGGAAAAACAATTAAATTAGCAAAATCACTTGAAATATGTTTATTGTATTATTGATTGAAACTCAACATGGCACATGTTTCTATAGTAGGGTCTGTCATGTTCGTTCTACGATCTTTCAATACAAGATTATAGCGACTAAAAAATCTTTTTATTATCGCTAAAATCACCATTTATCGCTTTAATTTACGAAAATTTCTTTAATGCTATGAATGGGTGTCTCTAGATATAGGCCTGCAAAATCTTGTAACAAGTTTTTTTTAACAGGTTTTCCCAATACACAGCTTTCGTGTCTTCATTTGTAAGTTTAAGTGGAAACAGTGATGAAATTATTTATTTATTTATTCTTTCATGTTCTCCATAAAACGGTTATACACCAATATATCATGGAGAAGATTACAAATTAAAAAGTTTACAGAGCCAGTTTTACTATTTTGTGATATGTGTTTAAAGATAGGATAAATATTCGGAATCGCTGGACAAGGATTAAACTAAATATTTTTTAATAAAACCTTCCGATTTACTTAATTACGATAAAAGGAACCTGACTGCATTTGGGATATTTTTAATTTTGGCATTTTAATTTTTAATTACGTATATCGAAAATTCACTTTCGTTGTATGGGATGACAGCTGGAATGGTTTCTGTTGATGACATTTTCTCTTGTTGGTATTCCTGATACGAGTGGCAAGAATTTGAATCATTTCTGAATGCAAATTCTTGTTAGGTACTGTTTTGGCCAAACTCTAAAAATAAAATATATTTATGGTACTTTAATTATTTATATTGAGGTATTATTATAATTATTGTTTTATTTAACCTAAACTATAGTAACCTAACCTATAATAATCAAACCTAAACTAACCTAACCTATATCCTAATAATAATCCAACCTAACCTATAATAATCGAACCTAATCTATAATAATCCAACCTAACCTCACCTACAATAATCCAACCTAACCTAACCTAACCTATATCCTAATAATAATCCAACCTAACCTATAATTATCCAACCTAACCTAACCTATAATAATCCAACCTAACCCATATCCTAGTAATAATCCAACCTAACCTAACCTAAATCCTAATAATCATCCAACCTAACCTAACCTATATCCTAATAATAATCCAACCTAACCTAACCTATATTTGAATAATAATCCAACCTAACCTATAATAATCGAACCTAACCTAAAATAATCCAACCTAACCTAACCTACAATGATCCAACCTAACCTAACCTATATCCTAATAATCATCCAACCTAACCTAACCTAACCTATATCCTAATAATAATCCAACCTAACCTAACTTAACCTATATCCTAATAATAATCCTACCTAACCTATAATAATCGAACCTAACCTATAATATTTTACACCCCCCAAACCAATACTAAATTAATGCAGACGCATAGCAGTTTCATTGGTCCTCGTACATTTAACCTTCTACCACTACAAACTCAAATGATAAATAAAAAGATAGAATATATTAAAGAGGTAAAATTATGGCTGATTGACGCAGATATTGAAACGCTTTTACTATAAATTTATTTATCCTTTCTACAACTCACTTGCTGAAACTTCATAAATTATTGTACACAATGTTTTTCTCTTTACTTTTTATAATAACTATAAACAAAAAAAAAACTTTTTCTACTAATGTATATTATACTTTAGGTACTTGAAATATAGTAATCGTTTTATATTACCCACACTCAGGCAGTCAGTGCCTAATAAAGTTAAAAAAAAAAAAAAATATCCAATATATCCTTACCTTACCTAAATCCTAATAATTAAACAACCTAACCTATAATAATCAGACCTAACCATAGACTAAATACGACTAGACACGGCATAACCATTGAAAAATAACCCCAACACAATTTTGGTTTGGTTCTCGTGCACATTAATGAAAAGGTGCAAGCCTTGTATCGCAATGCGAAATGGGCCCTGTGCATTGCGTTTTACCTTTTGTTGGTCTCGAGTTAAGCTATTTTGTATTATTGTAGAAAGCAATCACTTTGTGGTTTGACATATTTAATAAAATAAAATACTTTTTTGTTTTAAAACCACGATATTTATTAATTTAAGAACCGACCGGTTTCGCTTTACTTAAGCATCATCAGGGTACAAATTAATACTAAACAAGAAGTACATAATGTGTGTATATATATAACAAAATATAGAGGGAGACAACATGATACAAATATAAGCAACACAAAGACGGTCATAAAATACATTAACATAAGTGCACAAGTAATGGAAAAACCGCTAGATAATTATGTAGACTAATGGGTTATATCAGTAAATCGGGAGAAACAAAGCATCAACTGGCATGGTGGTAAGGAGGTAAGGAGAACTGGGATTTTTTTATGGGTTTATTGGAAACAGACCTAATATTGGACTACTTGATATGTCTAATTGATTATTAAGTATCTGACTTTTGGTTTTTACAGCTTTTTTAATTTCTAGTGCCTCTAAGTTGTTTAGTCTGTTACCATGCCCGTTTTTATGTAAGATGTTAGCACCGGTGCTATGACAGAATGTATGATCTTTATCGATCAAATGATTTGCGAATTCGGAAAACCTGTTATTATTGAGGCAACGAAGATGCTCCTTTATCCTAATATTAACATTACGTGATGTCTTACCGATATAGAAAGCCGAACAATTATTGCAATTTAATTTATAAATCCCCGAATGACTTAATTTTTCGTCCTTATCTTTAGAATTAATTAGAAATTTACCAATATTGTTATTGGTATAAAAGGCCGGTTTGACTTCAGAAGGAAGGTTTTTTACACTTAAGGTAGAAAAGTGATTAATAAATAAAATTCGCCGCCATTGATAATTAATATTATTATCATTGATTTGAGGACAAGGACTAGCAAAGAGGAAGCGATTAATGGCTATTTGTTTTAGCTTTTTATTTAAGATTAAATCTATAAAATTTGATTCATAGCCATTATTTACTGCTATGTTTTTAATTAGTTTTAGTTCACTATCAAAATTACTATCGGACATTGGAATTGTGACTAAACGATGGACCATTGAATGGAATGCGGAGTGCTTATGTGAAATAGGGTGATTGGAGGTGCTGTGTATGACAACGTCAGTATAGGAGGGTTTACGAAAAATGTTAAAATTAATTCTGCTATTAACAATCGATAAGGTAAGGTCTAAAAAATTTAAGGTTGAATTTATGCCTATTTCTAATGTGAATTTAATCTTATTATGAAAAGAGTTTATAAGATTGAGGAAGGAATTCAGTTGACGCTTAGTCCCTGTCCATATACACAACACATCATCAACGTATCTTTTCCAGTACAAGACATTTTTAATAAGATGTGAGGTACTAGATAAAATTTTATTTTCTAAGTTATCCATGAATATATCAGCAATCAGAGGACTGGTAGGGCTCCCCATAGCTAGGCCGTCACGTTGTTGATATATAACATTATTAAATTGAAAATAATTTTGATTCAGGCATATATTAAACAAGGAAGTTAAATCTTTTATAAAATCTATAGAGAGATCGGAACTATTTAATAAATCAGAAATTAAACATTTTACTCTCTTCTATGGGAACATTGGGGAACAAATTTACAACGTCAAAAGAAATTAGTGTAGAATTACTAGGGAGAATCATATCTTTCAATTCTTCTACTAATGAAAAAGAGTTTTTAAGGGTATGTTTAGGTGAAAAAACATTGGTATTTTGAAACACATTAGTAATAACGGATGATATTTTAAAATTTGGGGCATTACAACATGAAACTACTGGCCTGACGGGGCAATTATTCTTGTGTATTTTAAGGAACCCATATAATTTAGGAGTTTTGGGATTTTTAGTTAAAAATTTAACTTTGTGATATGATTCATCTTTGAATATTTTAGTTTTACATGCTTGAAGTGTTTGTTTCACATTTTCTTGGAACTTATTGGTTGGGTCTTTCGCAAGTATTGCGAAATTGTCACTGTCAATGAAGTCCGCCACTTTAGAATTATATTCATTTCGAGGGAGTATGATCACTGTATTCCCCTTGTCCGCTTTCGTGAGGATCAAATCTTCATCTGTTAGTTTGGCACGAATATTTTTCACTATAGTCAACTCAGGATTTGGGTTAGGTTTAAATTTAGGTATTATTTTTTGTAAAGTTTCAGCACTTTTGTAACAGAATTTTTTCGGTTTACCACATAGAGCTGTGTCTATATCCACTGCTACCTCTTCTATTGCCGCATTAAAATTATTATTCGAGTATTTAAGGTTATATTTTAATCCCTTTGCTAATAGGGATATCTCCTCAGGAAGAAAATGTACAGAAGACAGGTTCTGTACACGGTAAAAAAATGTATGGACCTACTCCGGGTTACTAATATTAATATCTGGATTATTTATACGGCACAAGTTCTTGAGTTTTTTATTTACTGTATTAAGTTTATTAAAAGATTTAACTGACACTAGGTATCTCACTTTGTCGTCAAATAAGTCCCATTCGACTGGGTGCAACTCATACACTAGTTCAGTATGTAATAGTTTTAAATTAAGTTTGATATTATTACGTCGTTTGTATTCACATTTTAGATCCTCTTTCAACCACGCCAATTTAGCTTTATACAGGGAAGATTGAGGAATTAATGATTGATTTTTGGCGCTTTTGAACTGCGCATTTAAATAGTTAGGAAACACTTTCATTTTTATGCACTGTTTGAAAAATAATATATTAATACACATCACTTTATACTTAATTGAAAAGTTTTTATACATTTTTGCTTTTTCGGCCGTACTCGCCAATTTAATATTATTGTAGAAAGCAATCACTTTTTTTATTCAATCACCGATTTACTGATATAACCCATTAGTCTACATAATTATCTAGCGGTTTTTCCATTACTTGTGCACTTATGTTAATGTATTTTATGACCGTCTTTGTGTTGCTTATATTTGTATCATGTTGTCTCCCTCTATATTTTGTTATATATATATACACACATTATGTACTTCTTGTTTAGTATTAATTTGTACCCTGATGATGCTTAAGAGTGCACTTTCCCTATCAGAATTTGAGAATTGCCTCTACGGCAACTTTTAAACCTTTGTAAGATTGCCTATAGGGTCTCTGTCGTCACTTCAAGAAAAATAATATTATGTCCTGAATTCGAGACATCTATTAACACGACTCCAAACTAAATCTACTTTTACAAATGTGAAATAATATCAACACGTGTCAGCTGCCAACAGCAGAGCTCTACTGGCACAATACAAAGGAAGTCAAACTGTGGGGTATTTCAGAATCCATAAATTATTTATTTTTTTAATTTTATAATAATATGTAATTTGTAAAAAAATATGATTTTATAAAATCAATATATATAAGTTTATCTATACAGGGTGTCCGGGGGTAAAGTTCAAAAACTTCAGGAGGTTTCAAGGAGGAGAAATTTCATTTTTTTTTCCTTAAAAAAACATTTTTTCATAGACCAATATACTTTTTTCTGTACAATCAATTAATTTTTTTTATCCGAAAACTAGCTTAAAACGTTAAAATTTCAAAAAATCGTCTTTTTTAATTGTACTATCATGTAGAATCACCTTCCTTGCACATTTAACCCCCGGACATATTGTATAAAAAATATATATGTATTATCTACTTTTGTACATTTATATAAATTATATAGATGTATACGTTTTTTATACTTATCATATTTTGTATTATGAAGATAATTTATACATTTTTAAGCTTTTTTATCAGGGTGTGGGCCATTAGTGTCTCAAGGATTTAAATATAAATCAGAAGACAGTTTTGTAATGATTTATTTATTCATTTAAACAATTCAATAATTATGAGAGTAATATAACATGTATGAATCATAAAATTACATTCCAACATATATTTTTAATGATGTACCTACTCTCACAAAAAAGCTTCTGTATTTTTGTTTGGAGGGTGCTTTATTTATTCACAAAGGTAAGAAATTTTTGTAACTACTATTTTTAATAGTTTAAGTTCATGTGAACTTACAATTTAATTTTGAACTTTATTGGTTATAACATACGATATACTTTTAAATACTCTAAATCTTGTTTGTTTAAATTGTCAAATGTAATTTAATCACAAACATAATACAATGAAGAATTGGTGGTTCTGAGATATACCAATAAATACGGTGAAAGAACCTTAAACTATGTTGTACCCAAAAAATACAATAAACTAAAAACAATCAAAAATAAT
Organism: Hesperophylax magnus; assembly: GCA_026573805.1. Classification (NCBI taxonomy): domain Eukaryota; kingdom Metazoa; phylum Arthropoda; class Insecta; order Trichoptera; family Limnephilidae; genus Hesperophylax; species Hesperophylax magnus. Next base: position 2,337,010 of record JAIUSX010000149.1, on the reverse strand, counting down.
ACCATTTGTATTGCAAGTCAAATATAATAAAAGGAAATTACTATAAGATACAGATATTTATATTGATGCCCTATTGAAGCACTTGTATTTGTAATTAGAATTGACATTGTTAGGAAAAGGAATATCATTATATGTTTGTAATACTTCATATACCTACCTATATAATATATGAAACTATTGATGTGACCATTCATTTGTACTTGTTTAGTGTATAAGTTTTTTACTGCTGTTTACATATTTATATTTATACTATTCTGTTAATTTAACCAATTGATCTAGTTGGTAATTTATCATCATCTTTATTTATACATATACCTTCTTTGAAAATTTACCAATTGCATAAAATGTTGTCACTACGTACCTGCTGACAATCTTCATAAGTAGTGTAGCATGTTTAAATATTAATAAATAAAAATAAAACTCGTCAGGTATAATAAATAATAGACGTCAGCGACAACAGGTACATAATCGGGTTCATTCAACGTGAAATTGGGTGTGATGAATGAAAGTGGGTTATATGAAAAGAGACAACCTGGTAACAACGTTTGACGCTGGTGCCATATGATGAAGACCGTAATACAATACAAACATTAAAAAACTATAACAGTTATACTGGCACTCAAATCAATGTTATTGTTTTCATAGATCGATATCCATTTTAAGGCAGCTTTTGATTTTCTAGGTTGGATACAAATGACACGGTCGGAATAAGGAGAATAAAGATGCACCATCGACACCTTCTTTTTTTATCAACCAACTGCAATCCATATCGGACCATTCTCCATTTAGACGCGGATTTGGAAAAGTTATTGTCAAATCTGAGCCCAGATCTGACCTTAAGTCCAAAATAAAATTTGAATGTAAAATGTGGCGACAAATTTATAGTCAACACATGCGACCAAAAGCCTAAAAATACCATGGACATCAATGTAGCAGCAGCATCGGGGATGACTGAAGGAATTGGGCTTGCTCAACTGTCTGAGTTTTTGACGGCTGTCGACTTATCCCTGGTGTACCAAAAACATTATAATAAAGCAAATATATGTCAAGAGAGTGAAAGAAATGTGCATTACTCGCAGTGGAAGTCACAGTGGAGCGAGAGCGTCAATCTGCTATTGAAGAAGGTTTTCTGCAGGATGGAGTGGCGGTGATCGCGAAGTGATCATACATATAGATTAAATTATACAGCCCTATTATGTGCAGCAGCAATTATTGACAGAAAATTTGGAGAATTTTTAAACCTACAAGTAAATATTGTTGCATTTGTGCAACTGAGAACCAATGTGCTTTGCCTAAAGACCACGGATGGTACAAAAATTAATGAACTTGATCAAAACTTCCGTTGAATCGTATGATTTGATACATGCAACTTATATTGGTTGGCGACAGTAGTACTTATAAGTTAATCCAAAAGAAACCACATCCGAAGTAAATCATCGAAAAAGTGTCGCAATTATTTACTTCCAAAGAATGTGCACCAAATTATCCGCTCCAAAAGATTATTCGCTGATGTGAACGACCAAGTATCCTTTACATCAGCTAAAGATGATAACCACACAAAGGATACTGTTCATCAGAAAAGTGATTTGTCACCTATTCGATCGCATAAACAAGATACTGAGAACATGTCAAACAGAGTCAATACACTGTATGTAGATTTACACTTCAGCAACAGTTACAATGAAGTGTTCAATCAACAATTCAAAAGCTATTATTGTCAGAGTTATAAAGTACTGCACTTCAAGTGACCTTTTAAATAACAGTAATGGGCTCAAATGATTTTATTATTACCTCCGTGCTTTAACATCTTTACAAGACTCGGGCAAAACATTCTGTAGCGGAGTATAGATTTCACATCTGAAAAATAATTAAAGAGTTTATTGAAAATAGAACACCTAGGTACGGTTAGTCAAAAAACGTACAATAAAGTCAATTCTGGGTAGAAATTGTACAGTTGACATTCAGGACAGGTTCACTCCCTCCTCCTCAGAAAATACCCTCTATACAGCATTCTCAAAGATGACACAGGCTCTGAGAGAAATTATTTTCTTCAGGGCCTCCTTCCGACATAAAAAAATAACATCACTGAACTAAATTAAATTCCCCACAGTTTCAGAACTTTCAATAGCTTCTTTCGCTCGCATGTTTATTATTTTTCTGGATCCACGTTCGAGTATTGTTATTTGAAACAGATGGCCCATATATTATTATTATTATTACATATTATATTATATTTCGGACATCGTTGCTGTGTGAATCATTAGAGCAGATGTAAAGTGACGTGTGTATTTGTGTACGTAGAAAGTTAATTCACAAATAGGTAAATCACGATCGTATAGGTATTCCTCAACAAGAAAACTAAATTAATAAAAATTTACCCCGTAATTTCTAATGCATTGGAATTAGTTTTATTTCCCAAGGTACCTATTCTGAAAAAAAATAATAACTTTTTACTACACAATACATAAATAAAAATATGAATTATTAATTTTTATAGTAAATTATCGTTTATAATAAATATAAGCGTATAAATCAAAAATTGTATTTTTTTCTTCTCACCTATTAGATAGGATATAATTTTATGAGATATCATTTTTTCTTTGAAATACGGGATATCTTTCGTGTAGTTCCCATCTTTGAAAAAACAATATTTATTAACTCATAAACTTTACACGCGTAAAAATTATCTTTATAGATTCAAATATTTGCACGTAATCGCACGTCTGTAGATCAGAGAACGTTGAACAACACGTCTGCCCCCAAAGCCCTCGAGTTGGCGAATGAACTTTTCAAAGAAAGATAGATTAATCTTCAAGTCGGAGCGAGCGCGCTATAATAAATATGATTTAAAAGCAATAGGCGTAAGTGACAGTTGTGAAAATGTTTAATAAATCACGGCGTATTTCAAAAATAGCAAAAATCACTTTTGGGGTCTATTGAGTAGCATTAAAAGAAGCATTGTGATTTTTTTCATTTTTTTCATTTCTTGTAAAATAACAGAAATAAACGTGTTAATAATATTTTTCGGAGCATACTTTGCGATTTATTTCTATCGAGGGAATTTCAAATAATTACCGTTTCGGATTTTGGAACAAATAGATACTATCTTAAAGAATAACATATATTTTTTTAAGAGCTTAAAAACTTCAAACTTTTAAGGAAAATATGTCGGAAATTGGATGAAATTCGAATAGTGGGCCCTTAAGTAAAGCGAAACCGGTCGGTTCTTAAATTAATAAATATCGTGGTTTTAAAACAAAAAAAGTATTTTATTTTATTAAATATGTCAAACCACAAAGTGATTGCTTTCTACAATAATATTAAATTGGCGAGTACGGCCGAAAAAGCAAAAATGTATAAAAACTTTTCAATTAAGTACAAAGTGATGTGTATTAATATATTCTTTTTCAAACAGTGCATAAAAATGAAAGTGTTTCCTAACTATTTAAACGCGCACTTCAAAAGCGCCAAAAATCAATCATTAATTCCTCAATCTTCCATGTATAAAGCTAAATTGGCGTGGTTGAAAGAGGATCTAAAATGTGAATACAAACGACGTAATAATATCAAACTTAATTTAAAACTATTACATACTGAACTAGTGTATGAGTTGCACCCAGTCGAATGGGACTTATTTGACGACAAAGTGAGATACCTAGTGTCAGTTAAATCTTTTAATAAACTTAATACAGTAAATAAAAAACTCAAGAACTTGTGCCGTATAAATAATCCAGATATTAATATTAGTAACCCGGAGTCGGTCCATACATTTTTTGACCGTGTACAGAACCTGTCTTCTGTACATTTTCTTCCTGAGGAGATATCCCTATTAGCAAAGGGATTAAAATATAACTTTAAATACTCGAATAATAATTATAATGCGGCAATAGAAGAGGTAGCAGTGGATATAGACACAGCTCTATGTGGTAAACCGAAAAAATTCTGTTACAAAAGTGCTGAAACTTTACAAAAAATAATACCTAAATTTAAACCTAACCCAAATCCTGAGTTGACTATAGTGAAGAATATTCGTGCCAAACTAACAGATGAAGATTTGATCCTCACGAAAGCGGACAAGGGGAATACAGTGATCATACTCCCTCGAAATGAATATAATTCTAAAGTGGCGGACTTCATTGACAGTGACAATTTCGCAATACTTGCGAAAGACCCAACCAATAAGTTCCAAGAAAATGTGAAACAAACACTTCAAGCATGTAAAACTAAAATATTCAAAGATGAATCATATCACAAAGTTAAATTTTTAACTAAAAATCCCAAAACTCCTAAATTATATGGGTTCCTTAAAATACACAAGAATAATTGCCCCGTCAGGCCAGTAGTTTCATGTTGTAATGCCCCAAATTTTAAAATATCATCCGTTATTACTAATGTGTTTCAAAATACCAATGTTTTTTCACCTAAACATACCCTTAAAAACTCTTTTTCATTAGTAGAAGAATTGAAAGATATGATTCTCCCTAGTAATTCTACACTAATTTCTTTTGACGTTGTAAATTTGTTCCCCAATGTTCCCATAGAAGAGAGTAAAATGTTTAATTTCTGATTTATTAAATAGTTCCGATCTCTCTATAGATTTTATAAAAGATTTAACTTCCTTGTTTAATATATGCCTGAATCAAAATTATTTTCAATTTAATAATGTTATATATCAACAACGTGACGGCCTAGCTATGGGGAGCCCTACCAGTCCTCTGATTGCTGATATATTCATGGATAACTTAGAAAATAAAATTTTATCTAGTACCTCACATCTTATTAAAAATGTCTTGTACTGGAAAAGATACGTTGATGATGTTTTGTGTATATGGACAGGGACTAAGCGTCAACTGAATTCCTTCCTCAATCTTATAAACTCTTTTCATAATAAGATTAAATTCACATTAGAAATAGGCATAAATTCAACCTTAAATTTTTTAGACCTTACCTTATCGATTGTTAATAGCAGAATTAATTTTAACATTTTTCGTAAACCCTCCTATACTGACGTTGTCATACACAGCACCTCCAATCACCCTATTTCACATAAGCACTCCGCATTCCATTCAATGGTCCATCGTTTAGTCACAATTCCAATGTCCGATAGTAATTTTGATAGTGAACTAAAACTAATTAAAAACATAGCAGTAAATAATGGCTATGAATCAAATTTTATAGATTTAATCTTAAATAAAAAGCTAAAACAAATAGCCATTAATCGCTTCCTCTTTGCTAGTCCTTGTCCTCAAATCAATGATAATAATATTAATTATCAATGGCGGCGAATTTTATTTATTAATCACTTTTCTACCTTAAGTGTAAAAAACCTTCCTTCTGAAGTCAAACCGGCCTTTTATACCAATAACAATATAGGTAAATTTCTAATTAATTCTAAAGATAAGGACGAAAAATTAAGTCATTCGGGGATTTATAAATTAAATTGCAATAATTGTTCGGCTTTCTATATCGGTAAGACATCACGTAATGTTAATATTAGGATAAAGGAGCATCTTCGTTGCCTCAATAATAACGGGTTTTCCGAATTCGCAAATCATTTGATCGATAAAGATCATACATTCTGTCATAGCACCGGTGCTAACATCTTACATAAAAACGGGCATGGTAACAGACTAAACAACTTAGAGGCACTAGAAATTAAAAAAGCTGTAAAAACCAAAAGTCAGATACTTAATAATCAATTAGACATATCAAGTAGTCCAATATTAGGTCTGTTTCCAATAAACCCATAAAAAAATCCCAGTTCTCCTTACCTCCTTACCACCATGCCAGTTGATGCTTTGTTTCTCCCGATTTACTGATATAACCCATTAGTCTACATAATTATCTAGCGGTTTTTCCATTACTTGTGCACTTATGTTAATGTATTTTATGACCGTCTTTGTGTTGCTTATATTTGTATCATGTTGTCTCCCTCTATATTTTGTTATATATATACACACATTATGTACTTCTTGTTTAGGATTAATTTGTACCCTGATGATGCTTAAGTAAAGCGAAACCGGTCGGTTCTTAAATTAATAAATATCGTGGTTTTAAAACAAAAAAGTATTTTATTTTATTAAGCTATTTTGCTTGTCAGCTATGCTGGGCAAGTTCATTTTTTCAATCACAACAATAACCCTGTTCCAAATATTTTAGATTGTAGCTATCGCGGACTTTATTTTAGAAAATGTAATCAGCTATCTGAATACAAAAAAACATAAGTACCTTACAGATATGTTGAAGGCAGCGTATTAACAAATGTGAAAAATACAACGAGATTCATTTATTTGCTGGTAAAATTCCTGACGTCACATGAATAACACACCCACAAGGAATCCACCAATAGGGTGATTCATGTTAATTATTATCACGTGGGGAACATACAAATATCACGCAACCAATGCGTGATAATTATTGATGTATTAGTCGTCTAGCGTTGACACGCATTGACACGCGCGACAACTCAAGTGTGTGTGATTTATTTGGTCGGTGCATTTTGCTAATCAGGGTTGTATTAAGTCGTTATTGCCTTTCGGGTAATATCTGCTTCGTCTTTTTTGCAGAAGAATTGATAGAAATAAATTTGCGTCATTTAATGAATTCATTTATTTTAAGTGTATTTTCGCACCGGAAAAATGGAGAAATGGTTAGAAACAATCCGGATTCAACTATGTGACAATAACTGAGTACCATCAGCAGGAAACCGCGTTTGCTCTAATAATTTTCACGCCAAACATATTTATCCAACTGCAAGAGGCCTCCGACGTGTAGACTGCAAAGCTTTGCCTGTTTTTACGGTAATTATTTTGTTTGATTTTTGTCTGAAAACTTAAGCAAGTTTATTATGGATTGATCAGGTTTTAATTGATAACGTCGTTGTTTTCAGACTGATATTGGACAGTCGCTGTCCACCATGGCCACAGGTCCTGCGAATAGAGATACCGTCATTGTTTCTTCTCAAACAGGACTGGCTCTCGATCCTGCTGAAACTTATTTTGTAATCGAAAAGCCGGTTGTTCCTCTATCAGAATTGCAACAACCAATGAGCGTGAATGTCGTAAATAATACGTAAAATTCTATTTAACGGACGTAAATAAATAAATAAGTATATATTGTATTCATGTAATTTCCACCCCCCTTACCCATTACCCATACGCTCTCTGAAGCTCTGTCCTCATCATTGTTGCTTATTCATTTGCGAACCGGAACGCGAACCAAACTACGAATTATGGGAAAGGAACGAAGCTATATTAGGTTGCTTCGTTTCTTTCCCATAAGTCGTGGTTCAGCTCGCTTGTGAACACGCAACATTTTATAATTTATCTCTCTCTTTATGTTAATCTTACATTATCTTTAATGTTAAGTCGTTCGTTAAGTTAGTTTTCAATAATGCTATCTTGAAGAAGGTTGAGAAACTAGCTGACCAAAACTAATTGACACAATGTCTTAATTCTAACAAAGTGGTTGAAGACAAAATAACTTTTAATTGAATGATAGTAGTATAATTATTAAATGATACGTAGTGTTGTTCTAGTCTCTATAATTTTTATGTTACTGTTAAAATTTTTACTAATATTATTTTATATCCATCAGCTTTAATTATTTTGTATAATTTTCGATAGCCTACTAGATATATTCCGTTTTAAAATGCTTAAAAACAAATTAAATTAAATGATGTCAAGTCACAAAGTGATTGCTTTCTTCAATAATTATATACCATTCTATATATACTATAGTAAATTTAAAAAAAACCTATGCACAATAATAAAAATGTAAACGTTGTTGGTTCTATAAGGACATGTATAGAATTCAAAAACAAAAAGAAATTAAATAAAAATCATTTTATGTTATTTATCAATTCTTTCCTGATTCAGTCCTCATTCAGCACATAAAATTTGCTGTAAGTGTTAGTTTCTTTTTTGGCTTTATGTCCATATTACAACAGCTCTGACAACAAATTCTCAGTGGTTTCGCTTACGAGTTTGAACGCTTGTACAAGGAGTTTAAACAGAGTTGGGTTGTTAAGTTCATCTCCATATTTGTGAGGTACGCTATGTGGGGTCATTTTAAAAATGAATTTAGCTAGACAGGGCTAATCTAGTATAATACATCAATGGACCTAACCTATAATAACCTCACCTTTTTTAATTTTTCTATTTTATAAAACATACCTACCTAAATATCTTTATTTTATTTTTCGAGTTTGGCTAAAATAGTACCTACCTAGTATTTGCACATGGTAAAAAATCTAGCTACTCGTATCAGGAATACCATCTAAAGAAAATTTTATCAACAGAAACCATTCCAGCCATTCCAGCTGTCATCCCATACAACGAGAGTGAATTTTCGATTTACGTAATTAAAAATTAAAATTAAAAATATCCCAAATGTAATCAGATTCCTTTTATAGTAATTAAGGTAAATCAGAAGGTTTTATTAAAAATATTTCATATAATCCTTGTCCAGCGATTCCGAATAATTACCAAAGATAGTTACTGAATTGTCTGTAGGTGACATTGAAAACGTCGATGGAAAATGCAGAATCGTTAAGCAGTTGAGTCGTTCTGTTTATTGGCGCGTTCTGTTAGGCAGAAGTTCTCGCTTTCGGAGCATATAGGAGTGCCGAGGATATCCCTCGAGTATAATTGTTAGGGACATAAAAGTTAACCTCTTTCAACATAGGCGGATTGTGTATTGTACCAGAGATTAACTTAAAAAAGTGTTTGCCTAAAAATATTTTTCTGCGGGCTTCTAATGTATTGAAATCGAGCATTCCTGTTAAGAACAAGGGTGGATACAGGAATGGATAGTATGTATATTCCCTCATATACAGGTAACGCATAAACCTTTTTTGTACTTTTTCCATTTCTAAGATATGGATTTGTTCAGAAGGGGCCCAAATAATGGAGCTATATTCCAGGATGCTGCGGTCAAGTTCTTCATAATATGTTCTCCGTATTGCAATTCCATTAGTAAATGATCAAATCCAAGCATTTTGTTGGCGCGGGAGACAATGTCAGATTATGTGGGATTTGAAAGAGAGATTTGCTTCGAAGATCACCCCAAGGTCACGAATCTCATTTTTGCCTGTTAATTTTCTGATAAGAAGTCAACAGATATCTACAAGTCACATACTGAAGCTGTTGAACGTATTTCCATAAATGCCGATTCATTAATTATTTGCGGTGATTACAATCTACCGAAGGTAATATGGCTTAATGACAATCATGGTGTGAAAACTCCTAGTAATATTTCTCTTCAAGCTTCCATAATAATGAATCTATTTGCCTACTTGAACATGTTCCAACTAAACTCGATCCATAACTGTCAAGGTTACTGTCTTGACCTGATCTTTACTAACATGCCTAGCGTTTGTGTTAGTGAAGCTTCTGACTCATTACTACCAATAGATAAATATCACCCACCACTCGATATCAACTTCACTAATCCTTTCAAAAATGTTACCTTAAAATCAACGGTTACATACCACTACAAATTTAACAAAGGTGACTATACTAGCATGAACAGATATCTCGCCCAAACTGACTGGACATTTCTTGAATCGAACATCAATATTAACGATGCTACATTTAAATTCAACGAATGTATAACTCATGCCATAGACTTATTTGTACCTAAGGGAACTTATTCCCATCCTAAGTTTCCCATTTGGTTCAGCATGAAACTAAAGAAGTTGATAATCGAGAAAAAGAAAATACACAAATTATTCAAATGTACGAACAACTTAGCATATTATCAAAAATTTTCTCAGCTAAGAGAACAATCCAAAATCGAATCTGTTAGGTGCTACAAATCCTACATCGAACTCACCGAGACACAATTAGAGCTTAACCCTAAACAATTCTGGAAATTTGTTAAACAAAAACGTACTGATGATAATGATCTCCCTCCAAGTATGTTCTTTAATGAAAAACATGCTACCAACGGTCTCGACATTGCTAACCTTTTCGCTGAACACTTCTCCTCCGTCTACTCTGATACCTCGTGCACTATCCCTCCACTCAACTATACTAATACTATTGATTTAAATAATTGCCAAATCACACTCATAGATGTCTTTAACTCCTTAAAAAATCTCCCCAGCAAAACAAACACTGGTCCTGATGATATTCCAGAAATATTACTGAAGGAATGTAAATTCACTATATCTAAGCCGATTTGTTTGTTATATAACTTGTCAATATCATCTGCCACTTTTCCGGACTCCTGGAAAGTTTCTTATATCAGACCTATTTTCAAATCCGGCAATAAGTCGAACGTAGAAAACTATAGACCCATATCGATATTATCCCATATTCCTAAAATATTTGAGTCAATAATCACGAAGAAAATCACACCTATCTTTAAAAACGTACTGATCGAGGAACAGCATGGATTTAGATCTGCTAAATCTACTACTACTAATTTACTATCCTTTACCAATTCCATCGTCAATGGCCTAGAAGATAACCCACAAATAGATGTTCTATATACCGACTTTTCTAAAGCTTTTGACAAAGTAAACCACTCAATCCTTATGGCCAAACTATATGCTATCGGTATTAGAAACCCCTTGCTATCCTTCTTTAATTCTTACTTAAGCAATAGAAAACAACGAGTTAAATTAAACAACCTTGTGTCTAGTATTATTGAAGTAACGTCCGGCGTACCTCAAGGAGCACATCTAGCGCCGCTTCTTTTTAACTTATTTATAAACGACATTATAAGTATTTTCTCTCATACAAGCTTTTGGCTTTTTGCGGACGACAATAAGATTCTAAAAATAATAAAAAATCACGATGACTGCCTTCTTTTCCAATCGGATATCGACTCTTTCTATGATTGGTGTAAAATTAATTGTTTAAAACTAAATGTCGATAAATGCAAAATTATGTCCTTCTATAGATCAAAAAAACCGATTGTCTTCGAATACAAACTTAATAATATTTCCTTAGCAACTGTTACATCTATTAAAGACCTTGGTGTCTCTCTTGATAGCAAGCTTTCTTTTCGGGATCACATAAATGCAATCGTTAATAAATCCCTCAAACTACTTGGTTTCATCACTAGAATCACTTCGGACTTCAAAAACGTAAATACCCTTAGAACTCTTTACTGCTCTTTGGTTCGCCCCCATCTTGAATATGCTTGTGTAATCTGGTCTCCTTTTTATGCTGTCCACATTCGACGCATTGAATCTGTTCAACATCGGTTCTTAAGAGGGATTGCTAGGAGGCTAGGATTAGTAAAAGGCAAATACTCATATGATGAAATTGAACTAACTCTAAACCTCTCTCCTTTGGAAGTCCGTCGGGAAAGAAATGACCTCATTTGCTTCTTCAAAATTATAAATGGTATTATTGATTCACCTACTCTACTGCAACTCATTCCCTTCAATATCCCCTCGCACAGACTCAGAAATAATGAACTGCTCTTCCTCAACCATCATTCGACAAATTTTGGATATTATTCACCATTGTCCAGAATGTGTAGACTGGTCAACTCAAGTCAAAACCTTAACTTCTTTGGAATAAGTCTGAATGATTTTTGCCGGTCGCTAAACAAGTGACGGAATATTATAAGTGTCCCGTGGTCCTGACCCACGGCGTAGTCTTGACTTGATTCGACTTGTCACTTTATTTTCTTATTTTCTTATATTATATCTGCCTTATGTCTTTGCTTTCATGTACCTTTGTCTAATCCTGTATTTTTTCATTTTATTGTTTTCGTGTTATTATTTTGTAATTTGGACGATGTCCGTTAATAAATAAATAAATAAATAAATAAATAAATAAAAAAGGTAAAAAAAGGTGTAATTATCGATTGCCGATTTTTTGCCTTTTTTGTGTAAAGGCGTGACTTTTGTTAGTTTCCACATTTCAGGGAAGGTATTATTACGAAGTGAAAGGTTAAAAATGTGCTTTAGAGGTTGAATTAAATGTTTTGAGTATCTTTTGAGTATGATGGGTGGTATAAAATCTGGACCGACCGAGTATTTAGGTTTTAGCTTGTGAAAAGCGGCAACAATATCATCATCGTTAATTTCGTGAATTTGAACAGATAAAGCATTGTGTGACGAGGAAGCTATAGAGGAAATGTCAAGTTTGCAAATATTAATTCATTACAATAAATATATATTTTTCGTAACAAAACTGCCCAACTCAATAGAGGTAGGGAAGTTAAGATATGATATATTATTTGAAGAACTAAGAAATACTAAATTGAAATATAATAATCAAACTTGCACCTGCTTTATTAGGAGAATGATTGAAATATTGGTGTTTATATTGTTAAAAAATTGTAACCTTGTTTATATGTTTCAATAAATAAAAAAAATTAAAAAAAAACTAAAAAATTAACTTATAACAGTTGGTAAACTATATATAAAAACAGAATAATAGAAACAAAAGTAAGAACATAAATATAGTAGAAAAATAATTAATTGTAGTAAATTTCCTTAATAGGTTTGTGTTTTGTGAGGGAATTTAATCTCAAATAATAAATATAATTAAAAACAAAATTATTAAGAAAAAGTAAGATTTATGGAAAACAGGAAAAGATTTTTTTAAATAATAATGAAAAATTAATTCTTTAGGTAATTTTTCAATTTTAGTTGAAATTCATGAATTGATATTTTTTATAACTAAAGAATGATTTTTAGAGGTAAACATTTTGATTATGCTTAAGACGTGTGTTTCAGAGAATTTTAACAATTCATCAAATGTCAGAGTTAATTTTCATCTGTGAAATTCCTATTCAGATTCTCTCCAATTCGAAATATTAACAGAACTTCAATAGAACTCACATGACCAAAATTTTATAATTTGTTCAAATTCTTTAAATAATATATTTGCCTCTAGTAAAAAAATGCTTAATTGAATATTTTTTTAAAATTTTGTACTATAAATATTTAAAAAAATGGTTTCAGAAGAAAATGTTCATGGTTTTATTGATTGCCTAGATTATGAATCACTGATTTATTGTAAGTGGATTTACAATGTTGTCAAATTAAAGTAGTAGATGTGTTCAACTGCACGGAATATAGTTATAAGAAGGCTATAATAACACAACTCTGTCGTAATTATCAATGTTATTAGGCATAATACCATTCTAATATGATTTAAGATTTTCACGGCCAAAAGTATTTTTGTTATTTGTTTTTGGGGTGTTATGCCGTGTTAAAGAAGGAGTTAGCGCAACACGGCATAACACCCCAAAAACAAATAACAATAATACCATTCTATTCATAAGTTATCACAGTATCTAATCTATGCACCTACATCAGATATCAGACAGAAGAGTGTTATCTTATAACTTTATATACTTAATCAAAACTATAATTTTTCCCAAAATTGTTATGAGATGTCTTACTGACAGCCCTGATTCAATAGAGCTAACTCTTAGTACTCAGCAAATTCAACCAAATTCAATATTGAAGGTAACAATAACCTCAATACTAAACTTCTGTACGGATTGAAAATAAAAATGCTAATGTACCTATGTATACCAGATGTTATTTTTGTTTAATTTTCAACATAATTTCTCAGTAATTATTCTGTTTAACATAATACTGTTTCGCTCCTGTGTACCACTGTAAACATAAATCATGTATATTGTAAAAGCCTTTTACGGCGTCTAAATAAATAAATAAATAAAATGTTTTCCTCTTCAGCCAAAAATTCCATAATATTGTAATAAAGTTTAAAAAATTTCATATTGACCACTCATTTTTGGTTTTCTAGTCTAAGAATATTTCTAAGACTTATAATTAATGTATAAATAAATATCCTAATTCGTTTGCCAATTTCATAAATGTTGATTTATATTCTATATACATCACGATATTTCATTTTGGAAATTGGACTAAGTGATTCAAGAACATGCTTGATTGCAATAAGTTCTCTTACAAAAGAGAACTAACTGACAAAAATTATAAATAAAATTATACAAACTTATAGGACACAAGTCCTATAATTTTAATTATAGTTTTGATTTAAATTTATTGATTGAGAATGGGTAAAATTTTATTTATCGGTATTAATGGATAGATTTTAAAATTCTAATTTAAAGAAAAACTTTTTTCTTTAGAATGGGTAAGCATGTGATATTTTAAAGTTCCCTTTCGAGAACATAAATAGCCACAGAAGGAACATGAAAACGGTTTTTCTCCAGTATGGGTTAGCAAGTGAAGTTTTAAAGTTCCCTTTTGAGAAAATGAATAGTTACAGTAGGAACATGGATAAGGTTTTTCTCCAGTATGGGTAAGAATATGTCGTTTCATAGTCCCCTCTCGAGAACATGAGTAGTTGCAGTAGGAGCATGAAAAAGGTTTTTCTCCAGTATGGGTAAGAATGTGATGTTTGAAAATTTTCTTTTCAAAACATGAATAGCTGCAGTAGGAACATGAATAAGGGTTTTCTCCAGTATGGATAAGCATGTGAAGTTTTAAAGTTCCCTTTCGAGAAGATGAATAGCTGCATTTGGAACATGAATGAGGTTTTTCTCCAGTATGTGTAAGCATGTGACGTTTTAAATGTCCCCTTTGAGAAAATGAATAGTTACAGTCAGGGCATGAAAACGGTTTCTCTCCAGTATGAGTATCGATGTGATGTTTTAAATTATACTTTCGGGAACATGAATAGTGGCAGTAGGAACATGAATATGGTTTTTCTCCAGAATGGATGCGTAAGTGCCGTGCTAAAGTTAACTTGCGTGAGCAGGAGTAGTTACAGTAGGAACATGAGAAGGGTTTTTTTCCTGGGTGCGTCTTCAGGTTCGTTATTAAGTCTGAAAAAAGTGGATAAACCTCAATAAATAAATCTGTAATAAAAACTGAAAATTATTAAAATGAAATCGGACATCCAAAAAATTATTGTACCTGCAGGTTGGGTAATACATTCAGAGTGCTCTAAGCTTTTCTTTTTAGCATCCGACAGGTCGGAGTATATTTCCGAATGAGGACTTTCCATTCCATCTTCTTCTTGTGGTTCTGGCTCTGACTTGATGGGTACATTCTCCATAAGGCCACCTGGAATAACAAAACAACAAGATATAATGTTGAGAAGAGCACGACATTAAAAATTACGGTCGTCGGTGGTATATAATATTATTTAACCACGCTCCTACTGATAAGCTACTTACTTTAGCTAGCCTTACGGGCACAAATTTCCGTGGCGTATATAAAAAAAAATATATTTCGTCTTTAAGTACCTTCCCGAGAGAGTTCTAGAGTAAAAAGCTTAACTTTGTAAAGTCTTTCTAAATGGTATAAATATTTACAGTAACATACAATCGATTAACAATACATTATTTGGTTGTTATTATTATTAGTTATAATTTAATTCAATTCAATTTTTATTATTTTGAAAATATTACAAAATGTCTATTATTTTTAAAGCGTTTTAAAAAAAATATTATTAAGGACAAGGAGGCCCTTACCTTGTGAATGATGTTAATTTTATTTGGAACTTCTGGTGGTTTCTGGAAGGTTCCGTGGGCACTAATAATAGTTTATAAATACACATGTAATAGGCACCGTTGTTTCCACAACATGAACTGTTTTACAATCACCACACGATACTATTTAATCTTCGGATGATAATTTACACTATTTTGCGGACTTTCTCGAGATTAATTGTCGCGAGGAGCGAAATAATATGCAACTTTCAATGACGACGAATATTCGAACATAAAACAAAATAACATTTGCGTTCATCTTATTTTGTTTAAATTTTCTTTCTTCTAAGGCAAGACTTTTAGGAAATTCACAAAACAAGGGGAAAGGCAATGTGAGTAGGAACTGGAATGTGAAATAATTATTAAACTTTTTAAATATCAAACAGGTATTGTACAAGCAGCAACAAGGCATTAACTATGAAATAAACTTTTTACTTTAAGTCCTTCTTCGAGGAGAAGACAGGGGATTAGTATTTGATTTCCATTTATAAATTCACTTGAAATGTTCGCAGGGCGTTTTTAGCGATAGCATTCTATTCTTGAAAATCTTCAGACACAATGACTAGTATCTTAAAGTCAATAAAGTAAAAGCTCTCTGGGCGATAAATAAACAAATAAATAAAACCAGTGAATTCGGAATAATTAAATCAAACACACAAATTAACGTAACTTACATTATCTTATAATCCAAAAGAGTATTTGGAACATAATAAGTTAAGCAAGATAATTAATGTTAGTAATTAAATGCTTGCATAGGAAGTTCAACGTTTTCTTAGTTCGTTAGTTCCTTTAAACTTTAAAATAATATATCAAAGGCAATATCAAAAGTACCAATGGACTACAAGAGGGGAGTAGAAAACAAACAGCTGTTCTGACTGCGTCCATCTGAAACACCTTTGTGATATACGCAATGCAACTTACTAGTTGGTAGAACAGTGTCGACAGCCTTGATGGAAACACTCTCTGGGTTACAAATATCCATGCCACTGATGAAAGCGTTGTTATGTGATAGTAATTAGTCTCAACTAAATATAAAGCCACCTGTAAACATTCATTAATTAGTTATATAGAAACATTAAAAAGAACAGATGTGGAAAAACTTAACTGAAGTGAGGTGATATTTTCACTAAAACAGCACTTCATATATTATGATTATATTTTAAGCAGTACGCTTAAGCAATAGACCAGAAATATTTTGCCAATGAAAAGTGACCGCTAAGTTAAGAATTTGACACAAACAATATTCTCTTCACAAATGTAACGGATAGAAATAGCATTATCAAACGGTATACTATCAGTAACATTGAGTTAATATCGTGTATTAATCAACACTAAGTGCAGAACTGTCATTTTTGACGTCTCATAACGTATGAAGCATATACTGTTTCCTTATTTACAATGACAAATAAAATACACTCGATGACGTCTATTGCTGACATTTAGTTTAAGTGCAAAACAAAACAATACAATATATGTTTTAGAATGAAATTTCCTTACACAAATCGGATTAATTCTCTAGTTCAGATTATATTAACTTACTTACTGAACTTGCTAGGTTTTAATTTGTAACCGACAATTAATTAACTCACGTACTATCTGTCACTTATTGGTAGCTAGTTATCTCTAGAATGCTGTAAACATTGAGCTTAGGTGTTACTTAGTTAATATACATAGAACCGACTTATGTACAAGGTGCAGCGCGGCGCGGTCAAGTCCAGTGTTGAAGAAACGTCACTAGTCACGACACGTCACAAAGACTATGCTTTAAAAACGTGATTTCAATTGAAATAACTTCGTATAGGTTATTTCTCAAATGGTATAAATCACTCTAAACTAGTCTAAACCATATTACTTGAGAAAGACAGAGCAACCATAATCATGATGTTACAAAGAAGCAAATTAATGAGTAGAGACGTCGAATTTAGTGATGGTTCCTGCAAACGTAACATGGAACCGGTTCCTTTGCTGTCACTGGAACCAGCAATATTGTATTTAATAGGCTTGGTTTTGATTTGATTATTTATTATCTAGGTGATGGATTTTTGATACCACTGTGTTTCTAAAGGTTAAAGACATTCTTTTAAGCATGGACCTAAATCGCCCTGGACGGAACAATTCGAGAACTATTTGAAGCCGCGGGGTGAAGGGGAAGATATATGGAAATGCCAAAATCTTATTAAAAACTTAAATGCCGTATCCAATTTCCTGTCTCATAAATACACCAAAAACATAATAATAAAAGTTCATTATCCACCACTTTGCATACAACTCAGTTCAAAAGTAGTCATACAAGATGGCTGTCAGGCATTTTCCTCTCACCCTCGATTTGGGTTCAATGCCATTCATACAAAGTCGCACTAATGCTTTATCCTGGGCTTTTAAGGTTAGGTTTTAAGGATTCAAAGAATGATAAATATGGTGGTTGGAGTGACAAGAAATTATTAAAAATGAAGTGAGAAATATAAATGAAAAGTAATTGGGAAAAAAAACTTGGTTGTTTGTACATGGAACCTTTTTTTATATTTTTTCCTATCAACGTATTTATCTGCACATACTTTTTACAGAATAAGATGAGAAATAAGTGTTAACCTTTTTTCAGATTTGCGGCTAGCTTCAGAAATAACAATTTTTGTACGATTTTTTTAATTAAAATTATGAAATTTGAGGTTATCTCAAGTTTTGATTCATCTATATCTATATTGCTAATTAAATAGCTTTATCCTAAAATAAAGCCATACATACGTTTATTACAGATTCAAAAGATATCACATAGTCTCATAAAACAGAACATTTATAGCAAAACGACAATTGTTTAATTCATTTTTTTTTAATTTAATAGTATAATTATGAAGTCCTGCGAGAATTTTATGGTTTTTCTTATTTTTACAGGTGTTTTTGTTATTGTTACAGCAGTTTTAAAATAGCCTAGAAAGCGGAATAATATTGATTTCTACAAATTAAAAACAAAAACATTAAAAAATATTTCTTTTTTAGTTTTTTTATTAATTTATGTGACACAATTCACTTTTTACCTATATGTTCTTCACATGGTAACCTATAATATGTCGATAAGTTCTTGAAGAGCATAAAGGCACGTTGAAATATTTGAGGTAAGTACTATTATTTTTAAAGTTTCGCAATTGCATAGGAATAATGGCTGGCATGATATCCTACTACACCAGTGTCAACGTGTGATTCAAGCGTTTGATATTTGTTGTTCGTGAAAACGGTTATTCTTGTAACCGGTTCCTTTTGGAATATTGAATGAAAATGAAAAAATGTCTCCCCTGCGTGGAAGGGTCCAAATTTATTTTATTTTTATGTTTTAAGAACCCATTCTAAAAACAGGATAATGAACCGGTTCCACATAGGTCATCGTAACTGGAACCGCAGTGACAATCCACTTTAGGTACAAACATCTCTACCCTAAAACACAAGCATCCACAGACAACGCGCGTTGTACATACGGTGGGGTGGTTTATTTATGCATAATATATGTGTAAGTCGACATTTTTTAGCAAAACTGAGTTATGAATGCCAATGTCAGCCATTAGGCTATTACGCATCAATGTAACTTAACTTATTTTCAACATTTTTTGAGTGCTAATCTCCAAGAAAATTGTTTTATTCATTCAATACCTGGATATTGGACATTCGAACACTTAACAAAACATCAGTTTAAAACAAAGTTCACAGAAAAATATCCCGTCACACGTTGAGGGCTTGAATGTTCACTATCCACTTTCAACTAATCAATGGCGTGTTTAGACATTTAAATTTTAGTTGATGCATTAGTCTAATTAAAATCTTAACGTCGCTATAGTTCGTTTTTATCCAACAGACCAAATCTTATATCGGGAGAAATAGCCCTCAAAGCTCTTTTTTACGAAAAACGCATATAAAATGAAATTAACTACCTTGTAAACCTACTAAAATGATTAAAGTGATAGCAATTATCATTTTTAAGTAACATTCGTTACAAATGTTTAAAATTACGCAAAACACAAATAATTAATTTGGATGTAGGACAAAGTGACGAAATCTTGAGTGTTAAAGTTGGATATTTATTTATTTATTAATTTAAACGTCCTGATGGGTTTTTACAAGTTAAATATTTTATATAATTTACTGCATAATACAGTGACAACAGAAGGTTTTTATTTTTATAACATTTTTTTGAAAGTTCACAACATATTTACAAGAAAACAACAAATATACACAATCGCTCTTCAAATATGCTACTTAAAAATAGCATTCAGGTATCTTTTGAACACAGGCAAACTGATATTAAATATGTCGATATTTGAGGTGAATTTGTTTCCAAGTGTGTTAAAGCGAGAAATAGGTGCATGTATATGATAGCTAGTACTAAAGAAATTTACTAGTTGCAGGAGTTTACAACAGTCTAGTTTGGAGTGAATAATCTTAAATAAAAAAGTTAGGTCATTTATTTTTCTTCTGTTTTCTAGTGAATGTATTTTAAGTCTATTTACTAAGAATGTATAGTTTTTGTGGATATTGGACAAAGGAGAGAAAAGCGCACACTCTTGCGTGACTTCTGCTTTATCCAACGTGTTTAGTATTACAGGAAGATCGGAAAGCATTTCAAAATAATATGATTATTAAATACACTCAAAATAAGTCGGTCATTAAATGATGATACTCACATGATTTGCGTTCAAAAATATTAACTTAGGGGGAGGGGGGGCACATTGATACACAAAAATTCAATCTCTTTTCTGAGGACCATAAAGCATTATATTTAAATATTTGTTTTGATGTGTGCATTGGCTGATATGTCAGCATATATTTTGGCTACGCTAAAACCGCAAAAACTGGCGACGTATAGAGATAAACTGATTTTAAGAAAAAATCATATTTGTATCATTCTGCCCCACTAGTGGGGCACTTTGATTCATTGGGTGGGGCAGTTTGATAGGTATTTTAGATCCATATGAAATGAAAATTTAAACTGACTAAAAACCCAATATAAACTGTATTATTACTTAAAATTAAGAAATAAAACATTTTATTGATTGAGATCGCAAAATACTTTTTATTAAGAGTGCACATTAGCCATAATCAGTCTCTTAAGTTACTTAAGGAATATAATCACAAAAAAAAAACAATATTGTCATCATAGAACAAGACTAACTCTCTGTTATTTTCTTAATTATATAATCAGTTATATACTTACTAAGTAATCAGACTTTAACATTGAATATTGTTAATGAAAATATAATATTAGAATCTCCTATCAAAATGAACAATGTTTTTCTTAAAAAATTAAACAAACATCAAAAATTTAAAAAAAAATAATCATAAAAATTCTCATATAAATTACAAAACAATCTACTGGATATTATATCGAGTTAAACCTACCGAAAATGAATAAAGCGACGATGTTTGAGATGTGCCTTTGTAGAAAGTTGGTTTTGGTTATTGCAAAACTACATCTCTAACATCCACACTTGCTTTGTGTTCCACAATTGGAAATATAAACTTAGAAGACCCTGCTTTTTTTCGGAGATATAATACTTCATATTCTGTCACATTATACTTAAATACAACTTTGGCAACGTAGTGAATCACAGTTTTCTTCTTCTCATACTTAATTAGCAGGAAATCTCCAATATTTATGTGTTCAGGATTAACTGGTTCTTCATTAATTACCTCTTCTTCCGATTCCGACGGCATTTCAATGTCTTCACTATCACTCGTCATCACGACTTCATCTTGACTAGAATCGGAATCTATTTCTGCAGGCAAAGAAGTCACTCTCTTTTTCTTTTTTGGCTCAGTTAATCCCAACAGATTTTTCACTGTTTTCAATTCTTTTGCATGCTGTTTTGCTTTTTGTAATTCTCTTTTCCTGTTCTTTTCATTACGTAAGCTTTCTAATCTATTTTTTCTAGTGTTTCAGTGTATATTCTTGATCGTCCCTTTTCTCTTCCTTTTCTTTTTAAGACACTGTCAGTAATCGCCTTTTTTGGATAAGGTCTAACTACTTCAGGAGTAAGAATAGCCTTTGATGAAGAAACATGTAGAGGATCGTCAGCATCAGACGCTGAAACTGGGTCGGCATCCAAAGTAGGAGTGTTGTAGGGTTGCAGTTTTGATGCCATATTTGTCGGCTGCTTTGCGTATAGATAAAGTCTTTGACAATACTTCACGTATTGCATCTTCAATGTTTTCTTCATTGATATTTTTTCTATCAGTTTTGGGTTTGTACGTGCGCACCATTTTCTGAAAAAAATAAAAAAAATAATAAAATAAACTATTATTTTTGACGGGGCACTTTAATACAATAAAGGGGCAGATTGATACGTATCATTGTACCCCGCACATTACCGTATCAAAGTGCCCCAAAGGACTTTTTCCACAAACAATTAATTTTTTCAAATATATAATAATCTTGCAATCAAAAACATTTTAAAATACAATAATAACTATATTTACTTACCTTTAGTAACAAAAAATAACAAAAACAACTAAGAGTATCCTCCTGAGACACAATTACATTTCACGTATTTTTTTTGTAGGCAGCGGCGCACGCCACTTCCAACACGTCAGTGACCGTTGAGGCCCAACGGCAAACCGGCGGCGAGCGGTGTCACAACTGTCATTCTTGTGAATGTCCTTGAGCATTCTAGTGATGTGCCGGACTGTGTAGCGTTTATCGGTTTTGAGATATAGATACTGTACCAATGTGCCCCATGAATCAATGTGCCCCCCCTCCCCCGGGAGGGGGGGCACATTGATACACAAAAATTCAATCTCTTTTCTGAGGACCATAAAGCATTATATTTAAATATTTGTTTTGATGTGTGCATTGGCTGATATGTCAGCATATATTTTGGCTACGCTAAAACCGCAAAAACTGGCGACGTATAGAGATAAACTGATTTTAAGAAAAAATCATATTTGTATCATTCTGCCCCACTAGTGGGGCACTTTGATTCATTGGGTGGGGCAGTTTGATAGGTATTTTAGATCCATATGAAATGAAAATTTAAACTGACTAAAAACCCAATATAAACTGTATTATTACTTAAAATTAAGAAATAAAACATTTTATTGATTGAGATCGCAAAATACTTTTTATTAAGAGTGCACATTAGCCATAATCAGTCTCTTAAGTTACTTAAGGAATATAATCACAAAAAAAAAACAATATTGTCATCATAGAACAAGACTAACTCTCTGTTATTTTCTTAATTATATAATCAGTTATATACTTACTAAGTAATCAGACTTTAACATTGAATATTGTTAATGAAAATATAATATTAGAATCTCCTATCAAAATGAACAATGTTTTTCTTAAAAAATTAAACAAACATCAAAAATTTAAAAAAAAATAATCATAAAAATTCTCATATAAATTACAAAACAATCTACTGGATATTATATCGAGTTAAACCTACCGAAAATGAATAAAGCGACGATGTTTGAGATGTGCCTTTGTAGAAAGTTGGTTTTGGTTATTGCAAAACTACATCTCTAACATCCACACTTGCTTTGTGTTCCACAATTGGAAATATAAACTTAGAAGACCCTGCTTTTTTTCGGAGATATAATACTTCATATTCTGTCACATTATACTTAAATACAACTTTGGCAACGTAGTGAATCACAGTTTTCTTCTTCTCATACTTAATTAGCAGGAAATCTCCAATATTTATGTGTTCAGGATTAACTGGTTCTTCATTAATTACCTCTTCTTCCGATTCCGACGGCATTTCAATGTCTTCACTATCACTCGTCATCACGACTTCATCTTGACTAGAATCGGAATCTATTTCTGCAGGCAAAGAAGTCACTCTCTTTTTCTTTTTTGGCTCAGTTAATCCCAACAGATTTTTCACTGTTTTCAATTCTTTTGCATGCTGTTTTGCTTTTTGTAATTCTCTTTTCCTGTTCTTTTCATTACGTAAGCTTTCTAATCTATTTTTTCTAGTGTTTCAGTGTATATTCTTGATCGTCCCTTTTCTCTTCCTTTTCTTTTTAAGACACTGTCAGTAATCGCCTTTTTTGGATAAGGTCTAACTACTTCAGGAGTAAGAATAGCCTTTGATGAAGAAACATGTAGAGGATCGTCAGCATCAGACGCTGAAACTGGGTCGGCATCCAAAGTAGGAGTGTTGTAGGGTTGCAGTTTTGATGCCATATTTGTCGGCTGCTTTGCGTATAGATAAAGTCTTTGACAATACTTCACGTATTGCATCTTCAATGTTTTCTTCATTGATATTTTTTCTATCAGTTTTGGGTTTGTACGTGCGCACCATTTTCTGAAAAAAATAAAAAAAATAATAAAATAAACTATTATTTTTGACGGGGCACTTTAATACAATAAAGGGGCAGATTGATACGTATCATTGTACCCCGCACATTACCGTATCAAAGTGCCCCAAAGGACTTTTTCCACAAACAATTAATTTTTTCAAATATATAATAATCTTGCAATCAAAAACATTTTAAAATACAATAATAACTATATTTACTTACCTTTAGTAACAAAAAATAACAAAAACAACTAAGAGTATCCTCCTGAGACACAATTACATTTCACGTATTTTTTTTGTAGGCAGCGGCGCACGCCACTTCCAACACGTCAGTGACCGTTGAGGCCCAACGGCAAACCGGCGGCGAGCGGTGTCACAACTGTCATTCTTGTGAATGTCCTTGAGCATTCTAGTGATGTGCCGGACTGTGTAGCGTTTATCGGTTTTGAGATATAGATACTGTACCAATGTGCCCCATGAATCAATGTGCCCCCCCTCCCCCTATAGGTTATATTTTGGAGGTGAGACCAAAAAAATTCAGATGTGACTCTAAAAAAAATGTTGTGATATTTTGATTAATTTATTGATTGGGAATCAGATGATAACAGTAAGATTTATCCAATAATAAATTCGTAAAATCATAAAGAAAACTTACTTTTTCAGACGTCCAAAAAATAGTATATCTGGCGGCATTGCATTAATCGGGCGATTCATTGCACTTGTTATTGTTGATTGACGAGCAGCAGCCCAGTGCCAGTGAATGCAATTAGTGTATTAAGTAGGTCGTCAATCGTTAACTAGATCTAACTTAAGCCTGTGTATTCATTATTATTGTAAAAAGCCAAGGTGATTTTACACCTAAGCGGCGCCACACAAATTTTCATTTTTTTATTTATTTTGATCATATAAATATAAATCAGAGCTTTAAAAATTGTAAGATAATTCAAAGGATCTCGAAACAAAAAAAATCTTTAGAAATGTGTAAAACAATAGACGACGAGTCCTTTTTAAAAATGATTTGACATTGGAACACATGGAGTAGGATTTATATCTATTACACAATAAAGACTACCTTGTAAAGAGTAGAGGTCATAAAACCTTCTAACCACATTTAGCTCCGTTACAAGTGTTCCAGTGTTTGAGATATCGGCGAACCATTGTGTATTACCATTCAGTTGGGCATGGGTTACAAAAGTGGGTGAATGAAGAGATTGGAAATAGATGTAGGTAAATAAACAAAATGAAAAATATAAACATTAAATGTACGAAAAAAACGTTTCTATCGACATTCTATTAGCTCTGCGATAAATACTTATTTTTCTAAATCAAAATTCTTGACCAAAATCAAGGAACAGGTAAGAAACAAACGAACCCATGAGAAATGTTAGGTACTTTATGTACAAAATGAGGAAAACCTTTCATTGTCATTCTATTACGTTTACCTCTGTCTTGTTTTAAACATCACAAGTACAATCTCTCATAAAGAATCATTTATTGTATCATTTAAATAAACAACAACTTTGTCTGCTGCTATATCAAAGATCCAGAGGAGTAGGCAGAGTGGATGAATCGCCAAGCAACTGTGTTTTGGCCCCCAATCCTTGCTCCATCCATATTCGAAAATCATCTCAGATACTCTTTCATTATTACAACTTTTAACATGATCCACAAAAGTGTTCATTTTTGCGTCATACGTTCCCCTGACACTGCATGAGCCCAACTATTCAAGCACCCCTTTACTTATATTTTTCATTATCATCAATGCATTCCTTTTGGAAGTCTTGATGAACTGCCAGTGGAAGGGTGTAATATGAACTCTCTCTGGTAAAATTAATATGTGTTCAAATGTAGATTCCTACAATGTCATGAATGTATGTAATGTGTTTTCTTTTCCATTTTAATTATTTTTTGTTTTCTCTACATATCTGTATATAATATAATATAATAGGGCTATCGCCCTAGTATTTATGAAGCTGTTTGTTAATTATTATTTTTAGCCTTTTTTGTTTTAACTATACCTGAACATATTTCAATACTGGTGTGTTTTTGTAAATATTGTAGACATCCTGCAGCCTAACCACTATGCAGGGACATTGGAGGTCAAGATTATTTAATAATAAATGAAGTAGTTTAACCAAAAAAGACCTTGTGAGAGCCAGGGGTGCCGTCGGAAAGTTCCTCAGTCCAGTTCTTTCGTCCTACTCTCAGTAACATGCCTCACTGTTTGTTTAATTTCATCCTACTCTCAGTTACATGCCTCACTGTTTGTTTAATTCCGTCCTACTCTCAGTAACATGCCTCACTGTTTGTTCAATTTCGTCCTACTCTTAGTAACATGCCTCACTGTTTGTGATTTATTTCAATTAATTAATTGACTGCGCGATTAAAACAGCAACGACGTTTTGTTATTTCAATTTTTAGTACAAAAGTGCAGTACAAAGAATGCAAGGCTGGTTTAAACGTAATGAGTAAGATTAAGAAAGGGACGCTTACATTGTTTGGGTACGTAGAGCGAATGAGAGAAGATAGAAATGTAAGGAGGATATATGATGCAAATACGAATGGTAGCAGAAGTCGGGGACGCCCGTGGAAGAAATGGCACGATCAAGTGAATCAGATACTCGAGTCAGGCCATGTCAAGAGTCAGAATAATAGAAGAGTATGTATGAGACGATGTATGAATGTGAATGAGGCAAGGAGTGTGTGCCAAGACCGAGTTTTTTTGGCTGTCTGTCCTCTCTGCCTACCCTTGCGGGGAATGGTAAGTCAGTTAGTTAGTTCGATATTTACAATAATGTAGAAATTTGCATGTATTATAAAACGTTATGTACAAAAAATTAGAAATTAACTATGTTATTATGACCACCCTGTATGGAGCTGTAACGGGCGATAAGTTGAAACAATTTTCTAATAAAATAATGAAAAACTATTAACCTGTTGCATTTTAAATGTAATTTTTTATTGTTTTCTATAGCGTACATATTAAGGCACTGTGTTTGTTGAAATTTTCCAGAAAACCACTAAAATAACTTTGTAAATAGCAAAATCACAAGCGAAGACATTTACTTTTTTGGCGCCAACGAACGAATGTATGGTAAAACAGCAATCACGTGGTCTTCCCGCTGTGCTGCCATTGGCTGTTTGGTCTATTAGAGTAATACGCCCGTAACGGAGAGTTTGGTCTATTAGAGTAATACGCCCGTAACGGAGAGTTTGGTCTATTAGAATAATACGCCCGTAACGGAGAGTTTGGTCTATTAGAGTAATACGCCCGTAACGGAGAGTTTGGTCTATAAGAGTAATACGCCCGTAACGGAGAGTTTGAATTTCATACAGGGGCTAAGATATGGCTCGGATGTTAGATACATTTAAATGAAATGTAACATAAAGGCCGGTTTAAAAATGAGGGGCCAACGTGTGGATGTTGGATAGACACGCTCGGAATATTGTCTTATTTTGGTGGACTTAAGACAAACTGCGTTTTGAAAACACAATAAAAATATAAATTTTTATTTTTCAATTGGATCTTATAAATACATGCTTTATGAGAACAACTGCATACTTAACTCGATTTCGCCAAAAATGGTCTGTTGGACAAAAACGAACTAGAGCGACGTTGACCAACTCTGTTAACCTTTCCCTTACAGTGCTAAAAAAATACACGCGTTACGGTGCTGTGTAGTCAATACACATCTCAAAATAAGCGATTTAATATCGGAAAAATATGAATATTCATAGCTAATCGATTATGTTTATTATATTTTGTTTATTATATTTATTTATTATATTTTATATCAAAAGTGATAATAATTGTAATTTAATTGCTGAAAACATGAAAAAACCATCGGCAGATGCTAAAGAAACGTGCGAGGGGTCCACATCTAACGACGGTTCGCGGCCAACTGGCTAGCGGCGCGACTGGCGGCTGGGCGGTCGTAGGTATCGATGGTCTAAATCAAAACTACAACTGCAGAAGTGTGGATGTCTCATGTTCCCGTATAGCGAATTAAAGCGGGACATCAATAGCGTGTCATTTCCTCGCACACTCTTCGCGTATTTAGTTTCACACGTTTGATTGTATTGGTGCATTTGTTCCCGATTTTTAACAAAAAACTCTGATTTTTAATTGAATTTGAAAACAATGTAAAATATTATTTTTTAATTCAGTGGATAAATGTATAACAGAGGAATACCTAATATCTAAACCCAGAATTTATTATATGTATAGAGTTATTAAAGTTATTAGAAGCAATGTGTAGTAAATACACACCACAGATGAGGAAAGGTTAAAAGAAGGTTCACACTTGTCAATATACTTTCGAGATGTTCAAACTTAAATTGAAAATTTAAGCCGCTACAAGTCAAGCAGAGCGGCAGTGTTGTTTTCTGACGGTCTCTGGAGTTGCGGTTTGTCCAACTAACCCTCTAACATCTGCGTATTGTTTATTGTTATAGTTCCAATCATGGACCTAAAAAGCCCTGGATAGAGCATTAGTGCGATTTTGGAATTATTTTATATGCCATTGAAGCAAAATCTAGGGTGAGGGGATATTGTCAGGCAACCACCTTGTTTAACAAACTTTTTAAATGATTTGTATGTAACGCGGTGCATATTGAACTGTTACTATATTTTTGTGTTGTTAATGCAGCTATGTATAACGATCGGCTTATGATTTTTGGGGTATTTGATGAGACGTGAAACGGGACATGTAATTAAAAAATTAAGTAGGTTAAGTCATTTTCCATACATCTTCCCCCTTCCCCCGTGGCTTTTAATTGTTCTCGCATAATACGTTCTTCATTATTTTTAACTATTAAAAACGTTCACGGTTTTAATAGTTAAAATAATGCCAAAACCCACCAAATCGTCACCAGAAGCTTTCTTTTAATTTCGACAGGGTAAATTCAGTTATTACTCAACACATTGTAAAATGTGTTCTGACATCTCGTCACTACCGTTATTGGATTGTAACAATGCGTTAAAATAAAACCATTTCCACACTCAATTAAATATTTCCGTTTAGTTAACTCATCGGGTATTATTGTATACTTTACAGCAATTTTTCCCAACAACTGCCGGTCCGTAGGGAATTCCTGTCCGTCAGATAATTAAACACTGACTAGCTTCGTGCAGACAGCCTGCACAACGCACGTGATCAACTCACAACAATAAGCTCATAAATATTTATAGGAAAAATAGTTGCAAGATGATATGTTAATTCTGAATTTGAAATATGAAATCGACAAATATGACGTTTAATAACTAGGTCCCAATGGCGAAGTGGCTAAGACGCTGTCTCAGTAAGACAAGAGATCCTTGCTCGATTACTAGTTGTGACCGTTATTTTTTAAAATTTTCTGTGTCTTGTTCTGTTTCATGTTTCGTTTAGATTTATTTGTATTATCTTCCTTTTCAATGACATATTACATTTATGGGTATAACCTTAAAAAAATTAAAGAAAAAGTGTTTCCTTAAAATGAATTGATTTTGTTTTTTCTAAGCCAAGAGTAGGAGTTACATATATGATGGTTATAAATTAAATTAATATTGTATACATAAAATTTTCAAGCTAATCTGCAACTAAAGCCATATGTCTACAGATAAAATTCCAGCGTCTGGAATGTGAAATTGACCCACAATATCTTCAAAAAACAATAAATAAAGCGATTTAAAAAAAAAAATCATTTTACGCCCATAGGGCTCTTTCCTATATGTGGTATAATTTTGACATGATGAATAATTAAGAACTAGAGAAAGAAGTAATAAAATTAAAATTGACAACAAAATGTAAATGAAATAAAAATAAAAGAAATAAATATTAAAAATACAATGATCAGATAGGTTTACAAAGAGACAGCTAAAGATTCAATGATAAGATTGGAATAGCTTTTAAAAATGATACACAACATTCACCATATTACATCGAATATTTGTTTTCCACCGTGTAAAACCGCTGCATCCGAGAATGGCCAAATAAGTTACGTTTTCGAATTAAACATTGTGTCGTATGGTTCGTGTCGGTACGTTTATAAGTTGCAGGAGTTTGGAAAAGTCTAGTTTAGATTTTAAATAAGAACGTTAAATCATGAGTCCATCTTTTACTGTATGAATGTTATTAGTATTTCATAGGAAAGGATAATGTTTGTATTCTAGCAGGATATTTGATTCAAAATGTATGAAATTTACTGAAGATATTTATTTATTCATGCCCTATTTGAGCTTTTTACACGGGCGTGCGCAAAACGTGTCCCTATAATGATCACTGAAGACCACAAACGCACTTTAGCAACGACGACAGGGTGAAAGACGAGGTTTGGCATTTCCTTAATGACTTGGCAGCGAGTTGGTATGATGTGGGTGTACATGGCGCTTACATAAATGCATCGACCGAAATGGTGATTAAGTAGAAAAATAGATACAATTTTAAAATTTAATACGTGTAAATATTAGTAAGAACATAATTTTTTTTTCTCGAACTTGCTTTTCCTTAGAATGTATCTCATGGCTCTGATTCGAATGACTTTTTTTTGTTCAGGTTCCCTTCAGCAGCTGAATGATAATATTCATAAATCATCTAAAACCATGTTTCTAGTTCTATTGAGAACTGTAAAAACATGCTAATTATAATTTGAAAATAAACACAATTTGGAACTAGCGTTTGTGATTTTAATGATTTTTTATAAAACCTACAAACAAAGGATAAATTCACTGGCTTGAAACGAGTCCGAAGTTTATCTGTTTCCGTAACAATATTCGGAGTAAAGATTTTTCTAGTGTGAGCGGGCGAATCCAAAATCAATAATCTCCGACACTCAAACCATTTTTCGTGTCGCTCCAGTGGACAGAAATAACATAAAAAATACTTGAGTGATATGAATAGTTAGTTAGTGTTGTGGTTGTCATAGTGAAAAATATGGTGGATTTAATAGGGACACGGATATTTAATAATAGTAATAATAATTCAAAATAAAACAATAACTTAGTATACTCCACTTTTTTTAAATACTTAATACCTACCGGGTTTCACTACAACCGTAGCTTCTTCAGGACTGTATAATACTGGATTAACATTTATAAATAAATATTATAAAAAATAAGTATAATATAATAGGTCTGATATATTCTGTTAAAAGGTAAAAGTATTTCCAATTGAAAATAAAATCTAAATTAATGGATTTTTTCCGAACGTTTCCGGAAACTAATAACTGTTTTAGAAGGGATATGAAAAACGCATTCAAACTTTATTATTACAAAAAAAAAACGAATAATTTTTTAAACATAAAATTTATAACATAAAAAGTTTTAGAACCTTACGTTTATTCGAACTAAATTAATGATAACGAAAAAGAAGAAAAACACGCACTTTTTATTTGACAAACGTATCATCAACGTTATTGTTAACTCACTTACTTGTCGTTTTATATAAACATAATTAATAAAACATCCACAAAGTTTAATTTTTTTTCTAAATTGCGGTCGGAAACATAGATTTTACTGAGGTGCACAATTTGATTCTTCTGGATTTGAGGTGGTTAACTTCTAGATTTGAACATAAAGCATGGTAGTTTTTCTTTCTAACGGTGCACGGTTTAGATCGTATTTCTCACCATGACAGTAAGAGAGACAACGATTTCTACGAGAGCTGTTCCCAAATACAAACAATTTAGCCCGAGGGGATAAAATTTGCTTTGACAAAAGTTTATGAAAAGTCAGAATATATTGAATCTACTTTTGTACGAGACGAATATAGGCTATTATAATAAAATAATGCAGATCGGCCAGTTACAAAACCGTGTTGTTCTGGAATAATCGGTTCCATGATAATTCGACACATTGACAATTCAACACACTTTGAAAAAGTGATGTAAAGTCATGAGAAACAATGAAATTTTTTTTTAACCTATACTAACGTAAGCTACTTAACCCAGTTAATAAAGTTTTTGTTTCATCACTTTCCATGACTTTATATAACTTTAAAAAGATGTGATGAATTATCATTGTGATGATTTATCCGGTCACCGGAATAATCATATGCCTACTTTAAACAGCAATGTTATCTAAGACAATATTTTTTTTGGGATGGTACAGTATAAAAATTGGTCTTTAATTTAAAACACAAATTTTATCGCCCGATTAAACACAAATATGTTTTCAAGAGGAACTGATATAAAATGAATACATTCCTCTATGAATACCGGTGGAATTTTGTCAAAACGTAATCCCATTTTACAATGTAGAATTTTTTTTCTTAATAACATGTAGAGAAATGTGACGTGTTGTATATTGAAGATTTACTTTCAGGTATTATTACAATATCACAATTTTGTTCATAAGCACTTAAAAATATTCAGTAATGAGGTTAACTATTTCCTGATCATTGTCTGCATGCTTACGCCCCGAGTACATTGATCTAGGACACACATTGTGTTCTTTGAGACAATTTACATAGTTATAAATATATTTTGGATCGGACATTTTTAATCTACGCTTTCGTTAACAAAAATCAGATTTAAAGAAGTAGTGACAGTGAGATTTTCTCCACTATGAATGCGATGGTGAATTTAAAATGTGTTTTTTTTTATTATTTTTATCAGGAGTAGTTACAGAGGGAACACTTCTCGAGTATGGATGAGAATGTGACTTTTTAAATGTACTTTTTGAGAACATGAATAGCTGCAGTAGGAACATGCATAAGGTTTTATTCCAGTATGGATTCGTAAGTGCACGGTTAAACGTGATTTTTCTGAGCAGGAGTAGTTACAATGGGTACATAAATAAGGTTTTTCTCCAGTATGTATGCGTAAGTGCACTGTTAAATCTGACCTCTTTGAGCAGGAATAGTTACAATGGGGACATGAAAAAGGTTTTTCTCCAGTATGTCTGCGTAAGTGTATTATTAAACGTGATTTGTCTGCGCAGGAGTAGTTACAATGGGAACATAAATGAGGTTTTTCTCCAGTATGGGTGCGTAAGTGCCTTGTTAAACGTGTTTTGTCTGAGCAGGAGTAGTTACAATAAGAACATGAATGAGGTTGTCCTCCAGTATGGGTGCGTAAGTGCATTGTTAATCGTGATTTGTCTGAGCAGGAGTAGTTACAATGGGAACATAAATGAGGTTTTTCTCCAGTATGGGTGCGTAAGTGCCTAGTTAAACTTGATTTGTATAAGCAAGAGTAGTTACAATGGGAACATGAATGAGGTTTTTCTCCAGTATGTATGCGTAAGTGCACTGTTAAATCTGACCTCTTTGAGCAGGAATAGTTACAATGGGGACATGAAAAAGGTTTTTCTCCAGTATGTCTGCGTAAGTGTGCTATTAAACGTGATTTGTCTGCGCAGGAGTAGTTACAATGGGAACATAAAAGAGGTTTTTCTCCAGTATGGGTGCGTAAGTGCCTTGTTAAACGTGTTTTGTCTGAGCAGGAGTAGTTACAATAAGAACATGAATGAGGTTGTCCTCCAGTATGGGTGCGTAAGTGCATTGTTAATCGTGATTTGTCTGAGCAGGAGTAGTTACAATGGGAACATAAATGAGGTTTTTCTCCAGTATGGGTGCGTAAGTGCCTAGTTAAACTTGATTTGTATGAGCAAGAGTAGTTACAATGGGAACATGAATGAGGTTTTTCTCCAGTATGGGTGCGTAAGTGCATTGTCAAACGTGATTTGTCTGTGCAGGAGTAGTTACAATGCAAACATGAATGTGTTTTTTCTTCAGTATGGGTGCGTAAGTGCCTCGTTAAACTTGATTTTTCCGAGCAGGAGTAGTTGCAATGAGAACATGAATGAGTTTTTTCTCCTGGATGCGTTTTTAGGTCCGTTAGCATGTCTAAAAAAGATGGTGGAAAAATTTCAATAAGTAGGTATCTATAATGAAGACAGAAAATTATGAAAACGAATTAAGACAAATAAAAAAATATTTTACCTGCAGCAGTCTTGGTAATATTATCATATTGCTCTAAGCATTCCTTTTTAATATCCGGCACATCTATGTCTATTTCCGTATAAGAGATTCCACCTCCATCTTCTTCTGGGGGTGTCGGTTCTGCCTTGATGGGTACAGTCTCCACATTGATGCTACCTGGAACAACAAAACAATGTGTATTCAGAACTTTCAGTGATTTTAAGTCTGTAGATTGTATGAAAACGCTCGACATTTCATTTAATAGAAGTCTAGTGGAATATAATTCAATTATTTGGTCTCATTTATGTAAAGTTTACTCTAACAATAAACGACGAGTTTAGCACAAATTTTTTATGTAAGTACAAAAATGTTGAGCTCAAAATTCCAATTGAATACATTTATTAGTTTGAGGCCCCAATTGTATCTAAAAACGTTGTCTGAATTATGGATGTTAATATGTCTTGTTGTAACACAGAAGAGTCATTAACAACCTAATTGACAGCCATGCCATCGTCCCCATTATTAAATGCCATGTACCGACAAGGAATACAGCCATGCTATCGTCCCCATTATTAAATTCCATGTAGCGACTAGGAATACAAGGCAAAATGAAACATTCTTCTGCAATACATACACAACCAACTATGAGACGCACTCAATAACCAATAGGATGCATGATCAAGGCAACAAGTTTGGAGTACTATTGTTATATTTTCTGAGACCATTTATAGAACCAAGCGTTATCCAAACAAGCACTTTGTTAAATGCTACTATTATAGTAGCGTTTGTAATGTACTTTAATTTTTCTTATATATGTTGTATTGTTCAAGTTACTGTTACACGTTTTACTGATATTGTTTGATGTTATTTTATGCTTTAAAACCATTGTGTATAGTTTTCGATAGCTCATTAGGTATATTCTGATTTCATAATACATATTAAAGCCTAGCTGGGCGAAAAACTAAATGAAATAAAGACTTGCTTGCATTACACTAAAAAGTCGTGTTGGGTTGGTTCTATGTGCATGATTTTTATTTGTATTTTTTGTTGGATTGAATTATATTGTTAAACAAAGTTCCTCCTGATAAACTACTTGCAGTTGGTTGTCTTAGATAACATTGCATACAAAACAAAATATTGGACAGGTATAATATATCGACATAAATCTATACTAAATGATTTATTTAGAAATTATACCAGGATTTTTAATTAAATTCACAATTTTAACACAATCAGACTTCATTTTTGGATAAAATCAATTTGCAAGTATGTCATGTATTTAAAGGCAGTTCAATAAGTCAGACAGTGAAATAAACGTTAACAACCCCTTCATGGGTTCACTGAGGAACAGGTTTTCCATCAGTTTGTTGATGTCGTGTATTTTGATTGATTGTGTCTTTTGTGAAGTTGATAGAATAATGTCATGTGATGGTTTTTTCAAATATTACCGATAGGTGGTGTTTTATTATTTAAATCATTATTTTTTTATGCGGTTGAGGCACTTATTTGGTATTCACTTATTTTTTAAGTGCAAAAATATTAACAATTTCTTTTTTATTTATTTTTTTCTACTAACGGACTACTGTTCAATTATGCAATACATATAACATGAAATGATAAAAAATAAAAGTTACAGAAAATGAAGGGTATATACCCAATCAATGAATGAAGCAAAGCAAAAGTATTTATTTTTTTAAATTTTTTAGTTAGAGCCTGAACAAAGTTGTGTTAGATGGAATCACAGTAAAAAACATTATTCATTAAATAAAATCACAATTAATTTGGTTTTAGAAAATATTTGTTACTTTGTTTAAAAATGAAAACTAATCTTTTACCACAAGATTCAGGATAAATTGTAGAAAATCAAAAGGGTCCACAATTTTTAACATTTTAATTTTGAATGCTGGTGGCTTTCTAGTGTTACTTCAAACCTTTTAGACCTAGAAACAGTTTCGAGACATTCTGTTGATGATTCCGTATATGTATTACCAAGGCAAACGTGACTGAAGGTGAATAGTTACATATAGAGGATAAAACAAGTCTTCTGAGATTAAGCATACGACGCTTTGAAGATAACTTTAGAGTGAAAATGAATAAATGCAGTCGGGACATGAAAACGGTTTTTAACAACTGTGGGAAAAAATCAAAGTCGGGAATGCTAAAATAGCTGAATAAAAAATACATCATGCATCAAAAAGAAAAATTCTCTACTGTGAGTCAGCAAATGATTTTAATAAACCTCTTTGAGAACATGAGAAGTTGCAGTTAGAAGACGAAAAATGTTTTTCTCCACTGTGAATCTGCATTTGTTTTTTTAAACCTAACCTTTGAGAACAAGAATATTTGCATTCGGCACATGAAAACGGTTTTTCTCCACTTGGAATCGGCATCAGTTTCTTTTAATTTCCCCTTTAATAACAAGAAAAGTCACAGTCGGGACATGAAAAAAGTTTTTTATATATGTATATGTGAATTTTTAAATATCCCTTTCCACAACATGAAAAGTTATAGTCGGTCCACGAAAAAGGTTTTTCACTTCCGGGGGTGAGCATGTAGCTTTTTGAGAACTCGGATAGTTGCAGACAAAACACGAAAGAGGTTTAGCTCGACTGCGAGTCAGCATGTGACGCCGTAAATATGTGTTTCTAGCACATGAAGATGTACAGTTGGAATATGAAAAAGGTTTTCTTCTAGTATGCGAACGCAAGTGCTGTTCTAACGTTAGTTTATGAGAGCTAAATTAATTACAATGGCGACGAGAGTATCGTTTTTCCCCAGGATGCTTCATCAGGTTTTTTTAATAAGTCTGAAAAGGATAACAGAAAAGCACAAGTACAGTGGATTTACATAAACGCTAAAATTGGGACACAAAAAATCTGTTTTACCTGGTGTTTGGGTAATTCTTTCAGAGCGCTCTAAGAATTCATTTTTAACATCCGAGAGTTCTATGTCCATTTCCGTAAAGGGAATACTAGCTTCACCATTTACCCGGCTTCCCGGTTCTGCTTTAATGGGAACAGCCTCCAGATAGATGCTATCTGGAGAATTAAAAGAAAAATACTGAATTGATATACCGAACGAACAATGCATTACATTAAAAATTATGGTCGTTTCTCTCCGAGAAAGTATAATTATACCACATTGTTTTAATTAAAAAAACTTGCTTCGCGATCGATCGGTTTTAACTGAAGGCTGATCATGCATAAGAGCATTCAACAGGATTAAATCATAGTTAACACGCGGAGCAAGCAAATAAAAGTGCGCTTTACTAATAAAGTATTCGTGCAATTACAGCCGTGTAGCAGCATAAGTGATCAAATATATATTTTTTTTTATTTGGTTTTTTGCTCAGCTAGACTTTTAATTATTTTTTTGGTAGACTAATGTTTAAGACAATATTTTTTATGCATAGCACAAAGGGTAACAATTATTTTTCAAGCAATAAAATACAGTTGGTTGTTTTCAGGGGAAAAAATGTAACAAGCAGTAATTGTTGAATGAAACACTAGTATATATTGAATTATTTCGCATTTAAGAGATAAGCCGCCATAACTCAGTGGTCAGAGGACACGGGTTCAAGTCCCGTTGGCGTCATGTATCTTTTATCAGGAGATTTCTCAATGTGGATAAGTGTTTCATCCTAATAATTATTGCTTGAAAAATAATAGACTTTTAATAGTACGTTGTAGAAAACATGAATAGGCAACCTTCGACTTCCAGCTATTAGCAAATATTTCCGAGCCATTTGGGCAATCATATCCACATCGTATACAGAATACATAGATTCTGTATAATAGAATAGAAGATATTTTAAAAAAAATATCCAGGAGAGGCTCGGAGGTCCTCGTGAGAAGTGGAAAACTTCCCTTTGAGTAGCCTATTAATACTATGAAACGTCTAAGCTATTCGTGTTTTTTTACATTAACTCTAAAAAGCAGGGAAATTATTTTCCCCGAGGCCTATGTCATATTTAGGGATGCTGTGTAGAGGGTCTTGAAGACAGGAGAGTAATATATATTTTAATTAAACTTTTATTTAAACCTGTAGCTAATACTGTAAATACGACTTTACAAAAATATTATTGAGGAAATTTGGCTTATCCATCGTTTCATGAATTCTTTCAGAAGGCTTAAAGTATTCCTTTTTTATACAAGGAACCTTGAGATCCATTTCAGAACATGAAATTTCACTTGGTTTGTTAGTGACCACCTTGAGATTTGAAGGCTCCGTTGAACTCCAATTCACCTGTATAGAGACAATCTGGTAGCAATTTTGTGAAAAGAAAAGGTTACTAATGAAGTGTACTTATTGATGCAGTTAAGACGAAAATAGACTTAAACAAAAGTAGATGATAATTAATGAAAATATTTATATACACTTGGAAATAAATTAAAAACATCATACATAACCAATCGAATACTTCGAATACTTATTGTAATAAATTTATCATTAATAACTATTAAACATTTAACCAGCATATTTAAGATATTAAAGATAAAAATAAAAAGTAACTAACCGTCACGCCGTTTCCCCGAAGGGGTAGACAGAGAGAACAGACCTCCAAACAACTCGGTCTTGGCACACACTTCTTGCCTCATGCACATTCATATATCTTCTCATACATACTCTTCTATTATTCTGACTCTAGACATGGCACGACTCAAGTATCTAATTCACTCGATCGCGCCATGTCTTCCTCGGGCGTTCACGACTTCTGCAACCATATAAAGATAAAATCTGCCTGCTAGCCGGTTATCATATATGTTACCAAATAAAATGTTAAAAGGACTATATTATAGCCTCGTACATTAACTTTTAAAATACTCGATTGAAATTTGAGAATGAAACATAAATGAACTACAGGTAAAACAAAACAAAGTAATCAAAAAGCTATTTCACTTCAAACCTTTAACATCTACAAAAATGATAAATGGAAACAAAACTGTTTTTATAACTATATGAATATAATACATGTCTCCTTAAATACAAAATAAATAATAAACGCATACATACAAATACAGAATTCATTAAAACGTCCAAAATACATACACACTTTACACGGCAACAGTATTGGTTACGAGGTGGGCGACATATATAATTGCCTTCCAGACAAAATCAAAAACGAAAAAGTGTAGGTACATTTAAAAGAAAATTGTTCACTTTTATTCACAATTAGCAAACAGTTACAGTGAAAAATACTGTTATTTAATCTATTCACGTGTGAAGTAATTTAAAAAAATATATTTTAGTTATTTCTAGTTAAATAAGTGAAAATGTAATTTTTTTTTAAATGCGATGAAACTCAAACAGTGATCCTCACGGGACCCGGAAACAAGCTCAAAGGAAGGAGGAAAAATGGCAAAAGCGCAATGGACACATGGCAAGTGCTCGCGTCAACTATATATATACTGACTCCGCTTTAAAATAATCAAATACATCAACGAATGCAGACCTCCTCAAGGTAGGCATTAAAGAAGTCCCTACCACCACACTCTTCCCAAACCCCCTTCAAAACGTTGCTCAACCTAAGGTTAGAGAGTTTCCCGTCTGCCTAGCGCACAGAAAAGGCGTTCCCGTGAGATGTCAGGTTTATATCATAAAACTAAAATAACATAACCCAGCAGAACAGCGAATTTTGTAGAATCTAATTGTAGGTATGAGCAATACAAGCAGATACGGCCTGAAAATGAAATACACGAAAGTAACATAATCCAGTAAAATAGCGTTTTATGAAGAATCGAGATGTAGGTAAGAACATGTTGATACGTAAAAAAAACCTGCAGTTTTATTTGCAATTGAATTTTGGGTCTGTATAATAATAATTGTTGTGTTCCAAAAAAAGACAACAAAATACCTGAATTCGTTTCGGTAATGGATTCCGGGCTTTCTTTTTTCATTAAAGGATAGTCTATATCGATTTTAGTATATATCATAGCAACACTTTCTTCCACACTTGTGCCTGGCTCTAACTTGATGGCGGTGGAATTCATGATTTTAAGTAAGGATCTTGTAGTTCTGTTTTACTTTAACTAATGAGGATTTCTTGGGAATAGGGTTCATTGTTTCAGGTCAAGACGTACAAATTGATTAAAGGAATAAAACCAAATGACATAACCAACAAAAAAATGACAAGCATTCAACGGAAGTAGTTCCATAGATAATACGGAAAAGAAAATAATTTTTGGGATTATGGTGAAATCTAAGTGTTGCCATATCTTCAGTAATATTCAAGTATTTTTTTTGAAGAATTTTTTTACGCACGTACGTTTTATAGTATTCATTTGCAATTTTCGTCGGCGGCATTTATTTTTACTCGGGAGATATTTTCAATTTGTATTGATATTACAGGCGACTAATTATTGCTGATAATAATTTATAATACAAATGAAGTTAATACAAATAAATAAAGAATGGAATACAAAATAATATGAGAATACAAAAAATTATAAAAATTCATGTATAAAACTTGCCCTAGAACCTTTCTTAAGTTTATTTTATTTCCAGAACTCTGACAAACTAGTGATGTGCAGCACCGAAACATTTACATGTTTGACACCCTTGCGGTGATTTTATACAAAAACGGCGCTATACAAATCATCCAAATATGTTTATTATTATTATTATATTGAGAACGAAACATCAAAAGAATCGAGTGATTAATCGATGTAATCGCACGGGGTTCAGTAGCTTCGGACAGAGGCTACTTTTTTTGTTCTCGGAAGATGGTGGGGGGGATATAAATATTGTACATCCATAGGGAAGCATTTTGGTAATAATGTACTTTATTAATTTGTAATAAATGGGAAAAAGCAATGTTTTCATACTGACAATGATATTTTTATTGTTTACTCTGTATGACCATTTTCTTCGACTATAAATTAAAATAATAATATTTCAGTGAAATCAATAGTCGATTAAAGAAATACTATAATGTTTCGTCTCCACGGACATAAAAACCCAATATAAAATGAATATATCGGGCTGATGACCGAGGTTTTTCACAACATTTACTAAAATACATACTAACTCAATCTAGTTCTTCATGTTTTTTTTCATGTTTTCTCTGAAACGTTACTATTAAAATTATCAATTTATTTGATCATACACCAATGATTCATAGATTGTGCCCATCGCTAGTGTCTGTCTAATACACATAGATCAAATCGTTAAAACGTCTCTTCTAGACAGTGATGCACTATTTAAAAAATAAATAAAAACATTTTTCTCGTAAGCTTTTTACTAAGCATTAAAATAAGAAAACAACGGTAGGTACCTGAGCAAATTATCTATATTTTTTATTAATAAATAGTATTAATAATTTAAGTAATTTCTTTTTACTAACAGGAAAAAACAATAAATCACCACACCAATAAAATCATCAAAAATAAATAATCGCTTACTGTTAGCAGAATTTCATATTTATTTAAATAATCATATTCAAATATACCTTAAATAATATTTAAAATAAAAGAATGTTCAGATCATTCAGATTATTTAGAAGAAATTCTCCCCCAACTCCTAATAAATAATTTTTTTTTCTATATTTTACAGTTGTAGTTACTTAACCCGTACGTGTCAAACGCCCCATTTTTAAAACGGTTAGTAATTTCCGATTAAAACAATATCACATGCTTTTGTTTTTTTTATGACTAATAATTTATTTATTATGATTCCTTGCAACACTAAAATATATTTTTTACGCGCGAGACGCCATTTTGTTTTTCATTATTCACGTCAAAAGTGTCATAGTGGTCCTTGTAGCAATGTCGCGGAGAAAAAAGTAAGTAAATGTAATTTATTTCCATAGTTTTGCTGCAAATTCGACATTATGTTATTGTATAATATGTATACTATAAAATAATAATATAAATAGTTTAATTATGCTATATTCCGATATCAATCTAGACAGTTTTGTTGTGCGCCCCATTTTAAGGGCGGTGAGCGCGACAGTGTACACATTTTAGAAGTGTTTCTTTCGATATAAACTTTCGATATTCCACAGTTGTACATAAAGATTATCAAATATTGTTAAAAATAATATCATAACAGCATACTATAATTGTCCCTAAATTGTTTTTTCAGCTTGACGGTGGTCGATATATACGATATACTAGAGCAGAATGACGACATCATAGAAGGGACGATATACACTTGTCCGCCGAGTAACCATTTGTTCAGTGATGAGGACAGTGATGAAGAAGACGCCCTTGTAGGTGATTTGAATCGGTTGTCTGGCAATCAACTTAGCCACTGGAACGATTTCGGTCGAAAAATCGACCATTTTTATTTTTCTGCGATTGATATCGGTCCAAAAATGGACCGATTTTTCTACCATTCGTAAAATATTTATTGTAATTATTTAAAACGTTTCCATGGCCAGCTACTTGTTTTATCGAATAGCTGATAATATATTCTCTATGTCTATGAACTTATCCGTTGTCTTTGAAGTGTTATTTAACGAGTTTTCGCGGTTTTTAACGCGTCCTGTCAGAAACAAAATAATAACTTCTCGAACATTTCTCGAAATTTTGGTCTCTTCCTAAAATGCCGTAAGTAATTAATTTATTGGGTTTTTAACGCATAATTATATATCTGTGTAATCATGATTGACTTATCTATCTTTGAAATGCGTTTTTAATTAGTTTGTTTCTAATATATTGTTTTGGTTGAAGTTTTTGTGTAAGAATACGTCAACTGAAGACGTCATCTGTTTTTGATTTACAATAATGTCTTATATACTGCACTCGCGCATTTGAAATATAGATATTCCATCACAGTGATTCAAAACAAAGAGATATATATAAGTTTTATTTGAATTGGTTCATTATTAATACAGATATTTGCTAACCAATTATTTTAAGTCATATGTCAAAAAGTTGACTCTTTTTTACATGTAAAATGGTGTAAAGCCTTCGTCACACAATAAAAATTTAGTAATTTAGTTGTATAATTAATTAATTTGTTTACTTTTACCAAATTTGTGCAGAAACAGTTGTCGTCCAGGGAAAGGGAGCACTCCACGACCCAATAATTATTTTCAAATTTTATATTAGTTCAATATTTAACAAAATTTAAACATTTAAGTACTTACATTAAGTGTTTTCAATTTAAAATATATAGAGTGGTGCTGACTGCAAGAGGAGGCAAAGGAAGAGGGAGAGGTGGGGTACGAGCTGGTGCCAGACTACCTGCACGTGGACGTCAACGCAGAGCTGCAATTGCAGCCTCGTCTGGAGTGTTAGTATTTTTTAATGTTTTTTTATGAAAGTACTTTGCTGTGGCCGTTGAACTCATCATATATTTGTATTTATTTAAACAGCGACCCTGCTTTGCTACTGGTGCGAGAGGATCGCGTCAAGGCCCTAAAGGCTGTTAGGGCCCTGCCTGCTTCTTTCCGGCTAGAGCTGGAAAGCCGAAAATTCAAGAAGCAGGCGGCCCGCATTTTGCTCCCTACCGCACCTCCAAGAAAAACTAAACAAAAGTAAGCAATCGTATTTAGATGCTTGATACAATATTATTGTTTTTTCCTGACTGCGTTCCACTCTTACAGTGAGAGTTGGTAAGATCAGCGCTCTGTGCATTTGGCACATTCAGTGCATATTTTACAGAGTTCTAATTTTATTGTCTATTTACATACTGTACTTACTGTTTTACACGTGAATGAGAACAATTTATATGATTTATGTAAATGTTTTCAGAATTCCATCTCCGGAGAGAACAACGTGTCCCTTTTCACAAGGGACGCCTTCACCGTTGCCACGACCCGTACCACCACCGTGGATGTCCACTCCCGCACAGACCCAATCAACGGCTCCCAATGCACCAATTATGCCTATCCGTGCAGCATCTCCCGAGCCGTTACCTGGGACATCGCGGAGTGCCATTCTACGAAGAATTGTCGGCGTTTGGGAACGGTGAGTTTATTTTTTGAAATGTCATACCAGTGGCTCAATATAAAATCAATTATCTATATTTTATATTGATATCCCTAGCACAGTTTCACTGTTGGTATATTGGCAGGAAATAAGCATAGTACTTAAAAATTCCACATAACAAACATACAAAATGTATTGTTGTTATGACGTGGATGCATCATTACACATCTTTTTTTTTTCTGTAACGGGTATTGCAGAGTGAGAAATAAGACATGCCGAACTTCTTTGCGAGGATTACATTTGATTCACCGGCTTCTAAACGGTGTAATACAGCATTTTTTT
This sequence comes from Hesperophylax magnus, assembly GCA_026573805.1. Taxonomy (NCBI): domain Eukaryota; kingdom Metazoa; phylum Arthropoda; class Insecta; order Trichoptera; family Limnephilidae; genus Hesperophylax; species Hesperophylax magnus. Next base: position 2,293,147 of record JAIUSX010000149.1, on the reverse strand, counting down.
CTTAAATTGAAAAAACACTTTCGCTTCACGGGACTCATTGTGTCGAGCTTCCTAGTCAAAAGCGAGGCTGTATTGGTAGGTGGGTTTTGTAACCGGACAAATTATCATTAAAATAGGTCGCTTTACGTAGTTGGTCACTTTAAACGGATACGTTTTCCTACTAAAAGCTATGAAACCTTACTAGAGTTTACATTATCGTCACTTAAAACAGTAGACCGTTAAATGCAAAGTCATTATATCCAAATTCTACTGTAGATTTGTGTTTTCTTTTATTTCAGAGTCAGACATGGGCAGAAACAGTAACGTGGACGAGGCAGCTGTACTAGAAGAGTCTGTACTTGGAAACCGTGAGTTATAAAACTAACTAACTTACCTTCACGCCATTTCGGTAGGCAGAGAGGATGAACCACCATGCAACTCGATTTTGGCACACACACTCTTTTCTTCATTCCATACCTACCTGACTGTGCTATTCTGACTCCTGACATTGCCCGCCTCAAGTATTTGATTAACTTTTTATTTATTTTTTTATATGAATACCTCACAAGAGCCTCAGCTGGAGCCAGTGAGACTATGGCATCCTCAATCGGGGTATGTTGTGAGGCTGAAGGTAGCGGGGAGGGGAAGGAGGTGTGGAAGAGGGAGGTGGAAAAGTACCTGGCTATTCAGAACTGGTCACCAAACACGGCTAAAGCCATTTCAAGCAACGTTTCAATTCTGAATGGGGTCTTACACCAGGGCGATACTATGGGTATCTTCCACTCTGGAACGTGCCGCAAATATAATATATATTATTTTAAATGAATTTTGTGTGAAAATAACACTAATTATTCAAATATAATTTATTTGATTTGATCCCGCGACCATCGTATTGCGAGTCATAAGCCGTACCAGAGGCAGTGGGTTATCGTAATATAGACACATTAAATTAATTTGGGTTTTCTGTTGTTTCAGAAATGGACAGATCGAGCGACGAGGATGACGAAGCGAGTGACGTCGACCACGAAGAGAGCGATGAGGATACCTTCTGCATGCCACCAATACCTTATCATAATATTATCAACGTTTCACCTAACTCCGCTATGGCCATAGACTTTAGTAGACAAGACCAGGTAGATAGTGAGGCAATGCGTTCGATTCTGCCGCCTGAAGGTTACTCTTTCGATTGGTCTAAAGATATCTTACGTTTTACTGGGATAAGGGAGACTTTCACAGGCACGCCGGGACCAACTTTCAATACCGACGAAATGGGCAAACCTGTGGATGGCTTTCTTAAAATCTTTGATGCAGATTTCGTTGAACTGATCGCGAGAGAGACCAACAGGTATGCAGATCAATGGATTGCGAAAAAACAATTTAAGCGTCATGCGCGTACCAATAAATGGGCTCCCACGAATAAAGAGGAAATGTATGTATTCTTGGCAATTTTAATGTATCAAGGTATTAGTCCCCTTCCTGTTGAAAAAGACTACTTCTATTCAAAAAAACTCACCGCCATGCCTTATTTCAGCCGAGCCATGGATTATAATCGTTTTCTTCTAATTAAAAAGTTCCTTCACTTCACCAACAATGAAAGTCTTTCTTCTGATGCACCATTATCTGTGCGAAGGTTACAAAAGATTCAGCCCGTCTTGGACCACCTGTCAAATAAGTTTGAGACTTTATACTAGAAGTGAGTCGTTCGCGAACGAGTCGGCTCAGTGAACCGGATCTTTTTGCGGATCCGTAAGATCCGGTTCCCAAATCAGCCGCTCACTCGTTCGCGGATCAGTAGCGACTCACTCGTTCGGGTGAGCCGGTTCACTCGTTCGCCAACGATGAGCCGGTTCACTCGTTCGCGAACGGTGATCCGGTTCACTTGTTCGCGAACGATGAGTCGGTTCATTTGTTCGTGAACGATGAGCCGGTTCACTCGTTCGCGGATGGTGAGCCGGTTCACTCGTTCGCGGATGTTGAGCCGGTTCACTCGATTTTTGTGAGGAATTTTTTGAAATGGAATTCCGTAGCCACCCCCCCCCCCCCCACGGATTTCAAATATCTTGTGGGGAGTATGTATTTCTAAAATTTTTTGTGGGGAATAATGTTTCATAGAAATTCCGTAGCCACCCCCCCCCCCCCCCCATGGATTTCAAATATCCCGTGGGGAGTACACAGTTTTAAAATTTTTGTGGGGAATTATGTTTCTCAGTAATTCTCTAACAACCCCCCCCCCCCCATGGATTTCAAAAATCTCGTGAGGAGTATGTATTTTGAAATTTTTTGTGTGGGGAATTGTGTTTCATAGAAATTCTGTAACAACCCACCCCCCCCATGGAATTCGAATAATGAAAGGGGGAATGACGCTCACGCAGAATATTTGCGGGGAATATGTGGGCAGAATTACTGCAACTGAAAAACGGCGACACTAGGCCAAGATCCGCTGGCAACATTGCCGGTGACCCGCTCAATTGAGCCGGTTCACTGAAGCGGATCTTTCAAGTGAACGGGAACTAGTGAACCGGCTCCCTCAACTGAGCCGCTTCGCCCATCTCTACTTTATACCTGCCCGAGCAAGACATCTCTCTGGATGAATCCAAAGGCCGTTTGGGATTCGTCCAGATGATCAAAACCAAAGCGGCCAGTGCGGGTATAAAGTCTTACGAGCTTTGTGAGTCCAAGTCTGGCTATCTTTGGAAATTCCAAATTTATACGGGGAAGACCATTTCCAGACAGGCTGAATCGACAAATCCAGACCAGGAAGATATGACGGAAGACATAACGGAAGATATGACGGACGACATGACACAGGCCAACTTTTTGGGTGCTCACAATATCTGCCCAGTTGGGGCTACTGCAAAGATAGTATACGACCTGGCCAGCCCTCTGTTTAACAAGGGGTATACATTAATAATGGACAATTTTTATAATAGTCCATTATTGGCACGATGCCTCAAAAGAAATGGGATGGACTGCATGGGCACATTGCGGTTAAACCGAGAATTTGTGCCCTCTGCATTTAAGTCCCATCTCCGGACCAAACTGAGGGAAGGTGAGCTTGTATACTCAAACTGCGGGGACCTCAATGTAATGGTTTGGTAGGACAAAAACCTGGTAAGTATGTTGTCCACCTACCATAAGGCAGAAATCGGGGCAGTTGAAAAGTTTGGTACCTGGACTTACAAACCTCAACTCGTACTAGACTATAACAAGGTAATGGGGGGGGTTGATCGAAAAGATCAGCTTTTGTCAGGCTTCCCCATTGAACGACAGCGAAACCTGGTCTGGTACAAGAAGCTTTTCAGGAGACTACTAAGCGTTTCGGTGCAGAATGCGTATATATTGTACGGCTCAAAGCTCCGCAAGGAAAATAAACGCATTTTGTACCGAAACTTCAGGAGTGAGGTTGCGGATGAACTCCTTCTGCTGTTCTGTCGTAGTCAAATTGACACGACTGTGCGGACCATTGGCCTAATAGCTGAAGGAAAGACTCTGCGACCTATCCTGAAAGGCAACCACTTCGTGGTCCGTAGCGGGAAAAAGGTGAAATGTGCGTGGTGCAACATAAATAACATTTTCAAAAGGACCCTTACAAAGTGTGATGTGTGTGATGTGGCATTATGCTATGATTGCATGAAGCCATATCACACTACAATATAGATTTGCTGAGGGTTTTTTTTTATTTCATTTTTTTCTTTTTTGGTTTTTTAGTTATGAAATTCTAATTTATAAATTTAATTAAATTTGTTTGAACATCAATTATGATGGCCTGGATGGCTGGACTTATAATCATTTCTTTCCGCATACTCACGTCTCATGTTATGTTGCCCTCAAAGGTTCTATATGATAAGGTTCGGTGGACATTTAATATGTATATTTCAATTCTGATCATTGAAATATGCATGTTAACAAATGCACAGGTATTCTCATTTTTCCCTGTTTATTGTACACATTAAATAACTCGTTTTATTTTTATGTCTTAATTATATTTTGTCAATTTTTCTGTAAAGATGCTTTTCCAGATCTAGTCACTGAACATAACTAAGCCAATTCAAGCAATGTTCAATTCTGAATGGTGGTCCCTCACCAGAGCGATACTCAGAATCTCACTCTATAGCGAGGCACAATGATATTATTATGTATTGATTTTCTTAAATTATGAATAAACCAATAAACTGAATACATTTTTATTATGACAAAAGGTGTAAACAATGTTTAAATCAATATACTGCTCTTTCATTGTAACCATACAACTGTAATATTGATTTTAAAGGATATTAGGGCTTAATAAATAAATCAATTATTGGTTCCATCAATTATTTTCCCTCCCCCATTTTTTTTCGATACCTTTGCGTTTAGATATAAAATTATCACTATGATTTTATTTGCAATTCTACGGTCATACAAAGGTTTGATATATATATACAAATTTATCATCATTTTACATATTCCGATTTACCCTATGTAGATTGACCTTAAGGTAGCTGTCAGAAGTGATTTTTGGTCAAATATTGGTGAATTTCATCAACTTTCAAAGTATCCCCCTGAAATATTGGCAATGTTTATATCTATGATATATATCTCACTTTAAGCCTTATTTCCTCGTTTTGCACGTAATATAAAAACATGGTTACAAATCTCCAGTTCTAATTTACAATTATTTAAAAAGTAGCACCATGATTTTGACATCGTGAAATAGGCTCTCTGTATAATTCATCAAATGAATAAAATAAAGCCAACACGGCGACTATGCTTATTAATAATTGTAGACAGTTAATGTATCTTCCTAACGTTATACCAGTTTTTGTGGTAAATTTATTATATAATATAATACAGTGATTTCAATTTTGACGCGTCACGCACTCAAATTTTACAAAATTATTTTCTGACCAAACTTTTGAAGAGATCTTAACATGCAAAAAAATATTTTTCTATTACATTCTTGCATCTGTGATTATCAAACAGGCCATAGAGAACATAAAAACGTAGAAAATATTCTATAAAGATTTTTAAAACTGCCACTGGCGGCAATTTCAAATCACAAAAACGCAAATTTCGCGCATTTATAAAGTTTAAGATTTTTTAATAATTTATCTATCAATTCTAAAAATATAGAATAATTATTAAAATATAGGTGAATTCATTGGCTGTATAGCACTACAATCAGTTTTATGTCTCCGTATTAAAATTCGGAGGTTTGATTTTTTTAATGTTGGCGGAAAATATTCAAAATCGTCGCCAAAAAACCGCGAGCAATCGGAGAAAAAAGTTTTTTGACGCGCGATCGTTCGAGTGGTTAGAGCGGAAGCACAACTGGAAATAACCAGGAAAAACGGAGGTGGCTTGCAGTCCGAAATAATAGAATAGGCTGTTATTAGTGACGAGAGTGACAGCGATGGCGACATACCTCTGTCGAAGATGGCATCGACATCAAACAATAGTCTTCCGCCGAGAAGTAGAAATATAAGCTTGGTTACCTTATACAAACTGAACCTTACCAAGGCGCTAGTACAAGAAACACTAATCCCGAGTTAGCCGTTGGAGGTTCTGTGGTAACTAACCTTATTGCAAAGTTACCGGCAGGACAAAAGTCCATGTTTATATTGAAAAAATTTTTACGTCTCTCCGACTGCTTACCCACCTCAAAGAAGTAGGCAATCAAGCTACAGGTACCATTCGTATGAATCGTGTTGAAAAGGCGCCTCTGAAAGATACTGCACAAATGAAAAAGCAAGCGCGTGGCACGTGGTTACTATCAACTGACTGATCAAATATCAGGTATCTCCTTGGTCCAATACAACGACAACAATGTGGTAACTGTAGCATCCACCTGCGAAGAAGTCAGCCCGTTGGGCTCGGCTCAGCGATGGTCTAGCAGTGAAAAGAGAAGAGTTGCAATCCAACAGCCGTCGTGCTTTCTACAATATAACAAGTATATGGGCGGAGTGGACCAAAACATCGGTTGCTATAGGATAAGTATCAATCGCAAAAATGGTACTGGCAACTTTTGATGTGACCTTTGAATGCATCCATGAACAATGCATACCAGCTCTACAAATTGTCTCCAGCAGGTCAGGCAAAAGGATATTTAGAATACCTGGCATTTATACGAGAAGTTACCCAAACTTACCTTGGTCAATATTCATCAGCATGTTCTATCTGGTAGACCACTGAAGCAAACGACAAAAAGACGAAGAGTCCCAGATGGAGTCAGGCTGGATGGTGTAGAGCATTTGATAGTATCAAGTCTTACACAAATTCGTTGTGCCGAGTGCCACAAAAATACGACTAAGAAGTGCAGGAAGTGTGATGTTGGTTGTCACACAAACTGTTTTGTCAATTTTCATACTTCGAGTTTATGGAATGTTGTGCTTAGTTGTAAGATTTTGTCATTATTATACTTTTTCATACATTCATTTTATACTATAATCCCATTTTTATTCTCAACTTCCTAACATTTTTTTATGCTCGGTAATGCGCCCAGCGCCCCATTTTTGGGGCGGTCCATTTCTCTATAAAAAATAAAATTTTAACAAAAAATTGAATACTACATCATTATTAAAGTCTAATCGAATACTAAAATGGACATATAATAAGAAAAATTTAAAAAAATTTAAGTTGAGCACATACGGGTTAAGCGAAGGTACCTTTTTAATTTATGATTTAATATATTCGTTTCTTTTTATGAATGTATATATATTATATGTTGACAAAGATAATAATGAATAAGAGATATAAAGAAAAGTTCAAAAATTACATTCCTGAATTTGGAAATTCTCACACGCGACTCAAGCCAAAAATCTCACTTAAAGTACATATTTTTGGTGATCGGAATACAAAAATATGGAGAAAAAATTACCCAAAAAACATGAATACATGGTAAAAACATGCAACACTGTTTCTGCTCTTTCGTTAGTATCAAGACCAATACACCAAAATTAATATGATTGTAAATGGCTGTCTTCCCATACGACGAATGCTAATTTTTATTAAAGGTAATTGTAATTTGAAATGCATCGCAATCGCCAAAAATGTGCATAGTTCTTTTACAGTAATTAAGGCGAATCAAAAGATTTTTTCTAAATTTTTTTTTTTTTCAATCAGTTTTTTTTTACTTATTCTATTCAATTTTTCTAATTTACACTAAATTTTGTTATCGGCTTTACAACATGTGCTGTTTTCTTACGAGTTCTACCACTATATTTTTCGTTTTATACTTAATTACTGTAATTAAATGTTAAATTAAACGTAAGGGGTAAATAATAAATAAAAAAGCAAAACAAATAATTACCAAAAATCGGAACTGACTTTAGTGATTATTTTTTTGGATAGTTTGTTGTCTATGGAACTGTCATCTTTCCCATCGCGCATCTTGTATCTTCGCACAATACCATTCTTGCTCCACTTTTCTGATGTAATATCTTATTAACTGGAGTTTGTGTATCATTTATAGTATTTGGGTTACTTCAGTGACCATCACTTTTCTATTAAAATTATTGCACTTCTACTTTTCTAGTCACGTTTATTCGACATCTTGGAACTGACCGCCGCGCTTCGCCATCTACGTAAGTAGGTTTTTGCTCTATCAACTGAGACTTGAGCCCCTTAATTTGTGCTTGCTAATTATAAGAATATATCACATTTCACAACGTCCGCCTATAATAAATTGAGCTACCCAACACTTAACACGTGACCGGTATTACATGGAGGTGTTCATGGTAGATTCTGTGACGAATTCGTAGGCTAGCTTTAGACTTGTAAGTTTTTTCGTAAATTTACGACTTCTAGCCAATGGGCGTATTGGATTTTCAAAATGCAATACGCCCATTGGCTAGAAGTCGTAAATTTACGAAAAAACTTACAAGTCTAAAGCTAGCCTTAGAATGTGTCGTTTCGCAGAATTTGAACAATTTATCAAATTTCAACGTTCATTTTCGGGTTCTGTGAAAGTCCAATTCAAGTTCTATTATTATATCAGTATAGGCTAGTTGCTTGACAGAACTGAAATGATAACAGAACTTCAAGAACTCTTTCAAAGAACTTGAAAATTAACTTTGAAGTTAGATTAACTGTTCAAATTCTCCGAAACAACCCTTCCTAACCAAGCGAAAAGTAAGTTTATTAAATATTTACGCTGAGCTGAAAACTATAACTAATTGCGGCAAAATTTCTGAATCACTGGAATATGCCGCCGCCTCTGGTCGGCACGGGAATGCGAGAACTATTACGCCATGTCTGGAGCCTAGACGGTTCTGGAAGGTTCTCTACCACACGAGGTGCTCCGATATGAGAGCCGGTCGAGCGTGACACGACGACACAGTTCCTCTTTAATCCTTTCGTTTAAACCCCGACAGTCTACTTTAACACATTGTTTTTATTGCTCTGTTGTGCCTTTATTTGTATTTTGTCTTTTAAAACACTTTTATAACTACTGGTTGGATTAACGAACCCATGTTACTTTGCGGAACTAATTTATTATGATCTGGCACCAATTCCTTTTTTAGATTAAACCGGAACGCTAACACAGAAGACATGGATCTTCCCAACCCAGAGAGTGTCTCCGTCAAGGAGGAAGAAAGGTCCCAGGAAGATGGTGGAGGCGAAATGCCGTATACGGATATAGATATCTACCTCCCGGATCTGAAGAACGATTGTTTGCTGAATGCGGCGAGTATTCCGACAACTAGTAAGTTGCTTTGCAATAGTAGGAAAATGTTGATTTTTTAACAATATTTAGTCCTTCAAAGCTACATGACGGCTTGTCTGCATGTTTAACAATATGTATTCCTACAAAGCTACATGAAAGCTTTTCTGCAGGTTAACAATATGTAGTCCTACAAAGCTACATTACGGCTTGTCTGCATGTTTAACAATATATAGTCCTACAAAGCTACATGACGGCTTGTCTGTAGGTTTAACAATATGTAGTCTTACAAAGCTCCATGGCAGCTTTTCTGCAGGTTCAACCAAAACAGAATATCTTAGTATGTTATAACATATTTACATCACATTTATTTCTGCTATATGTTTTGTGGATTCATTATTTTAATATTGAAAGAATTTGAAGATTAACTCAATTAATAAGAATTGGTGCATCGAACCTTATTATAAATGCATGTGAACAAATATTTCATGTGGGTAAGATCATTTAGGTATTTAAAGATACATGGACTGGATTTATCATTTGTAAATTTATAGCTTTGTCATTTTAGCGCAGAACTTCTCATTTTCCTCCGAATTTGAATTTGCATTATACTTATTAATTTTTGTCAAGACTGTTTTGAAGCGTTCGGCCTCCGTGCTTATTTAAGATTCGTGGAATTTTCAGCCCCTTTCTTAGGTTAATCTTGTGCCGTGTCTATGCACCAAGGCTTTATGTGCGAGCTTTCTCCCGCATTGCCCGTAAAACTAATGTACCAGAGGAGACCATTGACGGCCTCCATGATCGACGGGTAAGGCTCTCGACTAGCAAACCGGAGGTCGAGGGTTCAAACACCGCGTGCGAAAGTCAATTTTATTTCACGAATTTGTGCTATTTCACAATTTATTCATTAAAAATAATATAGAGTATACTTGCGGCACGTTACAGAGTAGCAGATACCGCAGTATCGCCCTGGAGTAAGAATACCATTGAGTTTCTGTCCATATTGAGTAGTTGTCTGATTCGCCTCGGGTCTAGTTTGTTTATGAGTACTTTGGATTGCCTCATGCCGGGTGCTCTTTCCCATTCCTCCCATTGCCGGGATTTGACCCACCTTTCAATAAGTATTTTGTTTTGGCAAGCTGCTACTCCTGCGCCGGTTTTGATTCCGTAAGTGGTGTTTTCACCCCTTTCCTTGCTAGTCCATCACCCCGCTCATTGCTCTCAATTCCTTTATGCAATAGTACCCAGATCATGGTTATTTTATTGATGGTAGTAAGTTCTTTACGTATTTTCTCCTGTGCACAGGCTAAGATGGCCTCCACCTCAGCTTGAAATACAGTGCAATCTGTTCATAGAGGTACACTTAGTTCCCTCTTGGAACCCTGTATACAGACCCCGGCCCCTTTTCCCTCTTCCATCTTATTTATTTATTTATACTGGGTTTTTACAGACGATCTCACTTACGTGAGAAAAATCCAGTTAAAAAACTCTGTTACTCTTGGACCTATCTGTGAACCAGATTAGTTCTTATTTTTAGGTTGGCCTTGGAACTGTGTCCAATTTCTCCCTTGTGGGGTACGCCACTCCAAACTGCTGTCTGAAGAAGTATTCAGCTTGTTTGCCAACCTCATTCCAACTGTTGGTCTAATTGCCCTCAGTCTTGTTCCGATCTCCGTGTGACTGTTTTTTTTATTTTTTTATTAGTTATCACACGCCCTAGAGGGCTTTTCTTTAAAAAAAATACAAGAATTTTGTATCAGAGTAAACACTTAAAAATTAATACAATAAAGAAGAATGTAAACCTAATGGCAGAAATGAATCCTCACGCATATAATTGAATTTAAATCATTTAACAAAACATAATAGTAGAAGCGGAGAAGTTTTATGGGTACATAGGTCTATTTGTTTCTAGAAGAATAAAAGTGATAGAATATACAACATTTATACTGATTAGTTTTCAAATGAAATATTTCACCCAGATTTTGGGCAACTCACCATTTCATTGACCTTTCCATTGTCACCTGTAGGCTCCCATGGCTAGTATTGGAGTGGTTCGCATGGCTCCTGTGATTTCTCTGTATGCAATTCCCTGTATGTGGTTGATTTTGGCCATCACTGTTTTCAGTGTTGTTTTCCTCCACCAGACTTGTTTGCATGCATGATTCTTGGTTTTACAACGGTTTTGTACAGCCATTGCATCATTTTTGGTTTGAGACCACGTTCTGCTGCAGATTCACTTAGTTGCCCATATTAGAGCACCTGCCTTTCTGCCTACAGTTTTCACCTGGTTTTTCCAGCTCAGTTTGGCATCTATGATAACTCCAAGGTACTTAACCGTGTCTAAGGGTTCTAGCTTCCTTCCATAAAACTTCATATTTTTCTAATTTCGTTCTTGTCTGGGTTGACTGATAACCCTGTTTCTTCACACCATTCTTTCTTTGTTGTCAGTGTTGACTGTATAAAGCATCTGGTTGTGTCTGCATCTCATCAGCTTATTATGGTCGCGATGCCATCCGCATACCCTTGTGTAAACAGGACCCTGTTGTTGAACTTTAGGATGAGGTTATCTACCACTAGACTCCACGGCAAAGGTGATAACACCCCTCCATGTGGACACCCTCGTGTCACCAATACTCTTATTTTCACCTCACTCCCTGTCACTGTAAGCATCTGGCTTAACCGGTTCTTCAGTCACCTTCTGGTGGTTTTGTTGAGTCAATTTTTTACTGCCGCTTCATCGATGGATTTAATAGTGGTGCAGTTTAATGCTCCCTCTATACCCAGGAAGAGTCCTACTGCCAGTTCTCCGGTCGTCCCTGCCTGCTCTAGTTTGTACACCAACCTATACAGTGCCGCTTCGACTAACCTACCTGGTTGACAGGCAAATAACAACTCGTGAAGGGGCTTTTCTCTCAGTGCCCCGTTCCTTACGTGCTTATCCATTAGCCTCTCCTAGTCTTTTGAAGAAATGAGGTGAAACTAATTAGGCGAAATGCGCCTGGTTGGTCATAGTCTATTCTCCCCGGCTTAGGTTTGAACACTGCCCTTGTTCTCTTCCATGATATGGGAATATATGCGAGGGCACAGCATGCCCTCAGGATCTTAGTCACAGGTTGTAGTATTGTATCTAGCCCCTCTATAGAAGTGCCGGAAAGATTCCATCCTCTCCCGCGCTTTTAAATGGGTCAAACCCGTTGATCGCCCATTTAACTCTGGAGGGAATAACTATTTTAGCCGCAGTGTCTCAATCCTTACCTTTCCGTGTAACTCGGATCGGTGGTAGACCGATGTCACTCGCTTCTAACTTTTTGTAACCGGGAAAGTGTTTCCACAGCAGCTCCTCCAACTCCTCTTCCCAATTGTTGGTGAAGCCTCCTCCTGCTTTCCGGAATGGGGTTTTAGCTGCCTCTGGGTCTTATGCAAGAATGTTCTGAATCTTGCTGCTTCCGGGATGGTTTCCACCTTCCCAAAGTACTTCTTCCAGGAGCCTGTTTTGGCTTTCCGGATTGCTTCCTTGTATTTCTTATAAGCATCCTAGTTTCCAAACTTTTTGGCCCTGTTGAAGGCTTGTCTTACTAGTTTCCATAGTTCCTGCAGTCCTCTGTGTTTGGTCCTTGGTACTTGTCTTCAGATGGCAGCTATTTTCGTATGCCCTTATCATTGAGTCCCTCAGTATGTCTTCTACGTCCTCAATGAATAAATTGAACATATTTAATATAAGTAATTATCTTTAACATTAAAATAAAAAACATAGGTAAACCTAAGTTTGTTCTTTTATGGTAGTAAAATCTTTTCTTTATTTTTTTGCTATTGCTACTTTGATTTTTTTATTATTTTTATTATTCATAATTATGTTATTTTTTAATCCCTGTACATATCTATGTACTCTACAACCGACCCTACCCAAGTCTAGTATTGACATACTTCTATGTTTCCAATGACTAAATAATTACCAAACACAACGATAGTGAACGAAGTTTAAAGTGCTCAATTACCTTAAATTGGAGACCTCGCATCAAAGTAGTTATTTTACCTTCACTACAAAACTGTCACATTTTGTCAATCTTTTCTGAAAAATATCGGCGTTATAAACTGCAAAAAGTGCCTCCTTAAAAGAAATTAAAGTGTAACTGTGAAAAGTGATTATAATCACATTATCATTCAAAAATCACTTATTTAAATAAAACTCGCAGCCATCATTTTTTCAAAACTATCAGGAATGTGCTCATTAAAAAAGACTTAATCAAAATCTACATGGCTCTCTGCCAATCACTGTTAGAATACGGTATTATCGGATGGGGCAGTGCAAATAAAAACATACTAAATCCACTTATTAAATCTCAAAAAGCCATAATGAAAATTATACTTAAAGTTCCTGTAAGAACTAGCACTGACGAAATCTTCACCAATCTTAACATCATGTCAATAAAACAACTATATTCTAAAACTATACTCATTTACATTCATAAGCACAAAACACAAGAAATAACAAACACGTACAATAGAAACACTAGATCTCATGATCAAAAACTTATCCAACAAATAATTACTAACACAACTTTTGGGCAAAAAAGCTTCTTATATCATAGTATTAAACTCTACAACAAAATACCACTCACACTCAAAAACCTCAACACTTTAACATTTAAATCTGAAATAAAAAGCTGGATACTTAACATAGGAAGATCTGAAATAGAAAATTTACTGAAATCAAACACAGACTAAAACAGAATCAACTGAACTATACCAAAAAACACTTCATATATATATATCAAAAAACATCTTACTTATTTTAAAATTATAAAAAAAAATATATATATATATTGCATGATATTTGTTCATAATTAAATTTATTTGTAACTTTGATGTAATATTAATTTTCTTATAATTAAATTATGCATAATATGTAAATGAAATCCTCAGCACGGGAGATCCCAGTGAGGATATCATTATATCTATTTGTTACACAAAAAAAAAGAAAATAAAACACCTATTATTATTATTATTATTATCAATATTTACCATGAATACCCAATGCATCATATGCGAAAAAATATTGACTTTATATGCTGTAGTCTCTGTGAAAATAATTATCATAACAGGTGAAGAAATTGCTGAAACCTTACTCCGTAGTTTAAGGAGTCTACAATGCAAAAAATGCCCGAAAAATCCCAAAATAAACCTAAACAAGTGAAATTTTGTTCAATAAATATGAACAGCCATCGATCGCCAAACGAACAAAATAGACAACACTACCGCTAAACTCTGCACTCGCCATAGAAAAATCAACAACTTCTCCACAGATTGCGCAAGTCAAGACCTCCTGACTTCATAATTATTTATTAGTGAATTGTCGATTTTCAAAACAGCCATGATAAAATTTGTTGTAATTGTACAAAAATATGAATCAATTATCTTACAAAATAATTAAATTATTAAACAATTCAGTTCATATCAGATCAACAAGAAGACCTAGGAAACCGCAGTAATGTTATTAAACAATCGGGAAAAATAGTCATCACAGAAATAGTATCGCTATAACTAAAAAACCATTATATCGTCCTACGAAATACTTTTTCAAACAAGATGAGAAAATTGCCATTCTGGAGTACATCAGTCAACTGTGCAATATCGCATAAGGGAGTACATCAGTTAACTGTGCAATTGACAGACTGGAGTACATCAGTCAACTGTGCAATATCTACATATCGTTCAGGAACACAAGCAACGAAAATAATGTACGTGTAATTAAAAAATATGTGTAATTATTTATTATGAAGATATTACCTTTGCAGTGTGTAATTACAAAAATATATTGACTGGGACCAAAAATTGCGGATAAAAAATATAAAACTTGACAACAATGAACTTAAACCCTTAGATATAGAAATTAAGGGCCTTAGATTAAATTTAATTGAACAATTAGAAATATATAAAAGAACCAATCACCCTACTATAACATTTATTAATAAAGTAGGGTGATTGGTTCTATTCCCCGCTTCTAAGCTTGTTCACAAAACCTAAACAATATAACACATTTCAATAAATTAATAGCAGCCACATCATTCTTAAAAAATTAAGATAACATTAATGTGGGGAAAACAGACATCAAAATACCCCCACAGAATATGAAATCTATTGTCTCAATTATTTTATCAGTAAATCGGTTTAACCGGTAATAAATCATTTTAAATTGAGAGGGGGTGAAATAGAATCATATAAATAAGTCGTCTGAACGTGGTTAAAACAACAGTTTGAAAATGGCCTTGAAAGCCGAAACAGCTGTAACAATAACAAAAACCAAAAAATACTTAATAATCATATTTCAAATAGTACTTAATATATCTTTATCTGGTAGAGGGACAGCCGTCATTTCAATTTTACATTCCGTTCATCTCGGTATATCAATGTATGTTTTGAATTAGGTTCTCCTAGTGAGGTGTTCACGAAACATACAATATCACCTTCTCAAACCCACCTTACACACAACATATTTTAGTTATAAGTTTTAAATATACCAAATACAAATATAAATAATTATGTGAAACTGTAAATTATATATAGAAATAAAAATAAAAAAATTGTGTCTCCAGGTAGCAGATTAAATTCTCCTTATTTGGAGACTTTAGCCATCAAGGCAGAACGAGGACCTCTAGAAGAATTTAGATTTGGAATTCCTTATACGGAAATAGACAAAGTACTTTCTGATGTTAAAAAGGAATGCTTAGAGCGCTCGGAAAAAAATACCCAGAGAGCAGGTAAACTCGTATTTGTCTCTGTTAAATTAAATAATTCTTACTCCTAATTTTTGCATTTTAATGTTTTTATCGAACTTACTTCACTTAATTTACCTCTATCGAAATTTCAGACGTATTCCTGAAGAAGTATCCTGGAGAAAAACAATACTCCTGTCATCATTGTAACCATTCCTGCTCTCATAAGCAAGAGTTAGAACAGCACTTGCGCACCCATACTGAAGTAAAACCCTTTTCATGTTCCAATTGCAAATATTCGTGTTCTCGAAAGGAAACGTTGAATATACACATGCTGACTCACAATGGAGAAAAACCTTTTTCATATCCTGACTGCCATTTTTCGTGTTCTACAACAGAACAACTACAAATTCATATGTCTACCCACAGTGGAGAAAAACCTTTTTCATGTTCCGACTGCAACTATGCGTGTTCTCTAAAGTGAACAACTTAAGAAACACTTGCTGACGCACAGTGGAGTTAAATCCTTTTCATGTCCTGACTGCATATTTTCGTGTTCTCAAAAGAGTTATCTAAAAATTCACATGTTTAAGCATAGCGGATTAAAACCCTATTCATGTTCAAAATGTAACTATTCGTGTTGTACAAAGGCACATCTAAAAAATCATATGTTTACCCATAGCGTAGAAAAACCCTTTTCATGTGTCATCTGCAACTTCTCATATTCTACAAAGAGTCATCTAAAAATTCATATGTTTACCCATAGCGGAGAAAAACCCTTTTCATGTGTCATCTGCAACTTTTCATGTTCTACGAAGAGTCATCTAAAAATTCACATGTTTAAGCATAGTGGATTAAAACCCTATTCATGTTCAAAATGTAACTATTCGTGTTGTACAAAGGCACATCTAAAAAGTCACATGTTTACCCACGGTGCAGAAAAACCTTTTTCATGTTTCGAATGCGAATTTTCATGTTCCACAAAGGGACATCTAAAAATTCACATGTTTAACCATAGCGGAGAAAAACCTTATACATGTCACGAGTGCAACTATTCATGTTCTAATAAGTCATCCTTAAATATTCATATACGGACTCACAGTGACGAAAAACCTTTTTCATGTTCTGACTGTAAATTTTCATGTCGTTCAAAGGGAACTCTTAAAAGTCACGTTATGACGCACAGTGCAAAAAAACCCTTTTCTTGTTCCGCCTGTTTCTATTCATGTTCACGAAGGGGAACTTTGACGCGTCACAAGCTAACTCACAATGGTGAAAAACCTTGTTCCTGTACCGACTGTAACTTTTCATGTTCGCTCAAGTCATCTTTAAAGCGTCACATGCTGACTCACATTGATGAAAAAGCTTTTTCTTGTCCCTTGTGTAACTATTCATGTTCTACAAAGAGATATCTTAAAAATCACATGTTTACTCACAGTGAAGAAAGGCGTTTTTCCTGTTCTGAATGTAACTAATCATTTTCACTGAAGAAATCTATAAGCGTCATGCGCTGACGGACTGTAGAGAGAGAAATATTTTTATGTTCCATCTGTAACTATTCACTATCACAAAACTTTTTCCTTACAAATACACTTGCAGACAGAAGAAACATGCTTACAAGTAGCTGATTTTAGGTCTTAGAGAGTTGACGTATCACCAAATTTCATTAAGCATTGGTTGAAATTAACTGAATTTATAATATATAGCTATCAAATATTAAAAAAAAAACATATATTTCGTTTATGTATTATATCATTATAGTAACTTCACACTTCTGTTTTAACTGTTCAAGTATAATTTTATATGCGATAAAACATAGTGACAGAGATTGCAAGTTTTTTGACAACGTATCGTGTAAATAAATATTATCATATTTAAATGCATATACGGAATACCAGTATTTTTTTTGTTAATTTTTGGAATAAAACTAAATTATTAATTAAAAAGCATGATACAGAAACAAGCGAAACTCACAAGTTTAGTATTTTAACATAATCATTCGTAGAAAAATAGAAATATCAAATGAATCACGGGAATAAAAAAGATAAGAAATAAAGGTATCTTGATAAACACGGCAACCGCAGGCGAGCAACAAAAACTATTAAATGCACTCTGTTTCGACAAATCAAGCACAATTAAGGCCCGACTGCCGACCAAGCGATCTCCGAGACTAATATTCTTTGGGATACCGCGGGACCTGACTGACGAAAAATTTTTAAGGATCACCTTAACTGGGGTTCCCAACATTCAAGACATTGAGGGAACTATTGCGAGCTGTAAATTAAGTCACTAAGCTGGTGCTCGCACAGGAAACACTTGTCATCGTATTTATGAAATGCCAGCTATCGTGCGTAAATTACTTATTGAACAGAAGAAAGTATTTGTGAACTGGACTGTTTGCCGCGTCAGAGATTTTATTGGCCTTACCGTCTGCACTAAATGTTATATGATTGGACACTCATACAAATATTGCAGAGATACTAAACCTACACGTGGACACTGTGCACAAGAAAAACACACCCGTGAGTCGTGCCCAAATGCAGCCATCAAACCAGTTTGCGCGACATGCACCAGATTTGGTAAGCCTGCTGACCATTCAACCGGAGATAGGGACAACTGCCCAGCTTACATAGCTGCCATCAAGAAGGACCTAGCTACAATAGACTATGGAGTGTAATATACGAAAACACAAGTGCCTAACTATCGATGACCATACTCCCATGAAGAACTGTCTGCGAATAATGTATATGAACGCCAGAAGTATACGAAACAAGTTTGAGGAAAAGGTCAGAAGATTATGCGATATTGTTCATGTCCTTGTCATCGCTGAAACGTGGCTTGATGTCGTAGAAGAAAATTTATTTTGCTTAAATGGTTTTTACAGTGCTTTTTCTTCTCGCCCAAATGAAGGAGGAGGAGGTGTGGCCATTTATGTTCTGGATTCTATGAAGTTAGAGCACTCATTGAAAATTTTTCCAACGAAAATTAATTTTTAGGTATTAGTGTTTGCAGCATTAATAGGAAACCAGTCAACATTTATGTCACTTATCGAAAACCTAACCCAAACAACATGCACGATTTCCTAACACATTTTGAAAAAATACTGAACAAAAGCAGACAAGATACATTAATACTCGGAGATTTCAACATTGACACTTCCATAAACACACCTTCTTCTATAAATTTTATCAACACCTTATTAACATACAATTTCTCAATACAAAATAAATCATATCCCACGAGTCACTGATACAAGCAGAATTATTATAGATCACGTTATATCAAACAGACAAAACATTTTAATAACCATATCGAATATAGATGACCCGCTTAGTGACCATAATATAATAATTGTTGACTTTAAGAATAATTTAAAAAAATGGTTTAATAATAGAACTAAACCACGCTTTACTAAACCTATCATCAACAGTATGGCGGTAAAATCTTATATTGCGACTAAGAAATTTGCTATCAACTCAACCAAATCCGAAGACGGTTACAAAGATTTTAATGATTATGTCAAAAATGCATTAGAAGAAGGTTAAACTACACCAAACGTAAACATAGGAAGGCGGCAACATCTAAATACACCTTGGTTTGATTCCAAACTGAATTTTCTTATCAAGGAACGAAACCAGCTTCACAAGCAGTGGAAACAAGATCCAGGTAATATTACTCTTGCAATACGTAAAAATAAACTAAGAAACATAAGAACTAATTAAAGGAGAAGTCTGAAAAATAAATATTACATCAATAGCTTTCAACAAAGCCCAACTAACCCAAGAAAAACTTGGAAAACTATTAACTTAATTTTGTCTAACCGTGTACATAAACCCAACAACACAATTGAATCTCTCATCGTAAATAATTGTGAAATTAGGGAACCCCGTGAAATAGCGTTGGCATTAAATGAGTTTTTCCTGTCAGTTGGAGAAAAATTGGCAGCTGCCATTCCATCATTCCCGGATGACTAATACAATATATGTAGAACCAAAGGCACGACAATCCTTATACATGACTAGGACGAATAACGATGAGGTAATAAAGGTCATCTCGAAACTTAGGTCGAATGCAGCGGCAGGAATCGATGGAGTAACACCGTGCACTCTTAAAACCTGTAAAGAAGAACTAGCGGGGCACCTAACTCAACTTCTCCATAGGCTCGGGAATATTTCCAAACCAGTTAAAGTCTTCTTTAAAAATTTTACCAATTTTTAAAGAAGACTTCAAGAAGTGTATTTCTAACTATCGTCCAATATCGATTATATCGGTATTTTGAAAGGTGTTCGAGTCAATTATCAGAGATAGACTGATAAAATACATCTCTAGCAACGATATCCTAACACCACAGCAATATGGCTTTCGGAAAAACTCCAATACCCAATTTGCCACCTTCGATTTCATTTTTAACATTCAGCAGTACATAGACCAGGGCGAATATGTGGCAGCTGTATTTATAGATCTGAAAAAAGCCTTTGATGCGGTAGATCATGAAATACTTCTACAGAAAATGGAACATTTGGGAATAGTCGGGAAATCTTTAAATTTGCTCCGAAGTTACCTAGTTGATAGATTTTGCCTTGTCGATAACGGAGGGAACCTAAGCGGCTTTGGAAAAATCACATGTGGAGTGCCACAGGGCTCGATTCTTGGACCTCTACTTTTCTTACTATAGATCAATGGTATAACTAAATCTGGCATCTCGGGAAAACTTCAACTTTACGCTGATGATACTGTAATTTACTACCATATAAAAATCTGAAGGAACTTGAAGCTCTAATGAATAAAAATCTCGCAAAGCTGGCTAAATGGCTGCGATTAAACAAATTAAGCCTCAATGTTGAAAAAATCCATTACCTTACTTTCGGAAAAAAAAGATAACATGGGTATGAATATCATTATTGGAAATGAAAAGCTACAACATGTTCAAGTAACGAAATATTTGGGGTTACTCATAGACTCTAACCTCTCGTGGAACTCCCATGTTGAGAATGTAAAATCCAAAATTTCCCGATAACCTGTGTACTTTATCGACTCCAAGGTGTGCTCCCCACATATTTACTGCGTGCAACATATTATGCTATGATCCACTCCCACCTGAGTTATCTAGTTAGTATCTGGGGCACTATTACCAAAAAAAAAAAGTTCCGAAATACAAGTAATTCAAAATAGAGCCGTACGTAATATATATAATCTGCCATTAGATACACTAGTCAAAGATATATACTCACAAACACAAATACTTCCTTTTACGGTCCTGCCAAAGTATAACATCACAACTGCCATTCTACAAATAATTCAACACTCCTCACACACCAACACTAAACCAGTTTTTAATTCTGACATACACCAGCACAAAACACTATCACAAAATCATATACATTTATCGTCATCTACTTACACGACCAAAATTGGAATTAACTCCTTATAATACATTGCACATAAACAATATAAAGCATTACCTAGTAATTTAAAACTTTCGGCAACGAACAAAAAAACATTGGCAAAAGCTCTCAAAAGCTATTTCCTTAGTAGTTTCAATAATGACTAACACAATCTTTCTCTGGAACTCCATAATAACATCTGCGTTTATTTATTTTAATTTATTTTATTTATTTGTCTTGTCCTTAATCTAATGTTGTCTTTCTCGAAATGAGTTTTATAAACTCACTGGGAATAATACATTATTACTTTGTTATCATTTTGTAATGTATTTTCTTGTAAAAAAAAAATATGATTTTTGCGATGTCTGTCATGCACACTGAATTTATTAAAGAAGTAAGAATAAAGTCGTTTTGAAAGAAGGAAGTATTAATACTACATGTACCCACGTGTAACAAGGTGGAGGAAAAAAAAATAAGTGGAGATGGATTACACGTAGTTCCCGTGAGCACTTAAGTCATAGACCCATTGTGCTATCTCTTATTTTACCTCAATCCTTTAACAACAACACAGAAAGCTCACCAGGGTTGTCATTGGGTATGTGGCTATGTCTTCTGGTTCTACTGTATGTCTCCCCAGGTGTCTGAACCTGGTTCCCACCAGGGCAGGACATTGGCACCATAGGTGAATTAGAGTCTCTTCATCCTCTTGACATTTCCTGCATCTATTGGTGTTTTCCACTCCCAATATCTGCATGTGTCTCATGAGATGGCACTGTCCCGTTAGTAGTCATATCAGTTCCCTCAGCGAGTTTCTGTCCATATCAAGTAGTTTCTTGTTTCGTCTAAAGTCTGGTCCTTTTATGAGTACTTTGGATTGTCTATTCAGCATGAAGTGCAGTCAGATGGGTTATCGATGTTTTTTACAAAGGTAAAGCACAATATTCATGCTAGATATTTTTTGCTTCAGGCTTTGAATTAGAGAGAATCCACTAAAGTTTTTAAGTAAATATTGAGGAGCACCACTGAGTTATTTTCAATTTTTGTTTTGTAGTGATAGCCGAAACGTTTAGATCAATTGACAGATGTAGAGGTGTTATGATGAGGTTTAAGCACTAAAGAATCCACTTCTTGAAATAATAATTACGCTGGTTTGTCGCGCAATATCCAGTTTAGGCTAGTTAGGCACTTTTGATTTAGTTCACTGTCTTTTTGTAAGTTTATTTTTGATTATTGTGATGCGGGCATAGAAATGCGTCAAAAATAGACTAGGGTGTAGGTAGTTCTCAATTATGTTATGAATGCTTTGTAAACAAATGTCAATGTCACAGTATAAAACTCGTTTATGAATTGATCATTCAGAACAGATTTGTGTATTTTTAAATGAAAGCGGGTGGATGATTGAACGAAGGGTAAGACACAGTAGTTACTTTAATCCGTTCTGGGTTCACAGCACACCAAACACTTAGACACTTCTTTCAACATCTACATAAAATGTCACTTGTCATGCGAATTTCAAGGTTTTGTTAACAGTTAACAGTTTCAATATGTTTGTTTTCACTATAATTATTTATTATTTGTAATCCAATGCACTTGTTTAACGTGTTACACTTATTTGTGTACGGGAAGCGCAATATAGATAACGAATTTTTTGATTTTATACTTTTAAAAGGTTAAACAGGATGTCCGGGGGTAAAGTGCGCTAACTTGGAGGTGATTCTTCATGATATAACTATCAACTAATTAAAAAAGATTAATAAATTTTTCTAAATTCCAATCACCTCCCGGAGTTAGCGCACTTTACCCCCGAACACCTGGTTAATTGTAATTTATAAATACGGAGTGTCCGGGGAGTCTGATTGAAATCGGAAAAAACAATTGTCTTTTAAAAAGCAAAGTTATCAAACAAATTAACGGTTTAGAAAGTTTTATCTGCTTATAATGTTTATTTTTTTTATATTTCTTTGTCATTTAAAAATATATTGTATAGGTGCAAATATTGAATAAACGACTAAAATTAATGGCACATTATTGGTCTAATATTGTGAATAATTGCTGTTTATGCTAAATATATAAATGACTGTTTTTTTCCTAAATAAAATAATAAATAAAATAAAAATATTATGTGATTACATATAATCACATAATATGCATATATATAACATCATAATGTTTGATGTCATCACTTAAAATATTTAATTTAATTTTAAATAAATGCTAAAAGGATAACCTGTAAGGCGCCATTTTGTGAAAATTTAGAAATAAAAGGTCGCCAATAAAATAAATTGTTTCTAATTCATGAAAAGCTGATACTTTTGTGGTTTTACAATAAGGATGCTTTTCAGAAAAATGAGAGTTAAAGTAAAGAATCATTGAGTAAGAAAATCTGAGGTGATTTTACGGGTATAGGTAATTTATGTATGTTTTAGTAAAAAAAATGATGCCATACCTATTAAATAAAACAAATTCACTGTTTTTAATCACTATTTATTATTAGCAGAATGATTACAAATAGTACATATTGATAGAAGTAAGTAGGAACATAGGTGAGAGTAACCATTTAGAAAATTACAAAGCCATAACAAAGTATTTATAGGGTAAGTATATAATATATGTTATACAGCCATGTTTCAAACTGTTATTAATACCTTCCTAGTAGAGAATAACTCGTGTTTATGGAGGGAGTGTTGTCTTAATTATTAATTTTAGGAATACTTATATCCATATAAACTTTCAAATTATGAACATACCTGTACAGAATAACATTTTATATTTTATTTTGAATATAGAGTCAACAACTATTGTAAAGTGACGATGGCGATGAGTATTCAAGTAATATTGAGGATTTTACATGTATTGTCAACCAATTATTTAGAATTATGTTATTTAAACGAGGCCTCTCAAATTAATATTTTTGTCTATGGTAAGTGGTTATGTGTTACATTGTGTCAGTGTTAATATTTCTGCAACCTGATTTCTAGATGTCAAAGGCCAAGATATCAGTGACGACTATTTCAAGGAGGATGCTCTGTAATCTCTGTATCAATTTATTTGTTTTAATTTTTTTTAATGAAATCTTTTTACTTTACAACTTGTGAAGGTTACCTTTCAATGTAATTTATATCATTATATCATATAGTTGAAGATAATACTAGTAAATCTAAACGATACATGAAATAGAACAAGGCGCAGATAAATAAAACGATTTAATAAATAAATTAAATATTTTTTTATTCAAAAATATATTTCTTATATATAAAAAACATAAATATGTTATACTAAAAAAAGGAGTTGGGGAGTAGTGCCATTACAATATATTATGTTGGGTAAAGAAAAGAAGAAAGTTTTTATTTATAAAGTAAGAAATAACAAAATGTATAAAGCATGATAACAAAAGTATAGATAACGAAAATAGACTACAATAGCTGTTACTAAATTAGATACGCAGTAAATTTAAATAAATTTAAGAATATATTTATTTATATTTAACATTTATTTAAGAATAAAAGTAACATAAAAATAATATTATTATATTTCGATTAATAAATAGGTGGTATAAGTACATGGAGTTATTTTATTCATTTGGAGTAAACGGAGCTGATAATATTGCAAGCGAAGGTACATAATAAATTGCGACAATAATCTGTTGGTGGTTAAAATAGTGGACTCACTTGCTGGGAACAAAAAGCACTGAGTAATCAATCTAGTGGGTGGTTTATTTATGGTTTTGGTTCTTTGTGAGTCAGGCTGTTACGCTTTTAAGATAATTTTAGTGAAAATTTGGTAAATTGATCCTGCCCAACCTAAAATGACGTGGATAAGCAAATAGTTAACAAGGGCATAGTACACATTTTTTTAAATTTTAAATATTACCAGTAAAAATGTACATACATTGTAACAGTTATAATTGCTACCCCAGGAATCGAAAGTTAACAAGATCAGTAACTGGGAACTGACATTGACTTGAAACAATCGCCTTTTCGAGTGTATGGCCGCTTGTTTGGTTGACAACGGAACAGCGCAACTAGAGGTAAGTCCTGCGAGTACTACAAAGAAATACCTTGTACCTAGTAAAATACCGGTGACAAAATACTCAATCGAAATCCATGAGGGGGGGGGGGGGTTGTTAGAGAATTTATGTGAAAAATTATTCCCCAAAAATTCATATGAAAAAATCTATAAATATTAAAAATCCCCACAGTAATTTTTCAAATTCATGGGAGGGGGGTGGCTAAGAAATTCCCTGTCGAATAAGTAACTGTTACAAATACCTATCAAAAGTGTACCAATTAAAAACACCCATCAAAAAATACCCATCAAAAATACCTATTAAAAATACCCATAAAAATTCCTGGTAAAAATACCTATTAAAAATATTTAGTCCTCGTATAAAATAATTAGTAAGTAGGTATTTTGGAGATTCAGTCACAAGTACAAAGTATCGCATGAAAATACCCGGTACTTTTACTGGGTACGATAAATACGCTTCACCTCGAAGAACGAGTGAGTAATTGTTCAGCGGAAAGCTTACGGAAGCGATCTTCTTGGAAGGATTGATGGGTAAATCTCTGGATGACATGGCCACGAGTTAGCTAGCATAGCTTAGCAAGTTACTGGACATCGTGTTTATAGATTTTATTATATTTTGTGAGGTCAATTTTGACTCACAAGGCGCCCGTCATTTTGTATCAAGGTTAGTAGTTATGGTTTTTATAATGTGACATGTACAAATAAATGCTTTGCAGTTAAACCAACCTAAAAGCGTTTCCAAAGGAACCTTGTACACGCTCTGAGATGTAATCAGTTCTTATTATAGAGTCTCAGGTTATGTTGTGTATTTTTTTTATTTATTAATATTTTTCTGGTACATACATTGGTATATTTTTATAATAAAGGAAACACTTTTTTTTATATAAACAGTTAAAAAGTAAAGAATAATACATTTAGCAGATTAACCAAAAAAAATCCCACACAGGCATCGCCAGTTCGTGGGTATACTTGTGTTTATTAACAGTTAAAATTTTACTCACATACATACATTATCTTTGTAGAAGATTACAAAATAAAATTTTTAAAAATCAGTGTTTACTAAATTACAAATCAAAAGACATGATTGAAAAATATAAAATAAATAAATTAAAAAATTTAAGTTACATCAGGTCAGATGTTACAGCAGGTCAGATGTTACGGCAAGTAAATGTTTCTATCAATGGTATTTATTCAAGACTTTATTACATTTTAATTTTTTTGTAAGAGGATTAATTTTTACATTCAATTTCTGTAGTCTTATAGAGAGTATTATACATTTTTGGTGTTATAAAATACGCATGTCTTTGCGCAAGTCTGGTATTACACAGTGGAACTTTAAAAACATTTAACCTATTACTAAATCAGTTTACATTTTTTGTAAAAAGGGTATTTCGAGCAAATATATATTATAAACATTGTAAACAGTTATTTTTTACTTATTTCAAACAATTTAGCTTCTTGGAATAATTGCAGGGAGGGGTTGTTCATATACTATTAACTTGTACAATACACGTAAATGTACACGTGTAAATAAATGTTTAAATTGACATCACCGTTTTATTTCGATTCTACCCAACATCTGAGTAATAAAATATAGATGGTTTAGTGTAAATGTTAAAAAATTTCCTTATTCGCTTTACTAGCTCTGTAATGTAGCTGTTCTACTTTAAGTTTTGACTAATGTTCACACCCAGATGTTTAAGAGTTTACTTTGTCTCATTTTTCATCGTGGATTATACTAAATAAACGTTCTGTTTAGGTATTTTCTGTAAAGAGAATGAGACATTCTTTTTTGCAATGTTATAATTATTGTGTGAGTAGGTTACTGTCGAACCATAATTTTAAAGTGTTAATAACTTATGGTAGATATATTTTTAAAAGTGCATCGTAAATAATATTAGAATTATCTGTAAAAATCGAAAAATTACTTTAAAGAAATGTAAATCATTTGTGCGAAGTATTTTGGAATACGCATTCACTATCTGGTCTCTCATTACATAATCATAGGATCGAACGCATACAAATAAAATGAACTCTTGAAATTACTTATCCATTATCAGTTTGGAACGAATAATGATTAAAATTCACATTGTAAAATACACTCTCTGACAGCTAGACGTAAACATTCTGACATATTGCTTCTACGCAAAAGTATGCATGCATCAGCTGATATTTTATCAAATATTTTACTCCAAATTAACATTAAAGCCGCACGAAGAAAATACACAAAAGGAAAAAAGACATTTTCCATATTAAAGCTTACTACTCAAATACTCCTTTACCGCGAACCTAAAGAAATAATCATAAATATAAAGAAAAAACAAACACGAAAGTTCTACCGTTCATTATGATAAAAAGCTGATAATGTGATGAAGCCATTGATGAAGCCCTTTATTATAAAAACAGTTATGTGTAATGCGGGTGAGTCATCAGCACAGGTGCCAATATTAAATTTCTTGTTTATTTATTCAACCTTTTACCCATGTCTTGCTTGTAAATTACATTTGGGCAAATTTTCAATTTGCTAATTAATGTTGCGAATATTTAATTAATATCACTCCTTAAATATTTATGTACCTATGTAAGTTTTTGGAATCGTGACTTGTTTATGTACTAAAATTAAATTAAATAAACAGTATAAATTAAGGAACATTTGAAGTTATTTTTCAGGACCGGTTCATATGCAATATCAACTACTAAAGGGCTGACACTTACTAGATCCTAATGCTAAGGCATCCTTTGTTCCAAAATAATGTCATCAAATTTAAATAGCTTTATTTTATAACAAACAAATACCGTCGAAATTATCACAAGAGAAGATTATAAGTATATTTAGATAGCGATAGTTTATACCTAAATATACCAATTAGGAATTCTCTTAAAAAGCAGACCACTAACAATTTTCGGACATCCCTAATAATGAATTGTAAGTGTCACATGACTTTTTTAAATTATTTCCAAAATAAATCATTATTAACAAATGACTAAATTCCTCAATTTCACCCTCAGTCTTGAAGTTCAACGTTCATTGGGCCACAGTTGGCTATGTCTACTGAAGTTGTTGTGATTAATAGCTTGGAATTTTAGAGAACGTTGTCGAATGTCTCGCTTTTGTTGAGCGTATAAAGCCCGACGTTGACGGGCTTCTTCCTCAGTTTCTTGTTGTTGTTGCATTTGTCGAAAGTCTCGCATCTGTTGAGCGTGTAAAGCTCGACGTTGTCTGGCATTTTCCTCAGTTTCTTGTTGTTGTTGCATTTGTCGAAAGTCGCGCATCTGTTGAGCGTGTAAAGCCCGACGTCGATTGGCTTCTTCTTCCGTTTCTCGTTGTTGCTTCATTTGTCGAAAGTCACGCATCTGTTGAGCCTGCAAAGCCCGACGTTGGGTGGTTTCTTCTTCATTTTCTTGTTGTTGCTGCAATTGTCGAAAGTCTCGCTTCTTTTGAGCTTGTAATTTCCGACGTCTACTGGCTTCTTCTGCGGTTTCTTCTTTTCTTTTTCTTTCCTTTTTTATTTGTTTTTCACGATATTTGCGCATGTACTCGGCATGTTTTGCCCGTTTTTCTTCAGGATCTATGTCTTTCATAAAAGCCCGACGTTTACCGGCCTCTCCTTCAGTTTCTTTTACTCTTGCTCTTTCTTTTTTTGTCTGTTTTTCATAGTGCTGTTCACGAAATTTGCGCATATACTCGGCGTGTTTAGCTCGTTTTGCCTCAGAATCCATACCTTTCAAAAAACAAGAAAATTTAAAAAATCTTTAAAATATAATTATTTTTTATTTCTTAAATTAGAGAGACGATCACAAATTTAACTTTTGAATGAACATTATTATCTAGTAAGAAAGTTAATAACGCTTTCTTTAAAATGGAAAAGCGCAAACTCTTAAGAAATAATAATTAAAATGATTTTTGGTTAAAATTTTATATCATAGGAAAATGGCACTAACATTCAAAACGATTGCGAGTTTATTGAATCAGAGTTAAGACCTGTTCCCGAATTTTGCAATTCATACGGAACGGCTTAAACAGTCTGGTTAATCCTCCTTTTACTAACGCCTGTTCATGCATTTAGAGAGTACTGGACAGTGTCATTGTCAGCTTCCATGTGAAGAGTGGAGGGAGGGTAGGAATCGGTTTATCGGACATATGAATCCCATTGCGGTGCAAGGCGATTGGACGAGTGAGTCCGGCTGGAGAGGTGAGACGGTCTCCCTCAACCGGCCTCTCTCCCGATCCGGGCTGTTGAGAAGATTCATTCTGTTTGTCTAGGTCTTGACCTGGACAATCCTTGCTCCATGAACCCAAGCGAACTACTTTAGGTAATCAATGGCAGAGGTTTTGGTTACCAAATAGAATTTCATAACTATTTCCTCCGGAATTCTCCGAATAGCAATCAGCAGCTAAGTACGTAACTCGAATTTTTCATAATTGCGTTCGAAACACAAGATTGGTTTAAGAAGAGCAAATTGGGAAGTCACAAGCTTAAATAGTATTGCACTCGGAACACGAAAAAGGTTTTTCTGTCAATTTAGCAAAATCTGCAACAAGAATTGATTTTATATTCGAAACACGAGACAGTTTTAACTTAAGAGATCTGCTGCAGCTGCGTGTGAGTTCACACCCACAGACCAAAATAAATTATCGTTATATTCAGAATACGAAAATGGTTTTCCTCCGAATTTTGTACCAACTGCAACTCGAATTTTAAAATAACACGGAACACGAGGATTACATTTATTTAACCAGCTGTACCCCGCCACGCGTTGTTTTGGCTCAGTTTAAATGTGCAGACAGATGAACAATAGCGCGTGTTGCTTTTACATCCAAAATATGGCGCTTTAAAAAAACATGTTTGTTCAGTAGATGCAAAACATTGCCATCTGGCAATGTTTTTCAAAAAAGCATGTTTTGACCTATCACAGGTGACATCTATGTAATCGAAAGAATTATCGCAAATTTAAGATTTTTAACAAAGACATATTTACATAATTTATATATATAAATATATTGAAGAAGATTTATATTGGCGAAAAGGAGAAAATATAGTGAAAAGTAGATACAAAGCACGCCGTAATAATTGTTCTCACGAATTTTACAGTATATTTTCTTTACAAATCTTCAACTAACAAACTTGAAACTGAGGAATAATAAAAAAAGTAATACGAGGGGGACAATTGAACGCGTCGCTCTGCCAGAGTACTAACTGACAGTACTAACAGCTCTAGCTGGTTTGAAACCGGTGATCCAAGAGGTGGGACTGCCATTGACGTTATGATTTCTTTTGGTTTTGTTAGTAAAAAAATGTATCATCTCAAAATGTATTCGAGTAACCGAAAGACAAACATGAAGACTCGTACTCAGTTCTCATGTCCTCACTTCGTCATGTTACAAATTAAATTCGCAAAATTCAAGTTGCCGACTAACATGCTGACACACCATGTTTGATAAGGATAGAGGTTTCGGCACCAGGAAAACATCTTATAGAGTATTTCATATACTCTCCATCGATAAGTAACTTTTGTCCATAAGTTAAAAGGGTTTTGTGGGTAATCACCAATCACCTTCTTAAAAAATCACATTTTACTGATACAGCAGTAGGTACTCTTCAGTAGGTAGGTAGGTACATTCGCCCCTGTATATACGAGTTATAAACAAACGTTTTAAGGAAATTTGGCTCACCCGTCGTTTGGTGAATTCTTACGGAGGGCTCAAGGCGATCATTTTTAATATCAGGGACTCCGATATCAATACGACTATAAAAAAATTCAGTTGCTTTGATGGTGACTCCCTCTTCTAGATTTGAAGGCTCCGTTGAACTCACTTCACCTGGTAAGAGAAAAATATTCACCGTAAAATACAATCGAAAGTATAAATTTGCATTACATTCAGGCCTCTTCAAGGTCCGAATTACAGAAGTTCAATCTTATCTTCCCAGATCCCCTCACAGCATTGTACGACCGGGGGGTGATTATATTTCTTCCGTATGCATAGAAAGGTGCACTCTCGTAAGGTGTCAGATATCTCAAAAAAATAAATATATAACCCTGTAAGGTTAAAATAGATAACCCTGCATAACAGCGTATGTGGGTATAGGTATAATCGATGCATCTAAGCAAAAACTCGGATTTATTTTTACGTAAAAAAAAATCATTTTAAATACCTGCATTCTTCTCGGAAATGAATTCCGGACATTCTTGTTTGATAAAAGGATAGTCTATATCGATTTCCATATGTATCACAGGAACACTCGCTTCCGCACTTCTTCCTGGTTCTAACTTGATGGTGGTAAGATCCATGATGTTATGTAAGAATCTTTTAGTTCTATTTTACTTCAAATTCATAACAAGTTTGAAGGATAAATTGAGAGAAGGAGTGATTGTTTTCGTTCGAGGTGTACAAATTGACCTCAAAAATAAAATAACAAACAAATAATGACAGGCTCATTCTGAGGAATTTTATCCATAGACACTAAGCGAAAAGATCAAAAAACGAGTTCATGAAAAAATCTGAAGTGTTGCCATTTTAAATGGTTAAAAACATTATTTATAAAGTTTTTTGCTTGTTCTAAAGATATTACGAACGAGTAGTACGGGAATATATGTTTTTTATTTATTCGTTTGCTATATTGGGTTTCTCATTTCCATGTTGCCGTAGTATTGTTAAAAATATTACTAATTTTGAATAAAATTTGCGCTTTTAAATGACGAAAAACGCGCGCTATTATGGGTCGTATTTTTATAATTTAGTAATTTCTTACTATTACCAGCTCTGTATTATTTATCACCTTAATATTAACTTGCCTTCATTATTTTGCTGTATTATCTAATATAAGGGTGGTATTCCATGTAACTGCAGTCTGAGCACAGCGTTAAGGCCCGTTTATAATAGAGATAAGCGGTAAGAATAGGCCGTTGCCGTAATCGTCGTTTATAATTGGAATAGGAATATAATAGAATATGCCCATCGAAGTGACTATGCCGTTGATACTTGTCTATGTCAACTGTCAACCGAGAGTATCAGATAGTATATTCTTCCTCCATCTTATGTTGTTTTGTTCTTCATCTTGTGTCTTGTTTAATATAAATAATTTATAGCATGGGAATTAGTAAAACTAAAAGCAACAGAAGACATTAATACTCTCAACACTGGTTTGAAATAAACAGCGAAAAAACTCACGTTATACTATTTGCAATGAAATCAAATGACGTTCCACAAAATTTTGAAATAATTATAAATAACAATTTAAAAAAACTGTACAATAAACTGCTCCACATTGAAAATTTCAAATAAAATTAAATATTTAGAAATAATAATAGACAAAAACCTAAACTGGAAAGATCAAATCAACCAAACCGTCAACAAAATAAAAAAAGTAATTTATATATTTTTGAAAATTCGAAATTTTTCTCTCATTGAAAATTCTAACATCAGTCTTCGACGCTGCAGTACAATCAAATTTCCAATACGCTGTAATCAGCTGGGGAGATGCATACAAAACAAATCTACTCCCTGTTGAAATTGTACAACGTCTAATTATAAAAATAACATTTAAAAAACCGAGAGATTATCCAACACACCTAATTTTTGAACAATTTTAAAGTATTCAAATTTAATATTCTTGTCCAAATAAACATTATAATTCAAATAATAAAAAAAAAACAAAATCACAGCTTTTTAACTGAAAGTCGTAGGTACTCGTCAAAAACATATTTTTTCAACACAAAAATATAACACCACTTTTGCTCAACATCATTACATATTTTTGTTATTTGTTTTTGGGGTGTTATGCCGTGTTGCGCTAACTCCTTCTTTATCATTACATATATCTATGGAAACAATACGTCAACAGCCTACCCGAAAATATCAGAAAAATCAAAAACGATAAACACCTCCTAAAAGCAATTAAAGAGAAGTTCAATGTAAAAATACCAAAATGATGAAACTATCTTTTTAATTAATTATAAATTTTAAATTCCTAAATCATAATTACAAACACTAAATATTCATCATCTTGATGCTTACTACTTTTCTAAACACAAGCGCCAGCTTTTATAGAAGAGGAATATTAAAAAAATCAATAGCAGTGAAAAGTTATTTTAGCTAACATTAATGATTATTAAACATTACTTTGTAAATTGTTTATTATTTTGTTATAACTATACTCAAGGGAGTTTAATAATAACACTTTGTATGTAAAATAAAATGAGAAACGAGTAAAAAAATAGGTTACTTAGTTACAAACAAAATTAAACATTTATTAAAAAAAGTGTATAAAGTTAAGGGTTAGTTTAAATCTTGGCTTAATACTATTCTTGATTCTTCTTAAAATTAAATGTCCGTTCCTTAATCCTAAATTATGGTTCATTCAATGTCTTTAAAAGTTGGTTCGCGTTACTAACTAAATATACCAAAATTGTTCAGGCACTTTCCATTACGATGATTCTGGATTCGCGGATCTCCACGTTCGCACTTATCACTGATAACACAAGCGGCAACATGGGCTGGTTCCGAAGGGCGGAATCAGTTAAGCCTGGATCAAGGCTCCTAAGGGCGGAGTCGGCAGGCAGCGAGTCCTGAGAGGGCAGCTTCCTGGGAGGAAGTCTGGCGACCACTCTGGCTTCCTGGGCGAAATTTTGCGGGGTTACGGGAAGAGCCTCGGCGACCGCTCCAAGGGGGAGGGCAGGAGGTTCCTCGGCGGAGGCGAGATGGTATCTGTTGGTTGTTGAAAAATCTGTCTTCAGCCGCGCGATCCGGCGACCGTCGCACGCCTGTGGTGGGGTGCTATAGTGGTTCCTCTCTACACCACTTTGGTACGTTGTTCGGGTCCATGGCGCTGGCGTCGCCATTCTCACAGCTAGATGGCGCTGGCTTGATGAATCTAGTCTTCCGATTAACTTAAGGTTCTAAAATTATAATATATATTAGGTATCTTAATATTATGCATACATACACTCAATTGATATCTGGTTGCAAATTAAATTCTTAACCTAAGTTTACAATTACTCTTAGGTATTTGTAGAGATTTATAATTATTGTTAAATATTTAAAAATTACGTTTATACAATACGACCTTCAAATGATTGCAATATAGCCTAGCCTTGGGCGAAGGGTTTTATTGCCCTTGGGTCGCTGGCTTAACACTTTCCCATTTCAGATTTATGACTTTATGAAGGTCTATAATGGGTGTATCCCTAGGTTGGCTTTCTATTTTTTTATATTGGTCGCCGGCCATTCTATACCACTAAATATTTAAGTCTAATAATACGAACTACCGCCTCCATCTGCGTGTAAAATTACAATTTGGTCGTTCCTTGAATTCAAGTCACGTAGATACCTAGGGACATATCAATAATAAAAAAAAATTAAAAAATCAAATAATCCTATGCATTTTTTCGTCCTGAGAGAATCTGTTAACATTTATGACATTTATTTTTAAAATAATGTTTTAGGCTGATGAATGGCACAATACGATCGTCATATTGCCATTTTTTATTTGTTCCTCTACCTTGTCTTAATGGCCATGATGACGTCATCGGCAGATCTATGGTTAAATAGTGGACAAAATGTCTCCCTACAAAAAGCTAGCTAACTAGCGAGCGGTTTATTTATGCGTCAGTCAGTCAATATTCGTTGTCTCTGTCGTTGTTTCTTGTCGCCAGAAATTATTATTTATATGGTGTTAAATTTATGTTGCTTGTGATTATTTCAATAACCAACACATTTCAAGCAAAGTTTTAATAGTTGAAGTACTTCTACTTCTTTAGTGACGTTTCTTCAACGTTTGAAAGTGACAGCCGCACTTCACCTTTACGTAAGTAGGTTCTAGTTATATTGAATAAGTAACACATAAATTCCTTAATTGGTGATTGTTTATTGAAAGAATATATTGCTTGATCAATTTTTACAGCATTCTTATTATAATATATTGAGCTACCCAACACCAAACAGATAAACACGTGTCGTGACGGGTTAGAGGACATGAGTTTGTTCATTGTTGACTTACGGCCGCTGTCACACAATAAAACCACGCGATTTGTAAGTTCATTTAATCTTAAACCTGGGTTAAATAGTGTATCGGATTCCATTTAGTAAAAGTCATAAAAATGTCACATTTTGTCTCGCATTTACACCCAATATCAAAATAGACGTCACTATTTGCGTTTAATTTTTTCACCCATTATTAAATCATTTTTGTTTTCTTTAACCTTAGGGACACATTTGCCATACTAATATTATGTACTTCTAATATGAAAAACTGTTTTGACCCACGTAAAACTACACCAATCCAAATTCCATCTGACAGTTCTGCACTCATTTTGGCTTAATACTCGAGAATGATTTAATTTTACGGAAAGTGCATCTTTTAACGATACCTTCTGAAGATCACATTTTCTGCAATCGCAAATATTGCGATTACACATCTAGTACTTCTCATAAGCATTACCAACTGTATGCACGCTAGGTAAAAGCGAGTAGCCAAATGACGTATACTTGATCATTATCAAATAGAATTTTGGAACGAGTTATTCACGTCAGTTCATGCGATGCAACTTGTCTTGGCAAACCGGTGCTGTCTATAATACCATAAATAATTGTTTATAATATGAAAATCAAGTCGTAAATGGGTCTTCTATCTTTTAATTAATTCTTTAGTCTCTTAATTCATGATTTCAATAGGTAGACCTAATTAATATATCTAAGAAATTTTGGTTCAACATTTTCCATGGAATTGGAGTGGATTGTAATTTGGATTCGTGAAATATTGTCAAAATAAGTAATTTCATTGACAGGGGCAATGGAAGTATTGTTTATTTTGTTCTTATAGTTGAAATGTTTAATTAGCTTGTAAAATCTTGTTATGTCGAATTTACGTTTCAACGCAGTTTAGATACCTAAAGTTTGTTAAGCTTGCATCTATCTTATGATATAAGTTTATTTAAAGTTAAACTGTCTTCTATTGTTTTTACAACTTTAAAGTTTTTTAGATCGTCAGCTAAAATCAATACGTTTAAACAAATAAAATAGCAATATCACTATTAAAATTAAATGAAAATATTGGAACTTATATGTTATGTTATATGGTACCTGTACCCTGCCACGCGTTGCTGGGGCTAATTCTCAGTCTCTGACAACTTTGGTTTTATTTTAATGTATATATTATACCACATTTTTGTGTAGAAACGTTTTGTAACAGGCTTTATTTATTTTCAGCTGAGAAAAATTACCATCACATAACAGGACGGTATCACAGCAGTACCATGGATCTTTCCAACACAGAGAGTGTTTCTATAAAGAACGAACCATGGTCGCAGGAAGAAAGCTCATGTGAAATGGCGTATACAGATATACAAATCGACCTTCAAGATGTGAAGAAGGAATGTTTGCAGTATGTCGAGAGTGTTCAGCTAACTAGTAAGTTGCATTCCGTAAATCAAAGATGTTTTTCGGACGGATTCAGTCAGGACAGCTGCTTTTTATCATTATTTTGAATATTTTATACTCTCGCCATATTTCATTACAAAAGTAAAACATCCCCAAAACTTCTTCTCGGTTATCAGATAAAGTTGAATGAAAAAACACAGTTTTTAATACACCACTTTTGAATTGATAACCGATAGCCAACCGGGTTTCGCTTATCTTAAGCTTCATCAGGGCTATTATACTAACTCATTGTAATTACATACAGAAACATTTTATATTCATAAGAAAATACAACGAGAGAAAGAGACTAATAGTGACGAAGACATCTTATTGGTGACAGAAAGAGATTCAAATAGAAAACAGGGATACAAAATTTTATAGAAGAGGTTGGTAAGGGGAGGGGTAAAGAGTTTCAGGGGAGGTTAACGGAACGAATAAAATATTTTACCATCAGTTAAATTTATTTGATTATTAATTATGTTGGAGTTATTATTTATTATTATTCATTAACGCCCTATCATTCTTTTACAGGGGAAATTGACAATTTATGTATGTTAGTGAAACATAATACAAGAATAATAGCATAACTATATACAACATAAATCAAATGCTAATACGAAGGTTAACGTCAAATGCAAATAATAACACCTGCTATTGTAAATAAACCAAAGTTTCAAATATAATTTAAGTATGTACATTTGTATATATGCATACAATTATTCATGTTTGTTGTAAACCAGTAAGACTGAAAACAGGAAAATAATTTACCAAGGGATATAAAAAATTGATATAAATATAATACTGATATGTACTATAAACCAGAAGATTTAAAAAAAAGTAGAAAAATAATGTCTGCTGTTTCCATAGAAAAAAAAAACTAATAATTAATGGTAAATCAATCAGCGTGTAAAAAATAATTAAACCAAGGAGTATGTGATTTAAACTAAGGAGGTATAGAGACAAGATTTTTTTAAAGGGTGATAAATAATACAAGTTAATAACTAGTAAATAGTTCTGAAATTAGTTGCCCTTTGAAACTCACAAATTATTAATTGACGGCTTTTTTAATTTCTAAGGCTTCTTAATATTTAATATAATTCCAATGCCATTAGGATTTATCAAAATAGTGAATAGTTCTAAGATGTTCTTCTATTCTTATGTTGATGTTCCGCACCTTTTTTCCTATATAAAAAGCGGTACAATCATTACAAATAAGTTTATATATCGAAGATCATTGTCAACGAGGTGAGTCTCATACCCGTATTTAAAGCGATTTGCTTAATCTGATAGTATTATTACGTGATCTGTCACGTTACGCTGTCTGGACGGTTTCAACCCTCTGATTAATCGAATTCAAATCGTTGTGACAAACTATACGATATTGATTTACCTTAAAGACATTGACGGTTGTAACAAACATTTAAGCACTGCAAGTTTCATATGAGATCAGGAGGGCGATTCTCGTTCTACTTAACGACACTAAAATCGTCCTTACATTCAAATTAACGATTTTTCTCGGTTTATTCGTATGAAGCGATTCCGGTTCTCTCGTTGACAGATGGAATCCTTAGATTTTCGATTGCGCGCCAAAATTTTTAGCCTTACGCGAAGGGTACCCCTAGACCTGTCTTTCGGCGGCCGAACGCTAGCGTTCGCGGAGAATTTGCTTCATTTAATTGTGACGTTTTGACAATTAGCAATATTTGCGTAGTTTTAACAAGAGAAAACTTAATATTATCGTAAGTATTGACTGTAAACATGATTAGTGACTTGTTTGTGGCACAATAATGCTATTAAATGAATTGAATCAGGTAATTGCGATGTTTGTAAAGTACGTAACATGTCGAAAGCCAGATAAGTGATTTAATTTACAATAAACTACACATACCATTGAGGATTTCTACATAAATAATAATAAGTTTCTGGCTGGCGCTCGAAATTGTGGTTTTGAAGTTAACCACAACGAAATAAGAATCCCTTTCATTCTTAAATCAACTTGGGTGACAGTTAGCGCCATTCGGCAGCGTTAGTTTGACAGCAAACGTCACTTTAGAAGTGGTGAATCTGTAAAAAAGTCATTACTATCCAGCGAGGTTACCTTTTCACAAAACGTAAATCTTCGATAAATGGCTTATTTATGTCATTCATAAATAAAATAAGCAGTTATTAAAATGCATTATAATACAAAGTATTTGTTTTTTTAAGTTTTAGTTAGAAACCTTGCGTCACTTAATTATATTTCACCAATTTGTGTTTTCAATAATCTCTTAACAATTTCTTAACCACGCTTCTTTAGGATTTTTTACTAGGTCTCTCCAAAATCGAACTTGTAAGGATATCAAAAGAACGAGAATCGCTTAATAGTTAAGAAAAGATGTTGCAAGCGACGGACAGCTATCTTTCGCAAACGATAGCAGTCGTTGACGAATGCTATCATTTAGCTTAAGGCTAAAAGAACGAGAATCGCCCTCCAGATTCTATTAGATACAGTAACAGTTAATATCACTCGTAGACATGTAGTGAATAATAGTGTTTCATTTGAAATATTCCATAACAAATACGTACAATTTCATTTATTCCAACAGCTGTCATTCGTATTATGCCTAAATTGAACATGTTCTCCTTCCTGTTCCGTGTTTTAATAATTTATTCTCACCTTCTCTCTGTGAATGACCTAATATCTACCTATTAAATGTAACTGTTGTTGTGTCGCCCGCAGGGCCTAGCAGCAAAAAACCCGCGAACCGGGTTTTTAACTGCTAGTGAAAGATAATTCTTTGAAAATAATATTATTATTCAATGGTACGGTAATCGATCGATGTATCGTGGAGTGAAAAGAAGAATGTTTATGGGATGTAAGATGGTTGGAGGAGTTGAGAATGGTGGTATCAGTATATGTAGGTTTACGATAGATATTATAATCTAATTTAGTTAGATCTAGAAAGTTCAAGGTTAAGTCGGTACCTATTTCCAAAGGGAATTAAATTGAATTGGAATATAATTCAGAAGTACAAAACTTCATCAATTATGACAATTTTGGAATTCTATGAACTGACCCAACTAACAAGTTTCAACAGCACATCAAAATGCATTAAAATACTGTACATCCCCAATTTTTCTCATGAAAATGTTAAATTTCTCACAAAAACCCTAAATTCCAAGATTTTATGGATTTTTGAAAATCCACAAAACCAATAGCCTTAACCTTTCCCTTACTGTGCTAAAAAAATCCACGCATTCCGGTGCTGTGTAGTCAATACACATCTCAAAATAAGCGATTAAATATAGGAAAAATGTGAATATTCATAGCTAATCGATTATGTTTATTATATTTTATATCAAACGTGATAATAATTGTAATTTAATTGCTGAAAACATGAAAAAGCCATCTGCAAATGCTCAAGAAACTTGAGAGAGGTCCACATCTAACGATGGTTCGCGGGCGACTGGCTAGCGGCTGGCACAAACACAGCTGTGCAGTCGTACAATACAACTGCAGACGTGTGGATGTCTCATGTTCCCGCATGGCGAATTAAAGCGGGACATCAATAGCGTGTCATTTCCTCGCACACTCTTCGCGTATTGGTATCACACGGTTGATTGTATTGGTGTATTTGTTCCCGATTTATAACAAAAATCTCTGATTTTCAATTGAATTTGAAAACTATGTGAAATATTATTTTTTAATTCAGTGCATAAATGTATAACGGAGGAATACCTAAAATCTGAACCCAGAATTTATTATATTCATAGAGTTATTAAAGTTATTAGAAGTGATGTGTAGTAAATACACACCACAGATAAGGAAAGGTTAATAGACTTGTAGTATCTTGCTACAATTTCCCGAATAACAAACTAGCTGTATTTGTGACTTACCTATTTAATAATTCCAATGTGTT
Source organism: Hesperophylax magnus (assembly GCA_026573805.1). Lineage (NCBI taxonomy): Eukaryota > Metazoa > Arthropoda > Insecta > Trichoptera > Limnephilidae > Hesperophylax > Hesperophylax magnus. The sequence goes on along the minus strand of JAIUSX010000149.1, from coordinate 2,253,089 downwards.
TTCCCCGATGTATACTTTTAAGAATTCCCATGAAATAGTTAACAATTTAAAAGATTTAACTCTTCCTTATAACTACGAATTAGTTTCATTCGATGTAGTAAATTTATTTCTAAATGTACCTGTACACGAATGTAGAATTATACTGTCCAATTTACTAACCGATTCTAACCAACTAAAAATTCTTACCGATGTTCTAGCCCGTATGTTCAATATTTGTCTCAACGAAAACTATTTTAAATTCAACAATATTACATATCAGCACACTGAAGGTTTACCAATGGGTTTACCTAACAACCCTCTTTTTACTGGTTTTTAATCTTTATGGATTACCTGGAAAAACGTATTTTTAGTTCTAACTCACCTCCGTTAAATAAATGTGTTTATGCGAAAACGATTTTGACGACATATTTTGTAAATGTAAAGGGACTGATCGTCAACTTAACTCGTTCTTATCACTTCTTAATTAGTTTCACAGTAGAAGTAGGTACTAATTGTAGTTTAAATTCCCTAGACCTATCCCTATCCATTATTAATAATAAATTCAATTGAAATATTTACACAAAACCTACCTTAACTGATATAGTAATTCATTGTACTTCAAACCATCCTATTTGCCATAAACATTCTGCTTTCCATATTATGGTCCACAGACTTGTCACTATCCCTCTATCTAACCCTAACTTTATTGAAAAACTGGCATTATTGCAATAAATAACGCATATGCTTATACCTTAGGAAATAAATTGACTACATTAAACGATATTAATTTACATTGAGTGTCTGTCATTTTTTGCAACAGATTTGATTATAGCGAGTTCTTCAATAAAGTTAGTGTAAGAGATAGAGGATTGAAATTAATTATTCTTCAATAAATACACAATCAATAATTAGTACCTATACGTACACTTTATAATGAGTCGTGTAACAATTATGTTCTCTCGTGTCTGGGATGAATGAAGTGTGTATGTAAAATGAGTTAAAGATGATTGTAAATAAGTCAAAAGTCAAGCCATTTGAAAGAAAAGGCGTGACTTAGTTACTAAAGATAAACAGCGTGTAATACAGTGTCGGCTCTTCTACGGGGTCTTTTTGTCAATGACCTCTGTCTGAATCTGAAATATGCTGCAATAGTATTAATATTATAAAAGGACTTAACAAACTGCCCGATTATTAGTTTAGTTTTAATATTCGTACCTTCGTACGGTAATATTGGGTTTCAGCGCCATGTAGCGTTCAAAGGAGAACCTACCGCGGGTCACTTGAAGTTTTGTCATTTTTGACGTTATTTGCATGGAATAATTTGAAATGTCAAATTATGAGGATATCATACCGAAAGAAATCGCAAAAAATCATTAAATAATGACAAACGTATTCATAAACATATTAAAGTGAAAATTAGTTAAGGTTACTGTATCATACGTATACAGAAATCCAGAATTTTTCAATGAAATTCATATTTACGTAAAAACTTTTTTTTTTGATTTTATGGATTCTTTCGTAATCCTCTAACTAGCTAGGGCTTATAACAATACCCTTTATGTTTCTAACTAACTAGTACTGCGGCTGATTAGCCTTATTACTATCACCATCTGATGGTTATATTTAATTGACTGAATTTATGTTACATTAATAAGTTTTATGAGGAAAAATTCTTAACTGGATAAAAAACCTCATACAAATGACAAGAAAAAGAAAAAAGTTCTGAACTTTTACGCTGTTTTACTTTGTGATTTACTGAATTTAAGTATTTCATTTTTTCATAATTTGGCTGCGTCCTTTTCACTTCGGTGGTCCTGCATATCTACCTGTTGGGAGAAAAAGATGGGAGAGAAATCCTGTGGAAGAAAAAACATTTTGTTATATTAAAAAGGATACTATTTCTTCACCGTCGCTGTCATTTTTCTCATGGAGCTTCACGGTGAGGTCTCCATGAGAAGCTCCATTAGGAGGCCAGTCTTTCGCGTACCCTGATGAGGCCTTGCAGTAGGATCATTATGTCCTCGTCATCAGAGGATCCGGTGTTTGGCGCTTGGCGTTGTTCCGGTATGGCTCTTCGTGGTTCCTGTTGTTCAGGAGCCTGTTGCTGGTGGTTGCTTCGGCCCGCTACGTCTGCCCAGGACCGGCCGTCTACTAGGGCCGCGGGTCTCTGTGCCCGGGGCTCTGCCTCTTTGCGCCTCTGGGCGTTGGATTGCTCCTGTCTGCGGTGAAGAGCAGCTACGTACGCCACCCTGTTGGGGCATTTGCCGTAGTTTGCGCGATGGGCTCCGCCGCAATTGCAGCAGACGGCCGACTCTTCTCGATTGGTTTTGGGGCACTCCGGTGTGGCGTGAAGTCCTTCGCATTTGACGCAGCGGGCAACGTGTGCGCAATTTCTGGACCCGTGTCCTAAATTTTGGCACCTATGGCACTGTGTTCCGTGTTATAGGTGGTTGCTTCGGTACTTCCTCAATGAAATCTTGCAGTGGCACAGGTAGATCACCGCGGCTCTCAGGTGGCCCATGTTTGTTTCCTGGCCAAAGTGTGCCAGGTAAAGCGGGTATTCTGTTCCCGGGGTGGTCATCATGACCACAGTCCTTGCCAGGAAGCCTTCATTCTCAAGGTCTTCCATTATGTCACCTAGTGACAACTTCGGGAGTCCCCTGATGACGGTCTTCTTAAGTTTTTCCGCTTTTTTTTTTTTTTTTTTTTTTTATAAGCTTTATTGACTGAAAATTTTACATTTTTTTTTTTTTTAGACAATGTATAGATAGTCCCACGAAGCTGCCACATGGCTGCTTGTCTGCAGGTTCTATCTCAATTTACAATTATAATATAATATAAGTCTCCCGTTATATAAAATAAATAACAGACTCTTACATACAACTACACTAACACTTTGAATGACGATACGATAACGTACATTCATAAGTACAAGACAATATAGCACACAGATAACACATATTCAAAAATAATACAAATACGATAACACACATTGAAAGTGAATAACATCGTACTGTAACACAATGTAATAGAATTAAAATTCTGGTTAACTAATTGAAAAATGTTATTTTAATTTTTTTTTTCTGGAAATAAAAAGCTTGTTAGTGAAAAAAATAAAAAATAAAATAAATACATTAATTTATATTAGAATTAAAACTTTCAAATAATGCTTTCCTTTTCTTCTTTGTTTGCTCTATTTTTTATAGATATACAGATTTTTCATTTATAAGCCACATCTTTACAGTTTTCATGCTTAAACTCTTATTTTCTGAAAAAACAAATTAATTTTTGAGCTTATTAAAAATCACTGGTACACAGTACTCCAGCGTTCGGCTTCCATACTTATTTGTTATTTTAGGTATTTTCAACCCTTTTTTTCTGTAAAACGTGTGCTGTGACTATGTACCAGTGGTTTTTTATAAGTACTATCGCCCCAGTTATCTTTAATGGTAAGGAACCAAAATAAACCTTTTATAGGGAGCAGGCCCTCAGCACAATATAACAGTTGCACATTGTGTCTTTGTCTATACATATTAGGTGATACAATTTTTTTAGTACTTGGAGATAGACCTAATATTCAAATTAACGACAGTTATTGCTTTATCGCCTGTTTCATGTTTGAATTGGGTCCAGTTTTCGAACTTTTGAATCCGTTCATATTCTATATCTGAGGTCTCAAAATCAATATTAGACGCCATAGTCAATTTTAGCTAAGTCCTTTTGAAGGGCTGCCTTGTAAGCCGGACAGTCCCTGTCTCCGGACGGGTGGTTTGCGGGCTTGTGAAATCTCGTGCATGTTGCGCAGACTGGCTCCGCTGTGGCAGAAGGGCATGTCTCACGGGTATGTCCTTCCCGGGCACAGTGCCCACATCTCGTCGTCTCCTTGCAGAACTTGTAAGAATGTCCTATCATCTGACACTTTGAGCACACAGTTAATCCAATAAAATCACGAACACCGCAAACTGTCCAATCAACAAATACACGTCCTTGCTTTACCAGTGCATGTCTCAGGTATGTGGGGACCACGTAGATTCTATGGCATGCAGGTCCAGTTCGAGGGCCAGCTAGATGACTAAGCTTACATTTTTTTATGGTTTCATTTGTCTCCTCGATATTTTGTATTCCATTTAGGGCACACTCAAGAAAAGTTTTATCTGACAACTCCCTTGGAACATTAAAGAAGATGACCCTTGGTAGCCTTTTTGTTGGGGGTCGGGCGCTCAGAGTCGCAGATTCGGTTACAATTTCCGATCTTAGTAGTTTCTCCTGTTCCGCAGTACTAGCCGTATGGATGATTACTCCTTTGTTCCGTATATTTTTTACTCCGGTAATTCTTACTCCTAGCTGGGATGGCTTCAGTGCTTCCCTGATTATTTTCTTTGTTTCTTCGCTATCTTCCACCGATGGTAATTTTGGAAAGAAACAGACGGATGGCCTCGGTTTTCCTATGGGGAAGTCCAAACGCGATAATGGTGGAGGTAAGTTCACTTTTTTACTTGCAACCTCTGCAAAAGAGAGACTCGCTTCCGTAGCATCTGCCACTCTTTTCATCACTGGTCCTAGGTCTAATTCTAGCTGAATAATTTTGGATTGGAGTTGCTTATTTTCCTGTTTTACCACCATTTTTTCTGCTAGCATTACTTTATTTTGCGCTTTTGCTAAGGCGAGTTCACCTCGGAGAGTTTCTCTCTCCAAAATTAGTTGTCCAACAGATCCTAGGACGCAGGCTATATTATTGGCAATCTTCAGCTGTTGCTCCTTGGAAACCTTTGTATTTCCCAAGGTATCTTGTAAAGTTTTGAGGGCATTTTGAGTTTCTTTTAAAATTCCTTGTGAGTTCAAGGGGATAAGGTCGTTCTCATCATCAGAAGCTTCAGATTGAGACATTGTTTTTGAATTTATATTGAAGACAGTTTCGGTTGTAAACAATAGGTATCACAGATACCTATTGTTTACAGATAGCTTCTGTAGTGAAGGTGTGGAAAGGCTTCTCCTCTCCACGTAGGGCTGCTGTCAGTTTTTTGTGGGCTTCTACTGAGCTGACCACAACGCTGATTTTGCCTCCTTTGGCATATCGGAAGTTGAAGTGGGCACTTCCAATGTGCCTCTGAACTTCTTTCGTGATGTCTCCGTGCGTCATTGACCCTATGGTCATGATGATGGGCGGTACTCGTGTTCTCTTTTCATGAGTGGTTGTGGTCATAGGTCTTCGGCTGGTGGGCGCCTGGTCTCGGCTGGTGGGCGCCTGGTCTCGGCTTGTGGACGCCACTGGTCCTGGTGGCGTCGGGCGTTTCTTCGTCGGTGGCGACGAGATTTCCTGAGCTGGTTCGCTTACTTTATGTAAGGGTTCGTATTTGTTTTCGTGAACCAGACGAAAAACGGGCTTTGGGGGGGAATGGGGGCGCTTTGAAGCCGTAGCCCTCGTCCATTCCTCTACCATAGGTTATGTGGCTCTTGGTGATCCGGCTGCCGAGCCGGAGCCGGTCTGCGAGGATCCATACACGAATTCCTGATCGTGCGTATCTGGATTTAATCTCCAGCCAGTGGCTCCCTCCGGGAATGCCATAGACAGGGGCTTGTTGCGCTTGAATGTCGCTGTTTCTCTTGGTGTGCGGTGGTAAGGCATTATGAGTTGATTTGTTCTGAAACGAGAAAAATAAGTATTATTTGAGTATTATGCGGAATGCCTTGAGAAAGGCAGTTGGGGCGACGTGAGTGATTTGCGAAGATTGCCTTGAAAAGGGCATTTGGGGCGCGTGCGCCTGCTCCAGGCCAGCGGGATTTCTCCGGCCGGCTGTAAGGTGTTGGGGCCTGGCTGTGTGAACACAAGCCAGACGGAAGCAGTTTTGTGGCTATGTTACAAGCCACGAAAAAACCACAAACTGCGCAAAATCCACAAACTACGCAATCTCAATCTTGGTTCTTGGTTCTGGTTCTGGTTCTATCAGGTTGCTGGTTCTTTACGTAAAAACAACAAGAACACTCGAACCCCGAAACCGCTTGATACCGTGTCGCCGACACAATTAAAAATCTTTACATCACAATTACTCTATCAACTGATATGCTACATGTGATTAATCAAGATAATTACATGGTGATATAGCAGCACCTGAAACACATCTGAAAATAACCATCCACCACCTCACTCGGAGCCACCAGCCAACGAAATGACCACCGCTAGGAAACTGATCCAGTATTTACGTTGACCACCCTCCACTACTCACCAGAAGGAATTCCATGATGGCCGCCTTCTCCATCCAATCACAGAACAGCATATGCCATTGAGAATTTGATCAATCAATGATTACAAATTCAAACGTGACTATTTGTGATATCATCAGATTCAAATTACGGGAAAATAATCAAGAGTATAACCAAGGAATAAATTACAACATCAAGAAATGATTATATGCTAGCATAATAACATGAAAAATCACACCTAAATAAATTTGTTACTCTTTGGGAAATGTTCAAACCGAAGATATCTAACTTCAAACCCAAAATGAAAATTTGTATAATTTATTACAAAATAAATAAACGAGACTTTGGGTGATGGTTTTGGTAAATTGAACTGACTTGGTTGAAGGTGTCACATCAAAATATTACTTTCCTCTCAGCAAACTATCTACGGAGAGGAAAAATACCTAACCAATTTACTCCTCACTAAAGAGGAAAAATCTCCTCCGAGAGGGCCCGATTTGAATTTGTTCTATAAATAGAGAACCGAATTCCATACAAAGTCAGTTCAACAACTACCTCTGAAAGAGAATCTTCTCTCCTGAAGAACCATCTCCAAGTCTCCAAGAAATATTTTCAAGTGTTTTATTCAGTTTTTGCCAGTAATAAATTCTTTTCGTCAGCTCAGATTAGGAAATAAATTCCTTTCTGAACTCGACTCTTAACTTCACTACAAGCCTCCACTACATCCACCAAGACTGAAACGCACTGACAAGTGTACCCAGCCTCCTACGTATATACAGTTATTGTACGGACGGTAAATTGTCTCGTACAGTTACAATAGAAAACAGAGGTTCAAAACAAAAGTTATAATTTTTATCAGTGCATTTGCTGGGGCAATAAAATGAACGTATAGGTACTTTTTATTTTCATTGTTTAATTTTTAAGTCTACTGACAAATAATGGACTGAGTTTAGAGTTAGTAGTTAAATTTGGGTAGATTATCTAAATATATAGAAAAAAGACTTTGAATAGAATTGCACATACCACACACCGGTCCCAATTTCTCAATAATCTTGGAGCCCTGTGGATCTGTGTCATCCCCAACTGGAGTGAAGAGAGTGGAATATTAGTTACTCCCACAAATACACGGAAAAGCGCTGCAGACGAAAATTTGCATTTTTATCCCCTTGGGGTAGGTATGTGGTAGGCTGAAGGGGGTCGTCTATGAATTGTTAGATTCACAAACACATGTAAAAAGCACCGCAGGCTAAATGTTTTATATGATTTTCCCAATTAGATTAGGCAAATGAAGGGAATGGATTATGAATAATTATATTCACAAAAAATAATTTATTATATTCACAAACCATAAATGGTTTTTTCTTTCGGAGCGTCAGTATCCCAACAATATTTATGTGAAAATTCCTTAGTATTTTCTGAAACGGAAATATTTAAGTGTTGTTTGTCTAGGGGGAATTTGTCTGTAAACGAGTTCCCAGTTTAATCAGCAGTATACTTATGATTTCTTATTGGTAAAATTGACAGAAAATAAAAAAAGTGAAGTTTGGTTTACTATTTATTTGAGTGTAAACTGCTATGCTATACCTTTCACTAGGTTTTTCTAATAATGTGTTAAAAAAATATCTTAAACACCGTGAAAAAAATTCTTTCTAGAGTTCTTAAAGATTTTTTAATACTTTTTGTGATCAGCAGGCCGGGCCGCACCGAAAGTGCACGCGTGGCACACCAAAAAACTCGCAGGCCGCAGTTTCCCCACCCCTGATCGATTGGAATGTATATTTTTTTACTGGCGTTCCTGATTCGATATATTTTCACAGTGTCCACAGTCAGTGGCGGCTCTTGTAAGAAGTTCATTTGTACAATGACCCCCCCCCCCCGAAAATGTGCTGCAATAGCTAAAAATCGAATTTATTAAACTACCCAATTATTAATGATCTTTAAATATTCGCGGTGATTCGTAATCCGTAATCGTAGCGGGTTCAGTGCCATTTAGCGCCCAAACGAAAAGCTCCTGTATGTACCAAGCATAGGTTACTTTAAACTTTGACCGAAAAGGATATTCTTCTCCTTGCTTTGACAAAGGAGGTAAACACTATTGTGAATGATTAATATCATCCAAAATATATTTTTAACGGCTTTTTGGACATGACCTAGAGTGTCCTAGAGTAAGATAGAGCACTTCTACACACTAAGATTTTCAGATATTAGAGGGAGATGTTAGAAATAGGTCAGTCGAAAGTTTTTGTGTGACAAACTATGGCAGACCATCTTTAATTAGTTCGCGAATTATGTGTATCATTTTTGACGTGATTTTGCATGGAATATTAAAAGTGTCGAATTCTGTTGATATCATATTGAAAGAAATCGCGAACAATTCGTTGAATCATGAGAACGTATTAAAATAAAGTCTCTTGGGTGGCCCCAACTGCATATGCAATTAGTTTATGTTACAAAACATAAAAATAGAGACATTAAACGATATTTTAGTACAAAACCAATTAAATCTTATTTTACAAAAAGCATAACGACGGACGTTTAAGTGTTTTTTGCGACCATTTTCTTTTTTTTCATTTTCCGTTTTTTTCATATTTCCAAAACGAATGCAATATTTAGATGAAACCGTTAAAGGTCGTCTCCCAAGTTTAGATGAAACCGTTAAAGGTCGCCTGCCACAGGCAGCTCCAACTAGGTGGTGTTTTAATGCCAAATGCATTAATTCATAATTACTGTAGTACTTATTTTTAATATACTTATACAGTTATTGCAATATTATTATTTGTCATTTTTGCTATATACATCTATCTAATGTAATGTAATAAATAAAAAAATAACTGTATTCACGCATAGTTACATCTGATATTTTTAAATTTAATTTTGGAAAAGTGAAATGATCAAAATACTAAAAGTCAAGCACAAAATTTGATAAATAACCTAGAAAAGAGTTTTTTTATTTATCTGTTAACATTTTTCAATAAAATAATGCCTCACTGCGAAATTTTATGCAAGCAAGTGCAAAAAAGAAATTTGGGTGCACTTTTAATACAAAAACATATAGATGAATTTAGACGTCGTATTTTGGTCATACGAGCAAAACTGAGTTCCAACCCTGCAGATTCAATTACTTCTCTAGAAGGCGAATGTAAGAAAAGGCGCGTTGATGAAAATAGTTATTTAGTTTTTCACTTGTTAGAAGCCAACTAGAATTTAACACCACCATTTGGAGTCCTTACTACAGTGTACATGAGAATTCCCTTGAGCGCGTCCAACATAAATTTTTACGTTATATTAATTTTAAATTGGGAATACTCATCGAAAACATTAATTACCCCTCTCTGTTACATTTATTGGGACTCGATACATTAAAAGAAAGAAGAATTTGTTTTGACCTATTTTATTTATTTAAAATCATTACCAACCTGTTGAACTCCCCTGAACTTCTTTCGCTAATATGTTTCCGTGTACCTAGTCGATCAGTTCGTTTCAAATTACCCTATCACTGCAACAATACAGGATCTAACGCTGAACTCAATTCCATAATGAATCGCCTACATGTACTTGGTAATAAATATGTTTTGGATGAATCTATAAACATTGCTAGTTTATCCTCATACAAACACCACTTAATTAAAACTGTAACGGACGTAGTTGACCACATTATTTAATTTCAGAAAATCTGTTTTACATTTATAAAATGTGCCTACCCCACGCCACTGGCGAAATCATCACTCCCCGCCACTGGCCATTTTGTTCCCGGCCGCTTGAAAAACTTTGTCTACGAACGGCATCGATACCGCGTCGCCGGCTTACCTGCCGCGTGGATCGATGTCCAGCATTTTTTCTATGTAAAATTTACTAGGAAAAATCAATTTTTAAATGTTGCAAATGTATGTATTTTACTTGTTCATCCCCTCGGCGGTAGTCAAATAAACACTATTTTCTATATACTACCGCTGAGGAGATATTAAGAAAGCTGTTTTTCACATATATGTATACCCATTTTTGAACAATATTTTTTACCTTTTTTGCGTGTACAAAAATCCGGGAACCTCGTAGCATAGTGAATCTTATCTCTTTCTGAGCGCTATGTTACGGGGGACCTGGGAAAAATACCAACTTAACAATGTTTTACAAATTTGATCGCTTTGAGATCATTTTTACAAATTTATTTACAAACTTTTCTTATTTTTTGTCGTATCTTGGCAAACAAAAAATCTAGTTGTCAAGATACACATTCTTATAACTACTATGCATTTAAACTATGTAATTGTTATTCATGTAAGCGTTCAAAATCTTTTCTAACTCGCAAATTTAAGCGACTACTTTCGCCAGTGCTGCCGGCAAAATGAATATGCGACATTTTGCCGGGGCCTATAAACTCATTGTTGGCGCGGATACAATCCCCCACCACTTTTGGACTCAAAGCCCAATGTCGGGTGCGAGTCATGCTTATTGAATATAAGCAGCCAAATAATAAAATAAAATTAGTTCATCTTTACCACCGAAACCAAGCGTTTTATTATCTACAAGTGACTCCTGCCCAACATCTGCCTCACCTCGCCGAGTCTTCTGCTCCAAAACCTTCTGGTGTTACCTCTTCAACACCAGCCGGCCCTCCTCTGGAAAACCGCCAACACCAGAAGCGAGCAGAGACGACAGCACACCCAGTACCCAACATTCACCAAGCACTGGGTGCGGGAGGCAGATTTATCATCAATATCAACTACAATCATCATCATCGGCCGTAAAGGAGCATTTTCAACGGTTGAAGACACGGTTTGGACCCGGCGCCTAAATCTACAGTCTTGTGCGGACTCCCGTCCAGTACAAAAACTGTATGTCAGCGCTTCTCTGATTGAATATAACCAAATACAGTTTTAAAGTATTATTTTATCCGGGATTTATTGTAAATTAATTGTTTATATATTTATATATACACATTGTTGCATTGTATTTATAATAACCATTTATATTGTTCTCTTTTATGTATTTTGTATTTATATTTTTTTTATCTATGTATATTCTGTATTTATAATAAGTAAAAAAAATGTTATTCTTTTGTAAAAGCCGCTATAATCGGCGTTAATAAATAAATAAATAAATCCAGGTTTGTGACACTATTTAAGTAGAAATACAAAATAGGTTTAAATATGGCGATCATCTCATTTTATTGAATTTATTTAATAAAGATAATTTTGCTGAATTTATTCAGTGTTTTACAACAGCACAAATAAGTTTATTGGATGATTTTGACGAAATTGATTCTTCAAAGTTAAAAACTGAGTTAATAGTGTTTTACCAATGTAATGAGTTATACCATGCTTACACTTATGACCAATGATTTTCTAGAAATATTTTCAGTAAAAATAAAAGTACTACAATTTATTTGCGTGATTCTTATGACAACAGTTAAAATTGAAATATGTTTTTTAACTCTTAAACGTTTTAAAACATTTTTGAGAAATACAATGAGTCAAGATAGACTATGCTCACTTGCAATGCTTATCATCGAAAAAATATATGTTTCGAAAATAGATCATTTTCACAGCCGTGTAATTGTTTATTTCGCAGAAGTAAAGAAAGGAAGATTGATTTAATATACAAGAAATTTTAGAGTGCTTTTTATCATTTTTTTAGTATTAGAATCAACAAGATCAGTCACATCACTTCTATACCTACCTATCCAATGCAACTATCTTGGTACAGATTTTTGTAGATTTTTTAAATTATAGGGAAACTCCGCATCGGTGTTAACAAAATTCATTAATAAAATGTATATTAAAGTAACATGTGTTAATAATTAGAGATAAGACAAAAAAAGTTAAATAAAACAATATTGTGCTGCCGGCTTTAGAATAGGTGAGTACAGGCAAATTAATTACATGTATTGGCGTTTTTACCATAACTCCCACTTCCGGAACCCCAGAGCCGCCTCTGCTGTGCCGAATGTAATTAGAGAATTCTAGCTACGATGCGTTTGCAGGAGCGAACATTCCCGAATATTCTAGTAGCATCGCTGCATACATCTTATAAATATATTGTTGATGTTTTTTTTTATTCCAGGTAGCATTAATGCGGAGACTGTACCCATCACGACAGAATCAGGACCCCGAAAAGAAGACAGAGTGGGAATACCTTATACAGTGATAGACATATACCTGCCGAATATTAAAAAGGATTGCTTAGAGCGCTCTGAAAGACCTGCAGGTAAAAGAGTTTTTTTTGTATGAAAAAACATACACTTAGTAAGACACCACTTTATTTTTGAATTAATAACGATAGCCAACCGGGTTTCGCTTGTCCCAAGCTTCATCAGGGCTAAATATCAACTAAAGCTAATTAGATACAGGCACATGTAAATATAGGTAAATGAAAACAATTAGTGAAAGAGATACAAAACAGATAGAAAGAGATGCAAATAGAAAAGGTGGAGACAAATTATTAAGGATGATGAGGAGGGAGGGGGGGGGGGAAATAACAGTTTCAGCGGCGGAATAGATTTAATATGGGACTATCAGATAAATTAATTTGGTTATTTATTATATTTAAATTATTATTAACTGCTTTTTTTATTTCAAGGGCTTCTAAGTTGTTTAATCTAATTCCAGATCCATTTTTATGCAATATTTTAGTTCCAGAGATTTTATCGAATGAATGATTAGATTCTATTAAATGATTCGCGAATTCTGAAAAGGCATTATTGTTTAAACATCGTATATGTTCTTTTACTCTTAAGTTGACATTCCGGGCCATTTTTCCGATATAAAAAGCAGAACAATCATTACAATTAAGTTTATATATGCCCGAGTGGCTTAGTTTGTCGTCTTTATCCTTAGTATTAATTAATTAATTAATTTGAGTTTTTTTGTCTTTATTCGCTTTAGTCATTTTTGTATTTCATTATAATAACTACGTATTAAACTTTATCTTCCATTTTTCCAGAAATTATAACGGGCCTGAAGATGAACCCTAGAGAAAAACCTCATTCATGTTCCCAGTGTAACTACACCTGCTCACGCACGTCACATTTGGTAGAGCACTTACGCACCCATACTGGATTAAAACCTTATTCGTGTTTCTACTGCAGCTATTCGTGTTCTCAAAAGGGATGTTTAAATCGTCACATTCGCACCCATACTGGAGAAAAACCGTATTCATGTCCCCATTGTAACTTCTCCTGTTCACAGAACTTTCGTTTAATAGTGCATTTACGCACACATACTGGAGAAAAACCTTATTCATGTGACTTCTGCAGCTATTCATTTATTGATAAGAAAAGTTTAAATTCTCACATTCTTATCCATACTGGAGAAAAACCTTATTCATGTCCCCATTGTAACTACTCCTGTTCACAAAAATCTCGTTTAAAAGAACATTTACGCACACATACTGGAGAAAAACCTTATTCATGTACCTTCTGCAGCTATTCATTTACTGATAAGAAAAGTTTAAATTCTCACATTCTTATCCATACTGGAGAAAAACCTTATTCATGTTCCCTATGTAAATACTCCTGTTTAAAAAAATCTAATTTAACAGTGCATTTACGCACACATACTGGAGAAAAACCTTATTCATGTTTCCTATGTAACTACTCCTGTTCAAAGAAATCACATTTAATAGTGCATTTACGTACACACACTGGAGAAAAACCTTATTCGTGTTCCCTATGTAACTACTCCTGTTCAAACAAATCACGTTTAACAGTGCATTTACGCACACATACTGGGGAAAAACCTTATTCGTGTTCCCTATGTAACTACTCCTGTCTTAACAAATCAAGTTTAACAGTGCATTTACGCACACATAATGGAGAAAAACCTTATTCATGTACCTACTGCAGCTATTCATGTTCCGAAAATGGAGATTTAAAACGTCACATTCTTACTCATATTCGAGAAAAACCTTAATCATGTGACCATTGTTGCTACTCCTGCTCAGTAAAGTCACATTTAAAAAGGCACCTACCCACCTATTCTGTATTAAATTTGTATTCGCCTTTCTGATCCAGTTATTCATATTTATTTAGGAATGAATATTAAAAATGTCACATTCTCGCTCATGGTAAAAAAACCATTATTCTGTCCGAGATGTATAGTGTAATTATTGGTAATCATTTCACAGCATGCAGAAATCCTTTTCATGTTCCGACTGCAACTATTTACACTCACGAAATGGTTGTTCATAAATGTCACACGCTGACTCAAGGACCTTAAACTTTACTTTTCCATAATGTAACAACAGACTTCCACGCTCTTTCAATTTGCAAATTCTCCTTTTAATACATTTAACATTAAATCGATATTTTAGGTATTCCTAAATCACATATTTTTGCATCCTTCGAAAATATCAAATGTATTGTCCTAGGTGTGACCGTATCCTTTTCTGATTTTTCTGTTTCAGAGTTTCGTTTAGAAATCGCTAATATTGTCTTCAACTAGAAAATATCAAAAATATTATGTATAAAATAATAAATGTTTTTCTAAATATCAACACATTGAGACAGCAAAAGTCTTTTGAATTGACAGAGAAACCAACCACATTATGGCATTCCAATTAGGTCAACCCACGTTCAAATGACTGTTTCCTTTTAATTATTTGTGAGAATAAGAGATATCACATAAAACGTTCAAATTTGCTCGCTATCTGTACAGACAATTTAATATTCTATTATATGTAAAATCGGACAGTAGTTCTAGATGAATCAGGTGAACAAAAAAAGTCTTATCAAATTCCATAGACTCATCTTCAACTAGAAGCTGTAGATTTTGCTCAGAACATAGTAGAAGATCGAGAATAATCAGTAAATATTTGTATTAAACCAGTTTGCACAGTACATCGAACAGAAAACGTTGATTATGTGCTCAAATTGTTTAGAATAGTTCGTGTACCATTTGTTTAATTTATTATTCACATTTTTAGAACTTTAAAAATGTAGATACTATTATTGGGTACATAGCAAAGACTTTGTTCTGTTTTTGATTATAGATAGTAACAATAATCAATGATACTTCATTAGACTTATGCACATTGTCATAATTGTATTTGATATGTCTATACTGCTAATGTAATAAAATCGTGGATAAAATACCGAATTCATTCTCAGTACTATATATACATATTAGATCAATGAAACAAAATTTCTATGAATTTTTACTCTCAATTAATTTACTAAATCATAATCCGGACGTTATAGTATTAACTGAAGCATTCACAAGCGAATACAATAAATGTTGCATACCAGAATATAGCTACTTCGTAATATCTTGTGCTATTAATAGAATTATAGTGGTATTTATTAAATCCTGCTATTCGAACATCGTAGTGGTAGAAGCACCTATGCAGCGAGTGAATTTACTGAACACATTGAAATGAATTTACTTTAATGAATGAATTAAGAAGCTTAAAAAAAACTTATAAAAAAACAATATTATATAAGTACATTTTTGTTTATTTGTTACAATATATGATCAAATATTTCAAGACCCAAATATAGAAACAATAAATTTCAATATAGAAACTGAATTTTTAGATCTGGCAGCCCTGAAGAAATATCTCTTGTATCAAACAATTTTTCGAAAAGATCGTAAAAAAGCATCTCTTGTACTATATTGAAAAATAAAATATTAAGTCCTAGCCAATTTGGATTTCGAGAGAAACTAGGCACTCATGATGCCATTGCAGAACTAACTTCAACTATATACCATGCCTTAGATTAAAAAAACTTTTTTTTTTTCCTTTTTTTTAAGTTTTTTTTTTTTGTAATAATATTGTGTAATATGGCAGACTGAGTAATGCACAATCAAATCAGTTCGACCGAATTTTATTTATATTTGAGGAACTGTTTTTAAAAATGGGGTTAATTCATTATTAATTTACTAAGCTGCTTATTTTTAGATTTTTTTAATTTTTTTTTTATTATTAAAAAAAGATACACGAATTACATTACACAATATAAAACAGTTATTAATTACATAATATAATACAATATAAGTATTTGATGTACCCCCATAAATAAGCAGGGCTTGTGTGTATGGGGGGTGTTGTTATATTGGTTTATATTTGATATGATTCAGTTCAACTGTTCGGAATACTTTTTAAGGTGGCTTTTGAATTAATTTATATTTGCATTCATGTTTCTAATTTTTACTGGTAATGAGTTAAAAAATTTAACTCCGAGATATCATGGTTGAACTGTCCTATTGTTTTTTTACATTTAGGAGTAGGAAGTATGGACGTTTGTCTAAGATTTCTGTTATTTTTAAAGGGTGCAATTTTATATTGAATTTTGTTTTTATAAATTTGTAATGTTGCATGGTAGAAGTATAATGCACTTAATTTTCTGACCTTAAATTGTTTGAAAAAAAGTTCGGACGAATATGAATAGGGTTTTTTTAATATGGTTTTTATCATTAGTTTTTGTGATATGTAAATTGTTTGTGTTTGATTTTTATATGTACCGCCCCAGCCTATAATGCCGTATTGTATTTGATTGACAGAAAGCGAAGTATGTGGTTCTAAGTAATTTTTCGTTTAAAATATCTCTTAAACATCTAAATATATACCTATGTTAGTTTCCTTATTCTGTCGTTCAGAATATCAGCTATCAGAAGGGCCGTGCTGAATCAGGGTAGTTAGGCACCACCATAAATAAACCACTCGTGACTGTGTGCTGATGTTGCAAGACATCCTAGCCATAGATATATGAAAAAGAATTTGAAAAAACTTGTCCTCAACAAAGCCACATATGCCAATCAAACAAGTCGACCATAGACTCTCATAG
This sequence comes from Hesperophylax magnus, assembly GCA_026573805.1. NCBI lineage: Eukaryota > Metazoa > Arthropoda > Insecta > Trichoptera > Limnephilidae > Hesperophylax > Hesperophylax magnus. The sequence goes on along the minus strand of JAIUSX010000149.1, from coordinate 2,236,129 downwards.
TAAAATCAAGGCCATTTAAAAAGGTGCCACAATATACAATATAGCTGCACGCAGATTGCTCCGTTCATTCAGTAGCCTAAAAAGGTATTTTAAAAATAAAAATGTTGTCAAAATGTTATAACAATACTTAAGGGAAGTTAATAATTAATATTATTCATGTAAAAGAAAAAGGAGGAACGAGTAAAAAAAAGAGAAGTTACTTAGTTATAAAACACTCTTTAATTTATTTAAAACAAAAATGTATAAAGAAGGGTTAATCTTAATCTAGGTTTAATAATAGTCTTAAATTGTAATTCTTAAAATTAATTGTCCTTTTTCTTAATCCTAAATTATTGTTCATTCAATGTCTTAAAAGTTGGGTCACGTTACGAGATAAATATGAAAAAAAATTGTTCAGGCACTTCCCTTTAAGATGATTCTGGAACCGCGGATCTCTACGTTCGCACTTATCACTGATACACAAAAGCGGCAACTTGGGCTGGTTCCGAAGGGCGGAATCAGTTCAGCCTGGGCCAAGGCTCCGAAGGGCGGAGTCGGCAGGCAGCGACTTCAGAGAGGGCAGCTTCCTGGGCGGAAGTCTGGCGACCACTCTGGCTTCCTGGGCGGAAGTTCGCGGGGTTACGGGAAGAGCCTCGACGACCGCTCCAAGGGGGAGGGCAAGAGGTTTCTCGGCGGACGCGAGATGGTGACTCCTGAGAGGCGAGAGCGTGACTGTCGAGCATTCTGAATCAGTTGTATTCACCCGCGCGATCTGGCGACCGTAGCGCCTGTGGTGGGGTGCTGGACTATAGTGGTTCCGCTTTACACCACTTCGGTACGTTGTTTGAGTCCGTGGCGCTGGCATCGCCATTCTCACCGCTGGATTGCGCTGTCTGGCTGATTCGGATTATCTTACGGTTCAAAATCTTAATATATATTAGGTTTCTTAATATTATGCATGCATACACTGAATTAATATTTGGTTGCAATTAAATTTCTAATCAAAGTTGACAATTACTCTTACATCTAGATTAATACTTAATGTTAAATATTTTAAAATTACGTTTTTTAAATATGACCTTCAAACAATTACAATTTAGCCTAGCCTTGGGCGAAGGTTTTTTTATTGCCGGGTCGCTGGCTTAACGATACACCCATTTCAGATTTACTACTTGCTGAGGGGCTAGAGCTAAATCTGCCGACTAATGGGTGTATTTCTAAGTTGGTTTTCTAAATTTTTATTGCGATTTCCGGCCAGGCTATTTACTAAATACTTAAGGTCTAATAATTCGAACTGCCGCCTCCATCTGCGTGTAAAATTACAGAGACAGATGCGGGAGCACGTGTTCGCTTTGGTCTTGCTGTGAATTCAAGTCACGTAGATACCTAGGGACATATCAAAAACATTTCCATTTTTTTTTTTTGTTTCTTTTTCTGTTTTGCAACATGTCAAAAGTTTTAAAGTACCTATAGTTTTTTACAGCACTTTTTTTAGGTCGATATCGAGAGATAGGCAATACAGATCTGTCGTTTTGACATTTCCACTTCAATCAAATCAGCCGTCATTCAACGCCTATGCCTGGTTTAAACCACGTCAATATTAATTGGAGAGGTTAGTGGAAAGTAAAACTGAACTGTCTAGTTCGGTGTTTCCCAGCCTTCTTTATGCCACGCCCCACCGTAATCTTTTCAAAAGCCAGATGCCCCACCGGCATCTTTTTAAATCAAACAGCATATGTTCGTTAACATGTGAACCCCTAATGAAATTAAATAAAACCTATTCTTGTACAAATATTATAACTGAAATTAAATTCAGTTACGCTTGCTACAAAGAAATGTTATGTCCGGATCTAACTAAGTTAATTTTAGTCTTATGTCCCCTCTATTAGTTATAGCCAATCGATTTAGTTTTTTAATGGTTAAATCGCTTATGGCGCTAAAACCACATTCCACCAAATAAGTTGAGGGAAAGGGTAGTAATAATTTTCTGGCATACAAAGTAATATTAGGATATTTTGTGTTAGTTTCTTCGCAAATCCTTAGTGTAAGTTTCTTCTTTAAGCCTTAATGTCACATTTGAACATACCATGAGCAAAAACCGTTCTCATGTTATTGCTGTAATTATTCATGTTCACACAAGCCAATTTTAATGGCATACGTGTTCAATCATGCGAGGAATAAGGATAAAATATTCTCATTTTCTTACTATTCATTTTCACAGAACTTACAGATATTGCAACACGTTCTCAGTCATTCTAAGAAAAAAATTGTTCTTATTTTATTACTGTGATTATTCATGGTCAAGCATAATACGACACACTCACACTCATATTAAGGAAAACCGTCTCTTTTCTCGTGTTCTTTCTGTAACTATCCATATTCGCAGAAGTCAAGCGAAATGGCAAACATTCGCAGTCATACTAAGGAAAAACCATTCTCACGTTCTTACTGTAACTATTCATTTTCACAAAAGACAAATTTAATGACTCACATTCGTACTCCAACTAAGAATAAACCATTTTAAAGTTCTTACTGCGATAATTCATGTTCACAGAAGTCACCTTTAATGAGACACAATAGCATTAAAGAAAACCATTATTTTGTAATTACTCATGTTTATGGGAATCTAATTTGACGAAACACATTGTGGCGTCAAATTATCCAGATTAAATAATTAATAATAAACTGCTACTTGCTACTTAGGTACGTACTTGATACTTGCATCGTTAAATCGTAAACAAAGTAATTTACGTACTACGGTACCTACCTGTCTACCAGGTGACAAAACGTCACGGGCCGTCTTACACATTACGAGAACTCGCCGGAAGGTTCGAGTCTACGGCCTATGCATAATTGCCACGCTATCGAAGGTTCCTGAAACATCCAGTCTGTGCGAGTGCCTAGAATTTAGTTGCCATCCAACTACCCACTGCTACCGTCGGCCGTCTAGTATAAATAAGCCCGACGCAGCGAGCCAGTCAGTCATAATTTCGCCGCCAGTCTACAAGGAACAACGAGTGTTAACCCGCGCTAATCTTACTAGCGCAAAGGACACGTACCCGGCTTCGCCCCTATCATCATGGACTCTATCGGGACATCATCATAGCGCCTCGGCCACGTCCGCGGCCAGCGCTACTCGGATTACAAGCGCCCTGGTTCCAGCGTCTCTGACCAGCGCTTCTTCCACGCTACCATGACCACCACGAGGACACGCAGCATCCTCACTGGTCTACATCGTTCCCGTTCAACCGCCTATAAGGTCCGTCGCACCTTCGGCCGTCTCCTCAGCACTGGAGTGCCTGAAGACCAACGTTCTTCGCCAGTGCCTGACCTCCATCGAGTCCCGGTCATCAGCGCCCGGCGTCGACTCACTGACCCGCGCTTGACCAGCACATCATCAGCCAGCATCCGGTGTATTCTTCTGTCCTACCTCATCTCCTTGTCACGGCTACTGACTCACCAATAAACACATGTGACCTTCACAACCTTCTTTCATTTCGTGCCTCACCATCGATCCCCAAAGTGGTGACCCCGACGTGATCTGCAGCCTGACGTAATTCTGCAGCCCGACGTGATCTGCAGCCCTACGTGATTCTGCAGCCCGACGTGATAGTGTTACCCCGACTCACCGGTAACCCCGTCTCAAAATGGGTGATCAGTAAAGGCACCACGGAGCAGCATACACCAGACCATCCCCGCACAAGCGCGGATAGTAGTGCCACCATGGTTATCTGAGTGAATCTTCAGTCTGTGTTGTGAACATGTGTTTTGCAAATTTTTTTTTTTTATGAAGTGTCACACTTAAAAGACGTTCGTCTATGAGCTATTTCTTCTATCGCAGCCCTCAGCAAAGCTGCTGGGAAGGGGGTGTCTGTGGCGTCAAATTATCCAGATTAAATAATTAATAATAAACTGCTACTTGCTACTTAGGTACGTACTTGATACTTGCATCGTTAAATCGTAAACAAAGTAATTTACGTACTACGGTACCTACCTGTCTACCAGGTGACAAAACGTCACGGGCCGTCTTACACATTACGAGAACTCGCCGGAAGGTTCGAGTCTACGGCCTATGCATAATTGCCACGCTATCGAAGGTTCCTGAAACATCCAGTCTGTGCGAGTGCCTAGAATTTAGTTGCCATCCAACTACCCACTGCTACCGTCGGCCGTCTAGTATAAATAAGCCCGACGCAGCGAGCCAGTCAGTCATAATTTCGCCGCCAGTCTACAAGGAACAACGAGTGTTAACCCGCGCTAATCTTACTAGCGCAAAGGACACGTACCCGGCTTCGCCCCTATCATCATGGACTCTATCGGGACATCATCATAGCGCCTCGGCCACGTCCGCGGCCAGCGCTACTCGGATTACAAGCGCCCTGGTTCCAGCGTCTCTGACCAGCGCTTCTTCCACGCCACCATGACCACCACGAGGACACGCAGCATCCTCACTGGTCTACATCGTTCCCGTTCAACCGCCTATAAGGTCCGTCGCACCTTCGGCCGTCTCCTCAGCACTGGAGTGCCTGAAGACCAACGTTCTTCGCCAGTGCCTGACCTCCATCGAGTCCCGGTCATCAGCGCCCGGCGTCGACTCACTGACCCGCGCTTGACCAGCACATCATCAGCCAGCATCCGGTGTATTCTTCTGTCCTACCTCATCTCCTTGTCACGGCTACTGACTCACCAATAAACACATGTGACCTTCACAACCTTCTTTCATTTCGTGCCTCACCATCGATCCCCAAAACATTATCACTCATATTTAGGATAAACCATTCTCATTTTCTTAGTGTTACTCTTCATGTTCTGAAAAGTCAAGCTTGAGAAGACACATTTGAACTCATACTAAGCAAAATCCATTCTCATGTTCTTACTGTGATCATTCATGTTCACGGTTCAGCTTTATGTTACAAATTCGCACTAATGCTTAGGAAAAATCATATATCATGCCCACTCAACCACTGACCGGTCGAGATGTTCTTATTGTAATTATTTATTTTAGGAAAATAAACAGTTAATTGGTTGGTTTATACATGTGCAATTTACTTAACTGAGAAACCTATTGTAGAGTTCCTCATTATACTTAGATCAGCTGCATCCTGCACAGTTTCTGTGTTTTTAGATAATTATTGAAATAGTAACGGGTTTCGTTATATTTGGCGTATATTTCAATTTTGTACATACCAGGCATTTTTTGTATGACCAACGAGTATTTCCCTACGTGTCTCATCTCTGAAGCGTTGTGCCCCACCTCTGAATCGTTACCGTGGGAAACACTGGTCTAGCTAGAGAAATTCTCAGAAAATAAACTTGTTCCTCAAAAATTCAAACATTTTGTTGCTTTTTATCAATGATAATTACTACAATAATTATTAGCAGACAATATTTCAATGAACACTATTTTAGATTTCAGTAATAAATAATTAATTTTTCGAAGAAAATTTCTTCTGAAATTTCATCACTTTGTGATGTCATTATTTATTAGAATAATACACAAATAACTTTGTTTACATTACTTTACTATATATAACCCCTACATGTTTCATGAACAATGTTCACATCATCAGGAGCAAGTATATACTAAAGTCAAAAATTAAATATAGATTACAATTGAACAGTGGAAGTAGTGGGGAGGGGTACCTAAAAGTGTTCGGAGTTTTTCAGAATTGGGAATTAAAATATTGTTAGACGGGAAAGACCAGTTTAGTGGGAAAATATTTAAAAGTGTGTTTATAAATATATATATTTTTTAATTTAGTCATCTTTTTTATTTTCATGTTGTCTAATTTCTAAAATTTCTAAATTATTTATTTGCGAAGCTTTATATCTTGTGTGCAGTATTTTAAGACCCGAGTTTTTATCAAATGTGTGATCGTTATTTAAAAGATGATCTGCAAACTCAGATTCACAATTTCCGTTTAGAGCTCTAAGATGTTCTTTCGTTCTAACTTCAAAGTTTCTATTGGTCCTATCTATATAAAAAAAATTGCAATTGAGTTTATAAACTCCTGATTTTTTAGTAAGCTTATTGCTTTATTTATTATTAAGAATATATTTTTTCATTTTATTATTGGTGTAAAATGCCGGTTGAATAGTATCAGATTTTTTTTTATAGTTTTGGAAGTATCATTATCAACAAATAGAATTCTACGCAATTGTTTATTTCTATCTTTAGAAATGGGGTAAATATACCGTTTGAAGAAATTTTTTTGATTTTTTTATTTAGTATTTCAACTATGAATTTATTCAAATAACCGTAGTAATAGTATCAATATCATTAGTAATAATATCATTTGTGAACCTGACGTAAGGTCACGCATTTTCATTTTTTATTGAAAATGTTTTTGTCAAGTGAGATTTAAAAATAAAATAAAAGTAAAATGAGGGTATTATAAAAAGGATTCTGATCGCCCCATTTAAGGGTGGCCCGCGGGTGATACAACAAACATCCAAATAACCCCCAATTGCGAAAAAGTTCCCCAAGCCTGTTTTATATGGATGTATTTTTTAAGTGATAATATTTTGCGCTGAAGAACCTTATTAGCATATGAAAATGTCAATTATATGAGCGAGGATGATAATAAATTATTTGTAGAATCGGGGTAAGTTTTAAAATATACCAATAAAAAATTGCACCTATTTACATGACAATGTGTGTTAAGCTCCTCTGTTTTGTAACTCATCAGGATTGCTGTAAGAAATAAAAATAATCGAAAATTTAAAAAATATTTTACTAAGTTTTTATATTAATCATTTTCAATAATTATCAATTAATTTTCAATTTTAAAAAAGTTTTCGACAATCTTTTTTCGTTAGAAAAGGTACCCAAACTGACTTTTCAAATTTGTTATTTTGAATTATCTAGTCGTAATCAGTGAAGTTGAAGACGGTAGCGGAGACTTGCCATTTTGACAATTCAAATTCAAGTAAATTAACCGGTATTGGAAGTGAAGAATTTTCGGAGATTTAAAATTTTGAACAAACGATCATTAACATTTTTATTTATATAGATTACTTTAAACACTTTTGAAAGCTAAGAAATAAGATTTCATATCTAAATACAAACACATTATTTTACAATCATAATTTTGATTGTTTCCCGAAGATTTTCAGTGCCATTAGGAAGTTGAGTAAAAAATATTTTGACTTTTGAAAAATATTTTCATAAAGAATAAAAAACACTGATTCTGAATAAACGTATATAAATCTATATTTTTTAGTCTCAGAATTAATAAACCTTTCTTAAAAAGTGACTTAAAAGCTATACTCTACAGTTCTCTCTATAGTTTGTACTCAAGTACTTTTCGAATAAACGGGAAAGGTTGCCATACAGTAGTTTTGTATTTGTATGATGAGATTCTGAGATCATGTTTGTGGTTGTATTTTTAGTTTTATCGATGGTTGTGACTGTGATCTTCATAAGCGTCCATAAATACACACATATTGTAAAACATGTTAATATAATGTCATTTTATAGAATAATATGTCAGTGACCAGATTGCATCTAACATTTTTTGCGTAAATACTTCCGTGAACATATTCCGCACATATTTACCCCTTACCGCTCGGGTTATGATTGTTTTGGCGGACATAAAAAATTCAAACTTTGATGATATTTTTTTTTTAAATGGACAAAAATTCTTTACTAGAAAATGTGAGATAGAGTACCTAGTAACACATACATAAGTCTAAAGAATGACAACCCCATAGAAGTAAGCCGTCTCATACGGTATTCCGTGTTCGTCTCATAGTGTAATCGAACAAGAGTCCTTTCCTGTTATCTCAGTCACTCCCGTAATTTAGATATTACTTTAGAGTTCGACAAAAATACGAAAACGCCGCTCGCTATGGTTTATTTTGTTAATACGCACATATTTTATTGAATGTCTATCTTTGTCTTACTTTTGAACAAGGAATATAATGGAAACATAAGTGTGTTTCTTACTTGCCACATTTTATCTTGAGTTTGTGGGACAATAGCGATTCGCGATGTATGGTATCGTCATTGTTTTTTAGAATTTTTTGGAATATTTTTTAATTTTTGGACAAAGAAGTATTATAAAATCAACCAGTTCCAAGAATAACCGGTTACTCAAAGAAATTATAACGTTGCGCGTTGCAGTTTCCAGTGAAAGGAACCGGTTCCATGTGAACTTGACAGGAATATCGATCATCTCTAGTTCATATGTCAAATTAATGTCAGTGTTCGTCGTCATCGTCTCCTTTGCTGGCTGTTTCTCCGTCTTTCTAGAGCACTTTCATATGAACTAGACAAATAAATGTATGTCTCTTGACAGTATTTCAATAAATTTCACATTTAAACCAAGGTATTTATAATTGAAGAGTTTCTACTTTTCTAGTGACAACGCTTGTGTGAAAAAAAAGTGACCGCCGCGCTTTGCCTTTACAAAAGTAAGTTATAGTTATATTGACTAAGTTACACAGTAAACTCCTTAATTATTGCTTGTTTATTGTAATATATATCGCTTAACACTTGATTGATCAGATTTTACAGCATTCGTGTTATGACATATTGAGCTACCCAAAACCTGCCGGTAAACACGTGTCGTGACGGACGAGAGTACATGAGTTTGTTCATTAAGCGATTTATAAGTTTATCTATTCTTCAACCATTGTGAAGAGTTTCGTTTCAGTAAAAATCATTATTATAACATCTTTTGTCATCTCCTATCAACCAACATTGTTTTCTTTAACTTTAGGGATACATTTGCAACGTTATTTCATGCAATGCAACTCGTCTAAGTAAATCGGGACTATCTATAATATCATAATCAACTGTTTATAATATGTTTAGTATTATAGTTAATGATTCGTAGTTAATATATCTCTTATATATAAAAACAATGCTTTTATACAATTTGTCTTATATATTGAGTCGATTTTAATTTTATTTTCATCTGAACAATTTATGGCATGTTTGTTTAGGGTGGTTTTTTGTACAGGTTTTGTTTATTTTCACCTGACAACAATTACCACCATACAACACGAAGCCATCATAGCAGTTCCATGGATCTTCTCAGCCCAGAAAGTGTTTCCATAAAAAGTGAACCATGGTCGCAGGAAGAAGGTGAATGTGAAATGGCGTATACCGATATACAAATCGACCTTCAAGATGTGAAGAAGGAATGTTTACAGTATGCTGAGGGTGTTCAGTCTACCAGTAAGTTGCATTGCGTATATCACAAAGGTGTTTCAGATGGACGCAGTCAGAACAGTTGCTTGTTTTCTACTTCCCGTCTTGTCGTCAATCGGTACTATTGATTTTAAATATTGCTTCACATGAAACTGATGAACTAAGAAAATTTTCAACTTGTTGTTCCCCCAAACAGCTCATAATTTCTAAAACTTTTTCCTCCATCGTTGGATAACAACAGATGTCTCTCCATTATTTATTATTAAGTCTCCTAAACTTCTTTTCATTTTATCTATTTTGATATAAATCACATGTCACTGTGTTCGTACGTGCTAATCTCCGAAACCGCCCAACCGATTTCAATGAAATTTTGTGAATGTGTATGGTTGGTTCCGGTTTTAAATTTAGGATAGATTTGAACCCGATAGGTGGCGCTGTTGTATTATAAAATATTAAAATATAAAAATTCTGCCTTCGTTTGTTTGTGCTCGCAAAATTCTAAAAGTAGTCGACCGATATCGCTGAAAATTTCAAAGTTGGTTTTTATTAGTGCCAGGAGTTTGTAAAGATGTTCAAATGGTAGAAGAAGTCGGGAACGCCCTAGGAATACTTAACGCAATATCTCTGCACCGTTATCTTAAAGTAGTCTTAATCATCGTAAAGTCTGTGTAGTTTTTAAATAGTTATATTGTGGTATACGATAGTGAATGGTGAAAGAAGTAGAAAGACATTAGCAATAGTGAAGCATTGCAGGGGATTCACTAGTATTGATATAAATTTAAGTGTTCGTTTGTTCGGAATCTGAAAATCTCCAAAAGTTCTTCACCGATTGCTTTGAAATTCTTACCCAACGTTGCATTCGAATACACGTATGTTTTTTATAATCCTTAATTAAATAGATAGCTAGTAGTATAATATATATTCCACATTCTCAATCTAAACGCACCATTCCGCTCCCCTAGAAAATATTTCAATCTCTTAAAACTCGTAAAACCGATTGTAAATCTCACATTTCGAACACTGACAAGAAACAAATATTTGATGTTTGTGCAACAAATAAAATCAACCAAACTAAAAATCTATATCTAGTTCTACAATAAATATAAATCCAGTTCTTTTTACCTGATCGTACACTAAATAATGAATCGTGTAACTATTACTTTCTCTCGTGTTTAGGATGAACGAAGTACGAGTATGTATGCAAAGTCCAAAGTCACGGTGTTTGCTTTCAAGACAGTTGTAAAATAGTGTGCAATATTGAAATGATTCTTTAAGCAAATGGTTGAGTTTCTGTATTTAGGAAGCATGTTTACTCGAGATGGAAAGGGTGATAAAGATATTGACAGATAGGTAAGTGCAGGAATCTTCGTTTGTGAAGGACTGAATGCGGTCGGCACTAATTAACCATACACAAGCTGCCGCACTGTGTGCGACATTCCCAGCTCGTTTACAGTTTGCGAAGGAAAGCAATAAACAAAATGTCTTAGGGACTTAATTTAATACTAATTCATTATATTTCTACTCTGGGCACACTGACTTCGCTCATCTAGTCATTGCCTCTCAGTCACAATTGTGTTACAAAGGTCGTGAATTGTCGCACTGAGTGGCGCGCTCTTGGTTCCGTTACTCTCAGTTTTAGATTTGGTATATTATTTTTTATCTGAATAATTTTATACGTGTTTATTTTTGAAGGGCACGTTTTATAAGTGAAGATTACATCCTACACTTCTTTCATGAGTTCTCTGAAATGTGGCGAGCACGTTTGCAATAATCACTCCGTTCGGGAAATGGTGTGCCAAACCTGCATTGCAACGGGGAATTCTGTTGAAGATGAGGATGAGGAATTAAGGAAAGAAAAACTATGAATGTGTACTCCTATTTTTCAAATATACTTATTTTATTTTTTATTATTTTTTTGGTAAACTAACGTTTAAGACAAGATTTTTTATGCATAGCACAAAGGGTAACAATTATTTTACAAGCAATAATTATTCGCCTGAAACACTCATCCACATTGAAAAATCTCCTGATAAAAGATACATGACGCCAACGGGACTCGAACCCGTGTCCCTTCGATTTCCTTCGGCTTATCTGGCTTATCTGGCGGAGATAAGCCGCCATAGCTCAGTGGTCAGAGCTGTCGACCGGAAATCGAAGGGACACGGGTTCGAGTCCCGTTGGCGTCATGTATCTTTTATCAGGAGATTTTTCAATGTGGATGAGTGTTTCAGGCGAATAATTATTGCTTGTAAAATAATTGTTACCCTTTTTGCTATGCATAAAAAATCTTGTCTTAAACGTTAGTTTACCAAAAAAATAATAATTAATATTTGACAAGTTCAAGTATTTCACCTAAAAATGTAGACAATTTGTCTCGACGCCATCTAGTGAGAGAGTTAGCACTTACAATGCCTTTCTCATATAAAATAAAGTTGGTTGTTTTCAGGTGAAAACAATGTAACAAGCAGTAATTGTTGAATGAAACACTAGTATATATTGAATTATTTCGCGGATAGGAGATAAGCCGCCATAGCTCAGTGGTCAGAGCTGTCGACCGGAAATCGAAGGGACACGGGTTCGAGTCCCGTTGGCGTCATGTATCTTTTATCAGGAGATTTTTCAATGTGGATGAGTGTTTCAGGCGAATAATTATTGCTTGTAAAATAATTGTTACCCTTTGTGCTATGCATAAAAAATCTTGTCTTAAACGTTAGTTTACCAAAAAAATAATAATTAATATTTGACAAGTTCAAGTATTTCACCTAAAAATGTAGACAATTTGTCTCGACGCCATCTAGTGAGAGAGTTAGCACTTACAATGCCTTTCTCATATAAAATAAAGTTGGTTGTTTTCAGGTGAAAACAATGTAACAAGCAGTAATTGTTGAATAAAACACTAGTATATATTGAATTATTTCGCGGATAGGAGATAAGCCGCCATAGCTCAGTGGTCAGAGCTGTCGACCGGAAATCGAAGGGACACGGGTTCGAGTCCCGTTGGCGTCATGTATCTTTTATCAGGAGATTTTTCAATGTGGATGAGTGTTTCAGGCGAATAATTATTGCTTGTAAAATAATTGTTACCCTTTGTGCTATGCATAAAAAAACTTGTCTTAAACGTTAGTTTACCAAAAAAAAATAATAATTAATATTTGACAAGTTCAAGTATTTCACCTAAAAATGTAGACAATTTGTCTCGACGCCATCTAGTGAGAGAGTTAGCACTTACAATGCCTTTCTCATATAAAATAAAGTTGGTTGTTTTCAGGTGAAAACAATGTAACAAGCAGTAATTGTTGAATGAAACACTAGTATATATTGAATTATTTCGCGGATAGGAGATAAGCCGCCATAGCTCAGTGGTCAGAGCTGTCGACCGGAAATCGAAAGGACACGGGTTCGAGTCCCGTTGGCGTCATGTATCTTTTATCAGGAGATTTTTCAATGTGGATGAGTGTTTCAGGCGAATAATTATTGCTTGTAAAATAATTGTTTATTTTATTTTTACTCGAGTTCCATTTTGTTTCAAGAATGCGGTTAGAGCATCCAATGTAATTCTATTAGCTGTTTTTTTTTTCATTAAAGAAGTGTTTACATTCTGTATTTCATGTTTTTATGACACTGCGTTGTATTTTTTGATTTTCGAAATATGTTTGAATTATACATAACAATTTAATCCATCTTAAACATTAATTTGGCTCATATATATAACGACATTTTGATGAAAATATTGATGCAATAAATGCGGCGCGCGCCCGGTCGTGTGATTCACCAAAGCTCGCCCGCCGGTGGGAAAAAAAATATTAAAATTAGCGCAGGTGATATTCCATAATGGAGTACGGTACCAACCCTGATGTATGGCTGCTAGGCATGAACTAGCAGAGGAAGGACTGAATGCTGTAGAGATGAGATTTCTGATGTATGTGTGTAAAACTGTATGACGGTGTTAAACACGGTGTTTGGCCTTACCAGAAACTATTACACTTTCAGTAATGTAATAGTTAAGATTAAGAACGGGACGCTTAGATGATTTGGTCATGGAAAGCGAATGAAGATACGACATGGAAGTGAATTGTAGAAGTCAAGGAAAGCAGTCAAAGGAAAACGTGGCACTATCACGTGAATCAAAAACTTGAGTCCGGTTATGTCAAGAGTCAGACATGATTTTTGAAAGTGAATGTGGAATGGAGTAGAGTGAATGTAGATAAAGTTTTATAAACGGTCTATCCTCTCTGCTGCCTTACGGGATAGTACGTTAGTTTAAATCTATTCTCCCTTCATTCTTAATTTCTCAATAATTTGGCATTGTATATAATAGCATTGTTTATTACTTACCTTTTTTCATTATCATTCTTTACTTTGAAATTGGTATTAAATAAGTGTATAAATTGGATTGCGAAATTCGGAATTACTTTTTAAATTAATTTCACTTGGCGTAGTGGAAATATATCACTGTTGATGACAAGACAACTGTTGGCCATTAGAAAATAATAATTAACAACTGCTCATGCAGCAACAGCAATTCTGGAGATTTAATTATCATCCTGATGTAAACTTTATTTTGTACCCTTATAATAATCACCACTTGTTTTAATTTAAGCCAGACTTTTTTAATTTAAGAGAGATTCTACATGTGTGTCCACTAGCGCAAATTATCATTGCACTCAGAACATGCGAATGGTTCTCCTCCAAATTTTGAAGCATTTGGTTTACAACAAGAATTTTATAACTGTACTTATAACACGAGATGCACTCGTTATAAAGGACTCATTTCCTTAGTTATCTTTGGCAGATGAGTCAATAACTCATATTAATTTTATTTATTCTTAACACCACACATACTGAAATTCATAATAAGCTTGTCATGTCGACTATTATTAACTAATTTGAAAGTACATTCGATAATATTGAATAGAAAATGTGAAATATGTCATGATCATTTCAAACAGTCTAAAAATAACCGTTCATAAACAAAAATGAAACTATCACTAGTAAACAACGGTCCAGCACTCTTCACTTACTTAACTAATTAACCATATGTACTAACTAACGGCGTAAGTTTCTCCGCAGGGGTAGGCAGAGAGGACGGACCGCCAAACAACTCGGTCTTGACACACACTCTACGCATCATTCACATTCATACATCGTCTCATACATACTATTCTATTATTCAGACTCTTGACATGGCCCGACTCAAGTATCTGATTCACTTGGTCGTGCCATGTCTTCCTCGGGCGTCCCCGACATCTGCTACCATTCACATTTGCATCATATATTCTCCAACTTACTTCAATATATAAATAAATAATTAGTTATTTTTTCGCCAGTAATTATTTTCACAGTTGCAGTACTTTTTCTTCTTATTTTTTTAATCACTTAATTGCGCTGCCGACGCCTATGGCATAATATGATATTTAGAGTTTTATACAATTGGAATTTGTACCCGCTAAAGAACTGCAAGTAGCTTATCAGCAAGAGCTTTGTTAAACTATATAATTCGATCCAACTTTAAATACAAAAAAATAATAATTTAACGGCACCGATACACGAAGAATATTTAATGAAATTATTATGTATTTTTTTAAAGTTTTTTTTATCAATTAAAAGAAAATTAAATTTTCACTATCTTACTATAAATAACTAAATAAATATATTTTTAAAATTAACACTACACATAAATATGTACACAACATAACAATATTATTCACTTTCAGTGTTTTGCTGATTGAGCATAAAAGTTAACATTTTTTTTAAATATACCTACACTTTGTTCATTCTAATGTTGTCTGGAAGGCAATTATACATGTTGCCCCCCTCGTAACCAATGGATTGCTTGGCGTAGTGAGTATGTTTGGTGTTTAAATGTATGTTGAATTGTGTGTGTACTTTAACGTTTTATTGAATTCTGTATTTGTATGTATGGGTTTATTTTTTACATAAGGTGACACGTATTATATTCATATAGTTTTCTTACCGTTAACAGTTTTGTTTCCATATATTTTTTGTGGATATTCCGGGTTAGAAGTGAAATAGCTTTAAACTATAAAGTGCTCTAAAAATGAAATAGACTTTTTTAATGATAAATTTAGTAACTTAAAAACAAGTTTTACCATCTATCATGTCAAGCTGATATTGCGATGAAGCCCAATATTTAAAGACAGGCATTATTTTACCTACCAAATCAGTACAGTAGAATGGTATATCTTTGAGTGCAGGTGACAAATCAGTCATCTCATCAGTACAGTTTAATGGTATATCTATGAGTGCAGGTGACAAATCAGTAATCTCATCAGTACAGTTGAATGGTATATCTATGAATGCAGGTGACAAATCTGTAATCTCATCAGTACAGTTGAATAGTATATCTATTCCGAGTCAGCCTTCAATCAATCATACACTAAAAATACATTCTTGTAGAGATAACTCTAGTTGTCTGTGCAATCCACTAGAACGAGTAGATTCCATTAAATATTTGGGTGTAATAATTGACAATAAACTACGATGGGAAGATCACGTAATAAATGTTACAAACCGTATACGGAAACTGGCATATATCTTCAGGTCATTACGAAATATTCTACATAAAAATACACTAAAAACGGTATACTTTTCTTTATGTCAATCAATTATATCTTACGGTATAGTAGTCTGGGGAGGATGCTCTAACACGATATTAGATCCATTAATTAAAGCTCAAAAATTGATAATGCGGACTATTTACAAAGTACACTATATTCACCCCACGAAGGACTTATTTAACGACTTCAAAGTACTCAACATAAAATCCTTATACGTCAAAAACATATCCTCCTACTATAAATTCAAACATACGAAAAAATGTATTTTTGAATCGACCCATAATACAAGATATTCCAACAAATCCAATTATACTATTCCCCCAATAAAAACCTCAATGACACAAAGACAATTTAACTTTCTTGCTCCAAAAATATTCAATAATTTAACGTTAGAAATAAAATCAATAGCCAAATACGACAGTTTCAGAAGTTTTCAGTTTTTATTTATTTACAAATAAATAAATAAAAAAATTTTTTTTTTAAAAATGAGTGCAGGTGACAATAATAAATGGTTTATGGACATATTTATATTCTATTTTAACCCATTCTTGTTTGTCCTTTACTTTTGCACACTAAGATAATTATTTTTGTTATAACTTTGTATTAAAACATCCGTGTATGTACATTATTGGGCATCATGCATGTTTAATGTATTCAAATAAACTAAAATAAATATTATTAATGTTTTATATTTTTGTTTTTTCAGGTAGCATTAATGTGGTTACTGTACCCATAAAGGCAGAGCCAGGACCCCAAGAAGAAAATGGAGATGAAATTCCCCATACCGAAATAGACTTAGACCTGCCAGATATTAAAAGGGAATGCTTAGAACGCTCTAAAAGTGCTTCAGGTAAAATTGATTTTTGTTTGTCTGAATTTTGTTTTAATAATTTATTTGCTTCGTTATATATGCACCGAAGTATTGAGCTTTATCTGCCTTTTTTCAGAGATGATAATGGACCTGAAGATGCACTCAGAAGGAAAACCTTATTCATGTTCCCAATGTAACTACGTTAGTTCAAACAAATCAAATTTCATGAGGCACCTACGCACCCATACTGGAGAAAAACCTTTTTCGTGTTCCTATTGTAATTACTCTAGTTCATGGGAATCTTGTTTAAATAGTCACTTAGACGCCCATTATGGAAAAAAACCTTACTCATGTTCCCATTGCAACTACTCCTGTTCACACAAATCAAATTTAAATCGTCACTTACGCACCCATACTAAAAATTTATGTTCCCATTGTAACTACTCCTGTTTACGCAAATCTAGTTTAAGAAAGCACTTATTCACCCACACTGGAGAAAAACCTCATTCATGTTCCTATTGTAACTACTCCTGTTTACTCAAATCAAAATTAAGAAGACACTTATTCACCCATACTGGAGAAAAACCTTACTCATGTTCCTATTGCAACTACTCCTGTAAAGACAAATCAAATTTAAATAGTCACTTACGTACCCATACTGGAGAAAAACTTTATTCATGTTCCCATTGTTACTTCTCATGTTCATTAAAATCAAGTTTAAAAAGGCATTTACATACACATACGGGAAAAAAACCTCGTGTTCACTAGAGCAGTAATTTAAATGAGATGCTACTATACCATTATAAACTAATTGAAATTGAGATGCTACTATACCATTTTACAATAATTTATTTCTTATTCTTAAAAAAATACCTTTTTCTCATTTTCTTAGCTAATAATTCACGAGGAAACCGAAAAAAAACTGAAACTGACGGGTAACTACCGGTTGCAAACTGGTTGACATCCGAGCTTCTCTCACCGCGCAACTCAAGTGTACGATTTCACTATTTACCTTCACTAAGATTTTTTAAGGTGAAAGGATGCGCATCAAAATATTTAGTATGGATATGTGCTAATTTATAAATTTATGTTTCAAATTATAAAATATGGGTCATTAAAGCAATCTATTTGTTACGAATTTATTTTTTATTTTATTTTAAATACATAAACGGCTATACTGCCTTTTATAATTAAACATATAACAGAGTATTGCGCTAATTTTAAGAAATAAATGTCGCCGATGTTAGCATGTTCATTTCCCAAAATGTGTAATCGACTGATTGGTGTGTAATAATGTGATAATGTATGTGTGTTATTATAGTAGAACGGTAGAGTCAGTCTATTGTTAGCGCGACCAGGGCAATGAAATTGTATTAGTTCTATTAAATCAGGGGTATCCAGGACCGAGTGAATTATTTTATATAATATTATTAGATCACAGATTTTTCTGCGATCTGATAAATTTACGAGATTAGTCCAGTTTAATAACAAATTATAGTCCACGGATTCTCTTGGAATACCTAATTTAAAATGAATATACCTAAGGAATCTACGCTGGACTTTTTCAATCGCTTGAATATGGATATTGTAATGTGGAGCCCAAATCGTAGAGTTATATTCCAAAATGCTTCTCACTAGCGTTATGTATAAAATGCGAATAGTTTCAATGTTACAAAATTGTTTTGTTATTCTAATAATAAATCCTAAAATCTTCATTGCTCTATTAATAATATTAGTTATATGGCTAACAAATGTAAGTTTTGAGTTAAAAATAATACCTAGATCATTAAATTTATTGTTTCTACTGAGTTTAATATAATTTTGTCAAGATTGTATTCATAAATTGTCGGTTTCTTTATTTTATAAAATCTTATTATTTGACATTTACTAATGTTAAGTGCCAGTTTATTGCATATACACCAATTAAAAAAGTTGTTTAAATTTTTTTGTAAAATTATGCAATCAGAAATATTTTTAATTTTTCATTTAATTTTAAATCATCAGCAAATAAAATGATATCAACATTGGAAAAAACGTCGTCAATGTCAACAATAAATAAAATAAACAGTATTGGTCCTAAATGGGAGCCCTGTGGCACACCACTAGTGGCAGAAAAGGCATCCGATATTACGTCATTTAACTTTACAAACAGTTGCCTATTTGTTAAATAACTCTCTACCCATTTAAGAAAGTTCCCGGTTATACCCATACTCCTTAATTTATTTATCAATATTTTATGACAAACTTTATCGAACGCCTTGCTGAAGTCAGTATATATCGAATCTACTTGACATTTATCTGCAAAGGCATTCGCTATAAAGTTTTCATATATTAGTAGATTTGTCAGAGTTGATCTATTCTTCATGAAACCGTGTTGAAACCTTGTTGTAATCCCATTTAATTTAAAAATAATTTTATCCAAAATAATTTTTTCAAATAGTTTTGGAATAGTTGACTGTATACACACAGGTCTATAGGAGCGTATATCGCATTTGTCACCTTTTTTAAATATGGGTGTGATGTAACTATTTTTCCATGCAAATGTAAAATATCCCGATGACAATGACATATTAAAAATTAAATAGAGGGGATACGACAAGGCATGTATACAGTGTTTCAATAGAATTAGTGGTATTTTGTCAGGACCCGAACTTTTTTATATCTAATTTGTTAATATGGGTTTTAATTTCATTTATATCTATGTGAATGTTAGAAGTTTGTAAAATGATGTTAGATGAAAAAAAAGGAATTTCACTATTATCAATTGTGTTGTCATATACATCTTTAAAAAATGAAGCAAATAAATTAACAATAGTTTCTGCATTATTTCCATTTATGCCGTTATAATACATGCTAGCAGATATATCTATTTCATTTCTGTTTAATGACTTTGAGTACTTCCATAAAGTGTTGATGTCGTTATTTGCAATTGAATTTTCCACGTATTCTCTGTAACAATTTTTAAAAAGATCGTGACATTGGCGTCGAATTAAATTGAATTGAATATAATCTTTAATTGATTTAGAATTTTGTACTTTTTATGTATTTTCTTCTTCAATAGAGTCAAGTCAATTAAATCTTTATTGAACCACTGAGGGAAAACATTATTTATACATTTAATGTAAGGCACACTTTTTTCTATGATATTGTGAATTATTTTAAAGAATACGTTGGTATTTTTGTTAATATTTTCTTGTTTTAAAAAAGTCCAATCAGTAGCATTTAAGCATTCATTAATATGATTAAAATCAGCTTTATTAAAATTGTGAAGTGATTTTTTGCACTGTAGATTTGGTATTTTATTTAGTGATACGCCAATATTTAATGGAGGATGATAGTTATCTACAGGTAATTTTATTTCACTTGATTTTACTACAGTTACTAAAGTTTCACTTAAAAATACCAAGTCCAGTATTTTGTTATTACAATGTTCAATTTTATTTAATTGTGTTAGATTTATAAAATTTGACATGCTTATAACTTCTTCGTTTATAGTTGACAAGCCAGCGTTTTCTATACCTGTCAATTCCATAAATTTTTGATTCCGAATGATGTTCGAAAGATTAAAATCACCAGTTATAATTATTTTTACTTTTGGATATTTTAATTGTAAAATTTCAATATCTTCAAAATGCTTAGTATAAATACTAATATCCGATTTAGGCGGAATGTACACATAACCAATTAAAATTCTGTTTTTACCTGTATTAATCATAACAAATAATTGCTCTATTTCAACGTTTTTTGTATTTAACTGTCTGGAGACAATATTTTTCGCTACTGCAATCAGAACTCCACCACCTCTTCTTTTATTGTTTTTAATGTCATCGTTTGTAGATTGATTTCTATACCGGCGGAAAACGTTATATCTTGACATTCCTAGTTCTGTTGTGTGAATATCCGGATGTAACCAAGTTTCTGTGAAAATCAACACATCAAATATTGAAGTAGTTATTTCTAGTCTGAGAGTGTCCAGTTTAGTTCGAATTCCTCTGACGTTTTGATAATATAGGTTTGGGGATCAATGTGAAGGCACGAAATAAAAAGCGTGTCTTGAAGGTCACTGTGTTTATTGTGAGTTAGTTGCCGTGACGAGGAGATGATGTAGGACAAATGTTGAATACTCCGGTTGCTGCGGTATTGTGGTGGTCAGGCGCGGGTCAGTGAGTCGACGCCGGGCGCCGGTGACCGGGACTCGATGAAGGTCAGGCACTGGCGAAGAACGTAGGTCTTCAGGCACTCCAGTGCTGACGAGACGGCCAAAGGTGCGGCGGACCTTGTGGGCAGTTGAACGGGAGCGGCGTAGACCAGTGAGGATGCTGCGTGTCCTCGTGGTGGTCATGGTGGCGTGGAAGAAGCGCTGGTCAGAGACACTGGAACCAGGGCGCTTGTAATCCGAGTAGCGCTTGCCAGGAACGGCGATCTGGACAAGGCGCTAAGATGATGTCCCGATAGAGTCCATGATGGTACGGGCGAAGCCGGGAATATTGTCCTTTGCGGAGGCGCGGGGGCGCACCGATCGTCACTCGTGAGATTTATCCACTGGCAGCAGATTGATGACTGACTGACTGACTCGCTGCGTCGGGCTTATTTATACCACACGGCCGACGGCAACAGTAGGTAAATGGATGGCAACTAAATCGAGGCCACTCGCTCGATCTGGACCTTTCGCGAACTTTCGGCGTCGCGGCAATTATGCCTAGGCGGTAGACTCGAACCTTCTGGCGAGTTCTCGTAATGTGAAAGACGGCCTGTGACGTATTGTCACCTGGTAGACAAGTAGGTGCTTGTAGTAAGTAGATTGCTTTGTTTACGATGCGATTTCGACTGCAGGTACATAATTCGGGAGTAGGTACTAAGTAGGTCGAGCGGTTTATTATTAATTAGTTAATCTAGATTTTGCTCGACGCCACATAGGTAACAGTGATTTAGTTTATTGTGTAGTTTTTTGGTGTATGCTGTTGAACGATTTTCGGAATAGAATGAACATATTTTATCGTGAGATTTTTTTCTCCGCTATTTTTCCGCTGTTCTAATTCTATTATCAGATTCTTCATGTGATTTCGTTGAGTTATTGTCAAGTCCGGTTTTATCTTTATTCCATCGGTAATTTTAAATTTATTCCGAAGAATGTATTTTACTTGGAAAGAATCTTCAAATTCCACTTTAATTGGTCTGATGACTCCAGGTTTTTTAGCACCAAGTCTGTATATTTTTAGATTTTGTGTTGGTATGTCATCAATTATTTTAATAGTGGATATTATTATTTTTGAGTCATTTGTCAAATTTTCTTCTTGAGACAACTCACTTTCCGGTACGTTTAGAAAGATTGCATTTTTCGATTTTTCCTTCCTTTCTTCCAATTCCATTATGGTTTCACAAAGGTCAGGAATTTTTCAGTCGGTTGGTTTTGAGACAAGTTTTTGTAAACGGCGAGTTCACCTTCCAACTTCGCCATTATAGCCGCCATATGAGAAATTGAAGCCATGATGTTGTTGGACTCCGGTATTATTTTTGCAATCTGCTCTTTGTTAAATTTATTATTAGGGTTTATCATGACAGTTGTTAATTAGTCAACTGCTTCCTTTGCAATTGTGACGAAATTAATGGATTCCATATTAATTTAGATATCTGAAACTTTTCGTTAATATTTTTCAACCGCACAGTGCAACACCCCTGATTTATATTGGAATAGGTACTGCACAGATAAGGTTAGAGTTTAGAGTCAAGTTTGGCACTAATGACTGAATGGTTTTTGGTCAAAAGACCAAAATGGTAATGGTCATTACTGAAAAAATAACCTTACGTTTCCCACTATGCAAATATAATGAAATATACTATTTTGATGGGCTTAAATTTAATTTTCACACTACCGATTTACGTTTGAACACAAATTTGTCGCATGTCAATTTTTAAATAGACACAAATAACGTATTTTTTATGATGTTTTATTTTAAATTTCATTGTTTTAAATTGTAGATTGTGTATAAAGCGCCCTTCGTGGCAGCAAGACGCGTCGCAACGCTTCCTCCAACCGCTTTGTGTTTTTTTAGTATTTTCAAGGGAAATAAGGCAACATCCCCTTGAAATTATTTTTAAAATCAATTAATCAACACTTAAACTTGAATAAACTTAATAATTATTAAAATATTGAAGACAATATTAGTGATTTCTAATCGAAAATCTGAAATAGAAAAATCAGAAAAGGATACGGTCACACCTAGGACCTAGATGTGACCGTATCCTTTTCTGATTGTTCTGTTTCAGATTGTCGATTAGAAATCACTAATGTTGTCTTCAATATTTAAATATTACAATTTGAGGTTTTACTCAATACAGTTATTCCGAAAAATAAATATTCATTCTAGACTTGCAGAAAAGTCAATAGATGTCGCACATTAAAAAAAATAATAATAAGATAGGTTTATCTAAAAAAGACGCTGTCTAGATTGCATTTAGTTCGGGTTGAATCTTGCGATCATACATAAAGATAGTTGCCAATAAAAATGTGCGGTGAAAAAATGAAGACAATGTTGGTAGTTCTTATTCGAAGTATGATACAGTTAAAAGTGACCGAGGGGGATAGGGTCCCATTAGCTCAGTTGGTAGAGCAGTGTCCCGGAAAGACAAGGGTCCTGGGTTCGTGTCCTAGATGTAACCGTATCCTTTTCTGATTTTTCTGTTTCAGATTTTCGATTAGAAATCACTAATATTGTCTTCAATATTTAAATATTACAATTTGAGGTTTTACTCAATAAAGTTATTCCGAAAAATAAATATTAATAATTATTATAACTGGTTCGACAAAAATTTATTAACATTAAACATTGAAAAAACCTATTATCTACTTTTTAGTATAAATAACAAAAAAATACCTCCTATCGCCTTAAATATTAAAATTCATTCAAGAAAATGCGCCACTAAAATATTAACATGCCAAAATAATGATTGTCTATGCATAGCAAATAAAAAAGAAATAAAATATTTGGGTGTAATAATAGATAATAACCTTAAGTGGAAGACTCAAATAACCAATATTATAAATCGATTAAGAAAACTCATATACATATTTATTAATTTAAGAAATATACTTAACTTAAAAATTCTTAAAAATATATACTACGCACTAGCCCATTCAATAATACAATACGGTATCGTTGCGTGGGGAGGAGCTTACAAAACCTCAATTTTGCCACTGGAAATTACCCAAAGATTAATAATAAAAATTATTACTAGGAAACCATCAGATTATTCAACCTCTCAACTTTTTCAAGACTTTCAAGGCCCACCTCTAAAAAAAACATATATAAAAAATACGCTCCTTCAAATACACAAAGATTCTAATAAGTCACACCACGCCATGGTACGCGTAGAGAGCAATAGACATAACACAGTGGGTCGCTTAAGTACGCCATTAATGCATACCAGTTTTGCTCAACACTTCTACACATACAATGGAGTGATGTGGTTTAATCAATTGGAAATGGAACTGAGGTTGGAATCTGACTATAATAAATTCAAAAATAGACTAAACAATGATATCTTAAATAGTTTGGCTACCTAGAATCGCATTAAGAATACTTAACTGACAGTTTCTTTTTTTCTTTTTTAAAATTTATTTTTTATTATATATATTTATAAATATTATTATTTTTTATCTATGCACGTATATATTGTGTTATAATTTTTAACTTTAATTTTTAATAAACTTCTCTATGTTCCCGCCTTTACACACGAGTAATTTAACTCTCGTAAAGGTTATATATTGTATACATATATGTGTTTTACAGTTTTTTAATCAATGTTGCAGGCTTATGATTATGTTACATATGTATGTATACAAAAACTAATAAAAAAATAAAAAATAATAATAATATGTGACTTGAGTGCAGTGTTTTAAAAGTGAATATTCGGAAAATTTGCTCATAAATATTGGACATTCGAAACGAACGGCGATCGGTAAATGCACTCCAGATGTTTTCAACAAAAACAAAATTCTCGGAAACTGGGCAAGTTTGGACCCTGGCAAGTTTTTTACTAAGCCCAGGGTAGTTCCTGCGCGTGTGGTAGTTCCGATCAAACCGCTGAGCACATTCTGTGGCACTGTGAGATTATGACGGATGCAAGAGATGAATTATTGGCCGGTTTGGAAGTAACAACGAGACCAGTTTGGAATTCTGATCTCGTGTCGAACATGGTGAATTTCGAGTGCTTGAGGAAGTACACAAAAATCTGGGTCGAGAGATGGTCTGATCTTAGAGTCGAGAATTGAGATTAAAATCAGTAGCTTTTAATGCCAGGTGTTGCTCCTGGCCTCATCGGACTACGGGACTATATTACTGTAAACATACCGCTATATGTAAATTTTGTAAAATTCTTTTGATATAGTTATTATATTAGATTTTCCTGTTTATTTTTGCTAATTTTATTGGCATTATGTATATCTCTTTCATGTATAATTATTGTTTATAATGATCTACCTTTTTTTTCGAGGATGACCTGTAAATAACGCGACAGTATAAATCTATTTCGCAATTTTCTTCTTTTATTGTGTTTTGTATTATTGTTTTTACAGAGTTAAGTACTTGCTGGTAGCAGAAGTGAACTGATTTCTTTTTTTTTGTTCTGTCCGGTGTACCCCAACTCTGGGGTGGCATAAGACCTCGTCCGTGCATACCCATCTTGGACGACCATTTCGTGATGAGGGATTGGTGCCGTCGCCTGCCATCAGTGCCTCCCCTGAGGCCAGGAATGGGACTGAGGATGGGCTGATCGTTAATTGGTGACCATCCGCCCTGCCTCCAGGTTCTCCGACGCTTTCTCCTCATGGTCTTTGGGATCTTCCCAACCCCAAGTTACATCTTTCGTCGAGGCACTACCGGCATCCTGGCTTAGGGGCGCGGAACCTGATCCTCGTGAAACCTATCCAATGCCCTGCTTTCTCTCCCTAGGACTGCCTGGGAGCGGGTGACGACACCCCCTCACAAAAAATGAGGTGTACATTTCACCATTTTCTTTTGTCTCATAATTTTTCATTTTTGCAGGTGGCTGTAAATTATTATTTTTACCCGTTATTGTTGATACCTTGTACATATGACCTGTTAAACTAACCAAATGGAGTAGATTTTACCAACAGGTTACTAATACGCAGCACTTGCATACTGCGAATAACATTGTATGCATGGACATTTTGGAGGTCTTGTTTTGAAATTTTAAATGTAGACTCGTTATATCAAAAAATTAGCGTCCTTGAGAGAGCTCTGAAGGGGTACCATCAGTACCTAAAACAGGGCGGGGAAGTGGTGGGCCTCCTCCAGAAGCCCAGGGTAATTTATTATCCCGACCGTCGCTTTTTATTGCGGGCAGAATGCACCACTTCAACAATTACCAGGAACAGGATTAAATGGAGATAAATGATGGACTTGCCAAACGTCACAGCGGTGCTGCCAGGGTCTCTTATCTATGTGAGGTATCAGCGCTTTATTAGCAGCAGATACATACCTGGACGCTGTTGTTGGACGCGGTGGACTCTCTTGCTGCAGCAGCTGGTCCAGTTCCTTCACCACCTAAGATTCTTGCTGCAGAGTCTCCATCTTCTATCTTCGTAGAACGTCACAGCGGTGCTGCCAAGGTCTGGTATCTGTGAGAGGATAGTGTGTCAGCGCTTTATTAGCAGCAGACACTTACCTGGACGGATGACGAACCTCGTGCTTGCACTGTTGGTGGACGCGGTGGACTCTTTCGTTGCAGCAGCTGGCCCAGTTTCTTCACCACCTAGGATTCTTGCTGCAGAGTCTCCATCTTCTATCTTCGTGTCGTCTGTACCTATACTTCATTTTACTTATCTTAACTTAACTCTATTTTTGTAATATTTATATTTTCTGCAATACCTGCATCAACTGTAAAGCGCCCTTGAGGTGATATCTCACAAAAGCGGCGCTATACAAATTATTCAATAAATAATAATAATAAATAATTGAGAAAAAATATTTTTTTTATTAATTAACATTAACTCACAAAAAATCGTCAAAATCGCATCGAAATCGTGAAAAATTGGTGTCGTTGGCCAATATTTTATAATTTAAAATACAAATAAATAAAACGATAATTAATGTTTACAAAAATAAAAATTTAGTTTAGTGTATACCAATATTAGTATTTTGGCCTCAAATCCAAACTTAAGTTTTGTATAAAAAGGCCGCGCAGCCGTCCCTCTTAAGCCCCCGCATTCCAAATTTCTACCGATTTATAACAAGTTTCTCGTAACACTTTAAGTTTCTAAGTTCTTAAAAAAATATATGCTATTTTTCAAGATATTATCTGAATATGTGTAGGGCCGAAACGTTAATTACATAAAATTCCTTCGATAGAAAAAAATTGCAAAGTATGCTCCAAAAATTATTATTTACACATTTGTTTCTGTTATATTACAAGTTACAGGTATGAAAAAATTCAAATTGCTTCTTTAAATGCTACTTAAGATATTTCTAAAGAAATTTTTGCTGTATTGTTAATAATTCATGTTTAATTAAATATTTTCACAACTGTCTCTTACGCTTATTGCTTTTAAATCACATTTATTATAGCGCGCTCGCTCCGACATGAAGATTAACCTATCTTTCATTGTAAAATTTCATTCGCCAACTCGAGGGCTTTGGGGGCAGACGTGTCGTTCAACGTTTTAAGATATACAGACGTGCGATTACGTGCAAATATTTGAACCTATAAAGATAATTTTAAGCGTATATCAGTTCATAAATATTGTTTTTTCAAAGATGGGAAATAAGCGAAAGACATCTCGTATTCCAAAGAAAACAATATATCTCCAAAGGGTTCAACGCATGATAGGTGAGAAGAAAAAAGTACAATATTTGATTTTCAAGCTTATATTTATTATAAACATTTGTAATTCATATTTTTATTTATGTATTGTGTAGTAAAAAGTTATAAAAATTATTATTTTATTTTTTTCAGAATACGATAAACAATAATTTATTATAAAAATTAATTTTAATTTTTATTTATGTATTGTGTAGTAAAAAGTTATAAAAATTATTATTTTATTTTTTTCAGAATACGTACTTTGGGAAATAAAACTAATTCCAAAACATTAGAAATTAAGGGGCAAGTTCTTATTAATTTAGTTTGCTTGTTGAGGATACTATATGATCGTGATTTATTTGTGAATTAACTTTCTACGTACACAAATACACACGTCACTTTACATCTGCTCCTTAGAGTAATATTACTCTAAGATCTGCTCTAATGATTCACAATGCAACGATGTCCGAAATATAATATAATATGTAATAATAATATATGGGCCATCTGTTTCAAATAACAATACTCGAACGTGGAATTCAGAAAAATAATGAACGTGCCAGCGAAAAAAGCTATTGAAAGTTCTGAAACTGTGGGGAATATAATTTAATAAAATAAAATACTTTTTGTTTTAAAACCACGATATTTATTAATTTAAGAACCGACCGGTTTCGCTTTACTTAAGCATCATCAGGGTACAAATTAATACTAAACAAGAAGTACACAATGTGTGCATATATATAACAAAATATAGAGGGAGACAACATGATACAAATATAAGCAACACAAAGACGGTCATAAAATACATTAACATAAGTGCACAAGTAATGGAAAAACCGCTAGATAATTATGTAGACTAATGGGTTATACGAATAAATCGGGAGAAACAAAACGTCAACTGGCAAGGTGGTTAGTAGGTAAGGAGAACTGGGAATTTTTTATGGGTTTATTGGAAACAGACTTAATATTGGACTACTTGATATGTCTAATTGATTATTAAGTATCTGACTTTTGGTTTTTACAGCTTTTTTTAATTTCTAGTGCCTCTAAATTGTTTAGTCTGTTACCATGCCCGTTTTTATGTAAGATGTTAGCACCGGTGCTATGACAGAATGTATGATCTTTATCGATCAAATGATTTGCAAATTCGGAAAAACCGTTATTATTGAGGTTTTATTGATGTTTTGTTTCTCCCGATTTATTCGTATAACCCATTAGTCTACATAATTATCTAGCGGTTTTCCATTACTTGTGCACTTATGTTAATGTATTTTATGACCGTCTTTGTGTTGCTTATATTTGTATCATGTTGTCTCCCTCTATATTTTGTTATATATTTGCACACATTATGTACCTACTTCTTGTTTAGTATTAATTTGTACCCTGATGATGCTTAAGTAAAGCGAAACCGGTCGGTTCTTAAATTAATAAATATCGTGGTTTTAAAACAAAAAAGTATTTTATTTTATTAAATATGTCAAACCACAAAGTGATTGCTTTCTACAATAATACAAGAATATAATTTAGTTCAGTGATGTTATTTTTTATGTCGGAAGGAGGCCCTGAAGAAAATAATTTCTCTCAGAGCCTGTGTCATCTTTGAGAATGCTGTATAGAGGGTCTTTTTTGAGGAGGAGGGAGTGAACCTGTCCTGAATGTCAACTGTACAATTTCTACCCAGAATTAACTTTATTGTACGTTTTTTGACTAACCGTACCTTGGTGTTCTATTTTCAATAAACTCTTTAATTATGTTTCAGATGTGAAATCTATACTCCGCTACAGAATGTTTTGCCCAAGCCTTGTAAAGATGCAAAGGCACGGAGGTAATAATAAAATCATTTGAGCCCTTTACTGTTATTTAAAAGGTCACTTGAAGTGCAGTTATAATCAATGATTTTATTTTTTTCTAGCTTCCACGAATAATCTGAAAAGGCATTATCTAAGGATTATACTCTTAAGGAGAATATAGAAAATGTAGATAGGTGAAACGGATTTAAGATTTTCGATGAAATTATTGTGTTGTGAAATATTTATTTTGTTATTTATTACTTTATTTTTTTTTTACAGTTTTACCGTACGCGGTCTTGTTGTAGAGTGGTATATCTAACTGTCATGGAAAGTTTTTTTCTGAGCTTTAAGAGAAAGGTTTCTTAGATACTGGAGTTATTCTAGGGCTATGTTAGATTTTTAACATCGATCACCGTAATGCTTGCCTTCCTGAATAAATCTAATTTTATTTAATCATTTACGGCCAAGATATTTTTGACAATGGTGTGTTTTTATCTTTCTGTATTCCAATCATTTAGCTTTGCTTCTAGGGTTGTGCCCCAGTATTGCTTTTTGGAGACTGTAAACGGATCTCTCGGCATTTAATGAAACTGCAGCAGAACAAAGGCTGTTGCTATATTGACGTTCATGGTATGTTTTGCTCAGATTGACGATAAGGTTTCCAGATCCGCATTTCGCTCGAAGCATGTTTAGCCACTCGAACGATCGCGCGTCAAAAAACTTTTTTCTCCGATTGCTCGCGGTTTTTTGGCGACGAATTTGAATATTTTCCGCCAACATTAAAAAAATCAAACCTCCGAATTTTAATACGGAGACATAAAACTGATTGTAGTGCTATACAGCCAATGAATTCACCTATATTTTTATAATTATTCTATATTTTTAGAATTGATAGATAAATTATTAAAAAATCTTAAACTTTATGAATGCGCGAAATTAGCGTTTTTGTGATTTGAAATTGCCGCCAGTGGCAGTTTTAAATATCTTTATAGAATATTTTCTACGTTTTTATGTTCTCTATGGCCTGTTTGATAACCACAGATGCAAGAATATAATGGGAAAATATTTTTTTGTACGTTATGCTCTCTTCAAAAGTTTGGTTAGAAAATAATTTTTTAAAATTTGAGTGCGTGACGTGTCAAAATTGAAATCACTGTATTATACTATATAATAAATTTACCACAAAAACTGGTATTACGTTAGGAAGATACATTAACTGTCTACAATTATTAATAAGCATAGTCGCCGTGTTGGCTTTATTTTATTCATTTGATGAATTATACAGAGAGCCTATTTCACGATGTCAAAATCATGGTGCTACTTTTTAAATAATTGTAAATTAGAACTGGAGATTTGTAACCATGTTTTTATATAACGTGCAAAACGAGGAAATAAGGCTTAAAATGAGATATACATCATAGATATAAACATTGCCAATATTTCAGGGGGATACTTTGAAAGTTGATGAAATTCACCAATATTTGACGAAAAATCACTACTGACAGCTACCTTAAGGTCAATCTACATAGGGTATATCGGAATATGTAAAATGATGATAAATTTGTATATATATATCAAACCTTTGTATGACCGTAGAATGGCAAATAAAATCATAGTGATAATTTTATATCTAAACGCAAAGGTATCGAAAAAAAATGGATGAGGGGAAAATAATTGATGGAACCAATAATTGATTTATTTATTAAGCCCTAATATCCTTTTAAATCAATATTACAGTTGTATGGTTACAATGAAAGAGCAGTATTTTGATTTAAACATTGTTTACACACTTTGTCATAATAAAAATGTATTCAGTTTATTGGTTTATTCATAATTTAAGAAAATCAATACATAATAATATCATTGTGCCTCGCTATAGAGTGAGATTCTGAGTATCGCTCTGGTGAGGGACCACCATTCAGAATTGAACATTGCTTGAATTGGCTTAGTTATGTTTAGTGACTAGATCTGGAAAAGACTAATACCTTGATACATTAAAATTGCCAAGAATACATACATTTCCTCTTTATTCGTGGGAGCCCATTTATTGGTACGCGCATGACGCTTAAATTGTTTTTTCGCAATCCATTGATCTGCATACCTGTTGGTCTCTCTCGCGATCAGTTCAACGAAATCTGCATCAAAGATTTTAAGAAAGGCATCCACAGGTTTGCCCATTTCGTCGGTATTGAAAGTTGGTCCCGGCGTGCCTGTGAAAGTCTCCCTTATCCCAGTAAAACGTAAGATATCATTAGACCAATCGAAAGAGTAACCTTCAGGCGGCAGAATCAAACGCATTGCCTCACTATCTACCTGGTCTTGTCTACTAAAGTCTATGGCCATAGCGGAGTTAGGTGAAACGTTGATAATATTATGATAAGGTATTGGCGGCATGCAGAAGGTATCCTCATCGCTCTCTTCGTGGTCGACGTCACTCGCTTCGTCATCCTCGTCGCTCGATCTGTCCATTTCTGAAACAACAGAAAACCCAAATTAATTTAATGTGTCTATATTACGATAACCCACTGCCTCTGGTACGGCTTATGACTCGCAATACGATGGTCGCGGGATCAAATCAAATAAATTATATTTGAATAATTAGTGTTATTTTCACACAAAATTCATTTAAAATAATATATATTATATTTGCGGCACGTTCCAGAGTGGAAGATACCCATAGTATCGCCCTGGTGTAAGACCCCATTCAGAATTGAAACGTTGCTTGAAATGGCTTTTGACGGCCGGCATAGTCCAGTGGTAACGCATTGGACTGCCATTCCGAAGGTCGCCGGTTCGAACCCGGCGTGCGCAAATAAATTTTATTTGATTGATTTGTGTTATTTCACAATTAATTAATTAAAATAATAATTAAAATAATATATAGTATATTTGCGGCACGTTCCAGAGTGGAAGATACTACCAGTATCGCCCTGGTGTAAGACCACCATTCAGAATTGAAACGTTGCTCCAAATGGCTTTAGCCGTGTTTAGTGACTAGATCTGAATAGCCAGGTACTTCCCCATCTTCCTCTTTCCCTTCCCCACTTACCTTCAGCCTCACAACATCCCCCAATTGGGGATGCCATAGTCTCACTGGCTCCAGCTGAGGCTCTTGTGAGGTATTCATATAAAAAAAAATATAAAAAGTTAATCAAATACTTGAGGCGGGCAATGTCAGGAGTCAGAATAGCACAGTCAGGTAGGTATGGAATGAAGAAAAGAGTGTGTGTGCCAAGATCGAGTTGCATGGTGGTTCATCCTCTCTGCCTACCGAAATGGCGTGAAGGTAAGTTAGTTAGTTTTATAACTCACGGTTTCCAAGTACAGACTCTTCTAGTACAGCTGCCTCGTCCACGTTACTTTTTCTGCCCATGTCTGACTCTGAAATAAAAGAAAACACAAATTTACAGTAGAATTTGGATATAATGACTTTGCATTTAACGGTCTACTGTTTTAAGTGACGATAATGTAAACTCTAGTAAGGTTTCATAGCTTTTAGTAGGAAAACGTATCCGTTTAAAGTGACCAACTACGTAAAGCGACCTATTTTAATGATAATTTGTCCGGTTACAAAACCCACCTACCAATACAGCCTCGCAACACAATGAGTCCCGTGAAGCGAAAGTGTTTTTTCAATTTAAGAAAAAAATGCTGTATTACACCGTTTAGAAGCCGGTGAATCAAATGTAATCCTCGCAAAGAAGTTCGGCATGTCTTATTTCTCACTCTGCAATACCCGTTACAGAAAAAAGATGTGTAATGATGCATCCACGACATAACAACAATACATTTTGTATGTTTGTTATGTGGAATTTTTAAGTACTATGCTTATTTCCTGCCAATATACCAACAGTGAAACTGTGCTAGGGATATCAATATAAAATATAGATAATTGATTTTATATTGAGCCCCTGGTATGACATTTCAAAAAATAAACTCACCGTTCCCAAACGCCGACAATTCTTCGTAGAATGGTACGTCCACCCACAGCTCGCTGTGATAGCCGGCTTCCGGAGAGAAGAGTTCCCCACTCCGCGATGTCCAAGGTAACGGCTCGGGAGATGCTGCACGGATAGGCATAATTGGTGCATTGGGAGCCGTTGATTGGGTCTGTGCGGGAGTGGACATCCACGGTGGTGGTACGGGTCGTGGCAACGGTGAAGGCGTCCCTTGTGAAAAGGGACACGTTGTTCTCTCCGGAGATGGAATTCTGAAAACATTTACATAAATCATAGAAAATTGTTCTCATTCACGTGTGAAACAGTAAGTACAGTATGTAAATAAACAATAAAATAAGAACTCTGTAAAATATGCACTGAATGTGCCAAATGCACAGAGCGCTGAACTTACCAACTCTCACTGTAAGAGTGGAACGCTGTCAGGAAAAAACAATAATATTGTACCAAGCATCTAAATACGATTACTTACTTTTGTTTAGTTTTTCTTGGAGGTGCGGTAGGGAGCAAAATGCGCGCCGCCTGCTTCTTGAATTTTCGGCTTTCCAGCTCTAGCCGGATGGAAGCAGGCAGGGCCCTAACAGCCTTTAGGGCCTTGACGCGATCCTCTCGCACCAGTAGCAAAGCAGGGTCGCTGTTTAAATAAATACAAATATATGATGAGTTCAACGGCCACAGCAAAGTACTTTCATAAAAAAACATTAAAAAATACTAACACTCCAGACGAGGCTGCAATTGCAGCTCTGCGTTGACGTCCACGTGCAGGTAATCCGGCACCAGCTCGTACCCCATGTCTCCCTTTTCCTCTGCCTCCTCTTGCAGTCAGCACCGCTCTATAAATTTTAAATTGAAAACACTTAATGTAAGTACTTAAATGTTTAAATTTTGTTAAATATTGCACTAATATAAAATTTGAAAATAATTATTGGGTTGTGGAGTGATCCCTTTCCCTGGACGACAGCTGTTTCTTCACAAATTTGGTAAAAGTAAACAAATTAATTAATTATACAACTAAATTACTAAATTTTTATTGTGTGACGAAGGCTTTACACCATTTTACATGTGAAAAAGAGTCAACTTTTTGACATATGACTTAACATAATTGGTTAGCGAATATCTGTATTAATAATGAACCAATTCAAATAAAACTTATATATATCTCTTTGTTTTGAATCACTGTGATGGAATATCTATATTTCAAATGCGCGAGTGCAGTATTTAAGACATTATTGTAAATCAAAAACAGATGACGTCTTCAGTTGACGTAATCTTACACAAAAACTTCAACCAAAACAATATAATACAAACAAACGAATTAAAAACGCATTTCAAAGATAGATAAGTCAATCATGATTACACAGATATATAATTATGCGTTAAAAACCCAATAAATTAATTACTTACGGCATTTTAGGAAGAGTCCAAAATTTCGTGAATGTTGAAAATTTATAATTTTGTTTTTGACAGGACGCCATAAAAAAACCGCGAAAACTCGTTAAATAACACTTCAAAGACAACGGATAAGTTCATAGACAAAGAGAATATATTATCAGCTATTCGATAAAACAAGTAGCTGGCCATGGAAACGTTTTAAATAATTACAATAAATATTTTACGAATGGTAGAAAAATCGGTCCATTTTTGGACCGATATCAATCGCAGAAAAATAAAAGTGGTCGATTTTTCGACCGAAATCGTTCCAGTGGTTAGGGTAATAAGTTTATAGTTTAGGGTTCTTTCACCGTATTTATGGGAACATTTCAGAACCACCAATCTTTCATTTTGAGTGAATCTTGTGTTTGTGATTAAATTATATTTGACAATTTAAACAAATAATATTTAGAGAAGTTCAAAATAAAATTGAAAGTTCACTGAAAGCTTAAACTATTAAAAGTAGTAATTTCATAAAAATGTAAATAAATAGAGCCCCTTTCACATTTTAGAATGTAATTTTATGTTGCTTACATGTTTTATTACTCTTTATAATTATTGAATTGTTTAAATGAATAAATAAATAATTACAAAAAAGTCTTCTGATTTGTCCTCAGGAAGCACTAAGGATCTTTCTAACTATCTTTATAATATAATAAATTTGATGAGCATAAAAATGTAAACGTGTATATAATTTATATAAATGTACAAAAGTAGATATTACACGTGTACAAATATTATATTGCGCATATTATACAAGATGTCGGGGGTAAAGTGCACAAACTTCGGGAGGTGATTCTAATTGATAGTACAAGTAAAAAAGAAAAAAAACTTTTTTTGGAATTCCAACGTTTTAAGATAGTTTTCGAGTAAAAAAGTTTAATTTTTTGTATAGAAAAAAAAACAATTTCTTAAAAATAAATTTTTGTGGAAAAAATTTGGAAATTCGAATAATTTCCATTTCTTTTTTACTTCTTCTAGCATTTAGAATAACCTCCTGAAGTTTGAGCACTTTACCCCCGGACACCATAATATAAAGATAACCATATAAGAAAAACCTTATTGATGTAAAAATATATTTATTGATTTTATAAAAGTTATAAATTACTTTTATAAAAGTGATAATAGTATTTTAGTAAAGTAAAGTAATTTGTATACCTATACAAATAACTTTCGTAAATGTTTTTTGTAAAATTAAAAAAAAATTAATTAATTAAATCCGTAATAAAACCCATATTTTGAGAACCATCTTCATTTCGACTTCGTTCTAATTTGCTCGGTGCTAACTAAAAATGGGTCTGTTTTTCTAAAATTGCAATAGATGTCGGTAATTTAATTTCGTTATTTAAATTATTAAATAATCTCCAAAATTATTCCTAATACGAATTCAGACACCTCTGTCGGATTCTTTTAACACTAAATATTGTTTATTTTGTGGGTGTTGCCCAAATCTAAATTCTTTACGCGGAAAGCGGGCCCCTAACCAGAAAAGAACACTTTAGCTGTTATCTCACAATCGTCAATTTAGATGTCTTCATAAAAACTTTCGGTAAAATGGTTTTATGGGGTTCGCTACCAGGCTAATTACAACCGTGACTTTTGGGTTGACGTTTATGTAATATAAGTAAGCCCAAAAGTAACGAGCCGCCACTGTTTACAACGCATATTCACGAGGGGACAGTCTGGTGGTATTGAGTTAAACTTTCCTAGCTATCTTCTTATCATTTTCAAAATCTGCAAATATATTTAATCATAAACTTTTACTTTTGTTTCTTAGATCCGACAATAGTGAGGAAAAATTAGTTCAAAATGATTATTTTTAATGTACTGTATATTTTGTTATTTTATAAAAAAAGAGCTGTACGCAGGAACACTGGAGGGTCTACAGTCGTTCATAATAATTAAACGTAGCTTCGGTTTTATTAAAATAAAGAGTGTTGACGTGTACGACGTAGGAGATAAACAATCAATTTCCTTATACCGTTGTTGGGATAGTGGGGCCCCTCCAATGTATTGCGTTCATAAATGTCTCCAGAATCAAATTATGATGAACATATTGATAGGTGGGTCAAATCCCAGCACTGCAAAGAATGGAAGAGGGCGCCTGGAATGAGACATTCCAAAGTACTCATAAAAGGACCAGATCCTAGACCCTAGACGAACCAAGAAACTACTCGATTTGGACAGAAACTCGCCGAGGGAACTGGTAGGACTACTAACGGGACACTTACATCTAAAGAGACACATGCAGATATTGGGAGTGGAAAACACCAATACATTCAGGAAATGTGAAGAGGATGAGATACTCCAATTCATCTATTTTCTTTGTTATTTGTTTTTGGGGTGTTTTGCCGTGTTGCGCTAACTCCTTCTTTAACCAACGTTTCGGACAGCATTGCAGTGTCCATCATCAGGGCAAATGTGTTATTTGGATACTGCAATGCTGTCTGAAACGTTGGCTAAAGAAAGAGTTAGCGCAACACGGCATAACACCCCAAAAACAAATAATAAAAAAACTTTTGGCCGTGAAATCATATAGATTTATAGGCGTTCGAACATCCCATTTTAATTTAATTTCTTACCATTTTACTAGTAAGGAATCACTAGGTTAACGAACTGCCTTGCAGGAAATTTTGATATTTTCCACATGTTCTACAACGTATTTAAATATGAAATATGATTGTTCAAGGCTTAACATTGTAATCCTACTTTTGAAATTTTATTTTATCCCAATTGTAAATGTATTTGGTATTCACTTTTTTTATTTTTTATTTACCGATATTGCAATGTACTGGTTTATACTGTTTTTGCAAATAAATAAATGTGCTGCAAAAATCGAAGGATACCATCTTCGTGTTCTAAATGTAGTTTTAATTAGAGTTGAAAACTGGCTCAAGGATTCACACAAAAATTAAAACCAGTTTCGGAATATAAAGATAAATTTCTAGCTGTGGATGTATCTGCGTAAGCATTTGGAAGGAAATCATTCACATGTTTGAAGGGCATATATAAAATGCAAGATGCAGACTGTGTGCTACAAAAATCTGAGGAAACCATTTAATTTGTTGGGTGTAGTTTTAATCAAAACTGATGATTCGCACAAAGATTAAAAGATATATCATAATATTGATATTCTTAAATTAAAAGCTGTATTGTCTTCCGAATGATGTGTTAAAATTTCAGTTGTGGATCAATCTGCTGTAGTGATTCCAAAAAACCGTTTGAATGTACCGAATAATGTGTTAAAATTTCAGTTGTGGATCAATCTACTGTAGTGATTCTAAAAAAACCGTTTGAATGTTCCGAGTGAAGTTTAAATTCTAGTCTCACCATATGCTGCCAAATTCCTAGGAAACTCATTGGTAATTATTCGGAATCGCCGGCCACGCATAAT
This sequence comes from Hesperophylax magnus, assembly GCA_026573805.1. NCBI lineage: Eukaryota > Metazoa > Arthropoda > Insecta > Trichoptera > Limnephilidae > Hesperophylax > Hesperophylax magnus. The sequence goes on along the minus strand of JAIUSX010000149.1, from coordinate 2,198,212 downwards.
ACCATTTTTTAAATAAAACCTTTTTATTCAACTTAATTAACATAAAAGGAAACTATCTTCATTTGTGAAATTTTAGGCAAATTTTTATGCACATTCGCCTTCGTGAAATGGGATTGTATGAGATAACAGCCAAAATAATTTATGTTGATGACATTTTCTTATGTTAGTATTTCCTGATTACGAGTTTATTAACATTAAATCTATGCAAATTAGGTAGGTACTTTTTTGTTATTTGTTTTTGGGGTGTTATGCCGTGTTGCGCTAACTCCTTCTTTAGCCAACGTTTCGGACAGCATTGCAGTGTCCATCATCAGGGCAGATGTGTTATTTACAAATAACAAATAACACATCTGCCCTGATGATGGACACTGCAATGCTGTCCGAAACGTTGGCTAAAGAAGGAGTTAGCGCAACACGGCATAACACCCAAAAACAAATAACAAAAATACTTTGGGCAGTGAAAATCTCAAATCATATTAGGTAGGTACTATTTTGGCGGAATTGGAAATGAAAAAAATTAAATAATTTAATTGGAAAATCTGTCGATTCACATCAGATTCGAATTTACCTAGGTTAAGTTAAATATGTGTCTGTACAGCCGCGAACACTACATGGCTTTATATTTTTATCGTGAACAACTTTAGCAAGCAACATTTTAGATCCTTGATGAAATTACGCATTGGCTTACGATGTTTGACAACTGTCAAACATCTCGGCGATGTGCCTAGTCTGTTACACTAGACCTTATATAGTAGATAGCGAGATGTCAAAGGGGTAGGAAAGTTTAGATTTTACTTTACCCTTTAGTCTACCACTAAAACTTTCTAACTGCACTCGGAACGCGAGAATGGTTTTCCCCGAGTTGCGTCGACAGATGAGTCCGCAAATGGAATATTAGCGACGGTTTTAAATGTGTTTCAAGACCAGATTGAAGTAATGTACCCCTGTTCACTGCTGTACGTGGTCCGAAGAATTTAAATACCTAATAAGATGGGGGGGGGGGTTATTAGAGTTTTGTTGAAGTATTATATTGTATAAGTATATTTTATAATTTTAAATTTATCTACTTAGTTGCAATAATTATTATCTAATCGCAGTAATGCAGCTATAGAATATCTAGTAACTTTAAATAATTTATCTACTTAGTTGCAATAATTATTATCTAATCGCAGTAATGCAGCTATAGAATATCTAGTAACTTTAAATTTATCTACTTAGTTTTTAATAATTATTATCTAATCGCAGTAATGCAGCTTTAGAATATCTAGTAACTTTAAAGTTATCTACATAGTTGCAATATCTGATCGCAGTAATACAGCAAAAATAATAAAAAGGTTTTTATTAAAAGTGTGTGTTTTTCAAAGGAGATTGTACTTTTGACCACCCTCCCGAATTCCGAATGATTCCGTAATCTTCACGATGCCGCATTCCACAAACGCATGTGGCTTGCTCGGTGCATAACGGCGGAGCCAGCGGCACGTACGTTGAATGACGAATTATATTTTATTATCCAATTCTTTTTCAATATTTCAGGTTTTATGATGAAAGTTTTTTAAAAATAAATTAAGCATATTAAGCAAGCATACTAAAAATTATTGACAACAGTATTGAAAAACCAAAACTCATAGTGTAACGCTGTGTTACAGGACGGCACGGCGAAGAGGTTTTTAGCACGTTACGTTAACAGTTAAAGTCAGAATACCATTTTTTACACAATAAATTTACGAGCGTCGTAAATCCCAACCTAAAATATGAATAAACTGTTCACATAGCTTCTTTGTTTGATAGATAATATCGGAAATTAACAGCTAATATCTATGACCTAAGCTTTGGTTGTATTTAGTAATGTACGGCATTGGATCATTTGTAGGTGATTCCGACTTGGTATAAACAGATGAAAAATATTAGAGAATATTTTCATCTCCATAATTTACGGAAAAATCATAAAGATGCAATACTTTTGAAAAACTGTCCCGACTTCTTGCTTGATGAAGTTTCAAAACGATTGTTTCATACTGTGATTTAGAATACTTTTTGACAGATTTGTTTTTCAAGAATCGATTGTTCAAGAATAGATTAGTCTATGACAATGAATCGACATATTTCTATGGTCAAGAATATATAGAAAAGTATCGATGTTACGATTATCATCGATATCGATTGTTCACATCGCTAGTCGTAATCAGTACTTACTACTTTGTCGCGGAGTTGTCATTTTGACCAGGGGCATTTCTCTCAGTTTTGGCCTTGAAACTCATTTTAAACCGCCACGCCCACCTCAAAATTCTTATAGAAAACGAATAATATGGCTAAAAGTTCAGATCTCATTGGTTAGAGCAAAAGGATTGGTTTGATCTCTCGCTCTCTGCCATAATGACTCGTGTAACAGAAAGAGATGACGGAATTTTGCCGTTTGACAGTTTTCAAATTCATTCCAACAAAATGAGAGTGGTTTATTTATACACGCGGGTTGTCATTTGCTGCCGAAATACTATCATTTCACGTCGAAAATATTGCGTGTTAAAGTTGTTCGAGATAAAAATACAATATAAGCCAGTATAGTGTTAGCGAGTTACAAACATATATTCAACCTACCTACGTAAGTTCAAGTTTAAAGTGAATTGACAGTTTTTAGGTTATAACGTAACATACTTGGTCTTCCTCAACAACGTATAAATGTTATTTATTATATCGACCAACTTATTCATGTTATTGATTAGTGTTATCCTGTATTATCTTATTGTTTTGGTGAAATTAAAGTTTTGAAACATATGTAACAATGAGTTCAAAATAGGCAGAAAAATGTCGGAATTCATCGTCGTACTGTCGGACAATCATGTTTTGGAATTTTTCTTGTAATTTTGGGTTTCTTCTTCTCAGATTAACAAGTTTCATCTTAAGGAAATAAACTGTAAAAGTTCATTTTCTTAGTCAGGTGAACCTTGCCCTCGGAAAACATTTCGACATTTTTCTGCTTCAAGGACATTTTTATTTTTATAAAAGTTTTTTTGGGCTAGTGAGTGAACAGAGTAGGCTGAGAGCAATTATGTTGTTTATGGTCGCATCTTTTTTAAATGGCCTTGAGTTTCCTCTACCTTGTCTACTGCTTTGCTCCGCACGGTAGGTACTGCTTGTATATCTGTGGTTAAGTACTGTATAATTCCGTTACATACAAAAAGCCCGAAGATATCGATCTAGAGAGTGGTATATTTATGATTTTGACACTTCGACATCTCAAATAAATTAGCCGCTATTAACCTAAAGATCCATTATAAGACAAGAGGTTAGTGGAAAATAAAAAAGAATTCTGAAAACAAATAGAAGTACGGTTCCATGTTACATAGACAGGAATTTTGTCCATCTCTTGTGGCTATGTCAAAAATGAACGTCAGTCATTGAATAATTGGCTCTCCGTCTCGCGGGTTTTCTTGTCGCTAGTAATGATTATTACCCCATCTTTCTAAAGTAATTTCCTATGAACAAGACATTAATGGTGTTTAATTTACGTCACTCATAAGATTAATTGAACAACCAACACATTTAAAGCAAACATTTAATTATTGCAGAGCTTGTACTTTTCTAGTGACGTTTCTTCGGCGACGTTTATTAAAATATATAATGTAACCTCGTTTCATTTATTCATGCACGAATGTTTAGGTATATTATGAAATTCAATTCGCAAATGAGTCTTCTATCTGTTTATCTTAATTTATGGTTTCATTAGATTAATTATTTTTTTACAAAAAGATGCTCCTACGATATCCGTTTTTATGTTTTCAGTCGACTAAAGTTTTATATTAATCTGAAGATTATTTTTATTTATCTAATTATTGACACATTTTATGTATATTTTTATTTAATTACATTTGGGAATGTTAGCCTACTGGGTGCTTTACCCGTGCTAAAGCCCCCGTTTTACGTGTTACAAAATTGTGTATGTAAATAAAATGGACCAAAACGTATTTAAATTACGTAAAATTAAACGATTTTAAATGAAATATTAAGAAAAGTAAATTTAAAAAAAAAAAAAAATTACTAAGGCAGTTAAAAACTGCAAAAAAGCATTCTGAATATAATAATCGGTCCGGTTGCATATGTTTGACTAGAGTGATTTTAGACTAGAGTGATTGTTATTTTCAGCTGAGAACAATTACCATCACAAAACAAGACGCTATCACAGCAGTACCATGGATCTTCCTAACACAGAGAGTGTTTCCATAAAGAGTGAACCATGGTCGCAGGAAGAAAGCTCAGGTGAAATGGCGTATACGGATATACAAATCGACCTTCAAGATGTGAAGAAGGAACGTTTTATTAAAACAAGTAAGTCGCATTGTGAATATAAAAAAGATGTTTCAGATGGACGCAGTTAGGACAGCTGCTTGTTTTCTATTTCCCCTCCTGTCGACCATCGGTATTCTTGATTTTCCTTTATATTTTTGCTTTATTTAACAACATACTGACGTTTCTAATTTCCCTAAGCTGTTCCCCACCATATTTTATCAACTAAATGAATCCTCTCACGTTCTCTATTCCAAAAAAAGGTATGTTGCTCAATGCAGTTCAATGACAAAATTATCTTTCATTGGAAAAATCCAGTTATATGTTTTTCGTGTTTTGAAAAGTTTAAAATTTCTGGAAGTAAACGAAAATCTTCATAGATATAATTTTCTTCTAAACAGCTTATTATGTTTTCATTTAAAAAAATTTTAACGGTGATTATTTTGTTTTCGAATTTATTGAATTAAATAAAACTGAAAGTTTCTATGTCAATTGAAATTTGGATTGTGAATGGAAAATTAAAATATATAGGTGATTAAATGTTTTATTTTCAAGAAACAATTAAATTGGTTAAATTATTAACCCAATAATCGTATTTTCGGCTTTAGATTTAGCGTATCAATAATTATTTTAATATTAGAAAGATATTTCGTGACAAAAGCAAAAATCAGGTTAAGTGGTAACTTTTAAATTGAACGAAACAACATTAATTATAGATATAAACATAAAAATGAAATAGTTTTAGACCACTTTAATTTTATTAGACAATGCTAACAAACTGCTTTAAATATAAAAAAAAAACGGTTTCGGAAAAACCCTTCATTCATCAGGAGAACAGTAAGATAAAAACTTAATATACACAATACTGACAGATACGTATACATTTTTAGGTGTTGGAGTGTGTAGCGACCAAAGGGGAACGAGTTATTGGGTGATTTCTGGGAAGAACAGAGCGGTTTACTGGAGATTTGTCTATTTGAAATTTATTTGTTTATTCAATAAACTAGAGTTATTATTTATGGATTTTACTTTGAACTTTGAAGCACTTGAAATATAAGTTATTCTACACTAAGGTTCTAGGCTGTATAGTTTGATGATGACGCGTCTTCACGAAATTGCAAGTCCGCAGGGTTGCCTCAGAGCTACGAGTCTGCAGCAGGGCTGCCACATCTTCTCAATATCTGCATGAATAATATCATTCCCCGGGCTGGATTCTAAGAATGAATGGTTTAAACAAGGCTCTGGCTCGTTTCTTGCGTTTAAGAAAAATGCAGGATCATGACTGCCATATAAGTATTCCCATTTTGGCCGTTACACCAATCACTAAACATGTTAATTTATTCAATATTATTGTACTCTTTAAAATAAAATATCTTTTTTAAAAGATCCATTGCTTTGCATTAATAAGATGATTCCATTAAAATCTGATGAACTTGCTTATTACACACGTTTCTATTTTAACTGCTTGAGAGGGATTAGTCTCACTATCATTATTTGGTTTATGGACGGATAAATTAAAATCTACAGAAAATATTTCGTTAGAATCCGTTTTTTGATATTTATATTAGCTTGACATTCGTTTCAGTACTCCCTGTACAGATGAAACATTTTAGGGGTGCCAAGTTCTGAAGTTTTTGTAGAAGAATCTGGACGTAGAATATTTTAAAAATAAAACCAATGTGCCAAGTAATTTGTAAATAATCTGCATTGAAATCATAATATAAATAGATTTCCTTTAGGTTGTATGGCGCTATAACTTACCTTTATAGCTGGCCATTTAATGTGTATAGTGTAGATTGTGGTAAAGTAAAAAGATGTAGTTTGATAATTTAAGTTTAATGAAAATACGTTACACTATAACACGAATTTAATATCAGAAGGATTTTGTAGGAACCGAGAATTGTCGACTGCCAGGCCGGACTCGAGAAACAGGAATGTCGGCCGGTAACGGAACTACTAGCGAGCTCTGCTTTCGGGTTGCGATCCCCAAAACAGTGTTTCCGTATGTAAAAATATTATTTAGGTTGGTTGACAGTTCTTGACTCCACATACCTTCCCCCCAGTGTTAACGATACAGAAAAGAAAAAAATTAGGGGTTCTAAAAAAAAAATGTTACACAAATTGCATGACGTCAGTTACATAATATAAACGAATTCAATATGTGACGTCATTGCAAAATAACATTAGCCTATGCGTTCAGAAAGATATATCTTAAATGGTAAGGTTACTTTATGAATAATACATTTATATGTTTGTGAACGCATTGGCATGAACAAATTCCTACATAACTAATAATAACATTATTTAAAAGTTAAATCCTTTTAAAAATATGTTGTTATAATTACATGTTCGGAGCATGTACTGCATCTAGGAACTGTATGTTTTTATTGGAGCGTTTACTGCATCGACAAATTTTCTATTTATAATTGGAGCATTTACTGCATCGACAAGTTTTATATTTTGTATTTATTTTCAAAACCAAAAGTTGCAAACAGGTGCATTTAAGACTTTAATGTTTAAAAACAATAAATGGTATTACAACATTTGACAAAAGTGGTTATTATTTAACTTATCTAAACCTTTTTATATGGTTATGCATCTACGAACAGTGTTGTCGGAGCATGTTATGAAATTAAGCATAAGTTAATTATAAAATAAAAAGTAGGAATCTATTTCCAGTTGTATATATTTTTAATAATGCATAAAAACAGTGTTCGGAGCATGAGTTGTCAATTATTGAGTTATTTTAAAGTTGATTATTCTAAATATTATTTATTACATATTTAAATAACTACAAATTTGTCTTATAATATAGGAACATGATATCAATGTATAAAGTATGAACAGAAGTGTTTCTTCAATCTTTGAACAAAATGAAACGACTATTAATGTCTCTATATTATAAAATTATTTATATCCGTGTTATGGAAAAAAAGAAAAAAATACATATTTAAATGTTTTTGTAAAAGTACATATAGCAATAGCATGGCTGTGAGTACATAAATCTAAATCTTTATCTTTGAGATTACAAGATAATTAAAATTATAACAAAATAACTGTCATATGTTCGTAGAATGTGTTTGTATAGATAATATTATCAAATGGCTATGTTTTCTTACGAACAAATGACAATGGTTCAATTCTGTAAAAAATAATACATATAGGTCTCAACGACATGTTACATCAGATGCATGATTGGGAATATTTGATGTAGCATGGTTAAAAGCATTTATATTTATAACAGAGTCATCACATATAGTGGTAAGTTATTTCTAAACAAGGTTTATACAAAAGTTGTCGCATATAGCGAAATGGATAATTATCCTAGAAAATATATGTATATGAGTTTGCACTATAATATGGTAAGTGAAAAGTTAGCTAGGTAACTTTGTGCGATTACATGATATCACTTCATGGTTTTAAAGGATGAAAGTATTCATCGTAATAAGGTTTTTTATAAAATGATAAAAAACGTAGTAATTTGCAAAGTAATTATAATAAGAAAGGTCAGGTTTTCATCAAGAACCTGTACACTTAAATATTATGTATGTAACAGTAATTTAAAGAGAAATAAATGTAGGTATATGGAATTCAATCTTTAAATCGATAGCAAGAGTAGATTCTTAATCAATGTTTCTGTCATAAGTTACAGAAAATTTATGTGTTAGAAAATTATGTCTTTTTTATGCATTAGTATGTACCGTATCTTTTTGGAAAATGGACTTGTCGACCTGATCTTGTTGTTGTTTTTGCTTCAGGTGAGTCTGGCATAGATGTATGATCTGAAACATTTTCCTCGGTGGGAACGAAGGCTGGTTTCCCTCGTATGGGTTTTGTAACGGTTTTTTAACACTGTCTGTCCGCAGAAATACGTGCGTAGAAACGGGAAGTTCCGAGTGTACAAAAAATTTTCTTGAGCTGTGATTAGAGGTAGGGGTTGAATTAATTAATTCAAATTTCCTCTGTAAACGTCCGATATAAGTATCGGGTTCTTCTCGTGGAGTACTTGTGAAGAAGTCGCAGGGAAGTTTAAGAGTTCTTCCATAAGTAAGTTCGGCTGGCGAACATTTCAATTCTTCACGAACGGTAGATCTCAGGCCAAGTAATATAAGTGGGAGGGTTTCCATCCAGTTTTGCTCACCACTTGCCATGAGAGATGCTTTTAAAGTACGATGCCAACGTTCTATAATTCCATTCGCTTGGGGATGGTACGCTGTGGTTCTTAAGTGTTTAATTCCGAATTTCTGAGTAAGCTTTTTAAATAAATGACTTTCGAATTGACGACCCTGGTCCGAAGTTAAGGTTATCGGTACTCCATGTCGTGCGATCCAGTGGTTCGTCAGTGCTGAAGCTACTGTCTCGGCTGTAATGTCCTTTAAAGGAATTGCCTCGGGCCAGCGGGTAAATCTGTCTATTATGGTTAATAGGTACTGGTACTCGTTGCAAGCTGGCAATGGGCCTACGATGTCAATATGTATGTTGCTGAAGCGATCTTCTGGTAATAAATACGTTGCCGGGGGGGCAACCGTATGTTTGGAGATTTTAGCTTTCTGACAAGCGATGCAGTGCTTCACGAAGTATCTTATGTCAGCTTTCATGTTTGGCCATACAAATCGTTGTTTGATAGTGTTAGTTGTTCCTGCAACGCCTGGATGACATACGTCATGTATGCTCTGTATGACAGTTTTTCGCATGTCTAGTGGTACAAAAGGTCTGACATGACCTGTCGAGATGTCGCACCATACTGATGTGTCTGTGCCAGGGATCACCATTAGTCGTAAGGATAGGGAGGAGTCATCTTTTGCCTTAATTAATTCGTCGTCTTGACTCTGCGCTTGTCCCATTTCCTTGTAATCAATAGTAGGACTGTTAATCTCTTCGACCCGAGATAGAGTGTCAGCTACTGTGTTTTGGTGTCCCGAAATATGCCTTATATCTGTAGAAAACTGCGCAATAAAATCCAGTTGTCTCTCCTGGCGTGGAGAACTAGACGCTCGTTTTTTATTGAAGGCGAAGGTGATAGGTTTATGGTCAGTATAGATAGTGAACGTGCGACCTTCTATGTTGTTTCGGAAATATTTTACAGCTTCGTAGACACCTGTTAGTTCACGATCGAATGTGCTATATTTACGCTGCGGTGTTGTAAATTTCTTAGAAAAAAATCCGAGAGGTTCCCAAGTGTTATTTTTAAATTGTTGTAAAGAAGTTCCAATTGCCATGTCAGAGGCATCTACCATGATGGCAATTCTTGAGTTGGGATCTGAGTGTGCTAGGAGGGCTGCATTCGCGAGTTGATTTTTACAATCATTGAATGCTGCTGTCAGCTCCTCGTTCCAAATGAGTGAACGCTTGTCGTTTTTCTTGTATCCTTTAATACAGTTAAATAGTTTTTCTTGAGTGTTAATGGAATTTGGGAGGAACTTGCGATAATAGTTCAACATTCCTAGGAAGCGTCTTAATCCGTTTGCAGTTTTTGGCAGCGGAAAGTCGGTAATAGCCTTGACTTTCTCTTTGATCGGTGTCATTCCCTCTGAAGTGATTGTGTGACCAAGAAAGTTAACAGTTGTCACACCAAAATTACACTTTGAAACGTTTATAACGAGGCCATTATCGGCGAGTCGCTTAAATAGAGTATCCAAATATTTCCTGTGTTCTTCTTCGTCTTCTGAGGCTATCAGGATATCGTCCAGGTAGACAAAACAAAAATCAAGGTCTCTGGCAACTGCGTGCATAAATCGTTGAAAGGTCTGTGCAGCATTTGAGAGGCCGAATTCAAATAGGCCAAATGGTGTGATTATGGCCGTTTTAGGGATATCCTCTGGTTCAACTGGTATCTGGTGGTACGCTCGAGTGAGATCTATAGTGCTGAAGATTCGTGCTTTCAAAAGTTTGTGCGAAAAGTCGTGAAGTTGCGAAATGGGATATTTGTCCGCCAGAGTTTTTGCATTTAATCGCCTGTAATCACCGCATGGTCTCCACTCTCCATTGGGTTTCCTCACCATATGTAATGGGCTTGCCCAATTACTCTTTGATGGTCTACAAATTCCTTGTTCCATTAAGAATTTAAATTCTTTCTTAGCGGCTTCCAAAAGGGCTGGTGCCAGTCTGCGGGCACGTTCTGTAACTGGGGGTCCTTTGGTCTCGATACAATGGGTGACGGAATGTTTTCTAATTTCTGGGATTTTCATATTTGGTCTAGTTAAACATGGGTATTTATTCAAGATATCGCCGTACTTTTGTGATGATGCTATTGTAGAGATGCCAGAAGTAGGTCCTTTGAAAGTGGTGCCTTTGATTTGTAGTCCTGTCGATTGATCCAATAACATTGCTTTCTTTAAGTTTACCGTAAGATTGTAGTGATGGAGGAAATCAGCTCCGAGTATAGCTCTCGATACATCAGCTACGATGAAGCGCCACTTCATTGCTCGGCGTAGACCGAAATTGAGTTCTGTAATTTTTGTGCCATATGTTTTAATAGGTTTACCGTTTGCGCCTTATAATGTTGTTGGAAAATTGTCAGAAGTTATACATTTCGTACGATGGTCTTTATTTCTAGGAATAACAGAAACATCTGCACCCGTATCTACTAGAAATTTCTGTCTGGTTTCTAAATCGTAAATGAAGAGACGACAACTGTTGTGCGGAAATTCACACGTCCCTACTTGTGGATTTCCATTAGCGTTTCCCGCGTTCGTGCTAGCATATGTGCATGGCTTGTAGCACCGATAAGCCTTGTCGCCGTACTTTGCATGCGGTTGGCAATATCCAAGCGTCTTTATAGGAGATTTACCGCGAGACCTGGACCTGGGTCTCCAAGCGGTAGATTGCTGAGGTGAACTTGTTGCTGGTTGGGAGTAATCTCTTCGACGTGGGCTTTGGTACCTGCGGCCACGGAAGTTGTGGGACTGGTCGTCGTTCTGATTGCTTTTCGACAATTTAAGTTGTTTCACTTCTTGGGTTAAAGAAACAATCTGGTCTTGTAGATTTTGTAGAATGGTGTTTAATCCTGATTCGGGATGCGACGGGCCTGGTTTGTGATTTTCCTCCACCGCGCTGCATTCAGGTTTCTGATAGACCTCTAAAATTTTATCAGCGGCCGAAGCTAGCTGATCTATATCGTTGTCGGGGAGTGCTGATAGAATTGCTTGGGCGTGTTGAGGCAAACGCTGCAGCCAAAGAGTCTTCACTATCGCACTTTTATTAAGCATTGGTCCCGCCAATTCTACCATATGTCGTAGAAGTCCAGTGGGTTTCCTGTCTTCCAACTGGATTCCTGTGAGTAGACGGGTCAGGCGTTTCTCTTCCGAATCCTGCAGGCGCTCAATCAATGCAGCTTTTATTCGTACATATTTATCTTTAGGCGGTGGTTCAATAACTATATCACTAACCAATTGTAGTGTTTCGGAGTCCAATGCCGCGACGATTGTATTGTATTTGGTAAAGTCTTCCTTAATTCTGGAATTTGAAAATTGTGCTTCTGCCTGGGCAAACCACAAGGCTATATTGGTTTTCCAGCAAGCTGGTAGGCGTACAGATACATGGTGCACGTTTGCTTCCGAATGTGCTGCGCGTTTTTTTTTTTTTTTTTTTTTTTTTTATTAATATCAATAGCAAAATTTGTACAATATGTAGGTTTAAAGTATAATATAAGTATATTTTTTGTATTTTTTTCACAGTCCTCCTCACTAGGGTTTCCTGTTCTGAGGCGGCCTGTAGTTTTTCTTAAATTTTTGTATTTAGTTTTGAATTGTCTTTACATTGTCTTCATAATGTTTGTAAGTTGATTATTACTTTGATCTCTAAGCCATGTTTTGACTTTTGTTTTAAATATATTCATTTCGTTTATTTTTTTGGTTTCATTTGGTAGAGCATTGAACAATTTTATAGCATGGAATTTATTATTTCTCTGTCCAAAGGATGTGTTCAAACTGGGAGTAATCAGGATATTTTCGCTTTTTGCCCTGGTTGTGTATTTATGTTGGGCAGTGGAGTATTCGGATATGTTTTTTTTCAGTTTAAATAAAATATTTTTTGAATATAGTTTCTGTACATTGTAAACATTGAAGTTTTTGAATATTTCTTCTGTCGGAGTTCTAAGCGGAACTTTCAGTATAGTCTTTAATACTCCTTTTTGTGCTATATTGAGCCGCTCTGTGTGAGTGCTCAAGGCAGACCCCCATCCAGTTATTCCGTACTCTATTTGTGATTGACACAAAGCATAGTATACTTTTTTAATATCGTTTATATTGAGGATATTGCGAATGTTTCTAAAGAAGTATATGTACCTGGTTAGTTTTTTTGTAATTACATCTATATGTGAGTTCCAACGGAGATTATCATCAATTTCAATTCCAAGATATTTGATGCTTTTGGAGTGTGCTATAGTGGGACATGGGCATGATAAGGATTGATTTTTTTGATAAATTCCTTGGCATGAATGTAATTTGAGATTAAGGTCCTCTGACGGCTGCCCTCTGGCTGTTTTAGAAAATGTCAGATATTTTGTTTTATTGACATTAAGCGTCAGGGAGTTTCTTTTAAGCCAGTTTTGCAGGAGACCAAGTCCGTGTTCAGCTTCTTTGTAGGTATTTATCCAATCTTTTTCTTTAAATAAAATTACTGTGTCATCAGCAAAACTAATGATTTTTCCTCTTGTTTCTAGGTTACAGATATCATTAATGTATATTAAAAATAATATCGGACCTAGTACGCTTCCTTGTGGTACTCCATGGTTGATTAGGAGAGGTTTGCTTTTTCTCTTATTAATTTGGACGCTCTGTGTACGCTCCGTCATATAGCTTTTTAGTAAGTTTAGTGTTGTACATGACATACCAATTTTTGAAAGTTTTGAAAAAAGTATTTTGTGATCTATTGTGTCAAAAGCCTTTTGTAAGTCTATGAAGATTGCCAAAGTTTTTTCTCCACTGTCTAAACTTTTAGTGATCATATCGGTAATTTTTTCTATGGCGTCACTAGTACTTAAGTTCTCCCTAAATCCATACTGAGTTTTTGATAATTTTTTATTGTCTTCTAAGTAGGATAAGAGTTGTTTTTTTAGTATTCTTTCCAATATTTTTGAAAATGTATTTAGTAGGCTTATTGGTCGGTAATTGTTTATGTCATTTTTACATCCTTGTTTAAATATTGGTATAACAATCGCTTTTTTGAGGGCTGTAGGGAATATGCTATTCGTTATAGACATGTTGACTAAGTATGTAAGTGGTTCGATAAGTTCTTTACAGAGATATTTTATTGCGTTGGTTGAGATTGTGTCCTCCCCTGAAGAAATATTTGATTTTAAAGAAGAAATTGTGTTTTTGATATCGTCAGCTGTAATTTGTTTAAAATTGAGCTGATTTCCTTGCTCAGGTGGTTCGTTTATTTGTACATCTTCATTACATTTTGTAACTTGCTTTGCTAGATTTGATCCTATATTTATGAAAAAATTATTGACGTATTCAAGTATTTGGTCAGGATTATCAGCGTATGTCCTGGGAACATTGTTTATATTCAGCACGTCAATTGATGTAACGTTGGCAGATTTAGAACTGGTTATTTCATTTATTATTTGCCACATTTTCCTGGGATTTTGTTTACAATCTGCAATTTTTTTCTTATAGTAGGTTTCTTTTGTACACATAATAACTTTTTTGCAAATGTTTCTGTATCTTTTGTAGTATCTTAACATGTGTATATCGTATGGAATTTTTTTAAGTTTCTTGTGTAACTCGTCTCTTTTTCTTATGCAGTTTATAACATTCTGTGTAATCCATGGTTTAATATGTACATTTTTGTGTGAGATTTTCTTATTAATTTTTGTGGTATTAGCTAGTATGTTATTCTGAAGAAGTTCTATGAAATAATTCCATGCATCATTTGTATTGTTCATACTTTGCAGTTTTTTCCAATCGGTACATTGTAGATTATGTTTAATGATGTTCCAGTTGATTTCTGTTTTTTCTGTTGTTAATGGTTTTTTCTTCATTTTATTTGACTTGTTTATTTTTATTGAAAGCATAGTTGTATAATGATCGGTTATAGTTGAATTAAATACAACAGTTTGAGTAATGTCTTTTGTTTTACTCATTATATGGTCTATGCAACTTTCACTGTTGTCCACTTTTCGAGTAGGAACATTTATTAAGCTTTCCAGTCCATGGGATGCTAGCATCTGCAGATATTGAATTCGCTTAGGGTGTCCATTTTCTAAAATATTTATATTTACATCTCCAATAATAAATATGTTTTTCGTTTCTTTAAGAAGGCAGAGTTCCTTGTCTACGGATTTAAGGAATGGGTCGATGTTTCTTGTTGAGGGCGATCGATAGATTGCTAATATAGCTTTTTCTTTACTGATTTTAATTTTTAAACAATTGGCATTTGTGATAATAATTTCTTCAACTTCGGCTTTTATTTCGTTTTTAATGTATATAATTACACCGTCGTTTTGTTTTTTGTTATTCAAACTTGAGTAGGTTGTATATCCAGCAATTTCCAATTTCATGTATTTATGATTTATCCAACATTCAGTAAGTATTATTATTTGAAAATTAACTTTTAAATATTTCAATAAAATTTGAAATTCATCAAAATTTTTTCTTATGCTTCTTATGTTTTTGTGTAGTATATTGAAAGAGTTGTTATTTAAATTCAATAGATCATTTGGTTCCGAGGTTAATATAATGTCAGCCATTTTTATATTTTTTTCGTAATCGTTTTTGTGCCCTTTTGTTATACAATATTTTTTATATCATCTACATGTTTTATATAAATTATAGGTTGGTCTTCCATATTGTTCAACTTATCTTGTGAAATTGTTACAGGTTCTTGAAACGATGAAGGTATGTTTGTTTCTTCCGATGAGGTCATTTCCAATAATATGATACGTAATACGTTATGCAAGACATACAAAATCAAAAAAAACTAGAGAATAATGTGTAAGAATCTATTCCATCTACCGGATATCTTAGCAAGTTATTAGCGAGTTCGCGTTTGTATTGGATTTTAGTGAAGACGCAAACCGCGTCACGAAAGCTATTGTGAAATAGTACGCTAATAATTTAGATTTGATATTACAAAATAGTATGATATTAAATTACCTCAAAGTAAGGTTTGGCAATTATTGGACAATAACCTTATAATTACTACAATAATGTACATTTAAAACATAATTATGTAGGTATGCTGAACAATTCATTATTGTGCGATATGGCAATAAGAAATTTGGTGATATAGGTTACTTGTTTGAGATTCATGTGGGTAGGTTGGCTGTTCAACTGCTGGTTGTCCACGTGGATTGTTGCTTCATCTTCATTGTCTGGGAAGTAGATGCTGCCGTTGTGGGTTGTAACTCATCAAAAGATTATGATGCCATGGTTAACCAGCTGATTGATGATCTTTCTCACTGAAATTAATTTTAACACGCACTTAATTTTCATAAAAATAGTAAAACATTTCAAGCATTAGGGATTGATTGACCGATATGGTATTGATGGAAAATTAATATATTACAATAGTAATAATTAAAAATTAAATTAATTAAAAATTAATTAAATTAATTTTATTAATAATTAAAATATTACACCACAGGTATATTTTCTTTAAATTACCGGGACATTTAATTGAATTTATATTAGAAATTTGATTGGTAAGAGAGATATTAATTGGATTGTACTTACTGATCTTGCCCGGGATTCTCTGTTTCTCACTTCTAGTCCCTGGCAGTGACAGAATGTTGTAAAATTATTTTAAAATATGAATGTCGGTAGTCGAAGGGTCACCAATATGGCGCTATATCTTACCTTTATAGCTGGCCATTTAATGTGTATAGTGTAGATTGTGGTAAAGTAAAAAGACGTAGTTTGATAATTTAAGTTTAATGAAAATACGTTACACTATACACGAATTTAATATCAGAAGGATTTTGTAGGAACCGAGAATTGTCGACTGCCAGGCCGGACTCGAGAAACAGGAATGTCGGCCGGTAACGGAACTACAAGCGAGCTCTGCTTTCGGGTTGCGATCCCCAAAATAGTGTTTCCGTATGTAAAAATATTATTTAGGTTGGTTGACAGTTCTTGACTCCACAGTTGTTTCACCACAGTTTGATAATATCAACAGCAGGCGAAACCGCCGTCACGCATAATTATTATTACGTAGTTTTAAAAAAGTTGTGTGGCAGTCAATCCTCTGTGCCGACTCCTGCGGAATGGTTAGTTAGTTATAATTCCCTTGTTGATTTTTCAGTGGTATCTTTAAATGTAACTTTTTGCTTTTAAGTTCCTAACAAAAATAATTTTTCCCACAGGGGCTTAAAGTTTAAAAATCTTATATATATTATACAATGGGAATTCGTACCTAATAAAATACTGTAAGTTTTTAATATGATCCAACCATAAATTCACATAATCATAAAAATAGCACCGACGACGAATTTAAAATGTCTTAACACATCAATCTATTCTTGTTTGGTTATTTCAGGTGGTATTAATGTGGATTCTGTAGCCACCAAGGCAGGAGCAGGGCCCCGAGAAGATGGAGGAGGGATCCCTTATATGGAAATAGACATAGAGCTGACAGATGTTAAAAAGGAATGCTTAGAGCAATCTGGACGTGTTACCGAGACTGCTTCAGGTAAAACCGATTTTTTGTATGATTTTATTAGTTTTCATTTACATACATACTTGTTGAGCTTTATACGCAATCTTTTTCAGACATGCTAACGGACCTGAAGACGCATCATGGAGAAAAACAATTTTCATGTTCCCAATGTAACTACTCCTGCTCATGCAATTCTGCGTTAACAATTCATGTACGCACTCACACAGGAGAAAAACCATTTTCATGTTCATATTGCAGTTACTCATGTTCTCATAAGGGAACTTTAAATAAGCACATTCTTACCCATACTGGAGAAAAACCTTTTTCATGTTCTGATTGTAACTTTTCAAGTTCTCGTAAGGGAAATTTGAAACTTCACATGCTTACCCATACTGGAGAAAAACCCTTTTCATGTTCGTATTGCAATTACTCGTGTTCTCAAAAAGGTAATATCAAAAGTCACGTGCGTACGCATACTGGAGAAAAACCTTATTCATGTGACCATTGTAACTACTCCTGTTCAAAAAAATCATATTTACCAATGCATTTACGCACACATACTGGAGAAAAACCTTTTTCGTGTTCTTATTGTAATTTCTCTAGTTCATGGAAATCTGATTTAAATAGGCACTTAGATGCCCATACTGGAAATAAACCGCATTCTTGTTCCTATTGTAACTACTCCTGTTTACTCAAATCAAGTTTAAAAAGACACTTATTCACCCATACTGGAGAAAAACCTAACTCATGTTCCTATTGTAACTACTCCTGTTCAGACAAATCAAATTTTGCTAGTCACTTACGCACCCATACTGGAGAAAAACGTTATTCATGCTCCCATTGTGACTTCTCGTGTTCATTCAAATCAAGTTTATCAAGGCATTTACATACACATACAGGAAAAAAACCTCGTGTTCACTAGAGCAGTAATTTAAATGAGATGCTACTATACTATTATAAAGTAATTTAAATTAAGATGTTACCCTACCATTATACACTAATTTATTTCTTATTCTTAAAAAAAATACCTTTTTGTCATTTTCTTAGCTTATAAATAACGCGGAAACGCGAAAATTAACTGAAACTGACAGGCAACTGCCTGTTGCAAACTGGTTTCGAATAAAAAACGAGCTACTCTCACCGCCCAACTCAAGTGTACGATTTCACTAATTACCTAAGCTTGTTTAAGAGGAACGGTTGTGCGGCCCTTTTCATTCAAAACTTAAATTTGGATTTGAGCCAAAATACCCAACCAAACTGAGATGTTTATTTTTAATTTATGGCATCGTAAATATTCAGTATGGATATGTGCTAATTTATTTATATATGTTTCAAATTATAAAATATGGGCCATTAAAAAATTCTATTTGTTACGATTTTAGAGTCAAGTTTGGCACTCATTTTTGACTTAATGGTAATTACTAAAAAATTAATCTTACCTTTCCCACTATGCACATATTATGAAATTTAAAATAAATAAATATATTTTCATCAATAATGCCATTTTTGTAATATTAGCACTCTATTGCACCCAAAATTATCGAGCCGCCACTGTTTACAACGCATATTCACGAGGGGACAGTCTGGTGGTATTGAGTTAAACTTTCCTAGCTATCTTCTTATCATTTTCAAAACGTGCATATAAATATAATTATAAACTTTTGTTTCTTAGATCCGACAATAGTGAGGAAAAATTAGTTCAAAATGAATATTTTTTAATGCACTGTATATTTGTTATAGAATGTTAATATGTATTTGTACTAAGAAGGGCTATACGCAGGAACACTGGAGGGTCTACAGTCATTCATTATAATTAAATGTAGCTTCGTTTTATTTAAATAAAGAGTGTTGACGTGTACGACGAAGGAGATAAACAATCAGTTTCCTTATACCGTTGTTGGGATAGTGGTCGGGCCTCCCCAATGTATTGCCGTCAAAAATGTCTCCAGAATCAAATTATGATGAACATATTGATAGGTGGGTCAAATCCCAGCACTGCAAAGAATGGAAGAGGTCACTTGGAATGAGACAACCCAAAGTAATGATAAAAGGACCAAACCCTAGACGAACCAAGAAACTACTCGATTTGGACAGAAACTCTCTTAGGGAACTTGTAGGACTTTTAACGGGACACTGCCATATTAGGAGACACATGCAAAACACCAAAGATGCAGGAAATGTGAAGAGGATGAAGATTCTCCAATTCACCTATGGTGTCAATGTCCTTCCCCGGGTGGGAACTAGGCTCAGATACCTGGGGAGACATAGCCACATACCCAATATCCACCCTTGTGAACTTTATTAAACGGACTGGGTTGTTCTTAAAGGATTGAGGTAAAATGGGAGAAGGCCTATGGCCTTATTGCTCACGGGAACTATATGTAAACCGTTTCCCTCCTTAAAAAAAAAATTCTGACGAAGACGCCGTTCTTTGTTATTATTATCAACGAAGATGGAAGTAAGTAAACTGTTTTCCATATATGCAGGAAACCTGTTGAAAGTGATTGATTAAAGAGTAGATATAATAGATTAGAGACAATATCTGCAGAGTTAAGGAATATGGGGGGAGTTTTATATGGCTCTGGGCAAGATTTAGGTTCTCGTAGTTTAATACACACTGTGATGTCTATCTCAATGTGAATCTGAGATATTTTTAGATTTGAAATGTGTTCGTCAGAGATATCCGCTTCATACACATCCTTAAAAAAGTCTGCGAACAAATTGACAATTTCTTTCTTTGTGGCGCATAGTTTCAGGGTAGGTATTGAAAATTCAACATTCTTAATATAAGAATTATAATAAATATTTGACAATCTTTTCGTTACTTGCTGAAAAGGATATTTACTTTCTATTAACCAATTAGTAATCAGAACTTAATAGTAATGTGATTAGAGTGCAGTGTTTCAAAAATGAATAATCGAAAATTGTGCTAAAAATATTCTAAATTCAATGAAGTTGAACTTGGGACGAGAATCGGTAACTGTAGGTACGCCAGATGTTTTCAATGTTATTCTTGGAAACTCTGAAAGCCCTAACAAGTGCCCAAGCTGATTTATTATCCCATCCGCCGCCTTTTATTTCGGAACAATGCACCACTAACATAATCACCAGAAACAAGTGTACAAGGAGATGGACTTTCCGAATGTCACAGCGGTGCTGCCAAGGTCTGGAATCCATGAGAGGGCATTGTGTCAGCGCTCTATTAGCAGCAGACACATACCTGGAAGGATGACGAACCTCGTGCTGGCACTGTTGGTGGACGCGGTGGACTCTCTCGCTGCAGCAGCTGGTCCAGTTTCCTCACCACCTAGGATTCTTGCAGCAGATTCTCCATCTCCGTGTCACCTGTTTCTGTATTTCATTTTATTTAACTTAATCTCAATTTGTAATATTTATATATATTTTTTTTTTTTGTAATATCTGCATTAACTGTACAGCGCCCCTGAGGTGATATTTCGCAAAAGCGGCGCTATAAAAATCATCCAATTAATAAATATTAAAATTTTCTGAGCTTTTTTCTGTTCTATTGCTAGGTTTATGAAGTCCTTGTTAAACCATCTAGAGAATTTTGACGATAATTTAAAGATTATTGGAACAAAATTAAGTGAAGGTAAACAAAATGACTTTTGTATCCCTACACTTATATGCAATGATGATAGAATTTAAACATTGTTTATGATTAATTCAGGGGTAGGGAACCTGCAGCCCGCGGGGCTTTTTGGTGCGCCCCATGAGTTTTGTATCATGACCTGGTGTTTCAGACACACTTTTAAGGCATTGTTGCAAAACCCAGAGAAAGGAATAAAAGCTGGCCGGTACTTACATATGCACCTTCGATACTATTAAGCAATTTAGACACGCAATTTTATAGGCGTTCGAACATCCCATTTTAATTTAATTTGTTATCATTTTACTAATAAGGAATTAAATGTGTAATAAGAAAGTATGTATGTGATGCTCATCAAACTAGGGACTCTCAGAGATAAAATTTGTAACGAACTGATATGTTACATCCGTCACAGAGTACCTACCAAGAAATGGGACTGCGAGAATTCTAGCCACGCGTAATTTACGGAGAGGAGATTTCCAAAGACAAACCCGGGCTTCAGTCTTCAACATCCCATCTTAATTTAATTTCTTATCATTTTACTAATAAGGAATTAAATGTCTAATAAGAAAGTGTGTATGGAATGCTAATCACACTAGGGACTCTTACAGATAAAATAACAGACGCATTTACGAAGGAAACTATTCTCGTCTTTGAAGTGCAGTTACAAAATTCAAGTTGCACATAGTCTGTAACGTGATTTACCACATATTAATAAAACTTACCGTATCTCCGGTTATTTGCTCTACTGTAGCTTGCAGCAATAAAGGGAATGAAATGAATACAGCAATATTAATTGTGATAAAACAACATGGGGTATATTTGAGATTTAACTTGAATACAAGAGCAATACTTATATTTAAATTATCAGGGGTGGTTGACTACTAGATAGCCAACGTAAATTGAATTCGACCACGATGTTTAACTTGTATGAATATATTAACTATGAAGCTAAAAAAGGACATCACCACTGAGCGCCAGTTTAGAAAACTCATCTAAACGAATTTATATACATGGTGATATCTAAGAGATGTGTCTAATTCATGTGGATTAATCAAATTTGTCTCACGTGCGCGTAATTATCTCCGACATTCAAACAGCCCGTTCCCGAAGTCCTTGCTCCACCTGCCACGAAAACCAACTGCCGGCTTCTCTGGAATTCCACGCTCGGCTACTTGAATTCAACGAGTGGCGGCAGAAATTTGATGCGAACGAGTGTCTAGAATTCTTCTTATGTGAGCGGACAGTTCCTACCGCTACATTACCCCCCTGGCCAACAGAATTTCTGCAAGAAATTCCACTACGCCACCTGGCGCCTGAAGTCGCATGACAGAAGAGTGTTGCAGCTTCCAAAAGTATCTTGAAGCCATCCTAGAAGACCCACGTGAAGACGTCCAAGGAGCCATTCCCACAGAAGAAATAATTTCAGTACCCTCCATGTTACTTGAAGTCGGTTTATATGTCAGACTGGTGACGTATTCTGGAGTAAAAGTGGTGCCCTCCGTAAAAGTGGTGCCATCCGTAAAAGCGGTTCCAATTGAAGAGAGACTTCTGCATGCTCAATGCCACTTAGCTTCAAAATTACCAGCATACTGTAGACGTCCAGAGAAAACTGAAGAGTCTTTCTTGAAGCAGTTCCAATTGAAGAAATATTTCTGCATACTCAATGCGATTTAGCTTCAAAATTACCGGAAGACTGTTGACGACCAGAGAAGACTGAAGAGCCATTCTTGAAGAAGTTCCAATTGAAGAAAGATTTCTATATTGTAGGTTAGAGATGGTTGTAACCGATGACTGATGTTGAGATCCAGAAAGAATTCCTAATGACACGTGAGACCTACTGATGGATATACTAAAACTTACAATAAAAATCACCATGTTTTGAAAAAAAAGAAATAAGAAATACAATATTAACCATGATAAACAAAACTTGAAAGCATAAGAGAAAAACTCTATTTTAAATTATCAATTTTTTTTTTTTTTTTTTTTTTATTTATTTAATATTTGTATGTTTTTTACAATAAATATACAATTATACATATTATACAGTTTTATAAAGGTAAATAATAATAGCTTTTCCTCACCATAAAGAGACGAGGCTCTTGTGTTTGGTGAGTGAATCCTAGCTCAATTATATGGAATCATGTAAGTAAGTAAATAATATATTTGCAAAACCAAAGGGATAAGTAAGAATTAGGCAACATTTATCAATAATACAGTTTCAAGATTTGAAGGAAATAATAATAAGAGTAAGATATGGACTTTTATAGTAGTTTTAGGTAATTTTTTAATTTTATTTTAAATTCCTGAATATCTTCAATATTTTTTAGATATAATGGAAGGATGTTAAAATATGTTATACCTAGATAGAGATAGGTATTTTGTGTGTGCTTTGTATTAAGTTTTGGGATTTTGATAGTTTTTTGATATCTTGCTGATGAATTGAATTGTAAGTTATTTAACTGTATTTCTTTATAAATTTGTAGAATTGAATATTTTTTATATATATTGTCTATTGTGGGTACATTGAATATTGAAAAGAGAATCTCAGTAGAAAATTTGGATGGTTTTTTCAATATTACTTTAATTATCAATCTTTGAACTATTTTAAGTGGATTTAATATATTGTTATAAGTTCCTCCCCAGCCAATAATACCATATTGTAATATAGATTGTACAATTGCATAGTACACACTTTTTAGGTTTTCTAGTCTAAGAATATTTCTAAGTCTTATAAATATATAAATACATTTTCTAATTCTTTTGACAAGTTCACAAATTTGTTTTTTCCATTTAAAATGTTGATCTATATATATACCAAGATATTTAATTTCAGAAGTTAGACTAAGTATAGAACATTCTTGATTGCAAGTAGTTCTGTTACATTTAAGTTGATGTATTATAATTTTTAATTCTGGTATTGATTTAAATTTGTTGATAGAGAATGGGATACATTTTGTTTTTTCAGTATTTAATGAGAGGAGGTTTTTATCGAACCAATTTTTCAGTATATTAATATCAGTATTTGCTAAGTTATTAACATTATTCCAATCAGTACCTTCAATTATTATGACAGTGTCATCAGCATAAGATATTATTTTTTCATTTAATCTTTGATTGAATATGTCATTTACATAAATGATAAACAGTAACGGTCCCAGGACTGTACCTTGAGGTATGCCGAAGTGACTTGTTTTTTGTTGACTAAGTACATCGTTGATTTTTACGACTTGAGGGCGTTTGAAAAGGTAGCTTTTTATCCATTCTATAGCTGTACCACTTAATCCAATGTTTCTTAATTTACTTATAAGTTTGTCGTGTGATATGCTATCAAAAGCTTTTTTAAGATCTATGAAAATTCCAATGCATTTTAATGATTTATCTAATGAATTATGAACAAGACTAGTTAATTTTGCAATTGCATCCTGAGTGCTTCTACCTTCCATAAAACCGAACTGATTTTCATTAATTAATTTATTACATTTTACAAATTGGTTTATCCTTTTTTTAACTATCTTTTCAAAAATTTTTGCTATGTTCGAGATTACTGATATGGGTCGGTAATTGCTAACTTCTTCTGGGTTACCAGATTTAAATATTGGAGTAATGGTAGTTTGTTTGTAGATTGATGGAAACACTCCGCTTTGGAAACTTACATTTATTATGTGTTTTAACGATTTAGAAATTTGATTTTTAATATTTTTTAAAATATTAACTGTTATTCCATCAAAACCCGGGGCAGAACCTCCTTGCATACCGTTTATAATTGATATTATTTCGTTCTCTGTGGTGACTTGGAATGTTGCTATATTATTGTCAGTATCAATACTACAGTCTGGAAATGTTATATTTGGGTCAGTATGAATGAGATTGGCAAGATTTTCCCCTACGTTCGCAAAGAAGGTGTTAAATATGTTTGCAGCTTTTGTGGGATTTTCTTTACAACATGTTTTCATGTTGTCATGAAATATAGTAGCGATGTCGTTATTCTTGTTTTTTTTCTTATCAATTATTTCATTTATAACTGTCCACACTCTTTTACTATCATTTTCAGCCTGATTCAACTTTTGTTTATAATACTTTTGTTTTGTGTTTTTTATAATATATGAAAGTTTGTTTTTATATGCTTTAAAATGATTTAGTAAATTTTTATTATTTGGTTGTTGAGTAGTTAATTTGTAAAGAGCTTGCTTATGTCGTACAGATACTACTAAACCATGAGTAATCCATGGTTTAATAGGTTTCAAGTTTGACACTTTGGATTTGGTTATTATATTATTATTTGTCGAGTCATTTATGCATTTAGATATTTTTTCTTCAAACATTTTACAACATATATTGACATCATTACATTGTAATAATTTATTCCAATTTTCTGATTCTAATTGGTGTTTTTATCTATCCATATTAAGTACTTTTTTTGAGTAATTATTTTGTTTAAATAATGGCAAAGTTGGATTGCTTAATTTATAGTTAAAAATACACGAATAATGATCAGTGATAGTTGTATGAATAACAGCTGATTTTATATTTTGGATATCAGGAATATTTGTAAAAATGTGTTCTAAGCATGAGGGGCGTTGACCTTTAACATTTCTAGTATAAGAATTTATGCACGATAAATAATTGAGTTCTGCTAACATATTTAGATATGTGTCTTTATCTTTACTAGAATAGTCGCTTGCGATATTTAAATTCATATCTCCAACAATAATAGTATTTTTATTTCTAAAATTTAACAAAATATTTTTTAATTCATCTATAAATTGAGGTACTATCGATGAATGCGTACGATAAATAGCAATAATGTTATAATATTTATTAACGTCTTTAAATTCTATATTTAATATGTTAACATTACTAACATTAATTATTTCTTTAATATTGAGAACATTATACTGGTTAGAAATAAATAATCCGATACCTGAGTTTTTGTTTATTTTGTTTATTGTCGCATGGTATGTGTAGCCTGGAATAGTGTAATTGATTTCGCCTGCAGAGTGTGTCTCTGTTAAGACAATCAGGCCCGGGAAAAAATTTAATTCTTTTAATGTTATAACTAATTCATCCATGTTTCGTTCTAAACTTCTAATAATTTATCTCCACTTTATGTAGTTGCTGATAATATATAAATATTGAATTGAAGTATTAAATAATAGTATACTGACACCTATAGAACCCTAGAAAAGTAATATCCAAGAACCAAACCTAGAAAGATTCATTAGAAATTTATCATTGAAAATTATTATTGTTATTATTATTTATTTATATTTTTTTTTTAAGAAAAACAACAAAAAAAAAATTAACTGTGAACATCTGAGATTCACCCCATGATAATGATCATTAGAACTAATTAAAACTACAGTTGAATAAGTTTGATTAAATTCTAAAAGAATAATATTCCTCATAATTAATTAATATTAAATTCGAGATTCGGATAATACTCAAATGTAATAACTTTTAAACATGCAACAGAATTTCCTAAAACTCTGGAAAAATAGATATAATGAGCTTCTGTAGCTATCATTTTCAATGTACATATTTATCTGGTGAGGAAAGTTAAACCTCCTCTGGAGAGCAAAAATAACTCAAAAAAAAAAAACTAAATATTCTAAGACAAACACTACACACATGTTAAGACTAAATAATACACACAAGAATAGGGTCTTATAATTGTGAGAAGTATACATTCCAGGGATCAGAACGAACACTTCTAACAACCACGTTGTTATGCAAAAGACATTCCCGTTCCTTTCCTTTTGTAATTATAAAAAAAAAAAAAAAAACAACAATGTCAAATACAAATCCAACATGTCTGATATTACTCAACTATACCTAATCAAAGTATGGTCGTGATGGCCAGTCACTCCCACACTCTGACAACACTAAAGAAAGATTAAAAAAAAAATCTAATAATGACAACACAATTACAATACCCAACAAATACAAAACACAATCACCACAAACATTCAACGTAAGGACACAAAGCGCAATCGTGTTCTCACGATGAATGTAAGTTTGCAAACATAATGTCGGTTTATGTATGCCACACCAAAATAGCGGTACTACAGACCGAAATAAAATCTCACCAAGAGAACAAAGTTTTGCTAGAAAAAAAAATGATTATGACACAGAACTATCAACTTGTTCTACTTTTAGCATATCTTTCACATGAAAGGTACCCAGTGCCTTCCCATTCATGTCAGCTAATTAATACGCAACCGGGGAAATTTTCCCTACCACCTTGCTTTTGATGAATTTTGGTGCAAGTTTAGCAGAAAAATATTTGCTCGCATCTGAAAGAATGAACGATCTTCGCCAGATGATATCTCCCACTTTGTACTGAATATCCCTGCGACGCAGGTTATACTGACGCTTATTGCGTTCATAAGACTGTCTTAACGATGTGCGCACCTGTGAAAAGATATCATTTAATTCCTGCAGATCAGCAGCCCAGGTGTCACGTTCTGAAAATTTAATATCCTCAGCATTGAAATCAGCATCTGCATATTCCTTACCTGAGATGACAATCTCTCTACCATAATTAAGGAAAAATGGCGTGTACCCTGTGACCTCATGCACTGCAGTATTTATTGCTAATTCAATTTCCGCTAAATGGTTCGCCCATGTTCTGTGGTCAGAACCAACATATGAAGCAAGGGCTGAAACTAGAACCTTATTGACGCGTTCCACCGGATTATTCTGCGGGTGATACCTACAGTTGTAAAACAAATGCCTAATGTTGAATTTTTTAACTAAAGCCTTCATGTCCCGTGAAATGTACTGTGGCCCATTATCCAAGACGATGGTGTCTGGTACCCCAAACTTATAAAAAATTTCATCTTCAAGAATGCTAGTAATGTTATTCCCAGTAGCTTTTCTCAGAGGGAAAAGTTTGGTATATTTAGAGAAGAAATCAGAAATAACCAATAAATAAGTGTACCCTTTCTTGTATGAACTCGGATAAGGACCTAGTAAATCCGTCGCAATCATCTGCCATAGGCGTTGGACTAATTTGGGATTTCCCATAAGCCCTGGTGGAAGCAAATTAGTGCTTTTATACCCTAAGCAAATTTGACATTTGTTAATAAATTGTTTTTCATCTGCTGCCATCTTGGGCCAATAATATTTATACCTTATCCTATTTAACGTTTTCATTATACCAAAATGAGCACAGACCGGAGGAACGTGGTGTTCTACAGTAACATTCTTCCTAGCTTCTTTAGGAAGAACCTCCTTCCAATCATACGACCTATGAAGGGCGTCCATGCTTTGAATGTGTTTGTAAATCTTATTATTCACCACTTTCCACGCCGAAAATTTATCAGGACTGGCAATAATTTTTTCTCTTAAATTGATGTACCATTTATCAGATGTGTCAAAGGTTTGAGCAATGATTTTAACTTGCAAGGGGTCACGCGATAAGGCATCTGGAATTATGTTGTCCTTTCCTTTACGGTGAATAATTTCAAAATTAAATTGTTGAAGCCTTACTGCCCAACGCGCCAACCTTCCCGAAGGTGATTTTAGGCTAGTAAGCCATTTGAGACTATAGTGGTCCGTAATTATTTTTACCGGAATTGGTGAGCCTTCGATATAGCCTCTAAATTTTTCTAACGCGAAAATCATGGCATTCAATTCCCTTTCTGTAGTGGAGTGATTTCTTTCTTGAGCCGATAATGATCTCGATATGAAGGAAATGGGGTGTTCTATTTGATTATCATCATGTTGGCTAAGAACCGCACCGAGGCCAACACTTGATGCGTCGCAGCTAATTGTGAAAGGCTTATTAAAGTCAGGACAAGCGAGAACAGGAGCATTTACCAAACAGGATTTCAATTTCTCAAGAGCCGCCTGAGCTTTCTCGTTCCACGCAAATTTTTTTCCCGCGAATTCTTTCTTTGTTAAGTTATGTAGAGGAGCAGCAATAATAGAAAAATTAATAATGAACCTTTTATACCAGGAAAGAACTCCTATAAATCTACGTAGGCTCTTTTGAGATGTAGGCGTTGGAAAGTCAACAATTGCTTTTACTTTATCTGGGTCGGTGCGAAGCCCTTTGTTGTCAATGACAAAACCCAAATATTTCAGAGAATCTCTGCAGAAAACCGATTTATCTACGTTTATCGTAAGGCCCGCGGCCTGTAATTTCTGTTTAACTCGTCTCAAAAGATGTAAATGTTCTTCAAAGGAAGTGCTAATGATTATGATGTCATCAAGATAACAGAACACTTTGCCGTCGAACTCTTGGCCAAGTATCTTGTCCATTAACCTAGACATTCGCGAGCTAGCACCATGTAAACCGAATGGCATTGTCACAAAATGAAATAATCCTCTCTTAGGAATTGTGAACGCGGTTTTTTCTTTTGAGTTCTCGTCTAGGGGTATTTGAAAGAATGCGTCATTCAGGTCTAAAGTGGTTAAATAGCGTGCACCCCCCAGACTATTCAATATATCAGAAATGAACGGTGTCGCGTATGCATCATGCTTAGAGTTTGCATTTAGGACTCTACTGTCAAGACATAATCTGTAAGTGCCATTCTTCTTGGGTACCAAAACTATAGGGTTATTCCAAGAGCTATTACTAGGTTCCACTACCCCAAGTTCTAATAGTCTGTCCAATTCTGCGTGAACTTTCGGAAGTAAATGTGGCGAGATAGGATAAACTCGTTGTTTTATGGAAGAAGTGTTACCTGTGTTTATGACATGCTTTTCTAATGTAGTTCTACCTAATCGATTACCCGAATAGGAAACATCTAAAGCAGAGCGCTGAGAAGTGTTTAAGTTTGCTGCATTGTCTAAACCTATAACCTCAGTTTTGCATTTCATATTGTCTAGCATACTTGAGGACATTATTTTCGAAATTTTAGGACAAATATTGAAAACCTTCCAAAAATCACAGCCTAGAATAATGTTAGCTTTAATTTGAGGCATAACTACAAAACTGAAAGATTTTTCTACCTTATCTAAACGGACCGGAACCGTAATTTTATAAGAACATAACACAGAATGCCCCGTAGCAGATACTAATGAAAAACTAGAGTCTAATTTGGATAGCTTGAAGCCTTCATCTAAAAACTTACTATGAAAATTGTTACCTAGAATAGAAACGTGTGAACCAGAGTCTAATAAACCAGAGTAAGAAGAATTACCTTCTTGTAACGAGACGTGAGGTCGACCGTCCCTTTTGGCCGCTCTCGCCTCGCTCGAAGCACACAAATCTTCATAAAATTTTCTTACTACTGCCAGCCAGGAAACCCATTCACCGGAAGCGACCTTGGCGAACGCTGACGTCTTGGCGCTCGCCTTCGGGAACTCCCGGGCAACTAGTTTTTTTGGACGACGGCAACCGCAAGCTGGAGACTTGACCCCCGGCCTACCGCAACAGAAGCAATGAACGTTCCTGGAAACATTATTAGACGGGCTAAGATTATCATAGTTTACATTATGCTGATTATTCCTTAAATTGGGATTAAAATTTCCATCGTTGACATTACGTTGTTTGTTTCTGAAAGTAGTATTCAAGTTACCAGAATTCCTATTCTTATCCTTATTCGGAATATTATTATTACCCCCAGAATTCGAATTCAGGGAATGAGACACAACCTGAGGAGATCTGTCGTTTGAACGGCTGTCCGCCAATTCTATCATTTTACCAAGTCTCTTAAGAGAAGAAATGTCTGGAATTGTTGAAAGCGCCAGCTTCTGTATATACCTGGGCAACATATTGCAGCGTAAAATCTCCAATAATTCTGACTCAGGAAGTTTAGAAGATAAGCGATTGTTCAAAATCATGATCCGTGTTATAAAAGAACTTATATTTTCTTTTTGCAGCTGAACTGTAGATCTTATCTCTGCCAATAATCGTCTTTCCTGATCTAGAAGTTCGAACTCATCTTTCAGTCCTTCGACGATCTCCTCCCAAGAGGTGAAAGAAGTACGATTAACTCTGAACCAAAGGAGTGCATTTCCTGTAAATAATTCAACAGCTGAAGAAAAAAGTGAAACTCTACTCACGTTTCTAGCGAGAGCTAACTCTTCAACTCTTTCTATGAAATTGCGAACATCGGATGAACCATCGTACGAAATGTCCCATTTGTAAACCGGTACTGATGCTGGCGTAGGAACAGAGGCAGCTGTCGACGATGTTTCTGCTAATTTCGGCATATTGAGATGTGATTCAGAATTGCTTCTTGTGATAATACTATACTTCATAACCTAGCTCAAGCAGGGTAGAAAAAACAAAATTATTAGAACATGCAACAACAAAACAACGTGTAGACATATGTAACATGTAACAATTGTACATGAAAACTACCGTGATTACAGGTAGGAAAAAAAAAATATTAAAACTAAAATGTTTCCAGCTCACTGGGGAACATTAAAAAAACGCCAAATGCGCTGATCTCTGAGCTGGTTTCGGGCACAAAACTGTATAATTCTATAAACTACCAAGTGGTAAGCACAATGAGAACGGGCTGTTTTAAGATTATACACGCATGAAAAACAATCCACCGCGAAACGACACATAAATTGGTAAAATTCGTACAAATCGGAGAAAAAAAACATCGCTGGCCAAAATTCAAATTACGGTTCGATTAGCCGTTGTGCGCCATTTTGTAACGTGATTTACCACATATTAATAAAACTTACCGTATCTCCGGTTATTTGCTCTACTGTAGCTTGCAGCAATAAAGGGAATGAAATGAATACAGCAATATTAATTGTGATAAAACAACATGGGGTATATTTGAGATTTAACTTGAATACAAGAGCAATACTTATATTAAAATTATCAGGGGTGGTTGACTACTAGATAGCCAACGTAAATTGAATTCGACCACGATGTTTAACTTGTATTAATATATTAACTATGAAGCTAAAAAAGGACATCACCACTGAGCGCCAGTTTAGAAAACTCATCTAAACGAATTTATATACATGGTGATATCTAAGAGATGTGTCTAATTCATGTGGATTAATCAAATTTGTCTCACGTGCGCGTAATTATCTCCGACATTCAAACAGCCCCATAAATATACCACTCTCTAGATCGATATCTTCGGGCTTTTTGTATGTAACTGAATTATACAGTACTTAACCACAGATATACAAGCAGCATACAAGCAGTACCTACCGTGCGGAGCAGAGCAGTAGACAAGGTAGAGGAAACTCAAGGCCATTTAAAAAAAGATGAGACCATAGACAACATAATTGCTCTCAGCCTACTCTATTCATTCAATAGCCCGAAAAAACTATTATAAAAATAAAAATGTCCTTGAAGAAGAAAAATGTCGAAATGTTTTCCAAGGGCAAGGTTCATCTGACTAAGAAAATAAACTTTTACAGTGCATTTCCTTAAGATGAAACTTGTTGATCTGAGAAGAAGAAACCCAAAATGACAAGAAATTTGCAAAAACACTGAAGAAAATTTCCAAAACATGATTGTCCGGCAGTACGACGAAGAATTCCGACATTTTTCAGCCTCATGAACTCATGGTTACATATGTTTAAAAATCTTTAATTTCACCAAAACAATAAGATAATACAGGATAACACTAATCAATAACGTGAATAAGTTTATCGATATAATAAATAACATTTATACGTTGTGGAGGAAGACATATGCCAAGTATGAAGCATTGTTCAAAAAACCGAACGAAAAACTGTCAATTCACTTTAAACTTGAACTTACGTAGGTAAGTTGAATATATGTTCGTAACTCGCTAACACTATACTGGCTTATATTGTATTTTTATCACGAACAACTTTAACACGCAATATTTTCGACGTAAATGATAGTATTTCGGCAGCAAATGACAACCCGCGTGTATAAATAAACCACACTCATTTTGTTTGAATGATTTGAAACTGTCAAAAGGCAAAATTCCGTCATCTCTTTCTGTTACACGAGTCATTATGGTAGAGAGCGAGAGATCAAACCAATCCTTCTTTTCTCACCAATGAGATCTGAGCTTTTAGCCATATTATTCGTTTTCTATAAGAATTTTGAGGTGGGCGTGGCGGTTTCAAATGAGTTTCAAGGCCAAAGCTTAGTTAAATGCCCCTGAACAGCCCGTTCCCGAAGTCCTTGCTCCACCTGCCACGAAAACATAAATAAACCACTCTCTAGATCGATATCTTCGGGCTTTTTGTATGGCGCCATTTTGTCACCCCCTTAACCACAGACGACCACAGATAAAACGGTCGTTTGGTCCAGACAGGTAAATATATTGTGTACCATAAATAAATCTCAAGGCCATTTAAAAAAGTGCAAACATAGACAATATAACTGCACCCAGCTAACATCGTTCATTCACTAGCCCACAAAATTATATTTTAAAAATAAAAATATTGGAATGTAGGAAAAGGAAAATAAAAAAAAACCCACAGCTATGCAAACATAAAAATACTTTTTATTTTCAAAAAGACAATGGACAGTAATACAAAACAGGGTCAGTACAACCGATGTATTGAGCATTGATTTATCATTGAAGTAGAATATAATACTAATATATCTAAACAAAACATGAAACAGAACAAGACACAGAAAAATAAAAAGTAACGGTCTCAACTAGGAATCGAACCCAGTCTCACTGCAACAACTTAATAGGATTTAATTTGACCTTGCACAAAAATACAAGAATATATACACAAAATACATATTCAACAAATTTAAGTGTTAATTATTATTGCCACAGCACTAGAAGTTATTCAAATTCTCCTGCAAGGGTTTCATATAATTTCCACAGCTTTGTCGTTAGCAAACATCATGGAAAATGCTGGTTAAATCTGAATACTTACATGATGCAATTCTGGAGAGGTTTAAATGACCTTGTTTGATGTAATCGTGGCTTTTTTAGCAGTTTTAGCATCCTTATACGTGGTATAGTATCGCGTCGGAATACGGATAGGTCTGAAAAGGAAAATTAATTAAATTATTAGCCAATGAAGTACATTCAGGTATCAGGAATATTGTATCAAAGAACGAGAGGTTAGTACCTGTATTTAACAACGGGTCCTTCTTTCAGTTGGTGGAGATAGACAGGATATTATATGATGACTGGAAGATTAAGCGTTTGCAAGCATTCTTTTTTAATCCCAAAAGTACCGTATTTTTGCTTTCAATCGCGAAATGACACCCACAAACAAAAGTATTTCTTGCTGCTTCTTCCTAGCACTGGATTATCGAATCCGTTTGAGCAACCTTTAACACAACGCGGCATTAATTTATCACCTTGAAGAATTCTATCACGCAACATTATTTTTAGATGGGTGAAAGAAAATTCAAAATATTTACGCTAAAATCTTCAACTGACTTCAATCTGCGAAATGGCGTCTTGGAAATTACCGTTATTTTTTTATCGGAGCATAACCGATGCTTAGCTTCTCTTTCTGTTACACGAGTCGCTATGGTAGAGAGCGAGAGATCAAGATACAATTTTTGCTCTGAGCCAATGAGATCTGAGCTTTCAGCCACAACAGCTTTGTCTATAAGAATTTGGGTTGAGGATAACTCCTCCCATCAGGGTTACAAGGTTATGCGAGAGTTATACGCCCCTGCACGAAAACCAACTGCCGGCCAGCGTTGCCAGGTCCAGATTGCAATTTTTCCCTAGATTGGGAGTCGAAATTTCCCTAGATTCCGGGGGTACCACCTTGGCAAGTTAAAAACGTCTGTCCGTCCGAGGGGGGGGGGGAGCTTTGAAAAAAGTACTTGGTACCTTATCTCAGCCTCTTTTATTTGTGAGACTTCTGTCGCCCTTTGCCGTATTGCTGGCATTTCGAGTATTGTACGCTGAAAAGCAGCAGCTCCGATATTATCAGCATGTTTAGCCCCCTTTGCATGCTTCTGTATCTCCGACTTTCCGCACACAAAATCTTTCCTACAAGCATTGCAGAAAAAAAATTAGGTCCTTTATTGCTCTTCTTGAGCCAGCCTTTAAAAACCTCTTCGCTCTCCCATTTCTCCTGGTACATTTTTTTAGGCCTTTTGGCCGAAGTTGAATTATCCTCATCCGGAAGGTTCCTCCTTGCGCCAGAAGTCGAAGGTATATCCATCGTGTTGACCTATAATAAATACTATATTATAAATTCAGGGTGTACTTATACCAAACACATAATAGTATAAGTTGTGTTAAACTAAACACTGAATATATTGGAAAGTAGCTTATAAAAATTTTAAACTTAGTAGCTGAACGCTGAACTTTGTGTTACACTAACCCTGTTTTACATGTTAATTAATTGGAAAGAGATAATAATAATTTCAAAGTACTTACCACTGAAATCAAAACAGAAATCTTAATAAAAATCACTGTAAACCAACCGAAATTGCCGAAAGTGGAAAGCCAAAAGTGAAAAGCTGAGAGAAGATAATTTCTTATTGTAATGATCATAGACAAAGTCGTAATCTGAAACTTTTAAGAAGTCCCCGGTTTTAATATTTTTAGGAAAATATAATTTTGAGTTGTCAGTGTTAAAAATAATATTGCTTTATTTATGTACATCGACATTATTTAAGATTCCTGGAAATCCCAAAAATAAAAAAATGAAAATACATTTATGTTCACTGGCAATCCCAATAATATTGTCATGTAAAAAAAAAAAAATTTTGCCAAAAAGCACGAAATTTCCCTAGATTTATGCTGATTTCGTGAAAATTTCCCTTTTCCCTAGAATTTTTTTTTCTCCCCTAGATCTAGGGAAATTTCCCTAGACCTGGCAACGCTGCTGCCGGCTTCTCTGGAATTCCACGCTCGGCTACTTGAATTCAACGAGTGGCGGCAGAAATTTGATGCGAACGAGTGTCTAGAATTCTTCTTATGTGAGCGGACAGTTCCTACCGCTACAAGTCATGTGCTGCAAAAATCGGAGGAATCCATTATTCGTGTTCTGGATGTAGTTTTAATTCAAGTAAAAAACTTGCACATGGATTCACTCATAAATTAAAACCAGTTTTGTGTTCCGAATATAATGATCAATTTCTAGCTGTGAACATATCTGCGGAAGCATTTTGAAGGAAACAATTTTCGTGTTTGAAGTGCAGATATAAAATGCAAGATGCAGACTGTGTGCTTCACAAATCGGAGGAAACCATTTCATGTGTTGGGTGTAGTTTTAATCAAAGCTGAGGAGTCGCACAATCATTCAATCTTAAGTTAAAAGCTGTTTTGTCTTACGAATGATGTGTTAAAATTTCAGTTGTGGATTAATCTGCTGTAGCAATTATAAAGAAACTCTTTGCATGTTCCGAGTGAAGTTTAAATTCTAGTCTCACCGTAAGCTGCAAAATTCCGAAGAAACCCATTGGTAATTATTAGGGATCGCAGGCCACGCTTCATACCATTTTTTTTAAATAAAATCTTTTTATTGTACATAATTTCCATAGAAGGGAAACTATCTGCATCTGCGAAATTTTTAATTTTAGCTTTCTAATTTTTGATTACGTAATATGAACAGCTTTCGTTATTTATTGTTTTGGTGTTTAATTCGTAGAACTCCATTTAATTTTTTAAATAAATTTAAAATAAATCAAATTTAATAATGTTATAATAATTATTAAGTTCTGCAAGTATTTCTGTTATTTTTACAGTTTTTAATGTGACAGCTGTTTCGGCTTTTGAGGCCATTATCAAACTGTGGATATGTCCACACGGCGACGACTTATTTATATGATTTTATTTATCCCCACCCATTTAAATTTCTATAATGGTCAAAAATGATTCATTAAGAATTGGAATAACCAAAATATTTGGTAATCCAGCAGTGTTTGCACTCCTGTTGAAATTAATGACCTAAGGGTTTTCTTAATTGTTGGTACGTGGGTGATTATGCTAAGGAATTATATTGTTTGGGTTTTTTGAAAATATTAAGCAGGGGAGAATTGATCATTTTTGTTTGATTATTAATTAGGGTTATGTTTTGGATCATTTGTTCTTTTATTTATCTCTAATTGTTCTAGTAAATTTAATCTAAAACCCTTTCTTTCTATGTGTAAAGGTGTAGGCTTGTTGTTGTCAAGCGGGACGTGGTTTTTCTCCAAGAGGTGAGCTGCGAATTTTGAATCAATTTAATTATTTTTATAGCAACGCATATGTTCTTTGAATCTAGTTGAAAAGGCTCTCCCAGTCTGTCCAATATAAACGGCATCACAGTCTTTATGGTCGCATTTTAATTCATAAATGCCGCTATTTTTGAGTTTAGGGATTTTACTTTTAGAGTTTTTGAGGTTAGTTCCTATATTATTATTTGTTTTAAAAGCAATATTTAGAAAACATTTTTTAATTTCTTTCGCTATTTTTAAAGATATTGGACCGAAAAATTCTAAACATGCAACGGAAACATGCAACGGTCCAATATCTTTAAAAATAGCGAAAGAAATTAAAAAATGTCTAAATATTGCTTTTAAAACTAATAATAATATAGGAACTAACCTCAAAAACTCTAAAAGTAAAATCCCTAAACTTAAAAATAGCGGCATTTATGAATTAAAATGCGACCATAAAGACTGTGATGCCGTTTATATTGGACAGACTGGGAGAGCCTTTTCAACTAGATTCAAAGAACATATGCGTTGCTATAAAAATAATAAAATTGATTCAAAATTCGCAGCTCACCTCTTGGAGAAAAACCACGTCCCGCTTGACAACAACAAGCCTAAACCTTTACACATAGAAAGAAAGGGTTTTAGATTAAATTTACTAGAACAATTAGAGATAAATAAAAGAACTAATGATCCAAACATAACCCTAATTAATAATCAAACAAAAATGATCAATTCTCCCCTGCTTAATATTTTCAAAAAACCCAAACAATATAATTCCTTAGCATAATCACCCACGTACCAACAATTAAGAAAACCCTTAGGTCATAAATTTCAACAGGTGTGCAAACACTGCTGGATTACCAAATATTTTGGTTATTCCAATTCTTAATGAATCATTATATTCAATTCTTAATAATCAAATGATAATCTAGTCTCCTTCAACGGAAGCAATTTTCCGAACAGGCCTCCCATTGATATGCTTGGTATAACTATAAGTGACCAGCTCAGGTACAGGGGGCTCCATCGAAGCCAGAGTAAAGTTGGCCTCTCAGAAGCTGGGCGTACTGTACAGGGCCCGCAGATACTTCAATAGTACACAACTGCTGACCCTGTACAAATCGCAAGTGCGCCCTACTGTCGAATTTGGCAGCCATCTCTGGTCCGGAGCCGCAAAATACCTAAAAAAAACCCTTGACTCTGTGCAAAAACTGGCGGTCCGTTTGATAGATTCCCCAATCTTAACAAACGGACTGCAATCTTTAGAGCACAGGCGTCAGGTAGGTATGCTGTCCTTGTTCTATCGGTATTACAATGGAAGATGCTCTGAGGAACTAGCGTCATTGATCCCTTCGGCACCGGTGCGTAGTCGGGATACAGGCCAAACGCGCGCCCAACATTTGTACACAGTTGATATTTGTCACATGAGAATGGGTCGCTTCTACGATTCGTTCTTAAGTTCAACAGCTCGGCTTTGGAACGAACTGCCGGCCTCTGTGTTTCCTCCCTCCTACAACATTGAACTTTTCAAGACCCATGTTCACTCCTTCCTATCCGCAAAAAGACCCTCCACACAGCATCCCCAAAGTTGACATAGGCCCTGAGGGAAATTATTTTCTTCAGGGCCTCCTGTGTGGAGTTAATATAAAAAATAAAAAAAGTAAAATAAAATGGAAGTAGTAGGCAAATCAAGGAGCTGTTGTTGAGATAACTGCTGTTTTTTAGTTGCAGATATTCCACTTTTATGGTTTTATTGCAATGTGCATTGCCGGCTGCACACTCACATTGGCATTCCAATATAATTATAGTGTATATAGACAGCATAAGAAAGATTTTTCCGAAGCACACTTTCTTAAAATATAGGTTGTGCCATTTTCATGTGCACTTCGAACACTCAGCAAATATTGTTCAGAATACATACTTAACGCTTTGTCGGTGTTCTTGAAAAACTGAATTTATGTAGTTCTTCCCGCGTCAGCGATGGAATATTGGAGGCCATGTTGATGTCTCGAAAATCTTCTGGCTTCGGCGTAACCATTTCCAAGACACCTTCGTCTGCAACGGATTGAAATTATGAAGTTTATCATAGTCTTCGAGTCTTAAATAAAACGCATTATGATAATAACTATTGATAAATTAGGAAAGAAATTATCGTAGGCAATATAAATAAGCAATGGTGGTGTATTTACTAACCTTTCTACGAGAATTGTTTTTTTACCAACAGTTTTGGCATTACGTCCTTTCAATTCTTCCTTCAATTGGAAAATAGTCCACTGACCTTAATTTCTGTGCATTTTACTTACAAATCGAACAAACTAGGTTTGTTCGAGGAAAACAAATTGCAAATAGCTATCGAAATGACAGATCATTGGAAGACCTCGATTTGGTCAACAGAATAGGTGACAGGAGGACCGGTAAACACCATCTCTTGGATATTTGGAAATCACTCAGAAAACGGCCCATTTGAAATGAAAAAAAATTAGGTAAAGATAGAGTGATGTTATGAAAAATCTGTCAATTCACATCAGATTCGATTTTACGTCGGTAGAGGTGAATATTTATCTTTACAGCCGCGAACACGTGGCTTTATATTTTTATCTCGAAGAACTTTAGCAAGCAACATTTTGGATCATTGATGAAATTACGTGTCAACAGTCGCTTGCGATGTTTGACAACTGTCAAACATCTTGGTGATGTGCCTGGTCTCTCTCTTTCTGTTACACCAGACCTTATAGTAGATAGCGAGATGTCAAAGGGGTAGGAAAGTTTCGATTTTACTTTACCCTTTAGTCTACCACTAAAACTTTCTAACTGCACTCGGAACGCGAGAATAGTTTCTCTCGAGTTGCGTCAACAGATGAGTCGGCAAATGAAATATTAGCGACGGTTTCAAATGTGTTTCAAGACCAGACTGAAGTTAAGTGCCCCTGTTCGCTGCTGTACGGGGTCCCAGGTTTTTTAAATTGCTAATAAGGTGAGGGGGGGGGTTATTAGAGTTTTGTTGAGAGAATTATATTAAATTAGTATTTCTTATAACTTTAAATTTATCTACTAAATTACAATATTTAATATCTGATCGCAGTAATGCAGCAATAGTATATCTTGTAACTTTATATTTATCTACTTAGTTACATTATTTTTACACTAATTAGTATCTAATCGCAGTAATGCAGCAAAAAGTGTGTATTTTTCAAAGGAGATTGTACTTTTGACATTCTGTATATAATATGGTGTAAAATTGTATTGCTTGTATCCACCCTCCCGAATGATTCCGTCATCTTCCCGATGCCGCATTCCACAAACGCAAGTGGCTTGCTCAGTGCATGACGGCGGAGCCAGCGGCACGTACTTTGAACGACGAATTATATTTTATTACCCAATAAATGATTCTTTTTTAATATTTCAGGTTTTATGCTCAAATTTTTTTTAAATAAATTATATCAAGCATACTAAAAATTATTCATAACAGTATTTTTAGAAAAAAATGCATAATGATTTGCAAAACTCATAGTGTGACGGTGTGTTACAGGACGGCAGGGCAAAGGGGTGTTAGCACGGTACGGTAAATGTTAAAGTCAGAATGACATTTTTTACCCACTAAATTTACGAGCGTCGAACCCAACCTAAAATATGAATAAACTGTTCACATAGCTTCTTTGGTTGCTAGATAATATCGTAAATTATCAGCTAATATCTATGACCTAAGCTTTGGTTGTGTTCAGTAATCCTCGGCATTGAATCATTAGTAGGTGATTCCGACTTGGTATAAACAGTATTAGAGAATATCTTTGCAATGTGTTCTCAATATTTTTTGGAAATATCAAGGTGCATTACTTTCGAAAAACAATTGGTTTATCGTAATGAATTTTTGTATGACCCGAACACCTTTACAATCTCGCAGACCTCTTTCGACAAAGCTGATGATTCATAACGTTCGCTTTGCATTTTCTTGTCAGTTTGTCAATATCTCTTTTATCAAGCAATCCGAGGTATTTTTGACGAATCTTGAAATATAACCTCAAACGAATTTTGACATTTAAAAACGATTGTCTCGATTTCCGTTTTCGGTGAATTTTGACTATTCAGAACGATTGTCCCGACTTCTTGCTCTATGAAGATTCAAAACGATTGTCTCAGACTGAGATTACTGATTTTGAATAATATTTGACAGATTTGTTTACCAAGAATCTATTGTTCAAGAATCGATTCGTCTATGATAATGAATCGACATATTTCGATGGTCAAAAATATCGAGAAAATAATATAATATTTAATATATGGCTAATCTATATAGCGCCGTGTTCGTAAGAAATCACCTCAAAAGTATCGATAATTTATAGGTCGCGGAGTTGTCATTTTGACATTTCGACTTCTCAAATAAATCAGCCGCTATTCAACGCACCTGTTTTAAACCACGCCAGTATTTTGTCATGAAACTAAAAATCCATTATTAGGTCCATGAATATAGTCAAGAGGTTAGTTGAAAATAAAACAGAATTCTGAGAACAAGTTATTGTTTCCTGTAAAATTTAAAATATTTTGTTGCTTTTTAAAACAATTTTTCATATATTTTTTTCCCGTTCGATAAAATAAATATTCCAAAACGAACCAGTTCAAAAAATATCCGGTTCCCTATGGAAATTGTTATCACTCTACTTATGGGAAGTTAATAATTAATACTATTCATATAAAAGAAAAGGAGGAACGAGTAAAAAAAAGAATTTACTTAGTTACAATACACTCTTAAAATTTATTTAATAAAATGTATAAAGAAGGGTTAGTCTGAATCTAAGCTTAATAAT
This sequence comes from Hesperophylax magnus, assembly GCA_026573805.1. Lineage (NCBI taxonomy): Eukaryota > Metazoa > Arthropoda > Insecta > Trichoptera > Limnephilidae > Hesperophylax > Hesperophylax magnus. The sequence goes on along the minus strand of JAIUSX010000149.1, from coordinate 2,156,880 downwards.
AGTCGTAAATTATAGATCTTATCTGGAACCGCGGATCTCCATGTTCGCACTTATCACCGACATCACACAAGCGGAAACTTGGGTTGGATCCGAAAGGCGGAATTAGTGCAGCCTGGGCCAAGGCTCCGAAGGGCGGAGTCCGCAGGCAGCGACTTCTGAGAGGCGAGAGCGTCCTAGTAGGAAGATCCTCGGCGCCGCTCCAAGGGGGAGAGCAGGAAGTTTCTCGGCGGAGGCGAGACGGTAACTCCTGCTAGGGCAGCTCCCTGGTCGGAAGAGCCTTGGCACCGCTCCAAGGGGGAGAGCTGGAAGTTTCTCGGCGGAGGCGAGACGGTAACTTCTGCTAGGGCAGCTTCCTGGTCGGCAGAGCCTCGGAGCCGCTCCAATGGGGAGGGCAAGATGATGACTTCCGAGATGATGACTGTCGAGTGTGGAAATGTGAACTGTCGAGAACTAGGCGAGATCGTGACCGCCGAGAGGGCAGTCTCCTGGGCGGAGGCGCCTCGGCGGCCGCCCCAAGGGGAGGCGAGATGATGACTCCTGAGAGGCGAGAGCGCGACTGTCGAGAGGGCAGCTTCCTGGTAGGAAGCGTCTGGGCGACCGCCCCAAGGGGGGGCGAGAGCGTGACTGTCGAGATGAATGAGTTGTATTCACCCGCGCGATCTGGCGACCGTAGCGCCTGTCGTGGGGTGCTGGAACTAAAGTGGTTCCGCTTTACCCCACTTCGGTACGTGGCCTGAATCCGTGGCGCTGGCATCGCCATCCTCACCGCTAGAGTTATTATTATTTTAAAAGATGTTAAAATTACATTTGTGCAAAAGACCTTCAAACAATTGCAATAGCCTAGCCTTGGGCGAAGATTTTTACTGCCGGGTCGCTGGCTTAACGATACACCCATTTCAGATTTACGACTTTATGAGGGGCTAGAGCTAAATCTGCCGACTAATGGGTGTATTTCCAAGTTAGCTTTCTAATTTTTTATTGCGATTTCCGGCCACGCTATTGACTAAACATTTAAGGTCTAATAATATCCGACTGCCGCTTCCATCTGCGTGTAAAATCACAGAGACAGATGCGGGCGCACGTGGTTGCTTTGGCCTTTCTGTGAATTCAAGTCATGTATATACCTAGGGACATATCAAAATCATATCGGCAGTTCCAGTGACAGCAGAGGTACGGCTCCAAATTACATAGACAGGAATTTCGGTCATCTCTTGTGGCTATGTCAAACAGTGCTGCCAACGAAGGCGATTTATCGCCATTTAGGCTACTCAGAACGAGAATCGGCGACGAAAAAATCTAAAAGGCGACTGGTCGCCTATTAGGCTACTTTAGAGACAAGTTATTTAAAGCAGCCAAATCACAAATAATAATTTAAAAACATAACAAAAACCTCTCGAACTTACCTTTTGGATTTCAAATATGTTGTGGGGAGCACTCATTTTGAATGGGGGAATCAAGCTCACGTAGCATATTTGTGGGGAATATGTGGGAAGAATTTATACTAGTTCATTAGAATTACTGCAACTGAAATTCGGCTAAATTAGGCTTCTTAATGTTTAAAAAACGGCGACATTAGGCCAAGATCAGTTGGCAACACTGATGTCAAAAATGTACGTCAGTCATTGAATATTTGGCATCTCCGTCTCCCGTGTTTTATTTACGCAAGTAATTATTATTACCCCATCTTATAGTAATTTCGTATTAAAAAGACAATAATGGTGTTAAATTTACGTCACTTATAAGATTAATTTAATAACCAACACATTTAAAGCAAAGTTTTTATTATTGCAGAGCTTCTACATTTCTAGTGACGTTTCTTCGGCGGCGTTTATTAAAATATATAATGGTTCAAACAATGTAACCTGTTTCATTTATTCATGAACGAATGTTTGTTATATGAAATTCAGTTCGGAAATGGGTCTTCTATCTGTTAATTAATTTATTAATCTCTTAATTTATGGTTTCATTAGTCCTAATTAATGGTTTGTAGTTAATATATTAGATTTTTTTACAAAAAGATGCTTTTACGATATCCGTTTTATGTTGTGAGTCGACTAGAGTTTTATAGTAATCCAAAGATTATGTTTATTTTTATTTATCTATTTATTGATACATTACAAGTATATTTTTATATAATTACATTTGGGAATGTGAGCCTCACTGGGTGCTTTACCCGTGCGAAGGCCCCCGTTTTACAATTTGGTGTAAAAAAATTGTGTATGTAAATAAAATGAACCAAAATGTATTTAAATTACTAAATTAAATGCAATATTAAGAAAAGTAAAATTATAAATATTAAAAAAATTAAGGCAGTTATAAAAACTGCTAAAAAAGCTTTCGGAATATAATTATCGGTCCGGTTGTATATGTTTGTTTAGAGAGCTTTTCTTACAGATCTTGTTTATTTTCAGCTGAGAACAATTACCATCACAAAACAAGACGCTATCACAGCAGGGCCATGGATCTTCCCAACACAGAGAGTGTTTCCATAAAGAGTGAACCATGGTCGCAGGAAGAAGGCTCAGGTGAAATGGAGTACACGGATATACAAATCGACCTTCAAGATGTGAAGAAGGAATGTTTGCAGTATGTCGAGAGTATTCAGACAACCAGTAAGTTGCATTGTGTATATAACAAAGATGTTTCAGATGGACGCAGTCAGGACAGCTGCTTGTTTTCTATTTCCCCTCCTGTCGTCCATCGGTACTCTTGATTTTTCTCTATTTAACAGGAAACTGACGAACCAAGAAAAAGTTTCACTTATGATTCCCGCTTACAGTTTCTAATTTCCCTAAGCTGTTCTCACCATATTTTATAACCGAAATGAATCATCTCACGTTCTCTATTCTAAAAAAAGGTATGTGGCTCGATGCGGTTCAATTAAAAAATTATCGTTCATTGGAAAAATCCAGTTCTATGTTTTTCGTGTTTTTAAAAGTTTAAAATTTCAGAAAGTAAACGAAAATTTTCATAAATACAATTTTCTTCTGAACAGCTTTAAATGGTTTCATTTTAAAATTTTAGAATGAACGGAAAATTAAAATATATAGGTGGTTTAATATTTTATTTTCAAGAAACAATTAATGGGGTTATATTAATAACCCATTTAATAAACACTCATATTTCCGGCTTTAGTTTTAGCGTATTGATAATTATTTGAATATTACAAAGATATATCGCCACAACAAAGAAATTAGGTTAAGTGGTATCTTTGACATCGAACGAAACAAAATTAATTATGGATATAAACACATCTAATTGTTTTCGACCACTTTAATTTGATTAGACAATGCAAACTAACTGCTTTAAATATAAAAAAAATGGTTTTGGAAGAACCCTTCTTTCATCAGGAAAATAATATATAGATTAAAACTTAAGATACACAATACTGACAGATACGTATACATATTTAGGTGTTGGAGTGGGAGGTGAACAAAGGGGAATGAGTTATTGGGTGATTTCTGGGAAGAACAAAGCGGTACTGGAAAATTTGTCTAAAATATGAATTTATTTGTTTATTCAATAATTTAGAGTTATCTTTTGTGGATTTTACTTTCAACTTAGAAGCACTTGAAATATAAATTCTTCTACTCTAAGATTATAGGCTGTATTGTTTGATGATGGCGTGTTTTCACGCAATTGCAAGTCCGCAGGGTTGCCTAAGAGCTAAGAGTCTGCAGCAGGGCTACCACATCTATGCAATATCTGCATGAATAATATCATTCCCGGGCTGGATTCTGGAAGGCTCAAAAACAAGCTTTAAAAATGCATGATCATGACTGCCATATTTATATTTCCATTTGGTCGGTACACTGATCACTTAACATGTTAACTTATTCAATATTATTGGACTCTATAAAATAAAATATGTTTTTTAAAAGATCCATTGCATTGACCATTGCTTGATAAGATGATTCCGTTAAAATCTGATGAACATGCTTATTATATACGTTTCTATTTTAACTGCTTGAGAGAGAAGTTTTCGTAGAAGAATCTGAACGTGTAATATATTGAAATAAAAGCAATATTTGCCAAGTAATTTGTAAGTAATATATGTAGAAATCATATTATAAATAGATGTTTTTTAGATTGTTTCACCATAGTTTGATAATGTCAACAGCAGGCGAAACAGCCGTCACGCATAATAATAATTACGTAGCAGAACTTTTTTATAAATAAACCCATTTTAATTAGTAGTTCGCTGAGACACTATGATCCACCCATGAATACACATAATCTTAAAAATAGCACCGACGACGAATTTAAAATATCTTTACACATCAATGTATTCTTGTTTGGTTATTTCAGGTGGCATTAATGTGGATACTGTAGCCACTAAGGCAGGAGCAAGACCCCCAAAAGATGGAGGGGGGATTCCTTATATGGAAATAGACATAGAGCTGACAGATGTTAAAAAGGAATGCTTAGAGCACTCTGGACGTGTTACAGAGACTGCTTCAGGTAAAACCGATTTTTTGTATGATTTTATTTAAATAGTTTTCATATACATACATACTTGTTAAGCTTTATACGCAATCTTTTTCAGACATGCTAACGGACCTGAAGACGCATCATGGAGAAAAAAAAATTTCATGTCCCCAATGTAACTACTCCTGCTCATGCAATTCTGCGTTAACAATTCATGTACGCACTCATACAGGAGAAAAACCATTTTCATGTTCATATTGCAGTTACTCATGTTCTCATAAGGGAAGTTTAAATAAGCACATTCTTACCCATAGTGGAGAAAAACCTTTTTCATGTTCTGATTGTAACTTTTCAAGTTCTCGTAAGAAAACTTTGAAACTTCACATTCTTACCCATAAGGGAGAAAAACCCTTTTCGTGTTCCTATTGTTATTACTCTTGTTCATTCAAATCTGATTTAAAAAGACACCTTTTCACCCATACTGGAGAAAAACCCTTTTCATGCTCGTATTGCAACTACTCGTGTTCTCAAAAAGGTAATTTCAAAAGTCACGTGCGTACGCATACTGGAGAAAAACCTTATTCATGTGACCATTGTAACTACTCTTGTTCAAAAAAATCATATTTACCATTGCATTTTCGCACTCATACTGGAGAAAAACCTTTTTCGTGTTCCTTTTGTAATTACTCTTGTTCATTCAAATCTGGTTTAAATAGACACTTATTCACCCATACTGGAGAAAAACCCTTTTCATGTTCATATTGCAACTATTCGTGTTCTCGAAAAGGTAATATCAAAAGTCACGTGCGTACGCATACTGGAGAAAAACCTTATTCATGTGACAATTGTAACTACTCCTGTTCAAAAAAATCATATTTACGATTGCATTTTTGCACTCATACTGGAGAAAAACCTTTTTTGTGTTCCTATTGTAATTACTCTAGTTCACGCAAATCTGATTTAAATAAGCACTTATTCACCCATACTGGAGAAAAACCCTTTTCATGTTCATATTGCAGTTACTCATGTTCTCATAAGGGATGTTTAAATAAGCACATTCTTACCCATACTGGAGAAAAACCTTTTTCATGTTCTGATTGTAACTTTTCAAGTTCTCGTAAGGGAAATTTGAAACTTCACATGCTTACCCATACTGGAGAAAAACCCTTTTCATGTTCATATTGCAACTACTCGTGTTCTCAAAAACGTTATATCAAAAGTCACGTGCGTACGCATACTGGAGAAAAACCTTATTCATGTGACCATTGTAACTACTCCTGTTCAAATAAATCATATTTACCATTGCATTTACGCACTCATACTAGAGAAAAACCTTTTTCGTGTTCCTTTTGTAATTACTCTTGTTCATTCAAATCTGATTTAAATAGACACTTTTTCACCCATACTGGAGAAAAACCCTTTTCATGCTCGTATTGCAACTACTCGTGTTCTCAAAAAGGTAAATTCAAAAGTCACGTGCGTACGCATACTGGAGAAAAACCTTATTCATGTGACCATTGTAACTACTCCTGTTCAAAAAAATCATATTTACCATTGCATTTTCGCACTCATACTGGAGAAAAACCTTTTTCGTGTTCCTTTTGTAATTACTCTTGTTCATTCAAATCTGATTTAAATAGACACTTACTCACCCATACTGGAGAAAAACCCTTTTCATGTTCGTATTGCAACTACTCGTGTTCTCAAAAAGGTAATATCAAAAGTCACGTGCGTACGCATACTGGAGTAAAACCTTATTCATGTGACCATTGTAACTACTCCTGTTCAAAGAAATCATATTTACCATTGCATTTACGCACTCATACTGGAGAAAAACCTTTTTCGTGTTCCTATTGTAATTACTCTAGTTCATTCAAATCTGATTTTAATAGGCACTTACGCACCCATTCTGGAGAAAAACCTTACTCATGTTCGTATTGTAACTTTTCTTCTTCAGGCAAATCAAATTTAGCCAGTCACTTACGCACCCATACTGGAAAAAAACTTTATTCATGCTCCCATTGTAACTACTCGTGTTCATTCAAATCAAGTTTAACAAGGCATTTACATACACATACAGGATAAACACCTCGTGTTCCCACTGCAACTACTCCTGTTAAAAAAAACTCAAGTTTAACGAGGCACTTACTGGACCCATACATGAGAAAAACCTCACTTATTTTCTCATTGCAACTGTTAATTTCTCATTGCAAGTTATTTTACTTATATCTTTTTTAAGCTTTTATCTGTGTTTGATTGTACAAGAAAAGTGAACTAGAGCAGTAATTTAAATGAGATGCTACTACACCATTATACACTATTTTTTTTCTTTATCTTAAAAAAATACCTTTTTGTCATTTTCTTAGCTAATAACTCACGAGGAAACCGAAACTAAACTGAAACTGACAGGCAACTGCCTGTTGCCAACTGGTTTCGAGTTAAAAACGAGCTTCTCTCACCGCGCAACTCAAGTGTACGATTTCACTAATTACCTAAGCTTGTTTAAGGGGAACGGTTGTGCGGCCCTTTTCATTCAAAACTTAAATTTTTGATTTGAGCCAAAATACCCAACCAAACTGAGTATTTTTTTTTTTAAATTTATGGCATCGTAAATATTCAGTATGAATATGTTCTTATTTATTTATTCATTTTTCGAATTATAAATTATGGGCCATTAAAGAAATCGATTTGGTACGATTTTAGAGTCAAGTTTGGCACTAATTTTTGTCTTAATGGTAATTACTAAAAAAAATAACCTTACCTTTCCCACTATGCAAATATACTTAAATTTAAAATAAATAAACATATTTACATCAATAATGCCATTTTTTTAAATATTAGCACTCTAGTACACCCAAAAGTAACGAGCCGCCACTGTTTACAACGCATATTCACGAGGGGACAGTCTGGTGGTATTGAGTTAAACTTTCCTAGCTATCGTCTTATTATTTTCAAAATGTGCATACAAATTTAACGATAAACTTTTTACTTTTGTTTCTTAGATCCGAAAATAGTGAGGAAAAATTAGTTCAAAATGAATATTTTTTTATGTACTGTATATTTGTTATCGAATGTAAATATGTATTTGTACCAAAAAAGCTGTATATAGGAACACTGTAGGGTCTACAGTCGTTCATTATAATTAAACGTAGCTTCGTTTTATTAAAATAAAGAGTGTTGACGTGTACGACGTAGGAGATAAACAATCAGTTTCCTTATACCGTTGTTGGGGTAGTGGTCGGGCCTCCCCAATGTATTGCGGTCAAAAGTGTCTCCAGAATCAAATTATGATGAACATATTGATAGGTGGGTCAAATCCCAGCACTGCAAAGAATGGAAGAGGTCACTTGGATTGAGAGAACCCAAAGTACTCATAAAAGGACCAGACCCTAGAAGAACCAAGAAACTACTCGATTTGGACAGAAACTCTCTTAGGGAACTGGTAGGACTTTTAACGGGACACTGCCATCTCAGGAGACACATGCTGATATTGGGAGTGGTAAACACCATTAGATGCAGGAAATGTGAAGAGGATGAAGATTCTCCAATACTCCTATGGTGTCAATGTCCTGCCCTGGTGGGAACTAGGCTATAGATGGAGGTAAAATGAGAGATAGGACAATGGGCCTAAGGCATAAGTGCTCACGGGAACTATATGTTAACCGTTTCGGCCCTTAAAAAAAAATTCTGACCAAGACGCCGTCCTTTGTTATTATTATGCAAGTGCGCAAATACCCAAATGATAACAAACTAAAAAATGACTACCTTTTATATAGAAACCTATGTATTACTTTAATTAAACAAGCCAAATACAAATTATACAAAATAGAATTAAAATCCGCCAAAAATAATCCCAAAAAAATCTGGAAAATCGTAAAAGATATTACTTACTCCAATCCGAAAAAAGATTCAAACATCAAAGAACTGTAAATAAATGGAAAAAAAAACACTATCAAAGAATGAACCTAGTAAAATAGCAAATTTCATTAACTCACAATTTGCAAAAGTTGGCTCTACCCTGGCTGAAAAAAATCTTCTAAAAAACGGCACAACAGAAGACTCTCTAGCCAAACTATGCTCTACCATACAACCCAATCATACGTTTAACCCTAGAACCGTACCCTGGGGTACAAATTTAAAAAAAAAAAGAAAATTTGCGATAACTTTTTCGTTTCACAACGGATGTTTTCGCGCCGCCGCGTATTTGCAAGTGGGGGGGAGTCGCTTCGAAGCATCAGTCGAGCGGGAGTCCTGCTAGTGTGTGGTCGTGGCAAAACGTGCGTGGGGCGCTCCAGTACCCCTAGGTACGGTTAAGGTAATTATTTTCATTACTATGATTTTATGTTTTTGGGAAATAAAGCATGTTATTGTGCTATTTGATACGTGTTTCTTTATTTGAATGTTATTTTTATTTGCATAATAACCTTACACATAACTTTCTTTTGGAAAAAAATTGTTATTATTTATTATATTTAGGTATTTTGCATTTAGTTGCGTGTAACTTGAATAATTCTTTTTTTTTGATGGCTTTACTTCAAAATCTATCGCAAGATGAAATTCAACGCCTTCTTCTGTATGCTGATGATGAAGAAGATGTGGTTTTTGGGGATGAATTGGAAGATGAACCTGATGAAATTATTGCTGACTTTCGTGTTGAACAGGAAGAGGATAGCTCCGACCGTGAAGCAGATCTTCAAAGCTCGGAAGAAGAGCTTGAAGAGGATAATGTCCAGGTTAGAATTACAAATTCTCCAGTAACAGTTCTTACAGTACCCGATGTTTTGCGAGGTAGAGTATGGGTCTCATCCTCGAACATCGCGTACTCCACAAAGAAATATAATATTTCATGCACCAGGAAACAAAGGTCCTGCTAAATTCATTACAAGCGCTTTGGATAGTTGGAAATTATTTTTTACTGATGAGATTCTGCAGATTATAGTAACTAACACTAATCAAGAGATATCTGAACAGCGCAAGACGTATAAGTCAGACAGGCTAATAGCTTCTCAAAATGAAGATGATGATTCTGCTCCTACGAACATTCGACCTTCCTTTGTACGAGATGTGACAGTTACTGAGTTGAAAGCTCTGTTTGGCTTATACTATTTAGCTGGAGTATTAAGAATTAATCATTTAACTGTCAAAGAAATATTTGATAAAAATACTGGCATCAACTATTTTCGATGTACTATGAGTGAGAAACGATTCGAATTTTTAACAAATTGCCTTCGATTTGATGATCGTTCGACCAGAGGTGAGAGAAGGCAGCATAGTAAATTGGCGCCGATAAAAGAACTGTTTGATCACATTGTTGAAACTTCAAAAATCTCTATTCACCTTCAGATTGTACCACAATTAACGAGCAATTACTTGGGTTTCGCGGTAAATGCCGTTTTCGTATGTATATACCATCAAAACCGGATAAATACGGTATAAAATTATTAATGTTTTGCGATTCAAAATCGTATTATATGATAAATAGTATAATATATACAGGAAAAGGTTCTACACCACGAGGATTACCAGTTGCTGAGTATTGTGCATTGGAGCTTTCAACTTCTATTCATGGATCTAACAGAAATATCACGTATGATAACTGGTTTACTTCAATCCCTGCTGCTGAAAAACTGCTTTCAAAAAATATTACAACAGTTGGAACACTGAAAAAAAACAAAACAGAAATACCTACCCATTTCTTGGACACAAAAGACCGCCATATGAATACATCAATGTTTGCTTTTCATAACGAACTTACTTTACTATCATATGTGCCTCCAAAGCTAAGCAAAGGAAAAAAGAAAAACGTGCTTATGCTTTCCACTACACACTTCCAACCAGACCAAGACAAATCTGTTGATTTACCAGAAATGATAAGTTTTTACAACCAAACCAAGGGGGTTGTGGATACGTTTGATCAACTTCGTCATACATACAGTGTGTCTCGTAAAACTCGTCGCTGAAGCCTTTATGTCTTCTATGGAATTTTGAATATCGTCGGAATCAATTCTATGATATTACTGCATTCATCTAACGCTACCGGAAACAAATTTTCAAGAATAGACGAACTTATCTGAAGACTTTAGCTTTTGACCTTATAAAACCTCACTTGGAGGATCGATTTTTATACAAAACTTTGCCGATGCATCTCCAAGAAAGTATTGGCGGAATATTAGGAAAAAAGCGGTCTTATGATTCTACAACCCCTTCAAAATCAAAATCTGGAAGATGTTAATTTTGTCCCAGGTCAAAAGATCGTAAGTCACGCGCTCAATGCCAGAAATGTAAACGTTTCATATGTTTAGAGCACCAAACAAAGATTTGCCAAAATTGTTAAGAAAAGTTACTTTTAATTAAGCCTTATTGTATTATGTAAGACTGAAATAAGTGCCATAACAGTCTATGTAAGTTAATTTTGAATAAATGTTTTTTCTCATGTAAAAAAGATGTTTTATTTAACGGGGTACTCCAGTACCCCTGGGTACTGTTAGTGTATGATCTATGATGGGTACGGTTCTAGGGTTAATGTCCATAAAGTAAGTACTAAGGAAATCTCGGATTTCATTATTTCTGTCAAACCAAATTGCGCGGTAGGACCAGATAACCTTTCCAATCATATACTGATTAATCTGCGAGAATACATACTTATACCTCTTCAACATATTTTCAACCAAAGTTTTAGCCTCGGCATTGTCCCCGATCACCTAAAAATAGGTTGTATTACTCCAATACATAAATCGGGAGACAAAACTATGATTTTAAATTACAGACCTATCACTTTGCTATATTCACTATCCAAACTACTAGAAAAAACTATGAAAAAAAGATTGCTCGCATACCTTGATAAACACAAACTGATCTCAAACAGCCAATTCGGGTTTCGAGCGAAAATGGGAACAGAAGACGCCTTATCGGAACTAACTACTTACATAGTCAAAAACCTAGATGGCGGGTCAAATGTGGTAGGGGCTTTCTTAGACCTAGCAAAAGCTTTCGACACCATCTCTCATAAATTACTACAACAAAAACTCAAAAATATCGGCATAACCGGTCCACCACTAAAATGGTTCATCAACTACATTGAAAATAGACAACAAATAGTAAAAATCAATAAACACGAAAGTGACAAGGTAGGTAACAGGTATGGAGTACCGCAAGGCAGCGTCTTGGGTCCCATACTTTTTCTCATCTACATAAATAGTCTAACTGAGATAAACCTTGGAAAAATAGATTACAAAGTAATCAGTTACGCAGATGATACTGTAATTTTATTCAAAGCACAATCATGGGAAAAGGTCTACAAAAACACAGAAGCAGGGATGACTGAAATAAATACATGGCTAATGAATAATCTTCTTACACTCAACGTTTCTGAAACTAAAAACCTGACTTTTAGTATAACTAAAGCTGGTCAACCAGATAGTCGCCTACAATTACATCTTCACCCCTGCACCAATACTTCCACAAACAACACACGCTGTACTTGTGACAAAATAGATTATGCGGATAATGGTTTTTTTTTTTTTTTTTTTCTTTTTATTTAGGAAGCAAACAGTCGTACAGTAAAAATTTTTAACAATAAACATTCATATGTTCTAGACCAATTAAGTTCCATTGAATTAAATGTAGATTTAGTATTTTTTACCTACACAACATATTAAATGGCAAAAAAATAAACATAATAAAGAAATACATAAAATTAAAAACAAAAAGAAAAAATACAACTTTTCGCATAGCTATACTATTCACTACGGGTGATAATAATGTAATTTTCACAACAACGAAAATCGAATAAAATAAAAGTATTTTAATTTATTAATTTATTAAGCTGAATTTTATATGATATTAAGTTATGGTTGAAAATGTCTACATCTCGTAAGGCATTGTGAGTTTCACAGATACGTACTATTACAGAGTTTTGCGCGTATTTGGATTTACAATGTGGTATTCTAAATAAATCGTTCGATCTGGTGTTTTGCTTGGGGCAACGAAATGCAATCCTTTCTAACAGATATGATGAATCAACTAGGCAGTTCACGATTTTGTGTAAGAGTAATGAATCGGAGATTTTTCTGCGTTTATATAAAGTGACAGGGACAAATCGATGGTCACTAAAACGATACGATAGGTGTTTCATAAATTTGTTCTGATGATAATTTGTTTGTAATTCAATACGGCTTTCGTAAAGATCTAAGCACTGAGGATGCCATATATGAATTGACAAAAAATATTTACACATCTATCGATAAAAAAAAGAAATGTCTAGCCATATTCCTAGATTTAAGAAAAGCTTTCGACACCGTTAATCATAATTTACTCATTAAAAAAATAACTCGACTGGGCTTCAAAAAAGACACACTAAAACTACTATCAAACTATCTTAACACTCCCGTACCGGACGGGGGGAACACACTTACACTAACGAGAGTTTTATGCTATATCTAAGTTGTTTTTTACACCACATACTCTGTAATTTAGGTAATCCTAAAAAAACTATTTGGTTATCGATCTGCATTTAAAAAATATCCATTTCATTTCTAGTTTCTTAGATATTAAATAATTTGTACAAAATTCCGGCAATATTCCTGTCCCCTGCCCCGCACCTCAGCTTCATAGCATCGGCTATAATTCCCCCGTCCCCATCCCCACTCTCCGCTCTTCACCGAGAACGATCCAGCTAGCTGCGAACTGGACCGTAAAAGTTGCATTTTATGGAAAGGGCTAACTCCCGGTCGCGTACACTGCACTACTGGTATTTCCTTTTGCGATGCTAAAATGTTCACTTGCGGGACTAAGATCGGCCTGTCTGCCGTGCATCCGGTAAATGTTTCATGTTTAGAGACAACATTAAAATTATGTCTGTCTCTGTTTCTCACATGGAAAAGAAATCGGTCAGAAGAGACACATATTTTGTCTACATTTTTAAGTAATTTGAAGGAACTTGAATAAAAACAGAGTACTATATGGTTAAAAAGTCTATCGCAAACGTCTGTTTAATTTTATATTAGGTTTTAGTTGCTAATTCTCTTAATTTTCGTGGTAAATAATTCTCTGCAAAACCGGACTAGTTTCGCCCTGCTATGGGCATCTTCAGACTGGTAAGTAGTTCATTCATACTTATGAAATGGTGTTTATAAATTAATATCTTTTTCAGGGTTGTAAAATATTTATTCTGTATTTTTAATATTAGAATTTATGTAATCAGTCGGCATGTATTTATTGCAGTTTCTTACGGCATATTTACCAATGTTTTAAATTAGATCATAAAATTCTATGGTTTTAATTAATTTGTGTGAAAGCCGCACAAGAGCCCCAACAGTCCTATCCAGTGGAACTATGGCATCTCCAATTGGGGTATTTTGTGAGGCTGAAGATAGTGGGGATGGGGAGGGGGAGGATGTGGGAAAGACAAAGGTTGAAGTACATGCATATTCAAATCTAATTACCATATAGGCTTAAGTCATTTCAAGCAACGTTTGGATTCTACATGGTGGTCTTTTACTAGGGCAATACTGAAAGCATCTACCGCCCTGCAACTTGATATTATTTTTTTTTTCATAAATATTACAGCATCTGTTGTCGAGAAGTAAGGCTCTAGACTAGTAAACCGGGGGTCGCGGGTTCCAATCCCGGTGTGCGCAAGTAAATTTTAATAGATTACTTTGTGATATTTCACAATTTACTGACCAGAATTCATTTCGAATGTTGCTTGAAATTACTTTTACCTTGTTTGGTGACCAGATCTGAATAGCCAGGTATTTCCCCACCTTCCTCTCCCCCATCTCCTTACCCTCCCCACTACCTTACAACATACCAGTAGCGGCTCGTGACTTTTGGGTCTACTATTAATTGTAATATTATCACTCTAGTACACCAAAAGTTACGAGCCGCCACTCCAACATCCCCCATTTGGGAAGGCCATAGTCGCACTGGTTCTAGATGATTAGAAGCAGTTGAGACTGTTGTGGTGTATTTACATAGAAAAATCAAAAATAAGAATATCCGAGGTTACAATTAAAAATCATTTACTCCACTGGAAAATAGTGAAAAATACCTTGTTTTTTTCACTATTTTCCAAAAATTCGTTTTATTTCGAACCCCTTGACGAACCAACGAACCCATCATTTATGGTAAGGCAAACACTACGATTTAACCCTAAATGTAAAGGTACTATGTAAAATCATAAATTAGGAATTATAACCTTCACTTACATCTAAAAATTCCATAATATTCGAAATAACATCCGTACCTGGTTTAGTGGTGGTAGGTTTTTTAAACTAAAAAAATATATATTTATAAATATATCCATCATTTACGGACCATCCTATGCAACAAACTAGCTACGTTGTAATCGCCAATCGCCAGTCGAGATTCAGAATTGAGGAGTTATGCTCGTTATCGGCCCGCCTTCCCTTTTTTGTATGGGAAAATGCGTATTATTATCTAAATCCATTAGAATATTAACTACAACTTTATTTATGGAATTATTTAGATAATGACTTCTGAAACACGTTGAATATTCTCCCCCCTAATTGTTACTCACACAAATTTCGCAATATTATGCCATTAACATCCTTTTATAAGCAAAACAAATTGGGGTACCCTAGTGACCCCCCTTCGGAACTTATGTGATTTTTTTCGCTCCGGGACGAAAAGGTTAAAGACAGAACACAAAAAACAAAAATTGGGAATAATTATAGTTCAGAGACACAGATAAAAAACGGAGTTCCGCAGGAAACTGTGCTTGGCCCGATTTTATTCTTAATTTATGTAATTTTGTAATCCCTGGTGAAATTGTTTCTTACGCCGATGACACGGCAATAATAGTGGATGGTAATAATTGGACAGAAACTTTTTCGAAAGCAACTGTATGTATTTCACTTGTTTCAAAATGGTTAAAATACAACAAACTTGTCTTAAACTACAGCAAAACATTTTACTTACCTTTTTATAAAATTAGAATCCATAATACAACTTGCAATCAAGAAATATGCTTCCTCTGCAACGAACTCGCTAATGTCAAAAATATAAAATATTAAGGAGTATCAATAGATATTAATCTTAATTGGAAATCACATATTAATCAAACCACTTCTAAACTAAGATATCTTACCTACATATTTTATAGTAAAATATTTTATATTTAAAAACAGTGACATCGAGTGACACAGACGAAGATGATGTTTCTTCAAACAAATTAATCAAATATATAGATAAGAAATTTCAAGAAATGAGTGAACTCTTTATTAAATTAATTAAAGAACAATTCAAAAACGAATTAACCGACCTCAAAACATCGATTGACTTCTGCTGTACTAAAATTGACGATTATGAAGCTAAAGTCAAAACCCTTGATTGTGAAATAATAACCCTGAATGAACGTGTAAAGATGTTAGAATTCAAAAACAATCCAAGGGATCAATGGGACAGATCCTGTAACATTGAAATCAGTGGAGTCCCGACCTCAGAAAAAGAGAATCTAAACGACATTATTGGCAATATATCCCAAAAAGTAGGATTCCCCATAAAAAGAGAAGACGTTGATTTCATCCATAGAGTTCGCCAATGGC
Source organism: Hesperophylax magnus (assembly GCA_026573805.1). Classification (NCBI taxonomy): domain Eukaryota; kingdom Metazoa; phylum Arthropoda; class Insecta; order Trichoptera; family Limnephilidae; genus Hesperophylax; species Hesperophylax magnus. The sequence continues at coordinate 2,140,885 of JAIUSX010000149.1, read as the reverse complement.
CTAGGTCAACGGCAACTCCCAAAGTCACACCCACACCTACATCTATGAGGTTTTTTTTATCCAGTTAAGAATTTTTCCTCATAAAACTCATTAATGTAATATAAAATCAGTCAAGTAAATACAACCATCAGATGGTAATAGTAATAAGGCCAAATGAGCCGCAGTACTAGTCAGCTAGAAACATGAAGGGTATTGTTATAAGCCCTAGCTAGTTAGAGGATTACGAAAGAATCCATAAAATCAAAAAAAAAAAATCACACCTACATCTACGTCCAACATTATTCTATGTCTCCTTCGGCGAGATAAGGATGCTTTGCTGACAGCTGCTCGACGCCACCGGACCCTGACTTCAGCAGATATTGGTCTTCCAGGAGCAGCCATGCGCATATTCCTCAACGACCACCTCACGCCTTCTAACAAGCTACTGATGAAGAAAGCCAGGGAAATTAAAGCTGCTGCCACACGCAAAGCTCACATCAACAGATAATATAAAGCACAATAGCGCTCGCCATACAATCCCATACAGACCCGACACACGTAAAAAGATAACGCGCTATAAGTGTGGTTCTGAACTTCGCTAACCGAATTTATTTTACGTAACCGCTCCCGACGCGATATTTGAAAAGTTATGCGTCCCCCTCTCCGCCGTAAAAAGGAGAGGGGGTCATTTTAATTACGGAGCTACCAACTAAGTTCCGTGTTCCCTTTGACAGCCATGACATAAGCAGCCTAATAATGCATTTCTTATTTATTATGTTAGCTCATATCGTCATGTGTGCTAGTAAATTTAGAAACATAAAAAAAAACTTTATTTGGCAAACATACTTAACATATATTTAAAATATAAATATAATCAATATTTGAATTTGAAGTAAACAAATTTTCGCCCTTTCAAAATTAATCATATTTTTAATCTCAGTATGTTTATATGGTAATATCATTCGGTTTTTTGATAAAGTTGGACGGCCTGATACCTACATAGAGAAGCTTCTAGTTTGTTCGTTTGTTGATTGTTTTCCTGGGTAATCTGGTTTGCTCTCGTCAGCTCTCGTGCTCTCTTCTCGTTCCCTGCCCTGGTGTTGGTCCTTGCCGCCATTGCCTTCGACATTTTTGGAAATCGACGTGAGCTTATTTTACAATAATTTATTATATGTCGCTTTCGTCGATCGGCGTGCGAACTGCGAATTTCCTGATTCGACGGAGAGGTTATGTCAGGTTATTGTGAAAATGCGCTATTTACGCGCAGATTGTTTAAAATCTAAAAAGTTTATAAATAGCATTTATAATTATATAGTTGGCGGCATCATCATCTGAGGATGAGCTGTCCAACAGATCCAGCAATAGGCTACAAGTATCATCCATTTCGAAAACGTGCTCAAGCTGTCAGTAAGTAAAGTTGTCACTTTGACAGATGAAATTATGTTCCTCGGCCGCTTTCGAATTCAACTGACCCCCTCTCCTACCATAGGAAGAAATATTTGATAGCGCCGTGTGTCGGTAGAAAAGATGATGCGCTGTACATTAACTTTTGATGTGAGCTTTGCGTGTGGCAGCAGCTTTACTTTTGATGTGAGCTTTGCGTGTGTCAGCAGCTTAAAGCTGAAAAACAATATCATTATCTGTGGACAAAAAACTGCAATATATTTAATAATTTCACTTATATTATTCAAACCAAATCTTTTTTCTTTTCATTTAGTTTCGCATTTTAATTTTATTTCACTTACATTATCTAAACAAAGTATTTTTTTCTTTTCATTTAGTTTCGCATTTAATATTATTAAGTCGCACACAGAACTTAAGCTATACTTCATTTTTTATATACTAACTGTCAGTAAACAAACTACTTTCAATCAGATTATGGCATGCTATACATCTCGTAAGGTATTGAATCTGCATCGAACACTTTTTATCTATATGAATCGAATTCACATACATACTTCGTCATACCATTATTATTATTTTTATTATGGAAAATGTATTTTTCTGATATTTTATCTGTGAAATACATTATGGCTTCTTTAACTATATATTATCAAAACGTACGAGGATTGCGCACAAAGACGCATGATTTTCTAAGGGCTGTTCTAAACAATGACTTTGATATTATCTGTATTTCAGAAACTTGGTTTCTCGATAATATTTGTGATCCGGAGATTTTTGACGACAGATATAATGTTTTTAGACGTGACAGAAACTATAATCTCACAGGTCAAACATTGGGAGGGGGTGTTCTTATTGCTGTCCAGTCCAAATATAATGTTACTCATCAAACTAGCTGGTCCACACTAGAGGCCGAAGATATGTGGGTAACTATTACTTCAACCACCTCTAATAAAAATATTAACATTTGCTGCTCTTACCATCCCCATGGTACGAATCATATTAGAAATCTTAAAGCTCACTTTGAGTCCGCTAGTCAGCTCCGATTGAACTATCCTGATGATGACTTTCTTCTGGTAGGTGATTATAACATTTCTAGACTTATCTGGAATCTAAATTGTGAAAGACAGATGATACCACAAATACCTGTTGACGAAGCCAGCTTTACTGTTATAGACTTTTTATCTCTTTGTGACTTTTTTCAATATAATAACATCTTAAATGTAAATCAACGTGTTCTTGACCTAGCCATTAGCAACATGAACTGCTCATTACAACCTTGCATTCCTCCCCTTTTAACTGAAGATTTGCATCACAAATCTTTCAAAATAGAAATAAGACTAAAAAACGAACCTTGCTTAAAACATCAACCACGACAAGTCTTATTATTGAATTCAGCTGACTACGTCAAGATTAACGAGTTTTTGGAGCAATTTGACTGGTCGAATATTTTTAGTTCAAGGGGTATGGAAGAAGCAACTGATAAATTCTACGAAATTATTAATGTAGCTATTGATCATTACGTACCATCAAAAACCTTTTATCTGTCTCCCAAATATCCCCCGTGATACACTCCCTACCTAATCAAAATCATCAAAGAAAAGCTAAAGTATCACCGAAAGTTTAAAAATTATTCACACCCCTCAGATTATCATTCCTTCTCATTACTCAGGACTCGCCAAAAAAGAACAGAAAAAGAGTGTTATACTAATTATACAAAGAAAGCCGAGTTAAATATAAGGAAAGATGTGAAATATTTTTGGACTTTCGTGAAATCAAAACAGTCATCTTCTGAAGTACCTAATAACGTGTATCACAAAAACATTTCCTCAAGTGATGGTCAACGAATTTGCAATATTTTTAACGATTACTTCCAATCTGTCTTTATCCCCGATAAAACTACTTAAAATACTTCCACAAATATTGTTGATACAAGTAATGATGTTACCATAAATTCAATTAATTTTGATTCAATTGAAATAACTGCACCACTAGTGTTAAAACATCTCAAAAATGTGGACACAAAAAAGAGTGCCGGTTGTGATAAGTTACACCCAATTTTTATTGTTAATTGTGCTGAAACACTAGTTACTCCTGTAACACTACTGTTCCAAAAATCTTTTAAAGAAGGTGTATTTCCTACCATTTGGAAACAAGCTTTTGTTTCACCTGTTTTTAAAAAAGGGGACAAACACAACATTGAAAATTATAGACCTATCTCTAAACTATGTATCTTAAGTAAAATTTTGGAAAAAATCGTGTGTAATCAACTTTTTTTACTCATGCAAAAATACTATTATTAGCCCAAATCAACATGGTTTTTTTCAAGGTAGATCTGTTGATTCGAACCTAGGACAGTTTACTGATTTTGTTCTTAACTCTATGGATAGTGGGAAACAGGTAGATTCTATCTACACAGATTTTTCTAAGGCTTTTGACAAAGTAAATCACGACATACTGTTAAACAAGCTCTCGAAGATTGGTATATGTGGAAATCTTCTGAGATGGTTCTCTTCATATGTTAAAAATAGAAGTCAAGCTGTTGCTTTAAAAGGTTACATGTCACAAATTATAATTATTCCCTCAGGGGTACCGCAAGGCTCCCATCTAGGGCCTCTCTTGTTTATTTTATACATAAACGACATGAATCGTGTTATTAGTAATTCTTGTTTCCTATTTTACGCTGATGACATGAAATTATATAAATGTATTTGCTCCATAGATGATTGCGACCAATTACAAGAAGACCTTGGTAAAATTGAGGAATATTGCAAAAACAATCAACTATATCTAAACATAGATAAATGTAATGTTATTACTTTTACACGAAAAAAACATTCAATTTATTATACTTACAAACTAAACCATGTACCCTTACAACGAGTAGAAACAATAAGAGATCTTGGAGTAATACTAGATTCTAAAATGTTATTTAGGGATCATATTGAAAATATTCTAAAAAAAGCTTATAAGCAATTGGGTTTCATTATTCGCATTACAAAGCCTTTTACGGTAGCACACACCCTAATTCTGTTATATATGTCATATGTACGGTCACAACTAGAATTCGCCTCAGTAATTTGGAATCCTCAATATCAAACATAATGATCGCATTGAAAATATTCAGAACAAATTTATGAAACACCTATCGTATCGTTTTAGTGACCATCGATTTGTCCCTGTCACTTTGTATAAACGCAGAAAAATCTCTGATGCATTATTCTAACACAAAATCGTGAACTGCCTTGTTGATTCATCATATCTGTTAGAAAGGATTGCATTTCGTTGCCCAAAGCAAAACACCAGATCGAACGATTTATTTAGAATACCACATTGTAAATCCAAATACGCGCAAAACTCTGTAATAGTACGTATCTGTGAAACTCACAATGCCTTACGAGATGTAGACATTTTCAACCATAACTTAACATCATATAAAATTCAGCTTAATAAATTAACAAATTAAAATACTTTTATTTTAATCGATTTTTTGTTGTGAAAATTATATTATTATCACCCGTAGTGAATAGTATAGCTATACGAAAAGTTGTATATTTTCTTTTTGTTTTTAGTTTTATGTTTTTCTGTATTATGTTTATCTTTTTGCCATTTAATATGTTGTGTAGGTAAAAAATACTAAATTAACATTTAACTCAATGGAACTTAATTGGTCTAGAACAAGGCTGCCCAACCCCAGGCCCGCGGGCCACAATGTGGCCCGCGAATGAATTATAAGTGGCCCGCGTGAACCATTTTCAAAAAACCCGCCAATCCGCCAATTTGAAAAAGTGTCGCGGGTCCGCGGTAAAACAAACAATGCAGCTTGCGCGCGGTCACCAGTGTTGCCAACGAAGGCGATTTATCGCTATTTAGGCTCTATTTAAAAAAATCTAACCTGTTGAACTTCCTTTTTAAACAAAAATACACCGGTTTTTGATATAATATTTTTTGCGTCCGAAATGGAATCTTGTAGCCACCCCCACCCCCATGGAATTCGAAAAATTGTTGTGGGGAATCACACATGATGTTTTTGGGTGCGCGGAATTTTTCTCAGCGAAGTTCCGTAACAACCCCCCCCCCATAGAAATAGGAACCGTCAGGTATTCAGTGGCCCGTCAGTGATTCAAAATCGTCAATTTCGCCCAACTGTTAAAAAGGTTGGGCAGCCTTGGTCTAGAACATATGAATATTTATTGTTATAATTTTTTTACTGTACGACTGTTTGCTTCCTAAATAAAAAGAAATAAAAAAAAAAAAAAAAATAGACTCAAGGATATTTTAAACGCTGAAAAATTGAAAATGATCTACTTCTCCCTAGTGCAATCTGCAATCACTTATGGCATAATAGGATGGGGTGGTGCACCTGATACATTTATTAAGCCCCTACAAATAATTCAAAAACACATAATTAAAGTCATATATAACAAAAATAAAACATTCTCGACCGACCTATTATACAAAGAATCTAAATTATTTAACATTCGTAAATTATTTATATTTCAAACTATGAAATATTTATTTAAAAAAAAAAATAATTTCAAAATAAATGAAAACAGAATGAGCAAAAGAACAAATAATATATTTTACACCCCCCAAACAAATACTAAATTAATGCAGACACATAGCAGTTTCATTGGTCCTCGTACATTTAACCTTCTACCACTACAAACTCAAATGATAAATAAAACAATAGAATATGTTAAGGAGGTAAAATTATGGCTGAATGACGCAGATCACGCTTTTACTATAAATTTATTGATCCTTTCTACAACTCACTTGCTGAAACTTTATAAACTATTGTACATAATGTTTTCTCTTTACTTTTATAATAACTATAAACAAACAAAAATAAACTTTTCTACTTATATATAATATTTTTTTATTTTTTTATTGTTGATACATTATTTTACAATATTTCATATTTTAATTCAGTAATGTTGGCCTCACTGGGTTGTTTACCCGTGCTGAGGCCCCCATTTTATAATATAAGAATTTATACATTAAAAAAAAGAAAAACAACATTAAAATAAAGATAAATTTAAACTAAAAATAAAGATTAAAAATTAAAATATAATTATCACACTAAAAGAAAAATATTAAAAGAGAATGTAAATCGGCATTTATAATGATTTATGTGTTTGTGCGTGTTTTATATATTTTTTTTGTGTTGCGTGTATATGTTTTATTCTTTTATGTTATAGAATTTTGGTAATATTGTCTTTTTGTTCTTTAATCCATTTTTTTATTTTGTGTTTGAATTTATTTTTATTTTCCTCAATTTTTGTTTCAAGTGGAAGACTGTTGAATGCTTTAATACCGTGGTATTTATGGTGTCTTTGTCCAAAGGTAGTTTTTACCGTCGGAGTTTTTATGTTTTCTTTGTACGCTTGTCTGACCGGTCTATTAGTGATATTTTGTGTCAGTTGGGGTTTGTTTTTTTGGTCGAAAATGTAGTTTAGTAGTGTTTTAACATATAATTGGCGTATATCAAGTACGTCACAGCTTTTGAATATTTGGTCTGTGTCGGTTAGTTTATGTTTTTTGAGTATTACCTTTAATATCGTTTTCTGTGCGATTTCTATTTGAGTGATAGCTGCGTTTGTTGCTCCTCCCCAAGCAATTATTCCATATTCTATTATTGATTGGCATAGTGCAAAATATATTGTTTTCAATTGTTTTATTTTATATATGTTTCTTATATTTAGGAAAATGTGTATTGTTCTGAGGAGCCTATTTGTGATTTGTTTGATGTGATGTGTCCATCTAAGATTATGGTCAATTACGATTCCTAGATACTTTATTTGTTCTGTTTTTTCTAGACGGGGGCAATCGCAGATGTTGGTGTTTATGCATTCGTGTATTTTTATGGTGTTTGTATTGTTTTTTGGCTGTCCTGTGTTAGTTATTTATTTATTTATTAATCTTAAGTTAGCTCACATCTTCGTGTGTGCTAATAGTTTTATAAACATATAAACATGTACATTGTTTGGCAAACATAATCTTTCTTTAAATATTTCAATAAAGTCACAAAAAAAAAGAAACATTAATAATTGAGATAGACATATTTTCTTAATTCATTTTTGAACTTATTAATATTTTCTATCACAGCAATTTCCTTCGGGATTTTGTTATAGAGTTGAACGGCCTGGTACATCAGAGATTTTTGGGTGCTTGTTTTTTTTCTTGTTGGCAATCTAATTTGCTTAGAATTTCTCGTCCCGTGTCCGTGTATCTCGTTATTGTAATTTATTTTTCTTTTCAGTTCCTTAGACATCATCCCTAATTTAATTTTATGTATAAAAATAAGTACATTCAAATACACAGTTTGCTTCACCGTCAAAATATTCAGCTCCTTTAACATGTCTCTTATCCGTGTGTATATGTTGTGCTTAAGTATTATTCGCATTGCTTTATTTTGCAGTATTTGCATTTTTTTCATTTTCTCTTTATTGCAGAGAAAAAGAATACTTGACAGTTAATAAAGTGTGGTGATATAATTGTATTGTATATTATCTGGCATGTTTCTTTATTTACTTTGTTTCTGATTCTACCAAGAAATGATATTTTTTTGCAATTTTTTTAATTGTATAGTCTGCATTTTTTGAGAAGTTCAATTTTGAGTCTATAATAACACCTAGATATTTAATTTCTTCCACTTTTTTTATGATTTCTCCATTTATAGAAACCTTTGGTTCCTCATGCGTATTTGTTTTGCCTATATGCATGTATTTTGTCTTATTTACATTTAGTTTTAATTTATTTAGTATGAGCCATTTTGACAATGTTTCTAAGTCACTATTTATCTTTTTGATTGCTTTCTCATAATTATCTTCTGCAATATAAATTAGTGCGTCGTCTGCAAACAGTCTTGTTTTGCAATTTTTAATATTTTTACCATATCATTTATGTAGAGTATAAACAATATCGGACCCAATACAGATCCTTGCGGTACACCCAGCTTATTTTCAATCGGATTTGATATATTGTTTCTTATCTTTGTTGTTTGTTGTCTGTTGCTTAAGTAGTTTTTAAACCATTCCAGTTCTTTCCCTTTTATTCCATATTTTTTTAATTTTTTAATAATTCTTTTTCTATCTATTGTTTCAAAAGCTCTCTGAAAATCTAAAAACACCGCAACAATATGCAAGTTTTTATCTATATCTTCCTTCCAATCATCAATTACTAAATTTAACGCTGTTTCACGTGAATTATTGTTCCTAAATCCAGATTGTTCGTCACAAAGGATGCTATTATTTTCCAAGTATTCTTCAAGTTGAGATTTAACCCTTGAGACGTTGTTGATTTGCACGGATCGAACCTTCTACAAGCTTCCATTTTTTCAAAGACAATAACAAGCACTGTTTCGTTCTCTTTCTGACATAAAGAAACAATTAATTTTTTGATGAGAGGAAGAGAGATATATGCATTAATAATGTGTGGTCGTTCTGGGACAAATATGGTCTTAGGAGAGTATAATGCGCGCACGGCATTTGGGACTGTTTGGGTCTTAGAAGGTCCCAAGGGTTAATTATGTATTCCATCACTTGCTCATATTTTGGTAACATATTTACAGGTCGAAAGTCTTCACATTTTTTTGTCTTCGGAATCTTTGGAATCGGTATCACCATAGACGTTTTCCATGATTCAGGAAACTTCCCTGTTTCTAACGATTCGTTTATTAAACTAAGAAACTCTTCTCCTATTACAGGTAATGCATGTTCTAATATTTGAATAGTGATCCCATCTTGGCTGGGCTTTGATTTGATTTTGGACAGTATTCTTTGAAGTTTCTGGCCGTCTATTTTCTTAAACTTTAATTCGCAAGTTTTTTCTTCAAAATTGAAAATTTCTTCTTCTTCTATGATTGGGATATTTTTGTTAATTTCTTCTATACTTGTCACAAAATATTTATTAAACTTATCAGCCATGTTGTTTTCGCCAGCCAATTCGGTTGGGAATATGATATCTTTTTCCACATCTTCACATTTATTTTTCATCATTGACTTAAGTGTTTTCCACATTTTTCGTTGGATCTCCCCTTTCCCGTTGAATTTTGTTGATGAAATGTTCATTTTTTGTATCCTTTATAAGTTTTGAGTACTTGTTTCGAATTGTTTTAAATCTATTCCAATGTTCGTTATCTTTTGTAATTTTTGCTATTTTATAAGAAGTATCTCGTTCATATTGCATTTGTCTTAGTTTTTTGGAATACCATTGATTATTGGTTTTAATTACTATACGTTGTTCAGGCATTATTTTATTTATTGCATCAGTCATATTGGTTATTATAGTTTCACCTTTTTTGTGAAAATCTAAGTTATTTACATCTTTCCAATCTTGAATCAATAATTCTTGAATCATTTTACTCTTATCGTATCTTTTCAGGTTTCTTCTTTTAATAACTTTTTCGATATTTTTGATATTTTTATTTTTTGCCATCACTATATTAATGATGCTATGATCTGTTATTTTAGGTGTATCTAATATTTTTACATTTAGTTCATAATCATTTTATAAAACAAGATCTATGAGTGTACAGGTTGATTGTGTTATCCTAGTGTATTCTTTGACCAACTGTTTCATTTCTGTAATGTTGATGATGCTTTTCATTTTCTTTGTATAAAAATCTGTTTCGCATTTCATGTTTATATTAAAGTCTCCAATAATTATATTGAGATCAGTTTCTTTTAAAAAATTTGAACACCAGTTTTCAAAATAATTTATAAAGTCACTATTACTGGCATTTGGGGAGTGATAAATTACGCAGTATACTCCTGGTCTATATCCTTTCTTAATTTTTATTGCTAAGATCCAGGTACAGTTTTTGTGATTTTCGTTATCAAAATTTATATTATCTTTCAGTAACATTATTACTCCGCCTGTATGCCGACTATTCGAATTACATCTTATTACCTTATAGTTCGTAAATTTTATTTCAACTTCTTCTATTTCTTCTGTGACATGCGTTTCACTGAGCATGATCATTTGAGGTTTTCGTTCTTTGAGTAAAATTTGTAACTCTTCATGGTGTGCAGGCAAGCTTTGTATATTAAGGTACAAGATCTCTTCGGTTCCTAATTTGTTGTTCGAAAATATTTTTATGTTACTGTTTACCTTAGAGCAGGTCTTTAGTGACATAAAAAATCAATTTTCTTTTTTTCCGCTTCAACTTTTCTCACGTGCACTGAACATTCATCACTCCAAGCAAAATGGTCAGTTGGCAGTTGTAATTTTAATCGATCATTCATTTTTTTGCAGTTAATGCATTGGATGTCTCTTTGACAGCTTTCGTTGTCGTTGTCATGTGTTCCGGAACATCGAGTGCATGCTTTTTCACTTCTGCAGTCTTGTGCCTTGTGCATGTAGCCATTGCACTTGTAACATTTTAGAAGTGAGATGTTGTCGAAAACCCGACATCTATCCCAACCAATATTTACTTTTCCTTCTTTTAACATTCTATTGTACGTATTACCATCAACTTCCATGAAAATGGTGTAGTTAATGTCTCCTTGTTTGGTTTTAATTTCTTTTATAAATTTAATATCAATTTTACTATCAAGTGTTTCAAGGTAATCATTTTGCATCTTAATTTTGGATACAATTTCTTCCGGAGTGTATTTATCCGATAAACCAATAATTTTAAGTTTGGGATTCTTAGGTTTTGATGTATTCACATCATAATTTTTTCCCATTTTTGATATTATTTGTTCTTCCATCTTTTTTGTTGCAGTTATGCTGTACGTTGTGAATTTTGTTTTCGATATGTTTAGTGTAAGTGTATTTGAGTCCAACCATTATTTCACTTGCGTGATTCCTAGATTCGCTATGTTATATACATTATTCCAATCCTTAGATTTAAATAGTAAAACTGTGTCGTCTGCGTAACTAATTATTTCTCCATCTATTTCCATGTTGCAAAGTTCATTTATGTAAATTGTGAAAAGAACGGGCCCTAGTGTGCTTCCTTGTGGAACTCCGTGTGTAATCGGCAGTGGTTTGCTAGTATAGTTATTAATTTTGACTTGCTGTGTTCTGTCGCTCATGTAACTTTTCAATAGTTGGAGTTCTTTATCTTTGATACCCATATTTTCTAATTTTTTAAAAAGTGTTTTGTGGCAGATTGAATCAAAGGCTTTAGCCAAATCTAGATATATCGCTATGCATTTAAACCCTTGATCTAAGTTGCTATGTATATAATCTATTGTACTTGCCAAAGCTTCTTTTGTGCTTCTTTTTTCTCTAAATCCATATTGTTTGTCCGAGATTAATTTGTTTTCTTCCAGGTATTTTATTATTTGGTTTTTTAATAGTCTTTCGAAAATCTTTGATAGTGAGTTTAACAAGGTGATTGGTCTATAGTTAGTTATTTCCATTTTATCTCCGGATTTATAAATAGGGATTACCAGTCCTTTTTTAAGAGTATTAGGAAAGCAGGCATGTGTTATGCTAAGGTTGATTAGGTGTGTTATAGGTTTTAATATTTCATTTTTTATTATTTTAATGCAATCCGTTGTTATCTCATCTAATCCAGGAGCAATCCGGTTTTTTAATGTATTTATTATTTTGTTAATTTCCATTTCCGAAGTTGTTTTTAATATAAATCTGTGTTGTGTTGGTTGAGTATCGATGTTTGATCTGTTTGTTTGTGTTAGTGTGTTTGTGCTGTGTTTTTTACGATTCGCTAAATTTTTCCCTATAGTTGCAAAGAAGTTATTGACGTGGTTTGCCATAATTTCTATATTTGTTTTGGCATCTAATTTTTTCGAGTTAATATTTAGATGTTCGATAGTATTTTTTTGTTTGTATTTTTGTGTGTATGTAACTTCCCTTAATATTCTCCATATTTCCTTTGGGTAATAGTTTTCTTTTTTTAGTTTTTCTCTGTAGTACAACTCCTTAGCTACTCTAATAATTTTCGTGCATATGTTTCTATATTTTTTATAGTAATTAAGTTGTTCCATGTCATACGGTGTTTGTTTAATTTGTTTGTGTATTTTGTCTCGTTTACGAATACAGTTTAATATTCCTTGTGTTATCCATAGTTTAATTTTTTTTGCTTTGTGTGTAATTTTTACATGTTTTACTGTCGTGTAATTATTTATTTCTCGCGTTAACGTATTTGTTAATGTATTCCAGGCTTCCTCGACATAATCTATTTGGTATATTGTATTCCAGTCTATTTTTTGGAGTTTTTCTTTTAAGTTTGAGTAGTCAATAATTTTTTTGTAAATATTTTATGTTGGTTCGAAATAGTGTTTTCGGTGTCTATTGCTATCATATTCATGTAATGATCAGTGATTGTGCTTTCAAGTACTACTGTTTTGGTTTTTAGTTTTGTCTTGATCATTATATGATCTATACAGCTTTTAGTGTTTTGTGTGACTCGTGTTGGGACATTTATTATTGGCTCCAGTCCATGCTGTGCTAGTATTGCTAGGTATTCTATGTTTTGTGGGTGTCCGTTTGGTAGAGTGTTTATATTAAGGTCTCCTATGATGATGATATTTTTGTATTTGTTGAGATCATTTAATGTATTGTTAAGTTCAGTTAAGAAATTTGTGATGTTGTTTTTGGATGGAGATCTGTACATAGCTAGGATACATGTTTCTTTTTCATATGTAATTTGTATGCAGTTGGAGTCTATGATGTTTATTTCTTGAATGGTTGTGTTATTTTTATCACTGATGTATATAACTATACCATCATTTTGGTTTTTGTATATTCTTGTAAGGTGTGTATTATAGTTTTTGATTGTTTTTGGTATATAGTTGTCATTCAACCAGCATTCTGTCAGCACAATGATATCAAAATTATTATCTAGCTGTTGGAGGTATATAAAAATTCATCAAAATTTTTATTGATCGATCTAATGTTTTGGTGTAATATTTTGATTCTATGTTTTTCTTTTGTGAAGTTGGTCCAGAGGTTAATATCATTTGTACTTTCACAGTAGTGTTGATTGTTCGAGTCTATATATTCCATGTAATCTGCCATGTTGGTGTGTATTTGTGTAAGTATATGATGTGAGGTTGTGTTAGATGTACAGTAGTGTTTATGTCAGTTTATTAGATATATCGTTTAGGTGTTTTATTTCCACAACCTTTGAGTCTTTGGATTTTCTGACAAGAATTTTTCCCGATTTTACCCACACATATTTGTAGTCTTTTTCTTGGGCTCTTTTTCTGGTGTTCCAGTGCAGATTTTTGTAATATTGGGTTAATGCCGCATTAAGATAAACATATTTGGCTCCTTCTCCGTTGAATTTATTTATCGGGTCACTGTGTTTGGATTCTAACATGGTTTGTGCTTTGTGGTATCCTTAAAATTAATAGTTATTTTTGTTTGATCATTTGTTTTGTTTGTTGTGACTTTGTATGTATCTTCTGGGGACATCGTAACGCCTGCGAGTTCAGCGATCCGTGTAACAGCGTGGACTGGGGATATGTTGTCCTGTAATTTTAGGCCGTTTATCTCTATGGTGTTCAGCAGGGCTGCTTGTTCTATATCCGCCAGGTGGATTTCTACCGTAGACAATCTGTTTTCTTTATCCGCCAGTTCCTCCTTGATTTTGTTGACGGTGCTTGGAATGTCCATGATTTGTTGAAGTTTTTGCATAATGTCATCATATTTGTCATTGTTGAAGTTCGTGAAGTTTTTTTATTTCTTTCAGCTCTGTTTCAATTTTATTGAGCATTACTGTCTTCATTTCCTCGAATTTCATATTGATGAATTCAAATATTGACTCACTGTCTATATTAATCATAGATTGATGTGTCGCCGACGGTGTGTCCATGGTGCCAGTTTGTGGTGAAGATGTGGTTTTCTTCGCGCTGGAGAATTTACTGCGAGATTTAGACATGTTGTGTTGTCGTTTTTTTATTTTTTTTATTTTGAGGGTTGCTCCTGTTGGTGGGCAAAAACAATGGCACACTCTCTAGCGCCTATAGGAAGGCAAAACCAATTACACAGGTTATGTTTTGGTTTGAATCCGTGATGGTAGCTGATTGTGAAGCTGTTATTAATATCCAAAAGATAGTTTTATATTCTGGGTTGAGTATCTATTAAAAAAAAGAAATATATATATATATATATATATATATATATATATATATATATATTCAGATATTTTCCTTTTTTTTGCCGGAGTGAGGATTGAACTAAGATCGACAGAATAGCGATGCCGACGCTTTAGACCACTGAGCTATGAAGCCTTGGGTGAGAGCTGTGGGATACGTTTAAATATAATTGTGTAAAGTTCAACATTAATTTATTTATTGTCTTTATTAATTTATTGTCGCACTTGTTACGGTTTTAGCACCTTTTATTTTGTTATTTCACTTTTTATCTTTACCGAAAAACTGTGATTTATTCACTATTGTTCTCTTTGTTTTGTTTTTGCTTCTTATCGAAATGCAGTCTTTATAACTTTAATTTTTAATGAGTTAACTGTGAAATCTAGTGGGCAGTTTTTTGTTTTAATTTCAAAACACTATTATGATACTTCCCGGTGTTACAGTTGAGGATCTAAGATCACGCGATGATAGTGCGCGAAAAACTTCACTGTATTTCACTAACTGAAGTGATCCACTTAACTTTTTTACCACACTTTTGATTAAATTAATGTTGGAGCATTCAAATAGTCGTCTGACGTTTATGATTGTGTTGTTGTTGATTATACTTAGGTACTTGAAATATAGTAATGGTTTTATATTACCCACACTCAGGCAGTGCCTTAGTGGGTTTTCATTTCTTGTGTATACAATTTGGTAATATATATTATGTTATTATTTACTGTCTATTAATATGTATAATATATGTAAAGAAATGAAAATAAATAAAGTAAAACAAAACATTAAAAAATTCGAATAATGAAACCCAATTGCTTATAAGCTTTTTTTAGAATATTTTCAATATGATCCCTAAATAACATTTTAGAATCTGGTATTACTCCAAGATCTCTTATTGTTTCTACTCGTTGTAGGGGCACATGGTTTAGTTTGTAAGTATAATAAATTGAATGTTTTTTTCGTGTAAAAGTAATAACATTACATTTATCTATGTTTGGATATAGTTGATTGTTTTTGCAATATTCCTCAATTTTACCAAGGTCTTCTTGTAATTGGTCGCAATCATCTATGGAGCCAATACATTTATATAATTTCATGTCATCAGCGTAAAATAGGAAACAAGAATTACTAATACCACGATTCATGTCGTTTATGTATAAAATAAACAAGAGAGGCCTTAGATGGGAGATCAAATATCTCGGCTTAACTGTTGACCATAATCTAAAATGGGATCTCCAAATTAACCTAATAACAAAAACAATCCGGAAAGTATCATACATCTTCAAAACAATACAAAATATTATGTCATTAAATCAGCTAAAAAAATATACTTTGCCCTTTGTCAAAGTATTCTATTGTATGGTATTTCAGTATGGGGAGTAGCAGCAGACACTTATCTCAAATCCCTTAAAATTAATCATAAAACAATATTTCGAATTATGTTTAGAAAGCCTTATCAACATCCGACAGAACAGCTAATGATTGAAAATAACTTACTAGACATAAATAAACTGTTCATAAAGAAGATCATCTACAAAAACTGCATAAAAAAATTACCACATCACATAACTCACTTGCAAAACACGAGAGCAATTACACACAAACAATTACAAGTACCGTATATCAAATCAAATTTCGCTAAAAGACATGAATCTTACCTGGCTCCTCACATATTCAACATGTTCCTAACCCAAACTAAAACTTACGTCTTACCAAATAATTTGAATTGGGTGTTCAAAAGATTTTTAAACCGGTTGATTGTAAAAGAAAGAACAGATATTAGACATATTCTAAACATCTAATGCATTTTACAAACCATACTGCACACAAATTCTACAAAATTACAAAATTTTACAATTAATTATAATACGAAATACACATTTCATATATTTATACATAATTTTTCAACACATATAAGTACTTCACTTATTTTTCTATTTTTATATCACTAATTTTTTTACTACTATTTTTCATATTATTTTTATTTTACTATTGTTTACTAAACATTTGGTTTATATATAAATTATTAATTACCAGCCTCAGAACAGACTTTGTCTAGTGAGGGGGGTAATGAAAAAAAAACATATATGTACAGAATCAACGCGATATCCGTTAGAGCAGGTATGCTGTCAAGGCGTTTTTATCTCTGCAGTACAAACGTCAAAAAGATACTTTTCAATGCATTTTGCACTTCGCTGTATACGTCAGAGCTGTGGGTAGATTACACTTCATCCCAATGGCATATGATAAAAGTTGCTTACAATAATGCATATCGCCAACTATTCTGCCTACCGAGATACTGCAGCGCCACGGAAATGTTCCTGGAGGGACGAGTACACTCTTTCAGAGCGCTTCTCCGCCATCACATGGGAAGCTTATGGCGCAGACTACGCCAATCTAGTAACAAAATCATCGCTGCCATGGTTGCCTGGATGGAGTCCCCTCTGATGGCCCTCTGGAGACGGGAGATGGGCAAATATCCCCCATAAACGGCTGTTCACGCTCATTTTTGTGTTTATATTTTATCTTTTTTCACTTAAATTCCGCTTTTTGTGCCTGTTGGAATCACCAATGTTATTATCAACCTTATTATTGTTTTTAATACTTATTATGTATATTATTTCAAATATGGAATGTATTGCGTTACACTACCCCTGCATACATTCTGGAATAAATTCTTATTATTATTAAATAAACGCCCGGGTTGCCGGCACTGAAACTGAAACTGATTATCAACGAAGATGGAAGAAAGTAAGCTCTTTTCCATATATGCATGAACCTACCTGTTGAAAGTGATTGATTAAAGAGTAGATATAATGGATTAGAGACAATATCTGCAGAGTTATGGTTTTATCTGGCTCTGGGCAAGATTTAGGTTCCAGTAGTTTAATACGCACTGTGATGTCTATCTCAATGTGAATCTGAGAAAGTTTTAAATTTGAAATGGGTTTCTTCAGAGATATTCGCTTCATACACATCCTTAAAAAAGTCTGAGAACAATTTGTCAATTTCTTTCCTTGTGGCGCAGAGTTTCAGGGTAGCTATTTAAAATTCAACATTCTTAATATAAGAATTATAATAAATATTTGACAATCTTTTCGTTACTTGCTGAAAAGGATATTAGTTTCTTTTTAAATTTTATGAGCTTTTTTCTGTTCTATTAAAAGAAATTTGACGATAATTTAAAGCTAATTGGAACAAAATTAAGTGTAGGTAAACAAAATGACTTTTGTATCCCTACACTTATATGCGATGATGATAGAATATAAACATTGCTTATGATTATTTCAGGGGTGGGGAACCTGCAGCCCGCGAGGCTTTTTGGTGCGGCCCATGAGTTTTGTATCATGGTTTTTCAGACACACTTTTAAGGCATTATTGCAAAACCTTGAGAAAGGTATAAAAGCTGGCCGGTACATACATAAATTCACTCTTAAATGAAACCCAGTTTCGTGTTACGAAGATAAAGATCACTTTCTAGCTCTGGATATATCCACAGCACAGAAACCATTTTCGTGTTTGAAGTGCAGATATAAAATGCAAGATGCAGACTGTGTGCTACGAAAATCGGAGGAAACCAAAAGCTGAGGAGTCGCACCAACACGGTCACAGTCACACGGGGGGGGGGGTTATTAGAGTTTTGTTGAAGTATTATATTATTAAAGTTTATCTTTTTACTTTGAATTTATCTACTTAGTTACAATAATTATTATCTTTCAGTTTCAGTGCCGGCAACCCGGGCGTTTATTTAAGGTTGGTTCTGTAGAGATGTTTTTTTTTCATTACCCTCCTCACTAGACAAAGTCTTTTCTGAGGCTGGTAATAAACAATTTATATATAAACCAAATGTTTAGTAAAAAATAGTAAAATAAAAATAATAAGAAAAAATAGTAGTCAAAAAATGAGTAATATAAAAATAGAAAAATAAGTGTAGTACTATGGGAATTGGTAGTGAGACAATGAAGTATGATGTTGTTGTCACAGTGTTTATTGAGAGTCAGGATAATACATTAGTTGAGTTGCGCAGTTGGGAGATGGCTCTGGGTCGAAGATGATGATGACACCAGGCGTAGTCGGCGATGACTGCATTAGAATGGTTGAGATGCGGGTTAGTGGGTCGACACCGCATTGATGGAGATCGGACTCGTAGACTTGTTCAGCACTGATGAAGGCGAGGAGTCTTCTGGGTACTTCAGCGTGAACGAGGTAGCCGAAGGTGCGATGGACCTGGTCGGCAGATGAGCGGGAGGTACAGGCTAGCGACGATGGTTGCGGAGCCGAGGCGCAGACGGCGATAAGCTGATCGCAGAGTCTAGGCGCGTGAGGTTAGCGCTGGCCAGGAATGATTGCCTGGGCCAGGGCGTTGAGGTGAAGAAGGATCGAAGCGTGACGCGGGGGGAACCGGCCATGATGGCCGATTCCTCCATTATGCCGAGTCGGAGATCTCGAGTAGGATGATGTCGCGTCGAACTTGTTGACTGGAGTGACGTGGAATGATGACTGACGTACTTAGGTCCTCCACCGCTTATATAGCTGCTGATTCCTTTGTTCTCGTCTGCCACGGGTTGGAGTAGCGTCTGGACGACGAACCCGCAGGACCGCTGACTCGGTTTATTGTATGAGCGTTTGCATCACCCTGTATGCAAATCAGCAGTTTACGTATTGTGGTACCGATATTTTTATTCAATGTTTCGTAAGACTGATTGCTGTCTCAGCTGTTTAACTCGTGCAGTCTGGTTATGAATTGATGACCCTAGGAGCGGTGACATAACCGTTACAGTACTATATGTGTTGAAAAATTATGTATAAAAATATGAAATGAGTATTTCGTATTATAATTAATTGTAAAATTTTGTAATTTTGTTAGAATTTGTGTGCAGTATCGTTTGTAAAATGCATTAGATGTTTAGAATATTTCTAATATCTGTTCTTTCTTTTACCATCAACCAGTTTACAAATCTTTTGAACACCCAATTCAAATTATTTGGTAAGACGTAAGTTTTAGTTTGGGTTAGGAACATGTTGAATATGTGAGGAGCCAGGTAAGATTCATGTATTTTAGCGAAATTTGATTTGATATACGGTACTTGTAATTGTTTGTGTGTAATTGCTCTCGTGTTTTGCGTGTGTTTTAATTTTTTATTCAGTTTTTGTAGATGATCTTCTTTATGAACAGTTTATTTATCTAATCGCAGTAATGCAGCTATAGAATTTTATTTATTTATTTATTCATTTAAATTTACACACAGTACAATATGATACAAGATATAATTAAAATATTTTGTGATTATTGATTATTGTACCTTATCAGGTCGAAATTATTGGTTCCTAACTAGGCAAATTGCCCGTTCCAAGAAACCAAAAAATATGTGAAAGTAAGTGTGTGATTTGTCTATGTCTATAATATATCTCATTAATGTTTTAATTTGTGATGTTTAATCGTTACAATCTTATGATAGAGTCGAACTTGAGCTGTTGTGTATGTTTCAATTGTGTATGAACAATAATTAGAATAATGTAAGATATATATAGTGTGTGATTAGTCTATGTCTATTTATTACGTGACGTTTTTTAACATTTTTTCAGATTCTCCTCTGCCCAGTCCAATCAATATAGATAGAATATCTAGTGACTTTAAATTTATCTACTTAGTTGCAATAATTATTATCTGATCGCAGTAATGCAGTAATAATATTAAAAAGGTTTTTATTAAAAGTGTGTGTTTTTCAAATGAGAGTGTACTTTTGACCTTCTGTATATATTATGGTGTAAAGCTTTTATCCACCCTCCCAAATGATTCCGTCATCTTCCCGATGCCGCATTCCACAAACGCATGTTGGTTGCTCGGTGCATGGCGGCGGAGCCAGCGACACGTACGTTGAACGACGAATTATATTTTATTATCAAATAAATGATTCTTTTTTAATATTTCAGGTTTTATGGTCAAAATTTTTTTTAAATAAATTAATGAAAGCATACTAAAAAATATTCACAACAGTATTTTTAGATAAAAATGCGTAATCATTTCCAAAACTCGTAGTGTAACGCTGTATTATAGGACGGCAGGGCGAAGGAGTTTTTAGTACGGTAAGTTAACTGTTAAAGTCAGAATGCCATTTTTACACACTAAATTTACGAGCGTCGTAAATCCCAACCTAAAATATGAATAAACTATTCACATAGCTTCTTTGGTTGCTAGATAGTATTGTAAATTAACAGATCTATGACCTACGCTTTGGTTGTATTTAGTAATGTTCGTCATTGGATCATTTGTAGGTGATTCGGACTTGGTATAAACAGATGAAAAATATAAGAGCATATCTTTGCTATGGGATCTCCATAATTTACGGAAAAATCGTAAAGATGCGTTATTTTTAAAAAACTGTCCCGACTTCTTGCTCGATGAAGTTTCAAAACGATTGTCTCATACTGTGATTTTGAATAATTCAATTAATTTTCCAAGAATCGATTTTTCAAGAATCGATTTGTCTATTATTTATTATTTATTAACGCCCTATCGGGCTTTAACATTATAAGTTGACAGTATATGTATGTAAGTGTAACATGTACATGGATAAAATAGCTAAATATAATTTATTCATAAGGTAATTACAAAATAAATTTATTTTATACTGATATGTAATATACAACAAATGTTTAAAAAGAAGAAAAATAATGTATTTTGTATCTATAGAGAAAAAAACCAGAAAGAAAGTGGTGGCAAAATACCAACGCCGTAATTACTATTGAATTTAATTAATTGTACTTGAAATGGTAAAATGGTAAAGTAAATAAAAGTATAATATACAATCAAGTGTTTTTTTTATTTTTTTTTTTAATATTAACTCCACACAGGAGGCCCCGAAGAAAATAATTTCCCTCAGGGCCTATGTCATCTTTGGGGATGCTGTGTGGAGGGTCTTTTTGTGGAGAGGAAGGAGTGAACATGGGTCTTGAAGAGTCCCATGTTGTAGGAGGGAGGAAACACAGAGGCCGGCAGTTCGTTCCACAGCCGAGCTGTTGAACTTAAGAACGAATCGTAGAAGCGACCCGTTCTCATGTGACAAATGTCAACCGTGTACAAATGTTGGGCGCGTGTTTGGCGTGTATCCCGACTATGCACCGGTGCCGAAGGGATCAATGACGCTAGTTCCTCAGAGCATCTTCCATTGTAATACCGATAGAACAAGGACAGCATACCTACCTGACGCCTGTGCTCTAAAGATTGCAGTCCGCTTGTTAAGATTGGGGAATCTATCAAACGGACCGCCCGTTTTTGCACAGAGTCAAGGGTTTTTTTCAGGTATTTAGGGGCTCCGGACCAGAGATGGCTACCAAATTCGAGAGTAGGGCGCACTTGCGATTTGTACAGGGTCAGCAGTTGTGTACTATTAAAGTATCTGCGGGCCCTGTACAGTACGCCCAGCTTCTGAGAGGCCAACTTTACTCTGGCTTCAATGGAGCCCCCGTAATTGAGCTGGTCACTTATAGTTACACCAAGCATATCAATGGAAGGCCTGTTCGGAAGATTGCTTCCGTTGAAGGAGACTAGATTCTCATTTGGATCCCTTTTAGACGTAATCAGACAGGATTGGGTCTTTGAAACATTAAATTCGACGAGATTATTTTTACCCCAGGAGGAAATACTCTCGAGATAACCGTCCATTCTCTGCTTCAAAGCCCTCCGAGCCGTTGGAGTTTGACCGTACATGCATACAGTAATTAATATATATGAGACAAGACTATTTTTTTAAAGCTAATAAATAATACAAGTTAATAACTACCAAATAGTTCTGAAATTAGTTGCCTTTTGAAACCCACAAAGTTATTAACACCAAATATATCAATAAGTTCACAGTGTATGTTTGCAAGGTGATGAATTCTTGGAATTGGTGAATACATAGAGTAGTTAGTATTGAAGTTATTGTTACATTTAAAAGTGTCTTTGCTTCGAGCTTGTCTGCAGGTACATTCATACAAATAAATTCCAATAATTCAGGGCTGTCAATGAGAGATTTGATAATTTTGAATAAAAATAATATATCAGTTTGAACTCTTCTATCCGATAGTTTGAGAAGTCTGGTTTCGGTACGTAATTTATTATAATTTATAAATTCGATGGAAATATGCATTTTAAAATTGATGTACCGAAGAAATTTATTTTGTACCTTTTCTAAGGCTTGAGAATGGACTTTGTAGAACGGTGACCATACTGTTGAATTATATTCTAATTTACTTCGTACTAATGAGCAATATAGATGTTTTAAAGTTAACACATTTTTAAACTTTGCCCCCATTCTCAAAATAAAACCGAGCATTCTCATTGCATCGCTTGTAGTTTCATCGATGTGTAAGTTGAACTGTAGACTTTCGTAAAATAAGACACCGAGATCTAGAATCTGTGAAACTCGAAGAAGATTAGCGCCATTCATGAAATAAGAAAAATGAAGAGGATTTTTACCTTTGTAAAAACTAATAATCTGGCATTTACTAATATTTAGTTGCAAATCAATCCTTTTCTGAACACCAAGCAAATAGTTTATTCAGATTCGACTGCAAAATAGCGCGATCATTATCATCTTTAATTATTCTGTAGATCTTCAGATCATCGGCAAATAACAGAACTTTGACTTTGCTATAAATATTTACTATGTCATTGATGAGATCTTTGTAGTAATCCACTTGATGCCGCAAATTTGTAAGAAGTGAATGAATCCACCTTTACCGCTAAGTACCTTTCCAACAGATAACTCTTAAACCATTCAAACATGCTCCCTCTCACTCCCAACAATTTTAATTTTTGTATTAAGATTCGGTGGTTTGCTTTATCATTTGATAAAGCATTTGCTTTACTGAAGTCAGTATATATGGAGTCAGTTTGATACGATGTGATAAAGCCATTGACGATATCATTAGTGTATTATATTAAATTGGAAAGCGTTGATCTTTCTTTAATAAATCCATGTTGAATTGGTGGGATTACTCGTTTAAATTGAAATATCAACTTGTCCAGTACTAGACTTTCGAAAAGTTTGGGTAAAGAAGACATTATGCATATTGGCCTATAATTTGTTACTTTGCTCTTATTTCCTTTTTTGAAAATAGGCGTCAAATGACTAAACTTCCAAAGTTCAGGAAACACACCTGATGAGAGTTACTTCATAAATAACTTATGTATGAGATGTGACAATGAATGCATACAATTAACTAGGAATCTAGGTGGAACTTTATCGGGTCCTGTGGATTTACGGGAATCGAGACTCTTCAGCTTAGATATAACGTCCTCTATAATTATTGTACAGTCAGATATATCAAGGTTCTCAACCAAATTAGAACGAGAGTACTTACTGTCTACACTTTTACTAACATATGCACCACCAAAAAAATCAGCAAACAGATTAACAGTTCCCTGTAGATTTTGTGATAGTTTACAAACGAATGACATAGTACTATCTATATAAGTTCCATTTTCTTTTTGGGATTTAACATATTTCCAAAAAAAATTAAAGTCCTCTATGAGAGAGCCTTCGACAACACACATGTAACTGTTATAACATTTAGTAGAGAGCTTATTACATTCTGCCCTCATTTTTTGAAAGGCAATATAATCGATAGCCAGGCGACTTTGTTTGAACCTCTTGTGCGATATTTTTTGACGTAAATTAAGTCAATCAGTTCATTTGAGAACCATTTCGGGAATTCAGTTTCCCTGTAAACTGTCAAAGGTACAAAATGTTTGATTGCGGAATTAACAATGGAGTAAAATTTTACAAGGTGTACGTTAATATCAGCATCAGTGTCTAAAAATGACCAGTTACTCTGTTTAAGAAAGTTAGAAATTCGAACATAGTCTGCTTTTTTGAAATTGCGAGTTTCTTCTATCTTTTTTACAGTGGGAATTGGTTTAAGATTAGACATACACATTTCTCGTAGCGGATGGTAAACATCGACTATGACAATGAATCGACATAATATTTCGATGGTCAAGAATATCAAGAAAAGTATCGATGATACATCGATTGGGCACATTGCTAGTCGTAATCAGTACTCGGTCGCGGAGTTTTTATTTTGACACTTCGACATCTCAACTAAATCAGCCGCTACTCAACGCCAACGCCAATTTTAAACCATGCCAGTAAACCAATGGATTGCTTTTGGTAAAATAAATGTGCCAATTTAAATGCTTCCGAATGCTTTATTGAAAAAAATGCAAATTATCTCGTGATTCGGAAAAATATTTATTTTAAAATTTTGGCAATTGCCGCGTCTATTATTTTGCACTATAAACAAAGCTATTGAAATGCTTTATCCGTTAAAACATAGATGTCGCAAATCCTAGGATTAATACGTCTTCTATGGAAATATCAAGTTGTCTTTTTTCAGGGGCATTTAACTAAGCTTTAGCCTTGAAACTCATTTCAAATAGCCACGCCCATTTCAAAATTCTTGTAGAAAAAGGAAAGTGTGGCTAAAAGCTCAGATGTCATTGGTTAGAGCAGAAGAATTAGTTTGATCTCTCGCTCTCTACCATAGTAACTCGTGTAACAGAAAGAGATGACGGAATGTTGTCGTTTTACTGTTTTCAAATCATTTAAACAAAATGAGACAGGCTTATTTATACACACGGGTTGTCGTTTGCTGCCGAAATACTATCATTTCACGTCGAAAATATTGCGTGTTAGAGTTGTTCGTGATAAAAATACAATATAAGCCAGTGTAGTGTTAGCAAGTTACAAACGTAAATTCAACCTACCTAAGTAAGTTCAAGTTTAAAGTGAATTGACAGTTTTTAGGTTATTACGTAACATACTTCCATATGTCTTCCTCCACAACGTATAAATGTTATTTATTATATCGACCAACTTATTCATGTTATTGATTAGTGTTATCCTGTATTATCTTATTGTTTTGGTGAAATTAAAGATTTTTAAACATATGTAACCATGAGTTCAAAATAGTCAGAAAAATGTCGGAATTCATAGTCGTACTGTCGGACAATCATGTTTTGGAAATTTTCTTCAGTGTTTTTGCAAATTTTTTGTCATTTTGGTTTTCTTCTTCTCAGATTAACAAGTTTCATCTTAAGGAAATGTACCGGACAGCAGGTGGATGTACCAACATAATTATTAAAATAATTAAGGAAATGAATATTTACTGTTATCTCGCATTTAACGACGCCGAATCCCCTTTGAAGCTTATCACCGGACACGTATCATGTGTCAAATGGGATTTAACCGTAGAAATTAAAATTTGGTTATTTTTATTGGTTCCTTAATGCTCTCATGCATCCTGTTTAGAGATAAGTAATATAATTGCTGTACATTAACACGTGTTGGATTTGAACTCAATAAATATGCAAACAACTGGCACAGCCAGTCAGTTGTCCGACGACATTCGCAAGTTGTGTTTGTTTGTAAACCCTTACCCAAGGTACCCCCCAGAGGAAAACCGGCATTTACAGTCGATGTCACTGGCGTAGGTGTCTAGTACAGGAAATAAACTGTAAAAGTTTATTTTCTTAGTCAGATGAACCTTGCCATTGGAAAACATTTCGACATTTTTCTGCTTCAAGGACATTTTTAAAATATTTTTTTGGGCTAGTGAATGAATGGAGTAGGCCGAGAGCAATTATATTGTCTATGGTTGCATCTTATTTTTAGATGACCTTGAGTTTTTTCTACCTTGTCTACTGCTCTTTTCTGAAGTAGGTACTGCTTGTATATCTGTGGTTAAGTACTGTATAATTCCGTTACATACAAAAAGCCCGAAGATATCGATCTAGAGAGTGGGATATTTGTCTTTTTTATTCCAAAATTCACTCAGTTTGTGTCGCGTGCGTTTTACAACTGTCAGATATATAAATCATTGAAATATCGTAAGTATATCATTTTAATTTAATATTATTGTACCAGTGTATCTGGTAATCATTTGTATAACTATTTAACGTGTTTTCAACTCTTTTATATAAAACATATTGTTGTTTTTAATACATTTCTAAAACCAAATGTTAATTTTTGCGACGCCATTACAGAATGTGTTTTGTTTTTACAAAAATCGATTTAATTAATTCACGTGTGCATTGGAAATAAAGTTATTCCATTATAGTGATTCGTAACAAAGAGAAAAATATAAATTTTTATATAGATTGGGTACTTTTTAAACAAGTTACTTGCATTTGAAATCTGTAGCAATTTAAGAACAAAAATTCGCCATTTTATGCCATTTATTGAATTTAGGTCCCACTACACGATACGTTTTCGATTATTTCGTTTTATAATAAATTAATTTATTTAAAATTTGAACGAATTCAACAATCTTCAGGTTTGAATGTATTCAAAAATATAAAAATATTTTTTGTATGTAGTATTTTAGAAAATATAAGTATTTTGAATGTAAAACATATAGTGGACTGAGGAGTGTTAGTATTTTTTAATATTTTTAAAGTCGCTATTTCACTGTGGATCTGTGTTGTGCTATTATATATATTTTTTAATATTTTTTACAGTGATCCAGCTTTACTAATGATGAGAGAGGATCGCGCCAAGGCCCAAAAGGCAGCAAGGGCCCAGTCTGCTTCCTTCCAACTGGAATTTGAATTCAGAAAGTTCCAGAAGCTGACGGCGCGGATCCTTTTCCCCACTGCGCCCCCAAGAAAAACAAAAAAAAAAGTAAGTGAACGTGTTTAAATATGCATGATACAATATTATTGTTTTCCTGAGTGTTCTGCAACAGTGAGAGTGAGTTGGATTAGCGTTGGTTATATGTGCATTGTACACATGAGGTAGAATCGGAGCTGTCCATGACACTGATGTTGATTTTTTATTTATTTTACCTTGTGGCTTTTTACAGATTCAGTTCACGCGTGAATGATAACAATCCGTTAATGTGATCTAGTATATGTTTTCAGAATTCCATCTCCTGAGAGAATAGGGTGTCCTTTTTCACTAGAGACACCAGCAACATTACCTTCGCCAGTTCCCCCAACATTGACATCTCCCGCTACCTTCACTCCCTTACCTGGGACATCACGGGATGAACCGCGGTGGGGTGATGATAGCGAGCTGTGGGTGGACGTCCCACTCTACCAAGAAGTGTCTGCGTTTGGAAACGGTGAGTTTATGTTTAAAAACATTCTACCGGGTGCGGACTGTAATTGAAAAATAGAAGCATTAAATTAATTTGTGATTTCTGTTGTTTCAGAAACTGACATGGTGGATAGCCGCGGGAGCGATGTGGACGATGAAGCGAGCGACATGGACGCAGCAGCTCGCTGTCAAGAAAAGTTGGCACTTAGGAACCGTGAGTTAAAAAAATAAATAACTAACCATCAAATCCACCATACCATTTCCCCGCCGGGGTAGGCAGAAATTATGGACCGCTACACAACTCCGTCTTGGCAGACATACTCTTTGCTTTATTCACATGCATAAATTCTCTCATACATACACTGTTGTTATTCTAAACCTTGACATTGCCCGCCTCGAGTATTTGATTCGTTTGATCGTGATATTAGTTTATTTTTTAACCATCGTACCAGAGGCGGTCCGTAATTGAAATACAGACCCTTTAAATTAATTTGTGATTTCTGTTGTTTCAGAAACTGACATGGTGGATAGCCGCGGGAGCGATGTGGACGATGAAGCGAGCGACGTGGACGCAGCAGCTCGCTGTCAAGAAAAGTTGGCACTTAGGAACCGTGAGTTAAAAAAATAAATAACTAACCATCAAATCCACCATACCATTTCCCCGCCGGGGTAGGCAGAAATTATGGACCGCTACACAACTCCGTCTTGGCAGACATACTCTTTGCTTTATTCACACGCATACATCGTCTCATACATACTGGAGAAGCAGTCGATTTAAAATTAGTGTGAATTAATTTTTAAAATATAAATTAAAAATAATGGACGAAAGAGACATCTCTGGTCAGTTTTGGATAGATTTTGCTCTGCAGGTGAGTGATAACGAATTCCAGTCACCTTTGCATTGATCAGTTGGATTCATCCGGATTGTATTATTTGTCAAAAGAGGTCTATTTAAGGCTAAATGATTAAAATATTTTTGTCATAATAATGTGGCTGTACGTTGGATTTACAAATGTGCTAATTCATCATTATTAATAATTCTACTCTCTTGAGAGCTGGTTGACATATTTTAATTTCATAGTGCGAATGCAAATATATTATTGTGCTGATCTGCAGTTTTGCTGCCGAATTTGAAGATCAAGGAGTGGAACTCAATTGCAAGTGCAAATAAGTCTTTCTGTTTATATGTATTTGGTGGCTGGTTTATAAGTGTTGCTTCTCCTGCAGAGTGAATTCAATGATCAATCCTTTTTTTTTCATAGTTAATTAAAATATTCCTTGATGGTCTTTGCTACTTACAAGCTAGATCATCACCACATACACTAATGTTATTCTAAACCTTGACATTGCTCGCCTCAAGTATTTGATTCGGTTGATCGTGCTATTAGTTTATTTTTAAACGTCGTACCAGAGGCGGTCCGTAATTGAAATACAGACCAATGCGTGAAAAAAAAACCAATTTAATGAAATTAATTTGTGATTTCTGTTGTTTCAGAAACGGTCATGGTGGATAGCCGCGGGAGCGATATGGATGATGAAGCGAGCGACGTGGACGATGAAGCAAGCGACGTCGACCACGGAGTGAGCAACGAGGATACTTTATGCATGTTACCAGAACCATCTCAAATTTTTAGCAATGCACTTCACTCCGCTTTGGCCATAGAACTTAGGAGACAAGACCAGGATGATAGGCAGGCAATGCGATCGATTCTGCCGCCCGATATTTTGTTTGTGTGATAGCATACCCAATTGGGGGTATGTTGTGAGACTGAAGTTATGGAAGGAGATGGGGAAGAGGAAGGTGGTGAAGTACTTGGCTATTCACTTGTGTTTGGTGACCAGATCTTTCCGCATTCTTTCCAGGTTCTTTCCGCGTATTTACATCTCATTAAAATGTTGTTATGACAAAGCCCCAAAGGTTCGATTTCGGGGTCCTTTTGGAGAAGGTTTGGTGGAAGTCTAATATGTATATTTCAATTCTGATCATTGAAATTTACATATTGAAAGATGCATAGGTATTCTCGTTTTTCCCTGTGTATTGTACACATTACTTGTTTTGTTTTTGTCTTTTTATATATGTTTTTTCAATTTATCTATATCCAGTAAAGTGGCTATTTTAGATTTTTTTTTTTTTTTTTTTTTTTTTTTTTTTTTTTTTTTTTTTTTTTTTTTTACCTACCTACAGAACATTTAATTTACAAAAATAACAAAATTTTCTATTATTGAAATTGCGTCATAAAAAATCATTTTTACATTTTCGATATTTTTTTTTTTTTTTTTTTTTTTTTTTTTTATTGAATAAATAGTTAATACATAATATCAACAAACAAGTCCTGCTAAGCCGATTGAATTGGCTTGTCAACAGGTGCTTAAAGTTAGTTTCAAATACATTTTTTAAAGTTATAATTTACATCTTATATCTACAGAATTAACAATTTTTCATACAATTTTTCATACATATTAAAATAAATATTTTTTTTCCGATAGCCAATTTTTCACCATATATTTAACCTTATTCATAGATTTACATTGCTTTATAGTGTCAGGTAATAAATTAAATATCTTCGGTATGTTGTATTCAAACGTTCTCTGTCCGTATTTATTATTAAATTTCGGAACTATTAACCCGTCATTGCGCGTGAATCTAGTACTGTATTTATGTTCTAATATATACTGAATTATGATTTTTTGCCATAGTATAGCCTTAACGGGTAAAATTTTGGCACTCTGAAACAGCAACGGTGTATTATGTCTCTGTTTAAAAATATTAGGGACGACTAGTAATTTTACAATTGCGTTTTGTACAACTTGGACTTGTTTCAGATTGGTTATACTAGTATTTCCCCGTATGGTTAATCCATATCTTATAATAGATTCTGCCATTGACATATAAATTATTTTAAGTGTTTCAATTGATAGGAAAAAATTTAATGTGTACATTCTGCCAGCAATTGATCTGAGTCTTTTACAGGTTTTTTTAATATGTTTGTCCCATTTGAAAAAGCAATCTACTGTAACACCAAGATAGACATATTCTGTAACTAATTCTAAGCTTTCACATTTACAATTAGTCGGGATATTTTTATGGATGCAATTAAAACTATGAGAAATAATATTAGGATTAAATTGAAATCTGGCATTAGGTGATCTTATATGCATAACTTTGGTTTTTTTAGCATTTATTAATAGTCCTGCATCATGTGACCATTTACAAAGTTGATTAAAGTCAATTTGCATGAGTTCAATTGCAATTTTTAGATCTTTATGTGATATGACCAATGCCGTATCATCTGCAAATACAAAAGATCTAGTCACTATACATAATGAAACCATTTCAAGCAATGTTCAATTTTGAATGGTGGTCTGTCACCAGGGCGATACTAAAAGTATAACTCTGGAACTAGGCATAATGATACTTTATATTGATTTGTTTAAATTATATGACACCAATAAAAAAATTGATTATTTTTATTGCAAGTAATAAATAAATAAATTATTTGTTCTATAATTTATTTCCCTCCCAAATATTTTTTTTCAAAACCCAACGTTTAGTTATAAAAATCATAAAGATTCTAATAAAATAAAATAAAATACTTTTTTTTTTAAAACCACGAGTTTTTAATATTTTTTACAACCGACCGGTTTCGCTTTACTCAAGCATCTTCAGGGTACAAATTATTACTACTTGTGGTTTTAAAACAAAAATTATTTTATTAAATATGTCAAACCACAAAGTGATTGCTTTCTACAATAATATAAAGATTTTAATTACCGTTCTAAGCTCCTACAAGTTTGACATGAAAGGTTTCATCACCATCATCAACTTTGCTAGGTTAATTTACCTGGTGTGTACTGAGCTTAAACGCTGTCAAATCACGTATTCTGGAGGAAAAATATCCAGTATTAGATCTCAATTATATAAAAAGCAGGGCTTCGATTTTGAAATTGTAAAATAGACTGTCTGTATTATACTATTCAATTAGTTAAAAAAGGCAAAAATTGTGATAATTGTTATTGCTAATTGTAGACAATGAAATTATCTTTCTAATTTAATACAATTTCCGTGCGTTAAATGTACTAAATATAGTAATTTAGTTAATTACATTTGGACAGTCCGTGAGCAAATTCTTTAAAATATTTTTTTCACCTACGATTTCTGATAGGCTGTTTACGATTAAAATCAAGTCATTTTTCCATAGACATGTATCATTTATTATCAAGTAAACCACAGACAACATACAGAAATATAAAATATTTAATGTTGACTCGAAAAAGTAGCTGTCACAGCAGTTTCAAAGTAACAAACACGCAGGATTCGCGCGATTATAAACTTTACGATTTTTTCTATAAATTCTACAAAAATGAAACAAACAAAAAAATACAGGTTAACTCATTGGCTATAAAGCACCATAATAATTTTGTATGACTCCATGTAAAAATTCTAAGTAATGTTTTTTTTAATGTTGGCGAAAGATGATCGTCTGTGTATCTCGGGCAATCAAAGCAAAATTATTTATTTCGCGTGGTCGCTCCAGTGGATATTGTCTTGGGTACACATTTGAAATGTGTTTTGTGCTTATGTATCCTAGCATTTTTTGTTTCTGTGCTAATTATATTATTTATGGATTAACTTTATGAAAACCTCAATTTTTTTATTTTTTTTATTATTTTTTTTTATTAACATTTAAACCTGCTAAACTACTTATGTAGTTTGTCAGCATTGAAATATTTTATCATTTAAACCAATATTAGCGACTCTAAAATGAATATTTTAAGCAGAAAAAGATTCAGTCGCAGCCTTGATACACATATAAAATGTATTTTGTGCTCATAAATTCTTTAATCATATTAATTTTGAAATATTACTTTATGACAAAACCTCGAATTGATATATTTAATTATTTGAAACAATATTAGCGACCCAAATGAATATTTAAACCAGAAAAAGATTCATTCGCAGTCTTGGAATACATTTAAAATGTGTTTTGTGCTTATAAATTTGTTTGTGTTTAATGTTTCTGTTATCTTAGTGAAATAAAAAAAAAATACTTCACAACATGTTACAAAGTTTTTTTCATTTTTCTGATAAACACAGAAATCCTCTCATTCAATACTGTCGTAGAAAAGCACAATTATTGTTTAAAAAATTTTTTCCTTTTAAAGTAAAGGAATTCAAATTTCAAGTAATTTCAAGCTATTTTTACGACGCCCTCGGGACGACTGATTTTTACTTACAAAGCGCCGTCCTGAGAAAATGTGCCGTAAGGAAAGATACCTTATAGCTCATTTTCGCAGGACCGCACTTTGTGAGTTGGAACCTTGTCGTCCTGAGAGAATCTGTTAACATTTCAAACATTTATTTTTAAAATAAATTTTTAGGCTGATGAATAGCACAATATGATCTTCCCTGGGTGCCTACCTAGGGAGGTCATATTGTCTATAGCTGCGCTTTTTTTTTATTGTTTCCTCAACTTTGCTGAGTAGTTTGTTTAAGACTCAAATCTTGTAACACGTCATCGGTGGACAAAATTTCTTCCTACTGAAGGCCGAAGTTATCAATCTAGTGATTAGTTTATTTATGCATGAACCTAACGATCCATTATTAGGTCCATGCATATAGTCGAGAGGTTAGTGGAAAATAAAACAGAATTCTTAAAACAAGTTATTGTTTCCTGTAAAATTAAAACATTTTGTTGCTTCTAAAAACATTTTTTCATATTTTTTTTCATTATTCTATAAAAGAAATATTCCAAAATGAACCAGTCCAAAAAAATTCCGGTCCCTATGGTAATCATATAGGCGGTTCCAGTGACAGCAGAGGTACGGAATATCGTCCATCTCTTGTGGCTATGTCAAATATGAACGTCAGTCATTGAATATTTGGCGTCTCCGTTTCGCGTGTTTTCTTGTCGGTAGTAATTATTATTACTCCATCTTATTAGTAATTTCGTATGAACAAGACAATAATGGTGTTAAATTTACTTCACTTATAAGATTAATTCTATAACCAACACATTTAAAACAAAGTTTTTTATCATTGCAGAGCTTCTTCATTTCTAGTGACGTTTCTTCGGCGGCGTTTATTAAAATATATAATGGTTCAAACAATGTAACCTTGTTTCTTTTATTCATAAAAGAATATGAAATTCAATTCGGAAATGAGTCTTCTATCTGTTAATTGTTTTTTAATCTCTTAATTTATGGTTTCATCAGACCAAATTAATGGTTTGTAGATAATATACATTAATTTTTTTTACAAAAAGATGCTTTTACGATATCTGTTTTATGTTTTCAGTCGACTAGAGTTTTATATTAATCTGAAGATTTTGTTTAATTTTATTTATCTATTTATTGACACATTTTGAGTATATTATTTTATTTGGGAATGTGAGCCTCACTGGGTGCTTTACCCGTGCTAAAGCCCCCGTTTTAAAATTTGGTGTTAGAAATTGTATATGTAAATAAAATGAACCAAAATGTAACCAATTACAGATCTTGTTTATTTTCAGCTGAGAACAATTACCATCACAAAACAAGACGCTATCTCAGCAGTGCCATGGATCTTCCCAACACAGAGAGTGTTTCCATAAAGAGTGAACCATGGTCGCAAGAAGAAGGCTCAGTTGAAATTGAGTATACGGATCCACAAATCGACCTTCAAGATGTGAAGAAGGAATGTTTGCATTATGTCGAGAGTATTCAGCCAACCAGTAAGTTGCGTTGCGTATATTACAAAGATGTTTCAGATGGACGCAGTTAGGACAGCTGTTTGTTTTCTATTTCCCCTACTGTCGTCCATGGGTACTCTTGATTTTCCTTTATATTTTTGCTTTATTTAACAGGAAACTGACGAACTAAGAAAACGTTTAACTTATGATTTCCGCTAACAGTTTCTAATTTCCCTAAGCTGTTCCCCACCATATTGAATCACCAAAATGAATTTTCTCACGTTCTCTATTCCAAAAAAGATATGTGGCTCGATGCACTTCAATGAAAAAATTATCGTTCGTTGGAAAAATCCAGTTCTTTTTTTTTATGCTTTGAAAAGTTTAAAATTTCTGGAAGTAAGCGAAAATCTTCATAGATACAATTTTCTACTGAGCAGCTAAAAATGTTTTCATTTTTTAAATTTTGAACGTTGAACATTTTTTTTCGTGTTTATTGAATTAAATAAAACTGAAAGTTTCAATGTCAATTGATATTTGGATTGTGAAGGGATTTGGATTCTACACTAAGATTCTAGGCTGTATAGTTTGATGATGACGTGTCTTCACGAAATTGCAAGTCCACTGGGTCACCTTAGAGCTACGAGTCTACAGCAGGGCTGCCACATCTTTTCAATATCTGCATGAATAATTTCATTCCCCGGGCTGAATTCTAAGAAGGAATGATTTAAACAAGGCTCTGGCTCGTTACTTGCGTTTAAAAAAAATGGAGGATCATGACTGCCATATAAATATTCCCATTTTGGCCGTTACAACAATCACTAAACATGTTAACTTATTCAATATTATTGTACTCTTTAAGATAAAATATCTTTTTTAAAAGATCCATTGCTTTGCGCTCATAAGATGATTCCATTAAAATCTGGTAAACTTGCTTATTACACACTTTCTATTTTAACTGCTTGAGAGGGATAAGTCTCACTATCATTATTTAGTTTATGGGCGGATAAATTAATATCTGCAGTAAAATATTTCCTTAGAAACCGTTTTTTGATATTTATATTAACTTGACATTCGTTTCAGTACTCCCTGTACAGTTGATACATTTTAGGAGTGCCAAGTTCTGAAGTTGTCGTATAAGAATCTGGACGTAGAATATATTAAAAATAAAACCAATATGTGCCTAGTAATTTGTAAGTAATCTATAAAGATATCCTTTAGGTTGTTTCACCACAGTTTGATAATATCAACATCAGACGAAACAGCCGTCACGCATAATTATAATTAGGTAGCAGAATTTGTTTATAAATGTGTTTGTTCTGTGGCAGTCAATCCTCTGTGCCGACTCCTGCGGAATGGTTAGTTAGTTATAATTCCCTTGTTGATTTTTCAGTGGTATCTTTAAATGTAACTTTTTTGCTTTTAAGATCTTAACAAAAATAATTTCTCCCACAGGGGCTTAAAGTTTAAAGATCTTATATATATTATACAATGGGAATTCGTACTCACTAAAAAAATGAAAGTATTTAATATGATCCAACCACAAATACACATAATCATAAAAATAGCACAGACGGCGAATTTAAAATGTCTTTACACATCAATGTATTCTTGTTTGGTTATTTCAGGTGGTATTAATGTGGATACTGTAGCCACTAAGGCAGGGGCAGGACCCCGAGAAGATGGAGGGGAGATCCCTTATATGGAAATAGACATAGACCTGACAGATGTTAAAAAGGAATGCTTAGAGCACTCTGGACGTGTTACAGAGACTGCTTCAGGTAAAACCGATTTTTTGTACGATTTTATTTTTATAGTTTTCATATACATACATACTTGTTGAGCTTTATACGAAATCTTTTTCAGACATGCTAACGGACCTGAAGACGCATCATGGAGAAAAACAATTTTCATGTTCTCAATGTAACTACTCCTGCTCATGCAATTCTGCGTTAACAATTCATGTACGCACTCATACAGGAGAAAAACCATTTTCATGTTCATATTGCAGTTACTCATGTTCTCATAGGGGAAGTTTAAATAAGCACATTCTTACCCATACTGGAGAAAAACCTTTTTCATGTTCTGATTGTAACTTTTCAAGTTCTCGTAAGGGAAATTTGAAACTTCACATGCTTACCCACACTGGAGAAAAACCCTTTTCATGTTCGTATTGCAATTACTCGTGTTCTCAAAAAGGTAATATCAAAAGTCACGTGCGTACGCATACTGGAGAAAAACCTTACTCATGTGACCATTGTAACTACTCCTGTTCAAAAAAATCATATTTACCAATGCATTTACGCACACATACTGGAGAAAAACCTTTTTCGTGTTCCTTTTGTAATTACTCTAGTTCATGCAAATCTGATTTAAATAAGCACTTAGACGCCCATACTGGAAATAAACCGCATTCATGTTCCTATTGTAACTACTCCTGTTTACTCAAATCAAGTTTAAGAAGACACTTATTCACCCATACTGGAGAAAAACCTCACTCATGTTCCCATTGCAACTACTCCTGTAAAGACAAATCAAATTTAAATAGTCACTTACGCACCCATACTGGGGAAAAACTTTATTCATGCTCCCATTGTAACTTCTCGTGTTCATTCAAATCAAGTTTAACAAGGCATTTACATACACATACAGGAAAAAACCTCGTGTTCACTAGAGCAGTAATTTAAATGAGATGCTACTATACTATTATAAACTAATAGTAAGAGAAGCTACTATACCATTATACACTAATTTATTTCTTATTCTTAAAAATACCTTTTTGTCATTTTATTAGCTAATAACTCACGCGGAAACCGAAAATTAACTGAAACTGACGGGCAACTGCCTTTTGCCAACTGGTTTCGAGTAAAAACGAGCTTCTCTCACCGCCCAACTCAAGTGTACGATTTCACTAATTACCTAAGCTTGTTTAAGAGGAACGGTTGTGCGGCCCTTTTCATTCAGAACTTAAATTTGGATTTGAGCCAAAATACCCAACCAAACTGATATGTTTTTTTAAATTTGTGGCATCGTAAATATTCAGTATGGATATATAATTTATTTATATATGTTTCAAATTATAAAATATGGGCCATTAAAAAATTCGGTTTGTTACGATTTTAGAGTCATGTTTGGCACTCATTTTTGACTTAATGGTAATTACTAAAAAATTAACCTTTGCTTTCACACTATGCACATATTATGAAATTTAAAATATATTTTCATCAATAATGCAATTTTTTGTAATATTAGCACTCTATTAAACCCAAAAGTAACGAGCCGCCACTGTTTACAACGCATATTCACGAGGGAACAGTCTGGTGGTATTGAGTTAAACTTTCCTAGCTATCTTCTTATCATTTTCAAAATGTGCATATAAATTTAATTATAAACTTTTTACTTTTGTTTCTTAGATCCGACAATTGTGAGGAAAAATTAGTTCAAAATTAATATTTTTTAATGCACTGTATATTTGTTACAGAATGTTAATATGTATTTGTACTAAGAAGGGCTATACGCAGGAACACTGGAAAGTCTACAGTCGTTCATTATAATTAAACGTAGCTTCGTTTTATTAAAATAAAGAGTGTTGACGTGTACGACGTAGGAGATAAACAATCAGTTTCCTTATACCGTT
Source organism: Hesperophylax magnus (assembly GCA_026573805.1). Lineage (NCBI taxonomy): Eukaryota > Metazoa > Arthropoda > Insecta > Trichoptera > Limnephilidae > Hesperophylax > Hesperophylax magnus. The sequence goes on along the minus strand of JAIUSX010000149.1, from coordinate 2,103,051 downwards.
GTTGGGATAGTGGTCCGCCCCCCCCAATGTATTGCGATCAAAAATGTCTCCAGAATCAAATTATGATAAACATATTGATAGGTGGGTCAAATCCCAGCACTGCAAAGAATGGAAGAGGTCACTTGGAATGAGACAACCCAAAGTAATCATTAAAGGACCAGACCCTAGACGAACCAAGAAACTACTAGATTTGGACAGAAACTCTCTTAGGGAACTGGTAGGACTTCTAACGGGACACTGCCATCTCAGGAGACACATGCAGATATTGGGAGTGGAAAACACCAATAGATGCAGGAAATGCGAAGAGGATGAAGATACTCCAATTCTATTATTTAATTATATTATTATTTTATTCTATTATTTAATTATATTGTTTTCAACGAAGATGGAAGTAAGTAAGCTGTTTTTCATACATGCATGAACCTACCTGTTGAAAGTGATTGATTGAAAAGTAGATATAATGGATTAGAGACAATATCTGCAGAGTTAAGGAATATGGGGGGAGTTTTATCTGGCTCTGGGCAAGATTTAGGTTCCAGTAGTTTAATATACACTGTGATGTCTATCTCAATGTGAATCTGAGATAGTTTTAAATTTGAAATATTTTCGTCAGGGATATCCGCTTCATTCACATCCTTAAAAAAGTCTGCGAACAAATTGACAATTTCATTCTTTGTGGCGCATAGTTTCAGGGTAGCTATTGAAAATTCAACATTCTTAATATAAGTTTTTTTTAATTTATTTTAAAGCTGACCTTTACTGACTGAAAATTTTTACATTTTTTCTATACAATGTATAGATAGTCCCACGAAGCTGCCACATGGCTGCTTGTTTGCAGGTTAATAAATGTTTTACAATCTTTTCGTTACTTGCTGAAAAGAATATTTAGTTTCTTTGTAAATTTTATGAGGTTTTTTCTGTTCGATTACTAGGTTAATGAGGTCCTTGTTAAACCATTTAGGGAAATTTTGACGATAATTTAAAGCTAATTGGAACAAAAGTAAGTGTAGGTAAACAAAATGACTTTTTTATCCCTACTCTTATATGCAATGATGATAGAATATAAACATTGCTTATGATTATTTCAGGGGTGGGGAACCTGCAGCCCGCGAGGCTTTTTGGTGCGGCCCATGAGTTTTGTATCATGGTGTTTCAGACACACTTTTAAGGCATTATTGCAAAACCTTGAGAAAGGTATAAAAGCTGGCCAGTACATACATAAATTCACTCTTAAATGAAACCCAGTTTCGTGTTACGAAGATAAAGATCACTTTCTAGCTCTGGATATATCCACAGCACAGAAACCATTTTCGTGTTTGAAGTGCAGATATAAAATGCAAGATGCAGACTGTGTGCTACGAAAATCGGAGGAAACCAAAAGCTGAGGAGTCGCACAAACACGGTCACAGTCACACGGGGGGGGGGGGGGGGTTATTAGAGTTTTGTTGAAGTATTATATTATTAAAGTTTATCTTTTTACTTTGAATTTATCTACTTAGTTACAATAATTACTATCTTTCAGTTTCAGTGCCGGCAACCCGGGCGTTTATTTAAGGTTGGTTCTGTAGAGATGTTTTTTTTTCATTACCCTCCTCACTAGACAAAGTCTTTTCTGAGGCTGGTAATTAACAATTTATATATAAACCAAATTTTTAGTAAAAAATAGTAAAATAAAAATAATAAGAAAAAATAGTAGTAAAAAATAGTAAAATAAAAATAATAAGAAAAAATAGTAGTCAAAAAATGAGTAATATAAAAATAGAAAAATAAGTGTAGTACTATGGGAATTGGTAGTGAGACAATGAAATATGATGTTGTTGTCAGTGTTTATTGAGAGTCAGGATAATACATTAGTTGAGTTGCGCAGTTGGGAGATGGCTCTGGGTCGAGGATGATGATGACACCAGGCGTATTCGGCGATGACTGCGGTAGAATGGTTGAGATGCGGGTCAGTGGGTCGACACCGCATTGATGGAGATCGGACTCGTAGACTTGTTCAGCACTGATGAAGGCGAGGAGTCTTCTGGGTACTTCAGCGTGAACGAGGTAGCCGAAGGTGCGATGGACCTGGTCGGCAGATGAGCGGGAGGTACAGGCTAGCGACGATGGCTGTGGAGCCGAGGCGCAGACGGCGATAAGCTGATCGCAGAGTCTAGGCGCGTGAGGTTAGCGCTGGCCAGAAATGATAGCCTGGGCCAGGGCGTTGAGGTGAAGAAGGATCGAAGCGTGACGCGGGGGGAACCGGCCATGATGGCCGATTCCTCCATTATGCCGAGTCGGAGATCTCGAGTAGGATGATGTCGCGTCGAACTTGTTGACTGGAGTGACGTGGAATGATGACTGACGTACTTAGGTCCTCCACCGCTTATATAGCTGCTGATTCCTTTGTTCTCGTCTGCCACGGGTTGGAGTAGCGTCTGGACGACGAACCCGCAGGACCGCTGACTCGGTTTATTGTATGAGCGTTTGCATCACCCTGTATGCAAATCAGCAGTTTACGTATTGTGGTACCGATATTTTTATTCAATGTTTCGTAAGACTGATTGCTGTCTCAGCTGTTTAACTCGTGCAGTCTGGTTATGAATTGATGACCCTAGGAGCGGTGACATAACCGCTACAGTACTATATGTGTTGAAAAATTATGTATAAAAATATGAAATGAGTATTTCGTATTATAATTAATTGTAAAATTTTGTAATTTTGTTAGAATTTGTGTGCAGTATCGTTTGTAAAATGCATTAGATGTTTAGAATATTTCTAATATCTGTTCTTTCTTTTACCATCAACCAGTTTACAAATCTTTTGAACACCCAATTCAAATTATTTGGTAAGACGTAAGTTTTAGTTTGGGTTAGGAACATGTTGAATATGTGAGGAGCCAGGTAAGATTCATGTATTTTAGCGAAATTTGATTTGATATACGGTACTTGTAATTGTTTGTGTGTAATTGCTCTCGTGTTTTGCGTGTGTTTTAATTTTTTATTCAGTTTTTGTAGATGATCTTCTTTATGAACAGTTTATTTATCTAATCGCAGTAATGCAGCTATAGAATATCTAATGACTTTAAATTTATCTACTTAGTTGCAATAATTATTATCTGATCGCAGTAATGCAGTAATAATATTAAAAAGGTTTTTATTAAAAGTGTGTGTTTTTCAAATGAGAGTGTACTTTTGACCTTCTGTATATATTATGGTGTAAAGCTTCTATCCACCCTCCCAAATGATTCCGTCATCTTTCCGACTCCGCATTCCACAAACGCATGTGGCTTGCTCGGTGCATGACGGCGGAGCCAGCGGCATGTACGTTGAACGACGAATTATATTTTATTATCCAATAAATGATTCTTTTTTAATATTTTAGGTTTTATGCTCAAAATTTTTTTTAAATAAATTAATGAAAGCATACTAAAAATTATTCACAACAGTATTTTTAGATAAAAATGCGTAATCATTTCCAAAACTCATAGTGTAACGCTGTATTATAGTACGGCAGGCCGAAGGCGTTTTTAGTACGGTACGTTAACTGTTAAAGTCAGAATGCCATTTTTACACACTAAATTTACGAGCGTCGTAAATCCCAACCTAAAATATGAATAAACTATTCACATAGCTTCTTTGGTTGCTAGATAATATCGTCAATTAACAGCTAATATCTATGACCTTCGCTTTGGTTGTATTTAGTAATGTTCGTCATTGGATCATTTGTAGGTGATTCCGACTTGGTATAAACAGATGAAAAATATTAGAGCATATCTTTGCTATGGGATCTCCATAATTTACGGAAAATCGTAAAGATGCGTTATTTTTTAAAAAATTCCCGACTTCTTGCTCGATGAAGTTTCAAAACGATTGTCTCATACTGTGATTTTGAATAATTTTTGACAGATTTGATTTCAAAGAATCGATTGTTCAAGAATCGATTTGTCTATGACAATGAATCGACATATTTCGATGGTCAAGAATATCAAGAAAAGTATCGATGATACATCGATTGTGCACATCGCTAGTCGTAATCAGTACTCGGTCGCGGAGTTTTCATTTTGACACTTCGACATCTCAACTAAATCAGCTGCTATTCAACGCCAACGCCAATTTTAAACCATGCCAGTATTTAGTCATGAACCCAGGAGGGCGATTCTCGTTCTACTTAACGACACTAAAATCGTCCTTTCCTTCAAATTAACGATTTTTCTCGGATTATTCGTATTAAGCGATTCCGGTTCTCTCGATGACAGATGGAATCCTTCGATTTTTGATTGTGTAATAGTTATACATTCCAATGTAATGGTGACATAATCTGGATCAAAGTAGAGGAATTAATACGGCAGAGCAGAGATCTCAACTCATGATTATGGGATTAGTTTTCTGTCAAGTAGGTAGGAAATCAGAAATAAAAGAGGATGAACTTTATCAAAACTATAATGTAACCATCAAAAGAACACAACATGGGAGTTCAAAGTATACCAATGTAACATCTTTATGTTAATATAAAGCATTCACATACCAGATTGACTCCTGAACACACTATGCTGACTAAACGTGGCCGGGTATCGAAGGAAAACAACGGATGGCGAACGAAAACTTGATTCAGGTAGAGGGGAACGGACCCGTGACGGAACCACGGATCTACCGGGGACGGCGTGGAATCCAGGGAAGCAAGGTCATCCTTCACTTTGGGGAGAAAGGGGCTACACCTTCAAAGAGCGTCTGTAGAATCTTCATCCGAGAAGCACGTGGTCCAACCAGGCTCCAAGTCTTACGGACTTTGGAAGAACCAACAGCAATCCGTGACTTCGCGACGCGGGGTTAAACAGGCATAATATTCTAGCCACAACTAAGACCAATCTCTTTACAATTTCAAAGTCCAAAACACAAATTCCACAAAACTGGCCACCGGCCAGAACCGAAAAAAGTGGGGTTCACATAACCTCCACTAAAAATAAAAACCTACACGAACTATTCGTTGACAATAGGGTACAATCATTTTTTTTTTTTTACCAAAAATTAAAGAAAAAAATTACAAACTAGAATTTTCAAACAATTTTTTTTTTAGGATAGGAATAATCTTTGAACGACGTTTTGAATATTCACATTTCAAATTAGGGCTAAAGCGACATCTTTCGTGCGGTTTTGGCTTGTGACGTCACAACACACCTCTTGTTTGACAGCTGACATTGTCGCGCTTTAGGATCCAGTAGTCAGTCTTCAGTTGATCATTTGTTTTTCGAAGAAAATGTCCGCAAACACCGTGTATAAATACTGTATAGTACCAAAGTGTACAAATACAACATCTTCGACACCAAACAAATTATTTATACATGTCACAAATGATGTTATTATGCGTAAAAAGTGGTGCTACGCGATCAAAAGGTGCATTAAAAAAAATGGTGTACTTTCTGCTAAATCTCGTCATTCTTGCTGTGAAGATCATTTCAATGTAAGTAGCTAAATTCATTTATGTGAAATGTATATTCTTAAACAAAAATCTGCCCTAAACTGAGGGTAATTGTAATATTTTTAACGACGTTAAGCCTTGTAGAAAATTGCTTATAAAATTTTTACATAAAAATATGTTTTGAAAGAAAAGCCTTATTCATCCTGATGGGCAGTGGATTATATTGGGTACGAATTGACTACATAGTTTTACAATATTATATTTTATCATAATAATGTCATTTCAGGTTATATGTTAAGAAATCTCTAACAATCGTGTTACAATACAAAAGATACATTTAAATTTAAAAACAATATTTTGTACCTACATTTATTATTATTTTGTAATTTTATATTAAGTTATTATTTTAATAATGTCATTTTCTTCCATGTAAAATGTTTTTGGTAACTCTGACTGTAATTCACAATAAATAAATAATTTTGTGGAAAATGTTTTTTAAAAAAAATTTTTAACTAAAAAAAAACACTTACAGGAGATACAAAATAGATTAATTTGAACGCTAGTAGTAGCTATGTAAATTTAAGATTCTTATAAATAGCTTGGAACCAAAATGTTAGGCATTTGTCCATTAAATCTAAACAGTAATTCTTATCGTATTCTACATAACAGACAATAACCTCTTTCGAACTTTCGAAGTCTGGCTTTGCTACACAATACATACTTTTACATTTTTTTGCAAAATGCATTTGCAATTGCATTTGAGCCATGTACTTATCACTAGGTTTGTCCATGGTGACCGTGAAGTATCTTCTTAACTCTTAAACCCTACCACTCTGGGAATGTAATTATTCCTACCACGGGGTACTGCAGTACCCCGCGCAAAAAAAATGAATAAAATAAAAGTCTTTGATATTTTTTAAAATATTATTTTTATTATGGCAAAGTAATAAAAAAAGACAATAAAATTTATTAATAAAAACTAATAGACATTTTTGTCGTTACATGAAGGACAGATTTTGTATTGATGGTCAACACAAATATGGTGGCGACAAGTGTTACAGACAGATCGAGATTTTCTGTCCTTTGTGCGCGGACAAAAACAGCAGCGACCAGGTTTGAGATTATTAGGGACCGGCATATGATCTTCACTATGAATATTCAAGACTGCACGTATAGTTTCTCTGATATCCCGGGGTAAACTTTGCTCTCATATGAGGCTTTATGAGTGCCATTGACAAACTCTTAAGAAATTCACGCCGCTTGGTTATTTTCTCTTCATCAATGTTAGTTAACAGCTTGAATAAGACCCAAGAGTTGACAATAACGGTATTTAGCAACCCGTAGAAGAGACACATGGGCCACTTTTTGATGTTCCTGGACGTCGAGTATTTCTTACAAAGTTGGTCGAACACATCCACCCCGCATTTGGTTTTATTATAGAAATGTATTATTTCTGGAAGATACATTTCATTATCCTTTTCAGGGCTGTCTTGCATGGTGGACAGCATGATTACAACTTTCTTCTTAGCTGACTTCAGAGGACAATACGACAAAAGTGTGAGAGGTCCGTTGTAGGCAAACATTGATGTGCATCTCTCTCGATTTTTAGTATCCAAGAAAACGGGAGGAATTTCTCGTTTATTCTTCTTTACAGTTCCAACTAATGTTATCCCTTCTTCCAGTAACTTCTTGGCTGTGGGTATAGACGTGAACCAATTGTCACATGTCAGGTTTCTGTTAAGACGTTACCAGGTGGGTGCAACAAAATATTGCGGCGTGGCATTCTTGAGCGAGAAGGCTTAACACCAGTCCACTTTTGTCGGTTATTATGACCTTTTCCATACATAACTAATGGAGAATCAACCAAGCGCCTACCGTCTTCATTTATACCAGCCCAGTAATTGTCAGGCACTAAATACTCCTCATCTCCTTCCACACTATCTTGATCACTGTCTTCACGAGGTGCGACTTCAGAATGTTCCCGGAAATCCTCGATAACACCGTCGCGTCGGGCTCATCTTCTGAATCTTCTCCTAGATTGAGCTCTTCGTCATCAGATACCAACAAAGCAGCTGCAATTTAACCCTCCCCCCAAGACTTCGAGTCTGGGATGCCATATTTGAAAACAATACAGACACCTCATTACACTGCATACACTGTCATTACATTCATAACACATTATTAGTCCATGAATGTCTCGTTATTGGGCGCAGGCCCTCCCTATCAACACTGTACTCTATAACCATTATCACAAAGTAAAGTAAATCATAAATAATGTGTAAACTTACCAGAGAAATGTCGAAAAACACCTTCAGTAATTCAAGTATAACTGGAAGGAAGAACTAACAGTATTCCTACCACGGGGTACTGGGGTACCCCGGAACACCTGTGGACGCGAATGCACTTACCGGGCGGTGACGGCTTCCTGACGTACTTACGCGTGAATTATCGAGAGTAGATTAGCTAGAGCGATTTTTGCAACAGTGCAATATTGTTGATATTTTAAACACCAGGGGGGTACTCCAGTACCCCAGGTAGGGTTTAAGAGTTAAAGCTGTATCGCTACTTGGACATTTCACTTCTTCAATGTAATTTTCTCCTACTGCATCTGGAGAAGCTCCAAAAAATGGATGCTGATTAGAAAGAATCAGGCCGCACTTCTAAAATTTTATTTGAAGTATTTCCTCCACTTCTTTCAACACTTCAGCCTCTAGAAGTCTGCCACGCCTAAGAAACTTAGTTTCTATTAGTTTAGCATCTAGAATGCTCTCAACGAGTGAGCCTTCCATGGTTTGGCAATGAGCAGCTTCATGGGCTTTAGATGCGGTAATTCTAGCGTATCTCAAGTTGTGCCACAATGGACAGTTTGACTGCCCAACAGTCATCTGAGCTGCCCTTTGACAGGCAACGGTGTCCATATTTTGTTGGCAATATTTAAAAAAATCTTCTGATGTTGATCCCACATCATTGGACAGAAAATTACAAATCATATTGTGTATGGAAAGATTTTCGATCACCGTTGGGTGGATAAAATATTTCACCAGCTGAATGTCTCGTACACCAAGCTCGATGCTGCTGTCTATTACTGACTTTAAAAAAGATCTATCGCCCTGCGGCAGAGCAGCAGGAGCAGCTTTCCCTAAATCGCTCGCCTTTATAAATTTCATTGTGGTTCCTATAGCAGCCATCTTAGACCGCTTCCAGTAACACTGAGTGGATGTTTTTGGAGGGTCTTCGCTTCTTCGGTGCAACCACGATAATAAAGTTACCACATGTTTGCAACCGCCTAAAACAATAACAATAATTAGTATTATAGCCAGTAATGTAATGTTGAAAAGAGGGACACAAATGAATCAACAAACAAAAATACGAGTAGAAGACTCTTCTCTTTCACCAACCTTGTGATGCCGGACAATCTTCACATTTGCAGGACTCGATTACTTCTTCTGCTTCGTTGCATACCAAAATGACAGAATATGCCTTCGTGCGGACTCTGTGCTCTGGAGTTACCCGGGCCTTCACAGTGCAAGTGGCACCAATACGTTTCACTTGGACGTAACCGAACTCTCTCTGCAGGATCTACAAATTATAATTACATTCATTATTATAAGGCACAATATATCTTTGTACTATTTCACAGACCTAAATATTATACTTTACTGAAAGTCAGTTTCAAACATGAGGAGGTTAGGTTTTACAACTGTCAAATTTTACTAGAAAAAGTAAATACTGATATAAAACGTATTACTTTAATAAAAGTATTGCTTGAAAATCCAATAGGGTAGGGTGGGGCAAAGATCCGCAGTGGGAAATGATCCGCACCGTCAATTTAAAATGATCGCTTAATATTGTCCTGGTTTTAAACACATTTTTATGCTGGCAACATTGATAGAAGACGACTCACAAAAGGCGTCCGACCGGCACAACATAAACAATGAGGTTAGAATTCTTGTTTTGATGTAATAATCATCTTCAGTTGAAAATGTAATTTACTATACGCTTTGCTTACTTTTTTACTGGTTCAATTCCATAATTCAGGTTTTGAAAGGCGATCTATGGACAATAATTTGGGAAGGAGTTGGGATTCGATGAATCAACTGTACGGAAGAGGTGGGTTACCCCTTCAGTAAATTATTACGAGTTAGGAATCACTATTAATCTTTTATTCTGAATGTCGATTTGATTTCTTACAGGTTGAAAAAGGAAGGCGGCGCCAGAAAACTGGGCCGGTTCACAACAACATTCACTCATTTGCAAGAAAAGGATATTGTAGATCACTGCCGAACCTTGAACCATATGTTTTATGGTGTTTCCTTCAAAACGCTCCGAATTCTTATATTCTGTGGTGTATGTGTGTAAGGGGGACAGCATGAGAGCGAGACAGCGAGTACGAGACGTATATAAGAGATCGTATGAGCGGGAATGAGCCTCTCAGTCCAGAACCGTGATAGTCTTCTTTCAAATAAATATTATAATACAAGCATTGTTATTATTGAGTATGTAGAGTTAACATACGTTACAGTGGCGCAGCCGGTAGTTCGTAAATTATTAAAAGTTTAAGGAGAATCAGATGATTCAAGAAGATTATTCGAATTTTTGGTGATCACAGTATAGTCTGGCGCTTTTGGGCGTTGGATCGCTAAATTTTGAAGGAAGAAGAAGAAAAATAAAAGGCTATCAAATTGGAGAATTCACACGCAGCCGAGGCGAGCACGCAGATCGGGCCGGGCAAATTGCGCGGTAAAAACGCAATTTTACACGTGTGTGGGAGCCGACATTGCAACATTTTGTCGAGAGTACACCGTTACACGGGGTACGCAGAAGATCCAGGATCAAGATCGGCATCAAGGGTGAATTGGCCGGAATCCGGGACCGGGGTTCTGTCGCTACAGCGGGAAGGAAGACCTTGGAAGGTGATCGTGTCCGCAGCTGAAGGGAGACGGAGCCAGAAAAGGGTGCTGAGACGTTGGTGATTCACAGGCTCAGGGCAGGGGCTCGGAGCATAACCTCTGGAAGGGCTGAGATACGTATATTTTATTCAACTTGTTTCAGTTCTTCTCCCAATGGAGGCGATTTGTAAGAATTTGGGGACGTTCTGTTACAGAACGGGAGACTGGTCATTGTTCAGGGAACGATTGGATCAGGCCCTCATTTTAAATGATGATAAGTTGTTGTCACCTGAACGCAAAAGAGCATTTTTGCTGAGTTGCCTCACGGAAGAAACTTTCTCTCTATTATGTGATTTATGTTTTCCAAAAAAGGTTTCTGTTTGTTCTTTTGAAGATTTATGTAAATTATTTGATTCACATTGCAAACCAGTTAAAAATATTTTTGAGTCTCGTGAATTATTTTATAAATGTAAACAGTTTCCTAGCGAATCCGTTAAAGATTACGCGGCTAGATTGAGAGGGTTAAGTTTATCTTGTAATTTTGAGCTGAGATTGGAACCATGTTTAAAGGACATATTCGTTATTGGGATTTTTAATGAAAAATTGAAACACAAGCTATTCGTAGAGGCAATCAATACTTCTTTTACGGATTGCATTAATCTAGCGGCGACGTGGGAACATGTTGTGGCTTTTAAAAAAGTAAATCCGAATTTAAATGTTGTTCATAAGGAAAGCGAGTATTTCCATAAATCCAGGAAAGATAGTCCTTCCAGGAATAAAAATTCAATGCGGAGTAAATCACCGGTTAATGGTACGTTAAAAACTTGTTTTTTGTGTGGAAAAAAAAATCATTTGCAAAGAGATTGCTGGAAAAAAATTTTGTGTAATCATTGTAACAAATCGGGTCATCCTAGTAATTTGTGTAAATACAATAAAAATTATGTAGGTACTAAAAATAAACGGTTGAATTCGGTGTTCGTGGTTAATAATAATGTGGGGCCGGAACCCACATATATAGATTTGTTAATTGGTAACATAATATTGCCGGCGTTGGTAGATACGGGAGCTGCGATAAACGCGATACCATATGAAGTGTATTTAAGATATTTTGTTTCTTACGATTTAGAAAAGTATAATGTTCATTTGTCAGGGTATGAAGGAACGCAGTTAAATGTTTTAGGTAAAGTGAATTTAGAGGTGTCATTTTTAGGTAAAAGTGCGAAAATACAGTTCGTAATAATTAAAAATGGTAATTCTACAATAGTTGGTAGAGATTTTTTACAAGTTTTCGGTATCGGATTAAGTGGAATAAATTCTGTAAAATTCAGTGAGATTAATTGTGATAATCATCTTGTTTTTCGTGAAAGTTTAAAGAAGAAATATGCTCATGTTTTTTCAGAAAAATCGGGTAGGCTTAAAAATTATGAGGCAAACATTGAAGTTAATTCGGACTTTAGGCCAAAGTTTGTAAATCCGAGGCCATTACCTTTTAGTTTACGTGAGAAAGTAGAGATAGAGTTACAGAGAATGTTGCATGAAGACATTATTGAAAAGGTAGAAATAAGCGATATTGCAAGCCCGATTGTTGTTGTAAAAAAGAAAGACGCTTCAATTAGGATTTGCACTGATTTCAAAACAACATTGAATCCTATGTTAGCGAAGTTGAAATACCCACTACCTCGTATTGACGATTTAATTTCATCTCTGAATGGTGCAAAATATTTTGCTAAGATAGACTTACGAAATGCATTTGGACAAATTTCATTGAACGAAAAGTCTAGAAAATTATGTGTGATTAGTACGCATATAGGTTTATTTGCATATAAAGTATTGCCTTTTGGCTTAAGCACGAGTCCGGCCATCTTTATGCAAGTCATTACGGCGATAGTTGGTGGACTTAGGAACGTTCGTGTATTTTTAGATGATCTACTTTTATTTGGGAATTCTAAAGAGGAATTATTTTCTATTTGTGAAGCAGTACTTAGCAAGTTAAGTGATTGCGGATTAACTATTAATGAAAATAAGTGTTCTTTTCTAGAAACAGAGATAGAATATTTAGGTTATAGAATTTCGCAGAAAGGAGTTATGCCTTTAGAAAATAAAATATATTCTATTACCCAAATGAGTGTACCGAAAAATGTTTCGGAACTTAGAAGTTTGCTGGGAGTTATTTCCTACTATAGGTCTTTTATACAGAATGTGTCAGGTATTTTGTCTCCTTTATACCAATTGTTGAAAAAAGGGATAAAATTTGTATGGTCTCAGGAATGCAATATTGCGTTTGAGCAAGTTAAGAAACTGCTGACGTCAGACAATATTTTGGTGCATTTTGACCACAATTACCTATCAAGCTAATTACAGACGCGAGTGATATAGGTATATCTGCTATTATATGTCACGTATATGAGAATGGCATGGAAAGACCGATTGCATTCGCTAGCCGTTTATTGTCAAAAACGGAATTGAGGTATTCCATTCTAGATAAGGAAGCGTGTGCAATAATATTTGGTTTAAAAAAATTCTTTCAATATTTATATGGTAATAAATTCGTTCTAACTTGTGATAATAAAGCTTTGGTACATATTTTGAACACTGAAAAACAAGTGCCAATACTAGCGGCAAATAGGCTACAGCGCTATGCGTTGATTTTACAAACATTTGACTATAATATAGAATATGTCAAGTCGGGTGAGAACAAAGCGGATTTCTTATCTAGATTGCCGGTTAATAGTAATAATAATTTAAGTGATTGTATCGACGAGGTCGACGGTAGCGAATATTTCTTAAATTATATTGGTAGTCTGAACGTTGATAAGATTGAATCGGATTTTTTAAATATAATTGAGGCGGAAACGACAATTTCAAAAGAAACGATGAAGCAGTTTTCGATTAAAGATGTAAACATAGCAAGCATTACTGGGTTCGTAATCAATGGTTGGCCGGATAAAAAGTTTTTAAAGGATGACTTGTTAAAATTCTGGTATTTTAGAAATAAATTATCGACTTATGACTCGTGTTTATTTTATAATAATAAATTTGTGGTTCCGAGGGAATTAAGGGAAATCATATTGAATTTCATACATCAATCGCATTTAGGTATTGTTAAATCTAAAAATCTTGCTCGAAATTATTTTTTTTGGTTAGGTATGAACTCAGAGGTAGAAGCAACTGTGAAGCAGTGCGTTCGATGCTTGGAGTGTTTACCCACTCCATGTAAAGTTGAGTTACAGCCGTGGCCAATCAGTGGATTAATATGGAATAGATTGCATATTGATTTCATGGGACCTTTTGGTGGTTACAATTTTTTGATAATCGTTGATGCAACTACAAAATGGATAGACTGTCACATCGTAAATAAAGTAGATTCGTTTTGTACAATAAAAGTTTTGAAAAGATTATTTTCTAATTTCGGAATTCCGGAGCAGATAGTAAGTGACAATGGTACAGCGTTCACTTCAACAGTTTTTAAGGAATTTTGTCATAATTTTAATATTAAATCGTTGACATCTCCTGTCAACCATCCAGCTTCTAACGGACTTGCCGAAAATGGGGTTAGAACGGTAAAGAATTTTAAAAAAAAAATTATGATAAATAATAAATTGCCTGCTGATTTTGAGGATAAACTTTTAACATTTTTGGTTGATATTAGGAATACGCCTTCTATGTCTACGGGGATTGAACCTAGTAAATTAATTTTGGGAAGGAAAATTAGATCAATTTTTAATACAATCATTCCAATATTAGATAATGTTGAAGGTCAAGGTTTTAAAGGGATTGATAACACGATTAAAGATAAGATGTTATTGAGTCAGCAAAAACAAAAAAAGTATTATAGAGGAAAAAAAAATTAAAAAGTACTTTGATGTTGGATCTAAAGTTTTAACCAGGGATTTGAGAAGTGATAAAAACAAATGGATTTTAGGAGAAATTTATAAAAGATTGGGGAATAGGGTTTATTTAGTAAAAATTATGTCTACAGGACAAGTGTGGAAACGCCACCATGATCAAATTTCAGAGAGGAAGGTTAGGTGGGGGGAGAGTGACAGGTCTGATGATTTGCTGGACCTGGGTCCACTCTCGGACGTGGACATGACCAAGTTTCCTAATTCCTCTGATTTTTGCAGGTCACCTACACCATGGGAGGGGAGGTTACGCCCTCGAGGACAACGCCCATGCTACACCGAATGAAGAGTCAAGAACATACATAATTACATATAAATTGGAAATTAAATACATAATGGAAATAATTAAATATATTTGGCTTGTATAAATTTGTAAAAATAAAAAGATGTAATTATGATTTAAGTGTGGGGGTGTGGTGTATGTGTGTAAGGGGGACAGCATGAGAGAGAGACAGCGAGTACGAGACGTATATAAGAGATCGTATGAGCGGGAATGAGCCTCTCAGTCCAGAACCGTGATAGTCTTCTTTCAAATAAATATTATAATACAAGCATTGTTATTATTGAGTATGTAGAGTTAACATACGTTACATATTCAAATATGCTGAAGAAAACAAGATTCGACACAACTTTAATAAAGAAAAGGGAATGGCAGGGAAGGATTACACAATTTCTTTCATGAAGAGACACAAACTAAGTTTGCGAACTGCGAGAAAAACGTCAGTGGCCCGAACAATGGGTTTTAATCGCAATCAAGTGGAAGGTTTTTTTGGTAACCTAGAATCGGCTTATCAAAAATACAAGTTTGCTCCTGGTTCCATATACAACATGGACGAAACTGGAATCCAGACTGTTCCAGACAAACTTCCGAAAATTGTGTCCGACCAGGGCCAGAAAGAAGTAGCTAAAAATGTAAGTGCCGAACAAGGCCAAACAGTTACCGTTATCTGCTGCCTCAACGCCAACGGTGGCTACATTCCGCCCTATGTTATATTCAAAAGAAAGAGGGAAAATCCTCTCTTAATAAAAAATGGCCCGGTCGGCTGTAAGATGGCGGTCACTGACAAGGGATATGTTGACACTCCTACATTTATTAAGTGGTTAAAACACTTTGCAGAACATGACAAAACCCACTCCGGAAGCTCCTGTTCTTCTTATCCTGGACAATCATTTTTTTTTTTTTTTTTATGTGACACCTCACAAGAGTGTCCCTGCCTGTGGAGTGCACAGACAGGGGAACCATGTCACCACCCGGTTGGGCGGCGTTGTGAGGCGGAGTAAGGTAGGGGCTGTGGGAAGGGATTTGTTAATGCGGGCCTTGAAGAGGCTCGGATTATAGGAGGGAGGAAAAACAGATGCCGGTAGCTCGTTCCACATACGAGCCGACTTACACAAAAACGAGTCGTAAAAACGGCCCGTTCTCATGAAGCCAACGTCAACCGTGAACGGGTGTTCAGTTCGTGTCCGTCGAGTTTCGCGCACGTGCACCGGTGCATCAGGAATCAATGCTGCTAGCTCCTTGGAGCAGGCTCCATTGAAATACCTGTATAACAGACACAGCATGCCTACATTGCGTCTATGCATTAGAGAAGGCAATTGGTCTGTTAACAACGGATTGTCAATCAGACGGATCGCTCTCCTTTGCACAGATTCAAGCAGGTTTATCAAGTATTTTGGGGCACCAGCCCAAAGGTGGCTCCCAAATTCAATAGTTGGGCGGACTTGAGACTTGTACAGGGTCAGCAGCTGGTCACTGTTGAAGAATCTCCTAGCCCTGTACAAGACGCCCAACTTTTTGGAGGCCTGATTTACTCGGGCTTCTATGGATCCCCGATACTTGAGCTGGTCTGATATAGTAACTCCAAGCATTTCAATGGAGTCTTTATTGGGGAGAGTGCTCCCATCAAATTGCACCAGACAGTCATTGATCTCCCTCTTTGCCGAAATCAGACACGCTTGGGTTTTTGAAACGTTGAAACTGACCAAGTTGGCCTTACCCCAGGCACGAACCATCTCTAGGTGGTGGTCAATTTTTTGCTTCAAAACTTCCCGAGCTGTTCGGAAATCATAGGTGGAAGGGGGCTTGTCAAAAAGATAACCCTCGTGAACGGTGCTGTCATCAGCGTAGCAGTGAATTGGTGCACATTCAACGAGATCATTGGTGTGCAATAAAAACAGCGTCGGAGACAGCACAGATCCTTGTGGCACCCCCGCATTGATTTGGTGCGGTGAGGAAGAAGAGCCGTCAACCACGGTTTGAATTGTTCTTCCCCTCAGAAAGTCCGCAATCCAACTATGCAGGGTTGGGTGGATCCCATACGATGGTAACTTCCCGACAAGCGCCCGGTGCCAGACTCTGTCAAAGGCTTTGGAGATATCCAACCCAACGGTTTGGGTTTCACCAAAACGTTCCATGTACCGCCCCCAAATATGCGTTACATATCCGAGTAGATCGCCACACGATCGGTTACGACGAAATCCATATTGCCGATCGCTTAGGATATTGTTATTCTCGAGATATGTGAGCAATTTGTTGTTAACCACCCTTTCTAATACCTTCGAGAGTATGGAAGTGATGGCTACGGTAGTTAGAAGGGTCGGAGTGGTCCCCCTTTTTGGGATTGGGTGAACGATTGCCTTTTTCCAAAGATCTGACACCTTTCCACCTTTGAGAGAGAGCCTAAATAATTTCGCGAGCACTGGAGTCATTTCTGCAGAACACCTCTTGAGGACCAAGGCAGGTATTCCGTCCGGCCCACTGGCTTTGTCGACTTTCAGCTCGTTCAAGACTCGGAGAACCTCTCTGTTCCGGATCTTCGGTTCCTCCATTTGAAAACCGCAGTGCGGAATGGAAGGGGGAGTCTCTCCGTTATCTTGAAAAGTTGAGTTTTCCGCGAAAATTTTGCCTAATAATTCAGCTTTCTCACGGGCCGAGTTAGCCAGCCGACCATCAGGCTTGGTCAGAGGTGGGAAAGTGGTTCTGCAGAAATTTCTTCCGATCGAGCTAGCGAGTGACCAGAAAGCACGGCTACCAGTGGGGCAGTCAGCCAGTTTTTTCGCAATTCTCTGGTCGTGATCGCTCTTAGCTCTATTTAGAACTCTTTTACATTCCCTTGCCCGTTTTCGGTATTCCGAAAGGTTATTCATGGAGCTAATCTTCCGGAGTGCATTAAAAGCCGTATTTTTGAGTCTGACAGCTTCAGCACAGCGATGGTCAAACCACGGTTTTGTGCCCGCTCCAGAGGATTTGACGGAGAAGGGAATGTAGCAATCCATTGCTGATGTGATTACTTCTTCTACCTCACGTGCACAAATTGATGGGTCCTCGGAGCTAAAGCATACAGTACTCCAAGGAAAGGCGCCGAAGAAAGACCGCATGCCGTCCCATTTCGCTGCACTGTAGTGCCATACCTTCCTCTTTACATGTTTGTCGGGTTGACGGTTCATGGAGGATGGGACAGAAGTGGTAATCAGGCAGTGGTCAGAGGATCCTAAGGGCGCTGTCACCTCCACTCTGTACCCGAGTGGTTCACTAGTGAGAAACAAATCGAGTAGGTTGGCTCGATGTGATGGGATGTCTGGTATTCTGGTCGGAGATTCTACGAGTTGGCTTAGTCCATGGATAAGAGCAAAGGATTCCGCTGATCTACCGGCAGAGTTTGTTGAGCCCGAGAACTTCAGCCATTGTTCATTATGAACATTGAAGTCCCCCAGGATTACAAACTCGGCCGATGGGTAACGGGGCAAGAGAATATCTACAGTGTCACTCAAGTATTTAAACAACTCAACAGTGTCTGATTCGGCAAGGTTTGGTGAGCGATATAGGCACGCATAAATTCTCATCATACCGGTGAGATCCACGCGTACCCATAACACTTCGTGTTTTGCGCTCTCGATATTTGCGAGACGAGCGCAGCTGATGTCAGCGCGGTTGTAAAGGCAGACACCTCCTTTTGGCCTGAAAAGACTTTCCAGATGATATCCTGGGCAGTTCAGATAGGAGGTATCTGGGGGCTCGGCAATCTGTGTTTCCGTAAGGAAGAGGAGATGGGGATTTTGTAAGAGAAGGTGGTGGTGGATGGGAGTTAGATTGGTGTGCAGACCGCGAATGTTAGCGAAATTCACCTTCATCCTCGGTCCACACTGAGGACTCCTACTGTTCGCTGTCGCTGAGTTTATATTTATTTATTTATTTATTTAAACGCCCATTGGGCTTTTACATACATTGTTATTAGTGTTATTACATTAACTATGTGACATTTAAAAGTTTACGTACATATATAAATAAAATAGTTATTATATCTGTAGTACATAAATGTTTTACAAATAATACAGAATACCAGTATGGAGAACAGTTTTTTTTTTTTTTTTTTTTTTACTTACTTAGAAAAATAAATGGATTGAAATTAATCAGCATTTATAGGGACTTAAAATCATATTCGAATTGTTATTTAAATTACAATATTAATTTGTAAAGTTAAAACATTATATTGAAGTTAAAAGTCATAAAAGAAAAGAGTGAAAAAACAGAAGCTAAAAAATGGGTTTTTCACTATGGAGTGGAGAAGTCATACATTTCAGCAAAGTGTTTATGTAGATTTCGTTTAAGCACTGCTACGGAATCTCTAAATATATCAACAACATTACCAAATTTATTACCAAATTTTTGTATTCGATTTAACGATATGTGCGCTTGATAATTAGATTTGAAATTGTCACAGAAAAGGGTGGAATTTTGTCTCGTATTTTTGGAAGGTACAAATAATTTTATTGTGGCAAGAATTTCAGGGCTGTCGATTCTATAATTAATAATTTTATTTAGTAGAACAAGGTCGGAGATAATTCGCCTATCTGACAGCGTAATCAAATTTAGTTGATGCATGAGTTGGATATAATTTATATTTTGGATTGGAATATTCAGTTTAAAGTTAATAAATCTTAAAAATTTGTGTTGTACCTTTTCAATATTGTCGGAATGTACTTTATAAAACGGGGACCAAATAGGCGAATTATACTCTACTTGACTTCTTACTAAAGATGTGTACAGTGTGTTCAAACATTCTAGTGACTTGAAGTCACATGCGGTTCTACATATAAAACCAAGCATTTGATAATATTGATTTGTTGTGAGTTCATAGTTTTTAAGTTTGTTTTATTTGTTTGTGGGATTTAGGATGGGTTGGGAAGGATTAGGTTAAAAAGGTTGGGTGGGGAGTTGGAGAGTTGAGCAACTGGATACACCAAATGTAGGGTATGTTCTTCTGACTGCGGTTCTAGGCAATGGGCAGGAGAGTCCGGCTGTGGAGGTCGCCCAGTGCGCCCCAAACGCTAGATGCTGGGTCCTCACCGGTCACGAACCGGCACAACATCAGCGGCAGGGTTTTTTCGCTGGCTGATGGGGCAGCCCACCCTTGGTCGTGAGCCCAAGGGTCGGGCCCCTGTACTATCCAGCGGCCCGGACAGCGATAACCGGTTTACTGGATCTCCCTCAACCGGCCTCTCCCAGCCCGGCCCGCCCCGCAGTAAGTAGGCTGACCCATTCATCAGTGTGATCCAGAACGCACAACCCTCCATGAGCCCGGGCACCCCTGCTAAGTCACCAAACGTAGCGAACCACTTCAGGTGACCTGTGGCAGAGGTGTTGGTGACCCAGAGTATGGTTCCCGGGGCGGCGGTACCCATTGACCACCTCCCAAATTAAAATTCATGCCTCGCATGTTTCAATTGAATCAATATCTCAGGCTGAAGCATTGAATGTGGTTATGCTCAGCTTGCCACCCCATACGAGCCACAAAACTCAGCCACTCGACCGGGTGTTTTTCAAACCCCTCAAAACCTACTACAACGAGGTCACGGATTCGTGGCAATCGTCCCACCCCGGGCAGGTAATAACAGTTTATCATGTCGCTGAGCTCTTTAACCGGGCTTATGAAAGAACAGCTACCATTGAAAAAGCAACTGCCTCCTTCCGCGCAACGGGAATCTTTCCCCTGGACCCTGGGGTTTTCTCGGATGCTGATTTTCTTCCGAGCCAGGTGACGGATCATAGTCCGGAAGAAGATGATATCGTTAAAGAACCAATGCTAGATTTTGGCGACGATAACTGTGATGCCGTTCCCGATTGCCCTGTTCCTGAGCCTTCAGTGCTGCCTCAGGCTCCTACGTCAGTACTTGACCAAAGCCCGGAAGAAGATTTCGTCCAAGAACCAACACTAGACTTTGGCAACGATAACTGCAATTCAGCTCTCGACTTCCCTGTTCCTGGACCTTCAAGGCTGCCTGATCCTGTTCTTTCAGCTCTCGACTTCCCTGTTCCTGGACCTTCAAGGCTGCCTGATCCTGTTCCTTCAGCTCTCGACTTTCCTGTTCCTGGACCTTCAAGGCTGCCTGATCCTGTTCTTTCAGCTCTCGACTTCCCTGTTCCTGGACCTTCAAGGCTGCCTGATCCTGTTCCTTCAGCTCTCAACTTCCCTGTTCCTGGACCTTCAAGACTGCCTGATCCTGTTTTATCTACTGATTCTCCTGGACTTGTCTCCACGTCATCTCTTGTGTCAGTTGTGTCTCCAGCAGACATACTACCTCTTCCCAAAGCAACACGACGTAAGCGGAGCGGAAGAAGTTTAAAGTCGACACTTCTAACATCTTCTCCGCACAAGAAAGCCCTTTGGGACAAAAAATTACAAGCTGAAAGGTTGGTCAAAGAAAGAGAAGATCGTAAAATTAAAAATGCAATGAAACGGAAAGACAAGCTCAAGATGGCAGCAAAGCAGAAGAAGAAGCCACCACGTAGACTTCAGTTTGATTCAGATGACTCATCTCAGTCTCAGTCTATTTCATCTGGAACTTCGGTCTACAACGACTCAGAATCTGACAGTGATCAGAAGATGGAAGAATCGTCTGAGCGGATGGTGCCTCCAAAGAGGTGCATAGGCGAATTTTGTACCGTTCGATATGAAGAAAAACTGTTTCCAGGAGTTATTACTGGCGTTTCAGAAACCCATGCCACTGTATCATCAATGGTGAAAGCTGGAAAATTATGGAAATGGCCCGACCGGCCTGACATTCTCGATTATGAATGGGGATCAGTCGTTTCGAGTATAAAGGAGCCAAAAAAACCAGCACAACCCGAAATGTTTATTCAGTCAGTGAACTGGAATGGTTTTACTCATAACTGTGAATAAATAAACTGATTAAAGTTAATTTTTCCGTGTATTTCATTTCAATAGGGCAAAGATCCGCAGATGCGGGGCAATTGTCCGTTTACCCCAAACAGTGGGGCAAAGGTCCGCAAAGGCAAGGTTGTCTACCTTTCCTTTTTTTCCTAAATGGTGCTTATTTCGCTAGTAATAAAATGGTGTATTGTAGCACATAAATTAAGATTTCCAGTGAAGCCAAAACCTGCAGGACCTTTAACTTATTGGGTGAGAAAAAAGGTTGAAACCTAAAATTGCGGATCTTTGCCCCACCCTACCCTATATATCATGAAACATTACATACTCATCATAATAGTGATTTACCTACTTGCCGTAAAACTTTAACGCCTCGCATTTCTGCACTAAAAAAATCAATTTGCGAAAAGAAAACTGCCATCATAATCGCGTCGATTTTTGGCAAATTATCAGACTGTCCTTGTAGAAAACCACTGTCTGTCACGATAGTATGTATTTAAAATATGTGTTATATACAAACAAATGGGTTTAGGATTGATTACGACTGTCAAAATCAAACTAATTCAACAACTTCAACAAGCAACTGGAACGAAAACAACTTGAAGTGGGACAAGTGAGTGTGTTGTGACGTCACAATTCGCTAGCCAATCATGTCTCGTTATCGATATTTGAATTTCCATACAACTTAATAAGTGAATTAATTAATTCAATAAATTTTTTTGAGGGTTTTAAGAATGATTTTCGAGTTTAGTTATATTTTTTACATGTATTACATGCATTGAAAACACTATATTGCATGTACTGCATGTACCCTATTGCGCGCCAAAATTCATAGCCTTCCGCTAAGGGTACCCCGTGAGCTCTCTTTCGCCGGCCGAATGCTAGCATTCGCGGAGAATTTACTTCATTTAAGTGTGACGTTTTGACAATTAGCAATATTTGCGTAGTTTTAACAAAAGAAAACTTAATATTATCGTAAGTATTGACTGTAAACATGATTAGTGACTTGTTTGTGGCACAATAATGCTATTAAATGAATTGAATAACGTAATTGCGATGTTTGTAAAGTACGTAACATGTCGAAAGCCAGATAAAAGTGATTTAATTTACAATAAACTACACATACCATTGAGGATTTCTGCATAAATAATAATAAGTTTAAGAAAAAATGGCTGCAGGATGGCTGGCGCTCGAAATTGTGGGTATTTAAGTTAACCACAACGAAGTAAGAATCCCTTTCCGTATCTTAAGAGACGCCCAAAATCCCATGGAAATGGGGCAAACGGAGTTCCTGAATTTATTCAGAATATCTAAGGAAATTGGCCACTTCCTAATGAACTCGTTATCCCCTATCTTACAACCGAGAAGAAAGCATGGACTGTCTGTCCAGTCACAGGTGAGAGGTACATTCAATTAACTATGTAATCCATGACAAAATAAGATACACTATTAATAGCTGAATTCTTCACAGGTACTTACTGCAGTAAGATTTTATCCTGTGGGCTCGTACCAGAGAGGTATAGGTCACGAGTGGGGCTTGGCTGTCTGTCAGTCGTCGGTTAGCCGATGCATATTAAATTTTTCATTGGCTTTCAACGACACACTACTCCAGACGTGGGTTAAATTTCTTTTGACTGCTGCAGATAGGCAAAAGGCCAAACAAA
Organism: Hesperophylax magnus; assembly: GCA_026573805.1. Classification (NCBI taxonomy): domain Eukaryota; kingdom Metazoa; phylum Arthropoda; class Insecta; order Trichoptera; family Limnephilidae; genus Hesperophylax; species Hesperophylax magnus. The sequence continues at coordinate 2,080,030 of JAIUSX010000149.1, read as the reverse complement.
TATTTGAGCAGTCCGGTGATCCTTTCCATGGTACTATAGGAGCAATTGACTTCACTCATATAGCTATCGTTCGTCCTGCAGTACAGGAATATATGTACTGCAATCATCACGGGAATCACTCCTTAAACGTGCAAATGGTGGGCTCTTCATTTTGTGTAATTTAATATGCACAAGAAAGTCATATTGTAATAAAAAAATGAACATTTCAGATTTGTGATCCGAACTTGGTTACCTTGGATGTAAATGAAAAGTGATGAAGCTGCGTTCCTTGTTTTATGGAACTCTGGCATGAAATAGGAAAACTCATATCTCATAGGTATAAATAATTCATGACATGTAGTACATAATAAACGTTTTATTGACAACACATACCTAGTTATAAATAATTTTTCAACAAAAACAAGTACACAACAAATAATATTGTCTTCTCTCAACATAGAACGGGAAACATTATATTTATTTCAAAAATATTTTTATATTATATTCGATTTAAAAACAAAAAGAATATGTGTATGAGTCTGCACGATCAACCCGAATTATAAATTCATACGTCGTGTAGCACAATCCACGCAAGATAAGCAGAATCGAAGAACCAGTTTTCTTCACCAACGTAGCGCCGTTATGCTGATCCATCAGCTTCTCATCAGCTCTGCTCTCGTTTCGGTCTGAAAAATTTAATAACTATTAAATTGATATCTCTAATAATTTTTAATTGATCTTACGAACATTATAAAATATAATTTAAATTCATATAAATAAATAAAACTATCTATTGTTTTATTTACTTGATGTATACGATCATGCTTGGTTTTTCTGCGAACTTAGATTAAATGGACGTGAAGCTACTTTATTTTTATAAAAAATTACCTGTTACGAATCGAGGTCTTCTCCTTGGCTGACTTGGTTGGGGTTGGCTTGGGGAGGGGGAGGTCTGTCTACTGTGGGAGGAGTGGTTGGCGGTGTAGGGCTTGTCACGGGGTATTCACCCAACACTCCACCACTGCCGCACACACTGCACATCTACCTCTAGCATCTCTACAAGTACAGGAGGCTCATCAGCGATATCCACGTGGAAGAAGAGATCTCTATGAAATAAATAAACATATCAAATTGTATCTTATGAAATTCGACTATTTAGTAAAACATATTATATAAACTAGCTAATAAATTTGTGTATACACATATCAGGTATTTTGAATCGGCATATCCTCTCTGCCAAAGGTATCTTGTGTTTAACCGCTATGCATTTCGACACACAATATCAGTCGTGTACTTGTTAAACATGATATAGCGCCATACAACATAAATAAACTGTGTACATCGTCATTGGGAAGGACTTTTAGTCCTTCAATTGACACTCTGCCAATGGGAACGACTATTTTTTCTTCTAACTCAGTGAGAATTATTCTCACCGAGGTGCTGCCAGTGTGCAGGTGGTCTCTCAGCATTTTGGCAACTTGGTCCTCACGTTAGATTTGAATGTGGTCCACATCTGAAACGAATCTTTCATTACAGAACATAAATCAAACGCACTACACATTGTCAAACAGGCACTATTCAAAGTGGATAAATAAACTTACTTTTTGCCATTGAATGTCTTGTGTGGACCAGCATTATTTAATTAATCTCCTAGGTTTTAAATGTCGTCTCTATTTTAAAAGATTGGCTCGGCTATCATGGATCCGCCAGCAGCATTTATCGAATTGTCTTGACCGTAGGGGTCCTTAGGTTTCAAACACAATGATGTACATGGAAGATAATAATAAAATAGCTGTCTCACTTTTTACTTTTAGTTTTAGTAAAAAATATTATGAGATTCGAAAGGTAACCTAAAAATGCAATCGTTCAATTGTACACAGACATAATACGTTGTTAATTCCGTTTCAGTCTGGGGTGAAAAGCATCTAAATGATATCATGCTTTTACTTACAACATATAGCATTTGCTTACCTCATTTTAAACAATTTTGTCTTAATCAGCAAACCAACTTTAAAACGGTGACAACATAAATCAACTTGGGTGACAGTTAGCGGCGTTAGTTCGACAGCAAACGTCACTTTAGAAGTGGTGAATGTGTAACAAAGTCATTACTATCCAGCGAGGTAAGTACCTTTTCACAAAACGTAAATCTTCGATAAATGGCTTATTTATGTCATTCACAAATAAAATAAGCAGTTATTAAAATGCATTATAATATAGAGTAATTGTTTTTTTTTAAGTTTTAGTTAGAATCCTTGCGTCACTTAATTATATTTCACCAATTTGTGTTTTCAAAAATCTCTTAAAAATTTCGTAGATGTTCTTAATCACGCTTCTTTAGGATTTTTTACTAGGTCTCTCCAAAATCGAATTTCTAAGGATATCAGAAGATCGTGAATCGTTTAATAGTTAAGAAAAGATGTTGTTACAAGCGACAGACTGCTAGCTTTCGCAAACGATAGCATTCGTTGACGAATGCTATTATTTAGCTTAAGGCTAAAAGAACGAGAATCGCCCTCCAGGGGGGTATAACTCCGATAATTTTTTAGTTTTTTGATGACGTTTTCACAAGACTATCCAATGAAAAGCCGTCGTGGTTTGGTCTCTCACTCTCTCCAGCATAAAACCCGTGTGACAGAAAGAGAGGCTACGCTCCATTTCCCAGAAAACCATGCGACGCCATTGTAGCGTCCTTCTGACAGATTCAGATTGTTTGTTGTCGTGAATTCATGAGTTGTTTTTTGTGAAAATGTCTGAAGGTAAAATTATCAAGATCTGTTGTGCGAAGGGCTGTACTGACAGACAGTCCACCCTACATTACAGGACGGTGTGATGTCACCAAAGACAAAGATTACGTCTTGCAATATAAAAATCCTTCTTCCAAAAGGATTGAAGAAGATTATGAAGGTAAACATCTGTTCAATGTTACTTGAAAAGGAATAATATTCTTAGATTAGTACACGAACTTTAGTTAAAGCAGTAAATATGTTTATTCCAGAACGTAATATCATCCCATGTACCAGCGGTGTGGTTCCTTCTACTAAAAGGTCAAGAAGATTACGAAGGTAAACATTTGTTCTATGTTACTTGAAAATATTCTAAAATTTCTTCATCAATTATGCAGATCTTTAATTCCTTTCCTTTCTGGTTCCTGTAGGACCCAGCGGCAGTAATTCAGTCGTCGCACGGAAAAACGATGCATCCTTGTGTAAGAATATTTATAGTTTCTTGTTTGATAATCATTATTTTTTCCTTTTGTTTTGAATAATGTAATCATTGGTTGAAATATTAAGTGAAATATTGTAAATCACCTTGCATTGGTGATTCATATGATCCCATGCATTATTACATTTTATCGCGTGAATACACATTACAGAGAGACTGCCTTAATTACCCGTCTAAAAACTTTTCTATCAATGCTCTGGAAATTCATTATGTTGTTGAGGGGTATTTCCACGTTTTTTTTTTATTGCTTAAAAAAAATAAGCAAAAAATTACGATGATTACGGAATTTTTATTTTATTTTTATGTTGACGAATAAATTTTCTAGAGCGAGTCTAATATCCCATTTTTGAAATACCGCCAAAACGAAATTTTGGGGCGGGGCTATCGTGTGACGTCATAAGCGTATTGCCATTTTCTAGCCGGCTTCTGACAGTACGTGATAGTGGTACTCAGTGGTACTTATTGTCTGTTTACGAGTGTATTTGCTTGAGTTTTTGTCGTTATATTTCTTAGAATGTCTCCCCATTTGAAATACAAATGTTGTATGGTTCCTATGTGTACAAATTCGACATATAAAACTCCAAATAAAGTGTTTTTATGCTTTCCGAAGAACATCGAAACTAGAAAAAAATGGTGTCATGCCATGAAAAGAGACCCGGTTAAAAACAAAACCATTTCTCTCAAAAGCAAGCTTCATTGTTGCGAAGATCATTTTAATGTAAGTTTCTGTTTTATTAATACTAAGAAAATGATTTAATTCAATATAAAACGCTATTAATATATAACAATTGATTTTAAAATATGACGTTTAATGTTGATTTCTTTCTATTATTTTAGCTTGAGGAAGACGTCGAAAATTACATGAGGTTTAAATTAATGGGTGGTAGAGTGTATTTAAAAAAGACTGTCATTCCACACAAATTTGACTGTCAAAAAAAACCCTTCCTACTCCAAGACTGACAGGATGAAAGAGAAAACGCCTTGAAGTCATTGCAAGTTTAGTAGCAGACAATGAACCAGAGCCACAGCCTTCTACTTCAGCAGTGATCCAACCGGGACCGCATCATGTTGCAACTCAAACATATTCACCTGCCAATGACGACAAGGCTGTTCAAGCAAATATCAAGTGCCATGTGCGCAGTAAGGCCACATCAACATTGACAAAAAAAGGATATGTCTTGCTCACCTTTGAAGTTTGATAATGTAAGCAGACAATGTACAAAAGTTGTTGCGATAAGTGTGGAACCAGAATCATCAGATTATTCTTCAGATGCATTAGAGAATTTACCATATCGCCCAAACACACCTGACTCTTTAGATGATAACGTGGAGGAAGTCAATTTTAAATTCCAGATGCGCCAATGCAACCTGATGGCGCTTGAAAGGAGTCCTAGTCTATGTCTAGGAATCCCAAAACAAATGTACCATGTTATTTCCATATTAGCAAAGAAAATTCCTTGTGAGGTAACTGATATTTTAATTACGTTAAAAAAAGTTCGCCTCAACGATAAATTTGCCATACTCGCAATGCAGTTTGGTATTTCAGTTACATCAATGAGTAGAATTTTTACTAAAACTATTTTATTAATGGACAATATTTTGAAAAGTCTTATTGTATGGCCGTCTCCTAGTAAAATAAGACTTCACTTACCCATAAGCTTCAGAGCGAGATACTCCAATGTGCAGACCATTATTGACTGCTTAGAAATTCAAATCAATAAGCCTATTAACCCGATACACCAATCTTTAACCTGGTCGGAATATAAAAGTTGCAACACTCTTAAATATCTGGTGTCATGCACCCCAAACGGAGTGATTAGTTTTATTTCTTCAGGTTATGGTGGACGTGCTTCGGACACTATTATAGTTGAAGATTGCGGATATCTTGACATCTTGAAGCCGGGTACGTGCATCATGGCAGACAGGGGATTTAAAAACATTACTAATTTGCTTCACATTCGGCAATGTGAGTTAGTTCGTCCTCCCAGTGTATATGCTAATGTCGTTTGCACTTCAGAGGAAGTAATCCAAGCAAAAAGGATTGCTGCCCTGCGAATTCACGTAGAACGGGTTATCAGTAGGATACGTGGATTTGGGATGTGCAAGATGCATGCATCCATACACCATAACCATGTTCCTATCATGAATCAAATTGTTAGACTAGTTTGTAGTCTCATTAATCTACAAGACAGCGTTATTAAAGTATAGCCTATCTAAATCTATATTATATTAGAAATATCTAAATCTTATCATTTTGTTGTGCATGTTATGTAATATTATTCTTTTTGCTTAGTATCGACCATCATAAGACTTGTTCTGTGGGTCAAAATATTATATGTAATGTAATAATGTTATTGTATAAATAAATCTGTGTCATTTTGTTGTGCATGTTATGTAATATTATTCTTTTTGCTTAGTATCGACCATCATAAGACTTGTTCTGTCTGTCAAAATATTATATGTAATGTAATAATGTTATTGTATAAATAAATCTGTATCTGTATATAAAAAAACCTTCGGAAACGCTTTTTGTCATCACCTACATATGTAAAAATAATATTTGTAATGTTAGTATGTTTTAATGTAAATAAAATTAAATAAATATACACATATTGTTTTATTGTTAAAATGGACAAGATTTTCAAAGCATATTATAACAATACTTAACAGTTCTCGATTTTTATTATTTTAATGCGTTGCGTTAGATATTTATGTAATATGTATTATGAAAATTTCTAAAGAGAGGTCAATAAGGCAATTAAAAGATCAATTATTATTCATTTGTTTTACACGCATTTATTTAATATTTTAATTTAGAAAAGACAGCATTACACCAAAATTGTGTAGATTTAATAATAAGTTCCTTACATAGGTCTTCATCATACCTGACATGACACTGAGTAACTTTTTTTGACGTTTCAAAGTCTGGATTGGCCACACAATACAGTGCAGCTGTCTTCTGGGCAAAATACATTTGCAATTGTATTTGTGCCATTACTTTCGGAGTGGGTTCTCCGGTAGCCGTTAAATAATTCATCATCGTCGAGTCTTTCATAGGACATTTGACTTCTACGATGAAATCTCCTCCCAAGGCGTCTGGTGAAGCGCCAAAAATTGGGAGTTTGTTTGATAAAATTAACCCACACTTTTTTAATTTCATTTTCCCTGTAGCCTCGACTACTTTTAATACTTTGGGTTCTAGAGTTTTACCTCGTTCCATGGCTTTGGTCCCATATAATTTAGCACCTAGTATTTTCTCTACTAGTGACCCATCTGTCGTTTTACAGTGTGCCGCCTCATACAAATTTGAGGCGGTCACTCGAGAAGGTTGTGCCATAACGGACAGTCTGCTTTATCCACTGTCTCATCAAATGTCCCCTGACAGGCTTTTGCCGTCATTGAGGATTGACAAAAGTCAATAAATTCCTCTGGGAGAGATCCTACATCATTATTGAAAAAATTGCAAATCATATTGTGAATTGAAAGGTTTTCAATCGGTGTTGGGTCAACATAGAATTTGACTATTTCTGATTGACATGAGATACTCTTTTCAATCAACTCGTTGAAGAAAGTACCATCATTGTTGGGATAATTTACACGTGGTACTGTTCCCATATCTTCTGCCTTGATGAATTTAAGGCTTGTTCCTATGCCTGCCATCTTCGATTTTTTCCAGTAGCACTCTGTTGAGGTCTTTGGAGGTTCTTCACTGCGCCTGTGGAGCCACGATAGGAATGCAAGCGCATGCTTACAGCCATATGGAATAATAAAAATATATACAAATTTATTTTTAAATGTCCAAACAAATATGAAAACAAACTACCAGCAATAGACCTACTGTTCATAGTTAATGGAACGTTGGTATTCGTAACAGGTAATTTTTCAGTCTGGGCACTTTATCATTGTATCATTATAAATTGATATCTTAAAAATTACAAAATATATTGAATAATGCTCATAAATCGTCTACATTACAATATTGTTTATGCAGTGGATAATGACAAAGGGAGTGAAGCAAACAAACGTAGAAACACACGCGCAGAATGCCACACTTTTGTCCATTTCATACATGACTATAACAAACCATAGCAGACTTAAGATCATGCGACGACCAGTGTTTTTTGATATACATAGTGTCCTCTGCGTGCAGTTCTATCTTTTATAAGCATAAACTTTTTAATATAAGTGTGTTTGTTGGAAGTGACTTGCCAGGTAAGTATGTTTTGGTATCTTTTCTAAATAATAAATGTAGATCCTAGGAAATAAATTGTACAGCGCCCTTGAGGTGATTTTTCACAAAAACGGCGCTCTACAAATTATCCAATTATTATTATTATTATTATTATGACGAGCCTAGATATTGGGGAGATAGCTCTGTGGTTAGAGTATGGCTAATAATGCTTAATAGGCTTCATAATGTTGCATCTTGGTTGCTTACATGGTTCACTACTACTATCCAGGCAATCTGTCTGTATTCAGGCAATCTGTCTGTATTCAGGCAATCTGTCTGTATTCAGGCAATCTGTCTGTATTCAGGCAATCTGTCTAGGTTTTGCGAACAAACTTACATCATCATTGTCTCTCCGAGTCAATGACAAAAGTGATTAATTTAAACTGGGTTTGCTTATATGTATATAATTAGCATGTTATTAATTAAGAAAAATGAAATAATCAGCAGAAACAAATTAGAGGTTTACCTTGGGATGCAGGACAATCTTCACATTTGCATGAATGTATAACTTCTAGGGCTTCATTGCAAATTAGGATGACTGCATAAGCTTTCGTTCTGATTCTATGCTCAGGAGTTAGTCTAGCCTTTACTGTACAAATGTCGCCGGTTCGCTTGACTTGGACATAGCCTACAGCACTGTCTCCATAATTTTCTCTAGCTGATCTGCAATATAGACAACAGACATGATGATTTACCAAAATATTCATTGACGGATGCATAGTATTATTAGGTATTAGAGAACCCCACAAGCATTGTTATATATTTTTGCGAGATTTAACATTTGAATAAATTCACCTGTTAACATTATTTATGTGTATTTTTAGGCTGGAAATGACATTATATGCCTTATACGGATCAAATTATTTATATACTAGTAAGAAATTACTACGTTTGTAAGGTCAATACTGTAATTTAAAAATACTAATTATTATGGTGAAAGTTGCATAGAGTGTTGTGAGAAACAGGTTATGTGACAGACACTTCGATTGTATTTACGTGAAAAAATGTAAAAAACTAATATTTTGGGTGCAAGTAACTAAAATACTGAAAATTATATATTATGAGAGAGTATACAATATTTTTTCATACCTTGATGCTTTCCAACCTTTAAATTCAGCACTAACAAAATTAGCGTTGTTGGCAAAAAAAGAACCCATCATCAAAACATCGATTCTAGGCAAGTTATCAGCCTGTCCTTTTACAAAACCACTGTCAGTCATAATAATAATGTAAAATATATGAATAAGTTCACAAAATATCACAATTATCTTAAAAAATAAGAAAAAAACGGTAAAAATCACGAGGTTTACTTAAACGTCAGTTCGCAAAGGTAGTTTGGTTGAGTTGTGGTCTGGTACCAGCGCTTGGAATACGCTTGTGACGTCAGAATAGAATCAGCCAATCACGGCCGTTTACATTTTGTCAGTATTTGATCGTTTCTAAAATCAATAATTTTGAATGAAAACATAAAAAACAAACATTTTTAGTACGATGATTAAAATCAGAAAAATGATCTTTAAATATTCCACACATTTTCAACAGAATCCCTCGTTTGTGGAAATACCCCATTAAATTTACATCTTGTCCCCAATTAACGAAACTATTGTCAAATACATGTCTTTTAATTGGATTAATTGTAGGTAACAAAAAAAAATTGGTCGATGCAATTATTAAATTCACTGTCATCGGTAATTCTTGGTGTGCAGATATCAATAAAAAAATATATGGTAAAGACACAAGACCGTATAATGGACCAGACTCGATGAGGATAATGACCATCCTACATCATTTAAAATATTCAAAATATAGAAAGAAATAATTGTTCTCTTAATTATTTTATTTGTCATAATTATGGTATATTTATTTTGTATTACTTACTCAACGTCCTAATGAATGTTTTTCAACATCTCCTTTAAAATGTATGTTTTTCTTAAATATTCTTGTATTTCTTGTTCTGTGTTCTTTATTGTCTTGGGTACACATTTGAAATGTGTTTTGTGCTTATATATCCTAGCATTTCCTGTTTCTGTGCTATCTATATTATTTTTGGATTAACTTTATGAAAACATCAATTTGAAATATTTAATCATTTGAAACAATATTAGCGACCCAAATGAATATTTAAACCAGTAAAAAATTCATTCGCAGTCTTGGTATACATTTTAAATGTGTTTTGTGCTTATAAATTTGTTTGTGTTTCCTGTTTCTGTTATCTTAGTGAAATGAAATAAACATACTTCACAACATGTAACAAAGTTTTTTATTTTTCTGATAAACACATAAATCTTAACATTAAATACTGTCGTAGAAAAGGACAATCATTGTTTGAAAATGTTTTTCCTTTTAAAGTTAAGGAATTCAAATTTCAAGTAATTTCAAGCTATTTTTACGACGTCCTCATGACGACTGATTTTCATTTACAAAGCGCCGTCCTGAGAAAATGTGCCGTAAGGAAAGAAACCTTATAGCTAATTTTCGCAGGACCGCACTTTGTGAGTTGGAACCTTATCGTCCTGAGAGAATCTGTTAACATTTCTAACATTTATTTTTAAATAATATTTAAGGCTGATGAATAGCACAATATGATCTTCCCTAGGTGCCTACATAGGGAGATCAAATTGTCTATGGCCGCGCTTTTTTTATTGTTTCCACTACTTTGCTGAGTGGTTTGTTTATGACTCAAATCTTGTAACACGTCATCGGTGGACAAAATTTCTCCCTACTAAAGGACAAAGTTATCAATCTAGTGATTGGTTTATTTATGCATGAACCTAACGATCCATTATTAGGTCCATGCATATAGTCGAGAGGTTAGTGAAAAATAAAACAGAATTCTGAAAACAAGTTATTGTTTCCTGTAAAATTAAAAAATTTTGTTGCTTTTAAAAACAATTTTTCATATTTTTTTTTCATTATTCTTTAAAAGAAATATTACATGAACCAGTTCAAAAAAATTCCGGTCCCTATGGAAATCATATCGGCGGTTCCAGTGACAGCAGAGGTACGGTTCCAAGTAACATTGACAGGAATATCGTCCATCTCTTGTGGCTATGTCAAAAATGAACGTCAGTCATTGAAGATTTGGCGTCTCTGTCTCGCGTGTTTTCTTGTGGCTAGTAATTATTATTACCCCATCTGTAGCGGTAGGAACCGTCCGCTTACATAGTATGACTTCTAGACACGCGTTGTCAGTGGTTTACGGCTGCCACTCGGAGGATACAAAATTTTTTCTGCGCTTTGAGTTCCAGAGAAGTCGGCAGTTGGGTTTCGAGGTCGGTGCCTGGTGGAGAGGACGCGTGAGAACGAGCTGCTTGATTGTCGGGAGATTATTCACACACGTGAGACATTTTAATAATTCTTAATGAAAGAGACACATAATTTATAGATATCACCATGTTATAAATTTGTTTCGAATAGATTCTAGATTCTAGACTGTCGCTCATTTGGTGATGTCTTATTTTAAGATGTTTTAGTTAATAAAATTTTACAAGTAAATGTCGTTGCCAAGTTCATATTACGTTTGTGCTTTGAAGTAGCCAACCACCCCTGTTTTACTAAATGTGAGTCCTTGCTCTTGTATTTAAAGTTTTAATTAAATATACAACATATTATTATATCTCAATTGATATTCCGCGTGTTCATTTCAATTAACGTAATATTGCTGCCAGCTATGGTGGATCACTTCACCGGAATACGGTAAGATAAATACATGCGGTGACAATTACGTTACACATCTTATTAGTAATTTCGTATGAACAAAACAAATTGTGTGTTAAATTTACATCACTTATAAGATTAATTCTATAACCAACACATTTAAAGCAAAGTTTTTATTATTATTGCAGAGCTTCTTCATTTCTAGTGACGTTTCTTCGGCGGCGTTCGTTAAAATATATAATGGTTCAAACAATGTAAACTTGTTTCTTTTATTCATAAACGAATATGAAATTCAATTCGGAAATGAGTCTTCTATCTGTTAATTATTTTTTTAATCTTTTAATTTATGGTTTCATTAGACCAAATTAATGGTTTGTAGTTAATATATATTAATTTTTTTTTACAAAAAGATGCTTTTACGATATCCGTTTTATGTTTTCAGTCGACTAGAGTTTTTTATTAATCTGAAGATTATGTTTATTTTTATTTATCTATTTATTGACACATTATAAGTATATTATTACATTTGAGAATGTGAGCCTACTGGGTGCTTTACCAGTGCTAAAGCCACCGTTTTACTATTTGATGTTACAAAATTGTGTATGTAAATAAAATGGACCAAAACGTATTTAAATTGAGTTAAATTAAACGAATTTAAATGAAATGTTAAGAAAAGTAAATTTTTCAAAACTAAATACCTAACTAAGACAGTTATAAAAACTGCAAAAAAGCAATCTGAATATAATTATCGGTCCGGTTGCATATAGTGATTTATTACAGATCTTATTTATTTTCAGCTGAGAACCATTACCATCACAAAACAAGACGCTATCACAGCAGTACCATGGATCTTCCTAACGCAGAGAGTGTTTCCATAAAGAGTGAACCATGGTCGCAGGAAGAAGGCTTAGGTGAAATGGAGTATACGGATATACAAATCGACCTTCAAGATATGAAGAAGGAATGTTTGCAGTATGTCGAGAGTATTCAGCCAATCAGTAAGTTGCGTTGCGTGTATAACAAAGATGTTTCAGATGGACGCAGTTAGGACAGCTGCTTGTTTTCTATTTCCCCTCCTGTCGTCCATCGGTACTCTTGATTTTCCTTTATATTTTTGCTTTATTTAACAGGAAACTGACGAATTAAGAAAACGTTTAACTTATGATTCCCGCTAACAGTTTCTAATTTCCCCAAGCTGTTCCTCACTATATTTTATCACCAAAATGAATCATCTCACGTTCTCTATTCTAAAAAAGGTATGTGGCTCGATGCGGTTCAATGACAAAATTATCGTTCATTGGATAAATCCAGTTCTATGTTTTTCGTGTTTTTTAAAGTTTAAAATTTCAGGAAGTAAACGAAAATCTTCATAAATGCAATTTTATTCTGAACAGCTTAATATGTTTTCATTTTAAAAATTTTGAATGTTGAACATTTTGTTATCGAATTTATAGAAACTAAAAGTTTCACTGTCAATCGAAATTTGGATTGTGAACGGAAAATTAAAATAAATAGGTGGTTTAATGTTTTATTTTCAAGAAACAATTAAAGGGGTTATATTAATAACCCATTTAATAAATACTCATATATCCGGATTTAGTTTTAGCGTATTAATAATTATTTGAATATTACAAAGATATATCGCCACCACAAAAAAATTAGGTTAAGTGGTATCTTTGACATCGAACAAAACATCATTAATTATGGATATAAACATAAATATGAAATTGTTTTAGACCACTTTAATTTTATTAGACAATGCTAACAAACTGCATTAAATATTTTAAAAAAACGGTTTCGGAAAAACCCTTCTTTCATCAGGAGAACAGTAAGATAAAAACTCAATATACACAATACTGACAGATACGTATACATATTTAGGTGTTGGAGTGGGTGGCGACCAAAGGAGAACGAGTTATTGGGTGATTTCTTAGAAGAACAGAGCGGTTTACTGGAGATTTGTCTATTTGAAATTTATTTGTTTAATCAATAAACTAGAGATATTATTTATGGATTTTACTTTGAACTTTGAAACACTTGAAATATAAGTTATTCTACACTAAGATTTTAGGCTGTATAGTTTGATGATGACGTGTCTTCACGAAATTGCAAGTCCGCAGGGTTACCTCAGAGCTAAGAGTCTGCAGCAGGGCTGCCGCATCTTCTCAAAATCTGCATGAATAATATCATTCCCCGCACTGGATTCTAAGAATGAATGGTTTAAGCAAGGCTCTCGTTTTTTGCGTTTAAAAAAATGCAGGATCATGACTGCCATATAAATATTTTGGCCGGTGCACCAATCACTAAACATGTTAACTTATTCAATATTATTGTACTCTATAAGATAAAATATCTTTTTTAAAAAGATCCATTGCTTTGTGTTGATAAGATGATTCCATTAAAATCTGATGAACTTGCTTATTACATACTTTTCTATTTTAAATGCTTGAGAGGGATCAGTCTCACTATCATTATTTGGTTTAAGGATCGATAAATTAAAATCTGCAGTAAAATATTTCGTTAGAATCCGTTTTTTGATATTTATATTAACTTGGCATTCGTTTCAGTACTCCCTGTACAAATAATACATTTTAGGACAGAAAAATTCTAAAGTTTTCGTATAAGACGGCCGGCATAGTCCAGTGGCAACGCATTGGACTGCCATTCCGAAGGTCGCGGGTTCGAACCCGGCGTGCGCAAATAAATTTTATTTGATTAATTTGTGTTATTTAACAATTAATTAATTAAAATAATATATAGTATATTTGCGGCACGTTCCAGAGTGGAAGATACTACCAGTATCGCCCTGGTGTAAGACCACCATTCAGAATTGAAAAGTTGCTCCAAATGGCTTTAGCCGTGTTTAGTGACTAGATCTGAATAGCCAGGTACTTCCCCACCTTCCTCTTTCCCTTCCCCACTTACCTTCAGCCTCACAACATCCCCCAATTGGGGATGCCATAGTCTCACTGGCTCCAGACGGAGCAGTTGGGACTCTTGTGAGGTATTCACTAAAAAAAAAAAAAAATAAGAATCTGGACGTAGAATATATTAAAAATAAAACCAATATTTGCCAAGTAATTTGTAAGTAATCTATATAGAAATCATAATATAAATAGATTTCCTTTAGTTTGTTTCACCACAGTTTGATAATATCAACAGCAGGCGAAATAGCCGTCACGCATAATAATAATTACGTAGCAGAATTTGTTTATAAATAAACCCTTTTTTAATTAGTAGTTCGCTGAGACATAGTTCTGTGGTAGTCAATCCTTTGTGCCGACTCCTGCGGAATGGTTAGTTAGTTATAATTCCCTTGTTGATTTTTCAGTGGTATCTTTAAATGTAACTTTTTGCTTTTCAGTTCTTAACAAAAATAATTTCTCCCACAGTGGCTTGAAGTTTTATGATCTTATATATATTATACAATGGGAATTTGTACCCACTAAAACAGGATTATATCACTAAAAGTACAGTAACAAGTATATAATATGATCCAAACATAAATACACATAATCTCTACCCACTAAAACAGGATTATATCACTATAAGTACAGTAACAAGTATATAATATGATCCAAACATAAATACACATAATCATAAAAATAGCACCGATGACGAATTTAAAATGTCTTTACACATCAATGTATTCTTGTTTAGTTATTTCAGGTGGCATTAATGTGGATTCTGTAGCCACCAAGGCAGGAGCAGGACCCCGAGAAGATGGAGGGGGGATCCCTTATATGGAAATAGACATAGACCTGACAGATGTTAAAAAGGAATGCTTAGAGCACTCTGGACGTGTTACAGAGACTGCTTCAGGTAAAACCGATTTTTTGTATGATTTTGTTTTAATAGTTTTAATATACGTATTTACTTATTGAGCTTTATACGCAATCTTTTTCAGACATGCTAACGGACCGGAAGACGCACCCTGGAGAAAAAAAAATTTCATGTTCCCAATGTAACTACTCCTGCTCATGCAATTCTGCGTTAACAATTCATGTACGCACTCATACAGGAGAAAAACCATTTTCATGTTCATATTGCAGTTACTCATGTTCTCGTAAGGGAACTTTGAAACTTCACATCCTTACCCATACTGGAGAAAAACCCTTTTCATGTTTGTATTGCAATTACTCGTGTTCTCAAAAGGGTAATATCAAAATTCACGTGCGTACGCATACTGGAGAAAAACCTTATTCATGTGACCATTGTAACTACTCCTGTTCAAAAAAATCATATTTACCCATTCATTTACGCACACATACTAGAGAAAAACCTTTTTCGTGTTCCTATTGTAATTACTCTAGTTCATGCAAATCAAAATTAAGAAAACATTTATTCACCCATACTGGAGAAAAAAACTTTTCATGCTCGTATTGCAATTACTCGTGTTCTCAAAAAGGTAATATCAAAAGTCACTTGCGTGCGCATACTGGAGAAAAACCTTATCCGTGTGACCATTGTAACTACGTTAGTTCAATCAAATCAAATTTCATGAGGCACCTACGCACCCATACTGGAGAAAAACCTTTTTCGTGTTCCTATTGTAATTACTCTAGTTCATTCAATTCTGATTTAAATAAGCACTTACGCACCCATACTGGAGAAAAACCTTACTCATGTTCGCATTGTAACTTCTCCTGTTCAGACAAATCAAATTTAGCTAGTCACTTACGCACCCATACTGGAAAAAAACTTTATTCATGCTCCCGTTGTAACTTCTCGTGTTCATTCAAATTCAGTTTAACTAGGCATTTACATACACATTCAAGATAAACACCTCGTGTTCCCACTGCAACTTCTCCTGTTAAAAAAATCTCAAGTTTAACGAGGCACTTACTTGACCCATACTTGAGAAAAACCTCACTTATTTTCTCATTGCAACTGTTAATTTCTCATTGCAAGTTATTTTATTTATATCTTTTTTAAGCTTTTATCTGTGTTTGATTGCACAAGAAAAGTACACTAGGGCAGTTATTTAAATGAGATGCTCCTATACCATTATACACTAATTTATTTCTTATTCTTCAAAAAATACCTTTTTGTCATTTTCTTAGCTAATAACTCACGAGGAAACCGAAACTAAACAGAAACTGACGGGCAACTGCCTGTTGCCAACTTAAGTTCGAGTAAAAAACGAGCTTCTCTCACCGCGCAACTCAAGTGTACGATTTCACTAATTACCTAAGCTTGTTTAAGGGGAACGGTTGTGCGGCCCTTTTTATTCAAAATTTAAATTTGGATTTGAGCCAAAATACCCAACCAAACTGAGAATTTTTTTTTTAAATTTATGGCATCGTAAATATTCCGTATGGATATGTGCTAATTTATTTATTCATTTTTCAAATTATAAAATATGGGCCATTAAAGAAATCGATTTGGTACGATTTTAGAGTCAAGTTTGGCACTAATTTTTGACTTAATGGTAATTACTAAAAAAAATAACCTTACCTTTCCACTGTGCAAATATACTGAAATTTAAAATTAATAAATATATTTATATCAATAATGCCATTTTTTGTAATTTTAGCACTCTATTACACCCAAAAGTAACGAGCCGCCACTGTTTACAACGCATATTCACGAGGGGACAGTCTTGCGGTATTGAGTTAAACTTTCCTAGCTAAAGTAAAGTAAAGTAAGCTTTTCTCTTTTTTAACTTCCTTTTCAAAATGTGCATATAAATTTAATTATAAACTTTTTATTTTTGCTTCTTAGATCCGACAATAATCAGGAAAAATTTGTTCAAAATGTTTTTTTTTTAATGCGCTGTATATTTGTTATCGAATGTTAATATGTATTTGTTCTAAGAAGGGCTATACGCAGGAACACTGGAGGGTCTACAGTCAATAATAATAATAATAATAATAATTGGATAATTTGTAGAGCGCCGTTTTTGTGAAAAATCACCTCAAGGGCGCTGTACAATTTATTTTCTAGGATCTAAATTTGTTATTTAGAAAATATACCAAAACATACTTACCTGGCAAGTTACTTCCGACAAACACACTTATATTAAAAAGTTTATGCTTATAAAAGATAAAACTGCACGCAGAGGACACTATATCAAAAAACACTGGTCATCGCATAAGTCTGCTATAGTTTTTATTTTAATTTAAGTTTATTTTAATTGTCTTAAAAAGCCTACAAATTGTTGGTTCACAAATCACTTTTATTTATTTATTTTTAATTATTATTTATTCTATTTTATTTTTAGTATTTTTTTACATTTTGTTAATTTAAATTGCCGTCGACTGTAAAAGTGGAGGTTTCTGAAATTATGGATACGACTGTCTGAAAAGGTGCGTTTTAAGTCTAGACCTAAATTCTGTCGAGTCTGTGATCATTCTCAAATCATGTGGCAGTCCATTCCAGGCTTTAAGTCCTGACACGGCGAAAGCACGCTCACCGAACTTAGTATCCGGTGTGCGCCTTGGTTCCTTCAACCTTCCGATAGCTGATGACGTTGCTGACCTAAGGGTTGACTGTCGGGAATTGGAATCTTCTGGAATACACAATTCTGATAAGTAAGCCGGAGCCATTCCGTTAAGTGACTTAAATACCATCCAGCATACCTTGAACTGGATTCTTTCAGGACATTTGAGCCAGTGCAGATTTTTGAGATGCTCTGAAATGTGGAAGTATTTAGATACTCCGGTGATAAGCCTTGCCGCGGCGTTGAAAACGTTCATTATAATTAAACGTAGTTTCGTTTTATTAAAATAAAGAGTGTTGACGTGTACGACGTAGGAGATAAACAATCACTTTCCTTATACCGTTGTTGGGATAGTGGTCGGGCCTCCCCAATGTATTGCGGTCAAAAATGTCTCCAGAATCAAATTATGATGAACATATTGATAGGTGGGTCAAATCCCAGCACTGCGAAGAATGGAAGAGGTCACTTGGCTTGAGACGACCCCAAGTACTCATAAAAAGACCAGACCCTAGACGAACCAAGAAACTACTCGATTTGGACATAAACTCTCTTAGGGAACTGGTAGGACTTTTAACGGGACACTGCCATCTCAGGAGACACATGAAGATTTTTTTTTTTATGGTGAATACCTCACAAGAGTCTCAACTGCTCCCGTCTGGAGCCAGTGAGACTATGGCATCCCCAAATTGGGGGATGTTGTGAGGCTGAAGGTAAGTGGGGAAGGGAAAGAGGAAGGTGGGGAAGTACCTGGCTATTCAGATCTAGTCACTAAACACGGCTAAAGCCATTTGGAGCAACGTTTCAATTCTGAATGGTGGTCTTACACCAGGGCGATACTGGTAGTATCTTCCACTCAAGATAGTGGGAGTGGAAAACACCAATAGATGCAGGAAATGTGAAGAGGATGAAGATTCTCTAATACACCTATGGTGTCAATGTCCTGCCCTGGTGGGAACTTGGCTCTAGATTGAGGTAAAATGAGAAATGAGAGAGACAATGGGCCTATGGCCTAAGTGCTCACGGGAACTATATGTAAACCGTCTCCGCCCTTAAAAAAAATTCTGGTGAAGACGCCGTTCTTTGTTATTATTATCAACGAAGATGGAAGTAAGTAAGCTGTTTTCCATATATGCATGAACCTAACTGTTGAAAGTGATTGATTAAAGAGTAGATAAATGTCGGTATACTGGTAAAACCAGCTCAATGACAAAACTTGCCGAAATGAGTTAAAAATGCCGTTTTGTTCAGTTTTATGAGCTCTATCGACAGTTAAAACCCACAACATCCTTTGATTGTTAATTTTAAAGTTAGAATTTTCTAAATACCTCTAACCCTCTTGTTACCTAAAAATGTATTCCGTTGAAAACAACTTAATCCCTTTAGTGGAAACTTTTTTCAAATATCTTCTATGAAAACAATTTATAACACTTTAATTTTTTTATGAGTATGTTTCACTTGGCCGAACGAATAATATTATATCACGTAAAACCATTTAAATGACTTTAGCGTCATTTATTTATTCATTACATGCACGTTCACAGGAAATAATTTCAATTAAAAAAATCTAAATTACTATAACCGGTATGATATGTTAACACGGATGAACGAAATGATTTTTGTTAACAGTTGAAACCAGTTAAAGTCTTATAGGTGTTTTGAACCTACCATGTTGGTGATGTTAAAATGAAGAGTGCTGACAGTTGAAATACGTTAAATGCAAATAAGTGATTTCAACAGACTGTTATAGCGACGTTTAGATAGTTGAGCATTGACTATTGAAATAAGCTAAAGGTCATTATGTGCTTTGATTAGTAGTATTCATGCGAAACTATCTGGGTTTGTGATTTATCGGAATATCAATAATGTCGGTATAGTCCTAAATTTGCCACGTTTACTTAGGTTTCGTACCGTATTGTTCACTCTTATAGAATATCTATCGTGCGTGAACGAGACATAACGCAGTAGTATAGCGCCGAGAGTGGTATATTTATGATAGCGCCCTTCGTGGCAGCAGGACGCGTCCTAACGCGTCCTACAACCGCGTTGTATTTTTTTAGTATTTTCAAGGGAAATGAGGCAACATCCCTTTGAAATTATTTGTAAAATCAATCAATCAACATTTGAACTTAAATAAAAATAAACTTTATAATTATTAGAACTTTATAATATGTGATTTGACTGCAGTGTTTTAAAAGTGAATAATCGGACATTTGCTCAAAAATATTGGACATTCGAAACGAACGGCGATCAGTAAATGCACTCCAGATGTTTTCAACGTAATTCTCGGAAACTAGGGAAGTTTGGACCGTGGCAAGTTTTTTTTCTAAGCCCAGGGTAATTTATTAACTGTCGTTTTTTATTGCGGGCAGAATGCACCACTTCAACAATTACCAGGAACAGGATTCCATGGAGATAAATGATGGACTTGCCGAACGTCACAGCATTGCTGCCAGGGTCTCCATGTGAGATGTCAGCGCTTTATTATTAGCAGCAGATATATACCTGGACGCTGTTGTTGGACGCGGTGGACTCTCTTGCTGCAGCAGCTGGTCCAGTTCCTTTACCACCTAGGATTCATGGTGCAGAGTCTCCATCTTTTATCTTCGTAGAACGTCACAGCGGTGCTGCCAAGGTCTGGTATCTGTGATAGGATAGTGTGTCAGCGCTTTATTAGCAGCAGACACATGCCTGAACGGATGACGAACCTCTTGCTGGCACTGTTGGTGGACGCGATGGACTCTTTCGCTGCAGCAGCTGGACCAGTTTCTTCACCACCTAGGATTCTTGCTGCAGAGTCTCCATCTTCTATCTTCGTGTCACCTGTTACTATACTTCATTTTACTTAACTTAACTTCACTCTATTTTTGTAATATTTATATTTTTTGTAATACCTGCATCAACTGTAAAGCGCCCCACAGTGGTCCCAAATCCCGATCTAGCTAGACAAAAATATTTTTTCATGTCATTTGACGCAAAAGGGTCACAATGTAATAAAAAAATACTTAAAAAAATATACATTTATTTTAGCCATTGTTACGGAATTTTTAAAACAAAATTAATTACTAATAAAATGCGTATGGTATAATGGTTCGGTTGCGTTATAACGAAGTACTTATTTAAAGTTATTAGTTAAAAATATTTTTTTAACATAATATAAGAACAAAACCAAATGACATTTTTTGTTAATGAACTACTGGCCGAGTCGCTATCATCACTCTTATTGAATGCTAATGTTCCAACACGACGGCCGGCATAGTCCAGTGGTAACGCATTGGACTGCCATTCCGAAGGTCGCGGGTTCGAACCCGGCGTGCGCAAATAAATTTTATTTGATTAATTTGTGTTATTTCACAATTTATCAATTAAAAAATATATAGTATATTTGCGGCACGTTCCAGAGTGGAAGATACTACCAGTATCGCCCTGGTGTGAGACCACCATTCAGAATTGAAACGTTGCTCCAAATGGCTTTAGCCGTGTTTAGTGACTAGATCTGAATAGCCAGGTACTTCCCCACCTTCCTCTTTCCCTTCCCCACTCTTACCTTCAGCCTCACAACATCCCCCAATTGGGGATGCCATAGTCTCACTGGCTCCAGACGGGAGCAGTTAGGACTCTTGTGAGGTATTCACTATAAAAAAAAAAAAAGTGGCTTTGTTAACAGACTTCTGTATTTTCTTCTCTGGAACCGAAGTTTATTATCGATTCGGAATATTTTGTTGATATTTTGGCAGCATCCCGTTTTCCATGTCACCTCAAGCTGATTTGAGTAGCATGAGATAGTTCTTGTGTGGACTTCGAAAGTTCAGAAGACATTTATTTTTTCTTGTTTTGCTTTTTGACGAGCATAAACCAAATTCTTTTTCTGGTATACCACGTAGTCCTTCGTCATGCGTCACTACATGAAGAATAAAAACTGTGTTAAGCCATTTTGGGTGATTAAACATCAATTTTAAAGTACTTCTTCCGACTTCAAACCCTTTTCTGTGAAATATTAATAGAAACGAAGCGATTTTTTTCTTAAGTAAACTATCCTCGAGACTTTTAAAACTGTTTTTCTTCAATAAATATTTTAAATGTTCATAAACACACTGCCTTATTGTAGCACAATTCAACTTTGGGGTGCCCTTTACTTCTAGAATCTCCAAAATATCCAAACGATAGATTGTAGGTACAGGCTCTGTAAATGACAAAAGAGCAAGTTTGATCAAACAAATTTTATAAGATATTATACATAAAGAATGGTTTTATATGAAACTAGTTTCGTTTGGTGGTACAAATCGGTACACGATTTTGAAAGTTTAATTAAACTTTGGCAAATAATTGTAAATATTGACACTTTTTTCACGATTTTTAATTAATAAATAAAGTAATGTTGAATAGGCAAATTATAAAATAATTAAATTAATTTGAAAGAACATACCATAGACTTCAATTTCTGTCTTTGCGTAATTTCTCTCCGATTTCAAATAACAACACGAACGATCGAACAGGGTGCACACCCGAAAGCGGCCGACCTCTGGGCGAACGATTGGCGCATCCAAAGTGTCGTGTTTACAACGTTGCCACGTATCGCGCGTATTGTTTTAAATTTTTATCGATGTGAACATAATACTATGGACATTTTTCAATGTTGTGAGAATATTTTTGTACATAAATAAAAACATCGTTTAAATCTTTTTGTCTAGCTAGTTTCCTCAAAGGGGACCATAGTGGCGCCCCTGAGGTGATATCTCACAAAAGCGGCGCTATACAAATTATCCAATAAATAGATAAATAAATAAACGCGTACCGACTGCACCGCCGTAAATTAACACACCAGAGCTAAGATGCGGCCGCGGCCATGCTCTCAGTGAATGTCGGTCCACTGTGGCTTGCGTGTTCATCTGTTTGTGTCTCCGACTTAATTAGTGCAATTAATTACAATTATGGATAATCTGGAGCACATTCAGTCATTATTAAAACGAAGGCAGGAGCTTATTAAGCGGCGGGGCAACATATTAACAAGGTCAGTGAACTTACTATGTTTTGATTTACTTTTAGGTTTCTCTCCAACCAATTTAAGTGAAACAGAGTTATTTTTTAAATTATGCAAGAAATGTTGATATGTTATTAATTATATATAATCTTCTAACGACAAATGAGTTCTCAGCGGCTGTGTTTACATTCATTGTACACAGTCATTAACTTTATTATGGACACAAATAAACAATAAATAAATAAACACAATAAACACTTTGAGTGTGAGTGAGGGCAGTCAATAGTTTTTAAATGTACTAATTTTTATTTCCAGGATGCAATGGCAGCAACTGCAGATGGCTCACGGCAAAGCCATGCCAGTCCATTACACTGCGTAAAATCGGCACAGCATACTTCTGAAGAAGCACCTGCAACTGAAAGAGATGGAGAACCTTCAAGCAATCGTGCAGGTGCAAATTGCCTTCGTTTAAATTATGGGAATTTCCATGTTTACAGCTTTTTCTTTTCGTAATTAAAATTAAAACAGGGTATTTATTTATGCAGCTTAATATTAATTTTCAGGTGGAGATCAGACAATTCCAAATCACAGCTATTCATACGACAGCGACTCATCAGGCCTGCTATTCTGGAGTTAAACGATCAATCGTTTTCGTATGCGCCGTCTTCGAGTGAAAAACTACTAGTCGTCGCGACTAACTTTTTCGAATGTTTCAATTTTACGTATTCTTGAGCGTCGAACGGTCGAAGTTGGTAGAAGAGATGATTATATTGGCACCCTTGTGAATATTGTCTATGTTCCTGATGTTTTTGGGCTTTCTATGGTGTGACTGTCAAACAGACAACAGTTATTCGTTATTCAAAACAGAAATGGCTGCGGGTCATATTACAAATTGCCAAAAGCAACTCTTAATTAAGCTTGTAAGCTCCGATAAAGACTTAGTAAGTGGGAAATTTTCACCCACTTTTACATTTGCGGAATCCGCGCGGTAAAACAAAAATTGACAGCTAGACTAGATTTTGACAGCCAATTCCATAGAAACGCCAACAACCTACCACTCGCTGCCCTGTTTCTACGGGAGTCGCTATATGCACAGGGACTAATCGACAGGGGGCGTGGCCAACATTTCCGAGCATACCCGAAGTCAAGTGTTTCGGCGCTTTATTTGAAATTGGTTCTCCGCTCAGATTTTTTTTGTGACGTCACGGCCGAGCATTTCCGAATATTGCCGAACAGCCGATAGCTAATTTTCATCTTTCGTTTAATACGATTCTTGCACCTTGATTTCATTTGGTTAGATTACATTACTATAGGGCCAATATCATAAAGTCGATTCCAAAGCCTTAATAAAGACTGTTTGGTATGGCGACCACATTCTAATTCCTGCAAATATAATTAACTTTTGGACAATAAAAGACTTGTGGTAGGCCCTATGTTCAACTTTTGTACAGATTCGTACTAGGCCTATATATACTCAAAGTATCTAATCTTTTTACATTACAAAACAGTTCACCTATGGGAAAGTAAAACTAGCATTATTTGGAGTCTATGTGAAAATTTGGATGCCATATAGCAAGTTGAAGGATAAGTGAGCAATGAAGGAAGTTGGGTAATTCATTGATACATATTTGATATTATTTTATTAATGGAAAATAATACATTACACCACACAAAGGAAATATAAACATTGAGGGAACAAACCACTTTAAAAACATGACAGATAAATCAAGCATTATGTACCCAACACCAACGTAGCTTATGCGTTATGCTACATCACGGCTATTATGTAATTATAATACATAACACCACACAGGAAATATAAACACTATGGTAACAACCCCTTTAAATTCATGACAGATAAAGCAAGAATCTACGTACCCAACACCGAGGTTACTTATGCGACATCGCTCACAGTGGCTATAATATAATTATAATACATAACACCACACAGGAAATATAAACACTATGGTAACAACCCCTTTAAATTCATGACAGATAAAGCAAGAATCTACGTACCCAACACCGAGGTTACTTATGCGACATCGCTCACAGTGGCTATAATATAATTATAATACATAACACCACACAGGAAATATAAACACTATGGTAACAACCCCTTTAAATTCATGACAGATAAAGCAAGAATCTACGTACCCAACACCGAGGTTACTTATGCGACATCGCTCACAGTGGCTATAATATAATTATAATACATAACACCACACAGGAAATATAAACACTATGGTAACAACCCCTTTAAATTCATGACAGATAAAGCAAGAATCTACGTACCCAACACCGAGGATACTTATGCGACATCGCTCACAGTGGCTATAATATAATTATAATACATAACACCACACAGGAAATATAAACACTATGGTAACAACCCCTTTAAATTCATGACAGATAAAGCAAGAATCTACGTACCCAACACCGAGGTTACTTATGCGACATCGCTCACAGTGGCTATAATATAATTATAATACATAACACCACACAGGAAATATAAACACTATGGTAACAACCCCTTTAAATTCATGACAGATAAAGCAAGAATCTACGTACCCAACACCGAGGTTACTTATGCGACATCGCTCACAGTGGCTTTAATATAATTATAATACATAACACCACACAGGAAATATTAACACTATGGTAACAACCCCTTTAAATTCATGACAGATAAAGCAAGAATCTACGTACCCAACACCGAGGTTACTTATGCGACATCGCTCACAGTGGCTATAATATAATTATAATACATAACACCACATGACCACCGAGTCCTCGGTGCTCTGTCAATGCTACTATTTAAAGACGAGGGGGAGTAGGCCTGGCTGATTTGGTTCTAGGGTGTATTAACACACCAACTCAACTCTCCCTTGCTGTTATTTGGGCGGTGTAGTCGGGGGCCTTGGGCGCACTCTCTGTACGCATTCATACCGAATGTAAATGGCATCCCAAAGAACTCCACTGTAGGCGGGCAGAACGTGTATACTGCATCTGAAAGATTGGAAATGTTAATTTCGAATAAATCGTAAATATCAGCAGCTGCTTATGAACTGAAGAAATGGGAAGGCCTACCCTAGACCTAGGCCCTAAGGTTTAGAACTTACCTCCCAACTTCTTTTTCATACTGTCTCTCGTTGAAAAAGAGTGCCCCAACGCGTTCACAGAACACAGAAATGCTTCATAATTTGCTTCATTGTCAATGTATCCACTGATAACACGCGTCTCTGAATTCTTTTTGAAATTACTTAACAAACTTCTAAAAGACGGTCTAAACCGGCACTTCTGGTGATTTCTGACGTTTCGTTGCATCACAGGCAGTGGGAAACAACTCGGAACAGCTCGGGTATGCTCGGATATGTTGGCCACGCCCCCTGTCGACTAGTCGCTGTGCATATAGCGACTCCCTGTTTCTACTGGTTGCACCCAGTAGATGTTGTGTGGAATGACTTTTGACGTTTGGCGTCAAAGTATGTACCTTCGACCAATTTCGGGAATAGCAACGACGACCAACGTACGTACTTTCGACGGCGATTACGAGCGCCCTCGATTCAGGAATAGAGCCCGAACTTAATGACGAACAACAATTGATTGCTGAAGAACTTGAATCAGTCTTTGGAGACGATTTTTCAGATGACGACCCATCCTTCAAACCTCATGACTCCTCCACAATTGCTGATAGTTCTAAAGACAGTTTAATTACTTTGGGGGACTTGGGAGTACTACCGGAACGTGAAAAACAACCGCTCATGGATGAAGTTAATATAGGTACTGGATACTCTGAATACTTGCTAAACAAATAATTGGTGATGTTTTAAAAACCTCCTGGATCGACTATTAACGGATGTTGGGCCATTAAAGAGGTGGCGTGATGCGGACCCTCATGAATGGGCTGTGAATCAAGCCAAAATGAGAAGGGCTGAAGGTTTAACATATGTGACACAAACAAAAATTAAGACTTCTAAGGTGCCCAAGCCAGCTAATTGTGATAAATGCCAGTACAGATGTAACAAGAACTTTACTTCGGATGAACGTAATATACTTTTTAGACACAACTGGCAGCTTGACTTCAAAGACAAGAAAAATTTCTTGTTAACAAATTTGCACATTCAAGAACCAAAGCGCATTCTGGCTGTCAGACCCAAAAAACAAAGATTGTGAGCAAAAAAATGTTTTTTTCCAAAGGGAATGACAAGATAGAAGTTTGCCAAAATTTCATGACCAAAACTCTCTGCATATCACCAGACGTTATTAAACTTGCAATCAAGAATAAAAATGCACAGGGATTTTACACTCAAGGTGAAAAGAGAGGTCAAAAAGAGCCTCCACATAAAACTAAGGTGGACATCTTTAATCATGTGAAATCACACATCGAATCATTTCCAAGCATGGAGTCTCACTACGTGAGAAAATCGTCAAATCGTAAGTATTTGGACAGATCTCTGTCCATAAGAAAAATGCATGCTTTATACGTAGAACATTGCAAAGAAACGGATATTACCGAACCTGTTACAGAAATAACATTAAAATCTACGTTTCTTTCTACCAAAGAAGGATCAGTGCCTAATTTGTTCAAACTATGCAAAGGCTAGTGATAAAAGCAAATTAGAAGAAAACTACAAAGAACACATGGAAAGAAAAGATATTTGAAATACGGAGAAGGAAAAAGATAAAGAGAGGTCTAACAATGAAAACAACTTCATGTCGCTAACATTCGATCTACAGGCAGTTTTACAAATCCCAAGCGGAAAAGTCGGCCTTCTCTACTATGTAAGAAAATTATGTGTGTATAATCTTACATTATATGAGGCACCTGCCCCCAGCAATGCGTACTGTTTTCTATGGACCGAAATAATGGAAAGCGTGGGAGTTGCGAAATAGGCTCTATCCTGTACTACTACCTCAAAAATTACTTACCGGACAATATTAATGAAATAAGCTTGTTCTCCGACACATGCGGAGGGCAGAATCGAAAACAATATGTAGCAGTAATACTACTTTGGGCCGTTCAACACATTGAGCACATCAACATAATTGATCAGAAATTTCTAGAATCTGGTCACACACAAATTCAATGCAAAGTAGCATAGAACATGTTAAGAAAAACTCTTCTGTGTATACTATGCATGATTGGGTTAATATCTTCGAACGAGCTAGATCACAAAAAAGCGGATTGACCAAAAAATAGTTACCGTCAAGCCATACAAAGTTAAAGAGTTCAAACATGATGAATTCATCGACTTAAAATACCTCGCTGACAAGGTTATGATAAACAGAACGAAGGATGACCAAGGCAACCAAGTAAGATGGTTAAAAATAAAAAGATTGAGGTATGTGAAAGGAGAAACGGAAAAAATCTTCTTCAATTATGACATATCTGACACATTTCATCACATAAATATTGCAGAAATTTTTAAAGCACCTAACAGAAAATTAATTACAAGATCTTCTCTTAATTCACCTGACCTACAAATAAAAAAATAATGTTTCCAAAGTTATTCTCCGGGACTTAAAACCACTCTATGCTGAACCACTGGCGATAAGTCAGGCCAAGAAAAATGACCTACTGAAACTGTGTCAAAAGGGAATTATCCCTGAAGAATTACATGGATGGTACAATGGACTCCGCACCAATATCGATCTGAAGGATCGAGTTCCGGAGCCCGCTAATGATGAATGTGAGCTTGAAGATAATGGTACTCAAGAATAATTCATTCTTGCCTTAATTAATGTTACCTTTAAATATCGAAATAGTTTCATTATTTTATTTTTTCTTTGAACGCTTTTTTGATTTACTTAATTAAAAATGCCATTTTGTATTTATTTTAAATTTTGTTTTAATACACAATAAAATTCTCTGAATAATGGTTTAATTCCTCTACAAATTAAATCCTCTGAAGCTATTTAACGTTTTCTTGAGCATTAAATTCAATGTACTGGCTTATATCGTGTACTGATAAAACCAGTTAAAATCCCACCATTTTATCTTTAGAATTTTTTTTTGGGGTTTTACAATTTATTAGGTTGAAATGATTTATGAAAATTATAAATTAACTAAACTATAAAAATAACAGCATTTTACAGAATTGAAATTTTAGAATGCGAATATGACTTTTACACAGTCAAACTTTCAAATTAATTTTTCTCAAAATAGTCAATCATGCACTTAGTGGGTTTTATCAGTATACCGACATAATGGATTAGAGACAATATCTGCAGAGTTAAGGAATATGGTTTTATCTGGCTCTGGGCAAGATTTAGGTTCCAGTAGTTTAATACACACAAATTGACAATCTCTTTCTTTGTTGCGCATAGTTTCAGGGTAGGTATTAAAAATTCAACATTCTTTATTTAAGAATTATAATGAATATTTGACAATCTTTTCGTTACTTGCTGAAAAGAATATTTAGATTCTTTGTAAATTTGAGTTTTGTTGAAGTATTATATTATATTAGTATATCTTATTATTTTTAATTGATTTAATTAGTTACAATAATTATTAATATTTTAGTATTTGAAACTGTTATTTCGTGGTGGAATTCCATTATAAATATATATATAATCAACACAATTTTAAACTTTTTTCCATTTGTTTTTATTTGACCGTGACCGGTTTCAGCCTGTTAGGGCCATCTTAAGACTGCGGCACGTACGTTGAACGACGAATTATATTTTATTATCGAATTCTTTTTTAATATTTCAATTTTTGCTTTAATAATATTTTTAAAAATAAAATAATGCAAGCATACTAAAAATTATCCACAACAGTATTTTTAGAAAAAAATGGGTAATCATTTCCAAAACTCATAGTGTAACGCTGTGTTACAGGGCGGCACGGCGATGGGTTTTTAGCACGGTACGTTAACTGTTAAAGTCCGAATGCCATTTTTTATACACTAAATTTACGAGCGTCGTAAATCCCAACCTAAAATATGAATAAACTGTTCACATAACTTCTTTGGTTGCTAGATAATATCGTTAATTAACAGCTAATATCTATGACTTAAGCTTTGGTTTCATTTAGTAACGTACGGCATTGGATCATTTGTGGGTGATTCCGACTTTGTATAAACAGATGAAAAATATTAGACAATATTTTTGCTATGGGTTCTCCGTAATTTACGGAAAAATCATAAAGATGCATTACTTTTAAAAAACTGTCCCGACTTCTTGCTCGATGAAGTTTCAAAACGATTGTTTCACACTGTGATTTTGAATAATTTTTGACAGATTTGATTTCCAAGAATCGATTGTTCAAGAATCGATTTGTCTATGACAATGAATCGACATATTTCGATGGTCAAGAATATCGAGATAAGTATCGATGATACATCGATTTTGCACATCGCTAGTCGTAATCAGTACTCGGTCGCGGAGTTGTCATTTTGACACTTCGACATCTCAAATAAATCAGCCGCTATTCGACGCCAACGCCTATTTTACACCACGCCAGTATTTAATCATAAACCTAAAGATCCATTATTAGGTCCATGCATATAGTCGAGAGGTGAGTGGAAAATAAAACAGAATTCTAAATACAAGTTATTGTTTCCTGTAAAATTAAAACATTTTGTTGCTTTTTAAAACAATATTTCGTATATTTTTTTCCCGTTCAGTAAAATAAATATTCCAAAATGAATCAGTTCAAAAATATCCGGTTCCCTATGGAAATCATATCGGCGGTTCCAGTGACATCAGAGGTACGGTTCCAAGTAACATAGACAGAAATATCGTCCATCTCTTGTGGCTATGTCAAAATATTTGGCGTCTCCGTCTCGCGTGTTTTCTCGTCGCTAGTAATTATTATTACCTCATCTAATAGTAATTTCGTATGAAGAAGACAATAATGGTGTTAAATTTACGTCACTTATAAGAATAATTCTATAACCAACACATTTAAAGCAAAGTTTTTTATTATTGCAGAGCTTCTTCATTTCTAGTGACGTTTCTTCGGCGGCGTTTATTAAAATATATAATGGTTCAAACAATGTACCCTTGTTTCTTTTATTCATGAACGAATATGAAATTTAATTCATAAATGAGTCTGTTAATTAATTTATTAATCTCTCATTTATGGTTTCATTAGACTTAATTGATGGTTTGTAGATAATATATATTAATTTTTTTTTACAAAAAGATGCTTTTACGAAATCCGTTTTATGTTTTGAGTCGACTAGATTTTATATTAATCTGAAGATTATGTTTGTTTTTATATATCTATTTATTGATACATTTTAAGTAATATATTTTTATATTTATTTATTTGTTTGTTTGTTTGTTCACGCCTTGACGGCTTTTACATACAAGGTACATAATAATTACATTTGGGAATGTAAGCCTCACTGGGTGCTTTACCCGTGCGAAAGCACCCGTTTTACAATTTGGTTTTACAAAATTGTGTATGTAAATAAAATGGACTTAAATGGATTTAAATTACGTTAAATTAAAAGAAATATTAAGAAAAGTAAATTTAGAACTATTAAATAATTAAGGCATTTATAAAAACTGCTAAAAAAGCATTCTAAATATAATTATCGGTCCGGTTTTATATGTTTGTGTAGAGAACTTTTCTTACCGATCTTGTTTATTTTCAGCTGAGAACAATTACCATCACAAAACAAGACGCTATCACAGCAGTGCCATGGATCTTCCCAACACAGAGAGTGTTTCCATAAAGAGTGAACCATGGTCGCAGGAAGAAGGCTCAGGTGAAATGGAGTATACAGATATACAAATCGACCTTCAAGATGTTAAGAAGGGATGTTTGCATTATGTCGAGAATATTCAGCCAACCAGTAAGTTGCGTTGCGTATATAACAAATATTTTTCAGATGGACGCAGTCAGCACCGCTGCTTGTTTTCTATTTTCCCTCCTGTCGTCCATCGGTACTCTTGATTTTCCTTTATATTTTTGCTTTATTTAACAGGAAACTGACGAACTAAGAAAACGTTTAACTTATGATTCCCACTAGCAGTTTCTAATTTCCCTAAGTTGTTCCTCATCATATTTTATCACCAAAATGAATCATCTCACGTTTTCCCTTCCAACAAAAGGTATGTGGCTCGATGCGGTTCAATGACAAAATTATCGTTCATTGGAAAAATTCAATTCTATGTTTTTCGTGTTTTTAAAAGTTTAAAATTTCAAAAAGTTTAAAGTAAACGAAAATCTTCATAGATAAAATTTTCTCCTGAACAGCTTTAAATGGTTTCATTTTAAAAGTTTTGTGAAATAAATTCAATTTAAATGTACCTACCTTTTTTGCTTTTGAGTTCTTAACAAAAATAAATTTTTTTCTACAGGGGCTTAAAGTTTTAAGATCTCATATATATTATACAATGGGAATTTGTACCCACTAAAATACTGTAAATTTTTAATATGATCCAACCATAAATACAAATAATCATAAAAATAGCACCGACGACGAATTAATGTCTTTACCCATCAATGTTTTCTTGTTTGGTTATTTCAGGTGGTATTAATGTGGATACTGTAGCCACTAAGGCAGGAGCAGGACCCCGAGAAGATGGAGGGGGGATCCCTTATATGGAAATAGATATAGACCTGACAGATGTTAAAAAGGAATGCTTAGAGCATTCTGGACGTTTTACAGAGACCGCTTCAGGTAAAACCGATTTTTGTATGAAATTGTTTTAATAGTTTTAATATACGTATATACTTATTGAGCTTTATATGCAATCTTTTTCAGACATGCTAACGGACCGGAAGACGCACCCTGGAGAAAAAAAATTTTCATGTTCCCAATGTAACTACTCCTGCTCATGCAATTCTGCGTTAACAATGCACGTACGCACTCATACAGAAGAAAAACCTTTTTCATGTTCATATTGCAGTTACACATCTTCTCAAAAGGGAAGTTTGAATAA
Source organism: Hesperophylax magnus (assembly GCA_026573805.1). Lineage (NCBI taxonomy): Eukaryota > Metazoa > Arthropoda > Insecta > Trichoptera > Limnephilidae > Hesperophylax > Hesperophylax magnus. The sequence goes on along the minus strand of JAIUSX010000149.1, from coordinate 2,047,618 downwards.
GCACATTCTTACCCATACTGGAGAAAAACCTTTTTCATGTTCTGATTGTAACTTTTCAAGTTCTCGTAAGGGAACCTTGAAACTTCACATGCTTACCCATACTGGAGAAAAACCTTTTTCTTGTTCGTATTGCAGTTACTCATGCTCTCAAAAGGGTAATATCAAAAGTCACGTGCGCACGCATACTGGAGAGAAACCTTTTTCATGTTCCGATTGCAACTATTCATGTTCTCGAACAGACAGTTTAAAACTCCACATGCTCACTCATACCGGAAAAAATCCCTTTTCGTGTTCCGATTGTAATTATTTATGTTCTAAAAAGGAAAGTTTAAAACTTCACAAACTTACACATGTTGGAAAAAAACCTTTTTCGTGTTTATACTGCAGTTACTCATGTTCTCAAAAGGGGAGTTTAAGATGTCACATTCGTGCCCATACTGGAGAAAAACCCTTTTCATGTTCATACTGCAGTTACCTATGTTCTGAAAAGGGACAATTAAAAACTCACATGTTTATACATACTGGAGAAAAACCTTATTCATGTTCCAACTGCAACTATTCATGTTCTCGGAAGGGAAGTTTAAAACGTCACAAGCTTACCCATACTGGAGATTAACCTTTTTGACTGCATTTGTTCATTTTTTTTATTTGTTTTTGGGGTGTTATGCCGTGTTGCCCTAACTCCTTCTTTAGCCAACGTTTCTGACAGCATTGATTACACATCTGCCCTGATGATGGGCACTGCAATGCTGTCCGAAACGTTGGCTAAAGAAGGAGTTAGTGAAACACGGCATAACACCCTTAAAACAATTATCAAAAAAAATTTTGGCCGTCAAAATCTTAAATTGCAACTATTCATGCTCCCGAAAGGGAAATTAAAAACCATACATGCTCACCCATCTTGTCGAAAAACCTTTTTCATGTTTATTTACTTATATCCCTAAAAGGTATTTTACATAAAATTGATTAGCATAAAGTGTACGTAGGAGAATATCCGTATTAGGTATATACCATTAGTGACATAGGTAGATGTAGGTAAATGACAAACAATGTTTTCATACTGTTTTCAGTCTCGCCTCTCGCTTTTTTAGTTTCGGACTGCATACAATAGGACAGTAAAAATCGGCCAGCCTGGCAAATTGGCAATTGCCGAGCATTTGATTGAAACCGGGCATTACTTTGGATTTGTTCCTGAAGTCCTGGGGAGGCCCAAAACTTATAGAGCACGGCTGATTACGGAGGCAATTGAAATTCATAACAAATCCTGTTAATATTGATATAGACGATGGATCTAAGCTCAGTAGTACTTGGTATCCGGTAATCGACGGCTACACCAGAACTAAACGCAGCAAACAACCACTTTAAAATTATACGTCAATGTCAGCTCTTAGAGGGTTGGAGCTGGCAACACGGTATCGCATCTTCATACATTAGCACACATTTCACCTGAGGTTTTTTATCCAGTTAAGAATTTTTCCTCATAAAACTCATTAATGTAACATAAAATCAGTCAATTAAATACAACCATCAGATGGTAATAGTAATAAGGCCAAATGAGCCGCAGTACTAGTCAGCTAGTAACATGAAAGGGTATTGCTATAAGCCCTAGCTAGTTAGAGGATTACGAAAGAATTCACAAAAAAAATCAACCTTAGATTACACACCTGTCCTGATAATGAACACTGCAATGCTGTCCGAAACGTTGGCTAAAGTAGTAGGTAGCTAAACACGCCATAATACCCCAAAAACAAATCACTATAATACTTTTGGCCGTTAAAATCTCAAATCTTACCTAACATAGCATTACTTCAAACACAAAGATCTCAGTAACAATTTATACTTGGAATTTTTAATTTATTTAGTACAGGATATACATATAATCTTTTGTAAAAAATGTTTTGACTGTCCAACTAGGAGGAATTCCCGTTTTAGGAGACTCAAAATTTGTTTGAATTAGCATACAATTTTTTTTATAAAAAAAGAGAGAACAGAAATAAACGAAAGAAAAACATTTTAGAAATAAAAGAATAAAAAAAAATAGATTAGCACACTTAGTTAAATAACGTTTGTTTATCATACTCATTAAAATAATAAAATTAGTAAAATAATAGTGATAATAACATAAAAGTAAGTAACTAAGATCCGTAACAAGTCTAACAGAATTCAGGTCTAAACTAAAAACTTACCTTTTTAAGCTGCCATACCCTTAAATTAAATATACCATTCCCGGGAGAATGTCCAGTTATATTCATTTTTTTATATTATGAATTCACAAACGCGTGAAATTCGTCTGTTGACAAAAATGTTTTAAAATAAATAAATAAATTGTGAACATGTATTTTAAGTTTGAATTAAAAACAAGATTTAAAATAAAATTAATATCACTACGCAAACTTCAAAATTCTATTGTTCGTTTTTTTCACTTGGCAAATAATTTATCAGACTAAAAATTTTCCTAGAATAATAAAAAAAATTGTATCCATGTCTATGTTATGAATCACTCTAATTGAATTCGTATTGAAAATTACATAAGTTACTATTTAAGATTTTTTTGAAACGATTATTTAGGTACTGCGCCAAAAAAGAACATTATTTGACAGGTGCAAATTAAACTTGACTTTAAAATCGCATTTTTCATTTTTAAACTTTTTTTGCTATTGTTTACGACCCTTCAAGGGTGTTCTAGACCATCATTTTAAATTATGGGGCTCTGGAATGTGAATTTATGTATCTATTTTGTAAATGGGTAAATTTCAAAATTTTATGGAAGATTGGAGTCATATTCAGACTTGAGATGCGATGTTTAATGGATGGGAGGCAATTTTAGGTAAGGCTTGATGGAAGAGAGGATATTTGTTCAGAGAGGGACAAACGAAACATATATGATCCAAAGTTCCCACTTCTAGACCGCAGATTGTACAATCCGAGGTGTCAAGCACGTACATTTTAAAAATGAGAAGGAACAAGCTCGGAAAAAGTCCTATCCTCATTTAAATAAGCGAAGAAATTTATTTTTTGTTGAAATGGGGGAATTGTTGAAACCACAGTTTCAATGGGATAGTCCATTGTATTGAGGCATAGCAGGCTTCCTTGGATTGACTAGCAATGTGCCAATACTTGAAATTATATTACAGGATGGAAAAAATGTCGCATAGGGGAATGTGGTTTACAAGGTTTAACAATCGGGTTGGATGCTCCTTGTTTTGCCAAGAAATCCGCAATATCCATTACACACGATGCCAACGTGTCCAGGAATCCGAATCAGAGTTACGGTTTTACCAGAGCTTTGAATGGAGGCTATCAGCACTCCAACAAGGCATACAAAGTGATCATCAGGATGAAGTAGAGGGCTGGATTTAAGTTTTTTGATGGAACTGAGAGAGTCAGAGAGAACAAGGGAGTGATCAAAATCATTTTTTATTAAATATTTCAGAGATTCAATAATTGCAATGCACTCGGCTGAAAATATTGAAAATTGGTTTGAAATTGAATTAAATATTCGGCCATAAGAATTATTGTAATATACGTTAACACCTACTCCACAGTTAAGAGAGTCTGGAGATTTGGAGCCATCGGAAAATAAAAGAGAGGAGTTGGTTCATTTAGATGAAATAATGTTATTGAACATATTATTGGCAGTATGCGCCAGAAGATTGGAATGGCTTTTAAGTATTCCGATCCTTTCTAAAATTGTTGGGGATAGGGTGACGTGACTACATTTCAATTTGTGAAAGGGAAAAGGACAATTTTGGATAATTTGATGATCTGAGAGAAACTGAAAATTTTTACAGATGGCAAGAAATGGTTTAGTTCGAGCTCTGATTGTAGTAGATGAATGTGTTGGGTCGTTGAAAAATGAGACTCTGGGGATAACCTGATGACATTTAGAGTTTAAAAATGTAAGAATAAACATGTCAACAAACATACCTTAATAAGAGTAGGATCAGAACATTCTACTTGAAGATAATTGATAGACGACGATTGCATCGCTCCAGTTATTATTCGCAAAGATTTATATTGAATTTTGTCTAATTTACTGAGTACATTTTTTGATTAAGTACCTATAATGCAGCTTAATGCAAGTAGGGTGAGCACCCCACAAAACGCCAGTTAATGATCTGATGATATTTTTTTTCGCATTTAGTAACTATATTATGAATATGGGAAGACCATTTACGTTTTGATACCAGACCTTGGCAGCACCGCTGTGACGTTCGACGAAGATAGAAAATGGAGACTCTGCAGCAAGAATCTTTGGTGGTGAAGAAACTGGACCAGCTGCTGCAGCGAGAGAGTCCACCGCGTCCACCAACAGTGCCAGCACGAGGTTCGTCATCCGTCCAGGTGTGTGTCTGCTGCTAATAAAGCGCTGACACCTCAGTTAGATAAGAGACCCTTTCATCATTCATCTCCATGTGATCCTGTTCCTGGTGATTGTTGAAGTGGTGCATTCTGCCCGCAATAAAAAGCGACGGGATAATAAATTACCCTGGGCTTAGCAAAACACTTGCCTTCAGAGTTTCCGAGAATTCTGTTGAAAACATCTGGGTGCATTTACCGATCGACGTTCGTTTCGAATATCGAATATTTTTGACCAAAATTTCCGAATATTCACTTTTAAAACACAAAATCACATATTATAAAGTTCTAATAACTTGTTGTTAAGTTTATGTTTATTAAAGTTAAAATGTTATTTGATTGATTTTAAAAATAAGGGAAAGGATAATTTAAGGGATTTTGCCTCATTTCCCTTGAAAATACAAAAAAACACAAAGCGGTTGAAGGACGCGTTGGGACGTGTCCTGCTGCCACCAAGGGCGCTATACTACTCTTAGGATAGAGCGTTCCAAATAGATTTGCTTTGAGAAGTAATATCTGGTGGCTCGATTAAAATTTGTTTATCAAGAAATAGATTAATAATAGATTGGACAAACATGGGGGTAGGTCAATGCCTAAAAGTTTGATTTTCTGGATTTGTATAGAAATATTTTCAAAGGCGCCTTCTAAATCTATAAAGATGGCAAGAAAAACTTCCTGGTAAGAAATGGATAAATTAATATCAGTGCTGATGATGGCAAGGTTATCTTGAGTAGATTTTTTTTCTTAAATCCAAATTGAGATGGAGAGAGAAGCTGTTTACTCTCGACAAAAAATTCTAACCGGTTTTTTTATTAATTTTACTGAGGGTGGATGAAAGAGCGATTGCCGATTGGCCTATAGTTGGATCCAAAATTGGGTGATTTGTTCGATATTAGGAGTGGGATGAATATTTGAGAACTCCAGTTACCAGGAATTATCTCAGTCTGAAAGATTTAATTTAAGATGCTTCAGAAGTGGTTTAGAACATTATCATTACTATTTTTGAATATGCTGTAAGGTATACCATATAAGGTACCTGGAGATGGGTGCTTGACTATTGATTAACAATTGTTAGCTCAAGTAGAGAGAATGGAGAATCTAGCCAATGATTCGACATAGGTGTATTGTGGATGGCAGTTATTTCATCTAAGTTCCATATAGAAGGGGGGAATTCTCCATAGTCATGTTGTAACGGTAGGAAAGAGATTTAGACCATTTCGGTTAGAGAAAGTAGAAACCCAAACTGGGGAACGGGCATTAAAATCGCCTAATATGAAGAAAGGTGGACTTTCTTAATGCCCAGTCCCCAGATTGGGGTCCTGTTTTCTCTGAACCCTAAACTAGGGATTGGGCATTAATATGAATAAAGGAGAACTTTCTTAGTGCCCATTCTCCAGTTTGGGGTTCTGTTTTATCTGAAAATTTCAAAATTGGGGAATGGGCATTAATATGAAGAAAGAAGGACTTTTTTAGTGACCATTCTTCAGTTTGGGGTTCAACTTTCTCGGAACAGTTCTGAACTTTCTCCCAAACTGAGGAATGGGCATTAATATAAAGAAATTTAATATTTTAAAATGAATATTTTAAGTTTGTATATTAAAGTCGTCTGTGGGGGAAAGATAGACTGAAATAAAGGATGTGTCCTTTATTTTCCTTTATTGTCCTTTATTTGGAAGTCAGCATTGGAGAGTCTTGTTCTGTTTCATGTAGATTTATTAGATTTATCTTCTTCTTCATTAATAATTAATTAATTAGATATAAATTTATGACTGAACGCTACAGAAATGAGATCCCTGAGGCGTATGTGTGGCAAAACTATGTGTGATCGTGTGAAACATACGGAGATCCGCAAAGAGGTTGATATAATAGTAATGAGTAAAAAAGGGATGCCTAGATGTTTTGGGCATGTACAGTGAATGTAGAAAATTGAATAGTAGAAGAAGTTGAGGACGCCCACGGAATATATGACACGATCAAGTGAACCAGATACTTGAATGTAAATGAGGCAAGGATTGTGTGCCAGAACCGAGTTGTTTGATGGTGCGTCCTCTCTGATAACCCTGCGGAGAAACATTGTGATGGTTAGTAAGTTAAATTTTAAAAACATTATTTTAAGGTTAATCTAAATACGTTTAATATTCCTTCCGTTTCGTTAAACTTCGAACGTAAAACGCGCCCTGGCGTTAATACCTTAATCCCGCAGGGGCGGGGTCTTAATATTAGTTTAAACGGGGCTTAACGTAACTCACTTTGAGGCGTATTTAGAACCTATAAGTTTTAAGCGCATACGTACCAACCCAGTGAACATAATGTATTATTTATTATCTCTGGAAGTGTGTGATGTTGACCAATCTGCCCAAACTTTCTATTCGTGCTGTTGGCACCTAGCATCGTGCTACCTACCTTTATATCCTTTCTAAAATTATTGTGGCCTATATACCCAACTCCTCTCCTCTGCCGACTCAGTTGAGTTAAAATATTCGTCCTGTCAACATCGTTTGATTACGGAGCCCCCTTTATCGACCGTGTCGAAAATTCAAAGCCACCGTGAGCTCGCGCGTGGTGAAATTTGTAAATTGTTGAATTGAACCAGCGCAAAGAAGGATTGAAAACCGTGGAAGAATAGAAAAGGGTAAGTCGGCATTCCGAACCTTTCCATTTCCTATCATTCCGCGTTGCGACGGTGCTATATCCGTCCCCAACATTGGTCATTCGAGCCTGATAATTTATATTAATTGAAAAAATTGTGGTTAATTTAATTATTTCAAGGTTAAATTGTTCATAAAAGTTGATCTATGTGTAAAATTCGCGTCAGCCGTGCTGTTAGCGAAAATTGCCTGTAGGTAGTAAAAAATACTTAACTGGTGACAAATTTGTTAATATTTAAAATAAATTGTTGTATTCACTCGGCATTTTTGTGCAGATTAATTTCTCAATACAATGGCTGAGAAAAAAGTACTTTTGTTGCAATCCCGACGTGAGCGAATAGTATCTCGTATTCGTATTACGCAAGAGCTCATAGCGAGCATTTATGATGATAGTAAGAAAAAAGATACGTTTCTTGCTAGATGTGAAAAGTTAAAAGATTGGTTACAAGAATTTGAATCAGTTCAAAACGAGATTGAGGAACAATTACTGTCATTAGACAAGATTACAGAAATGTCAGAACTAGGAAACATTGCGAATAATGTTGATTCAATGTATTTCGAGATCATGCAAATGAAAAGCGTTATCACTAGTAATAATGAAAATTCAATTCCAAAAACGGCAAGTAATTCGGTGATTCGTGCACCAGTGATAAAGCTGCCCACTTTTGATAGTAAAATTAAAAGTTGGTGCTCATTTCATTCATTATTTAAAAGTCTTATACATGACAGCAATGCATATACTAATGTAGAAAAATACCATTATCTTTTATCAGTTATTACAGGGCCGGCACTGGCACTTATACAATCATTGCCTCTTATCGAAGAGAATTATAACATTGCCTGGAATATTCTGGTAAATCAATACCAAAATTCTAGAATTCTTTTCACGCATTATGTTGATGAAATTCTTAATTTCAAAATATTACAAAACGAGTCTGCGTCAGGTATAGCGCGGTTACTCAGTACGTTTCAAGAGAATTGCGCCGCTATAAAGGCGATGAAGATAGAAAATATCTTTGATAAATTTGTTGGTCATATTATGATACGATCGATGGATCTGACAACTAAACGTCAATTTGAATCCAAATTGCCCGGTGAAGAGATTCCAGAATTGGATTCAATTTTCGAGTTTCTGAGAAATCAAACGCGAATTTTAGAAATGTTATCTCCACATACTACAAAAGAGAAAAAAGGTTCGTTTAAAACGTTGTTATCTGCCAATAAGAATGATAATAACCTTCATTGTCCATTATGTAAAGGTGCACATTTTCTTTACAAATGTGCATCTTTTACATCTTTAAGTCCCCATCAAAGGAGGGACAAAATTAAAACTTTGAACCGTTGTTTCAATTGTTTGAAACAACACCATGTAAAAGATTGTGTATCAAAATTCACATGCCAGGTTTGTAATAAAAAACACCATTCAATGTTGCACATTGCCGCCGAACCATCGGGCGAAAATGAATTTAATAATTCAAGTGCAACCCTGGCCGCAACAACGATTCCGAGCGTTTCTACCGTTTTGTTAGGAACTGTACAACTTGAGGTCCGAAATCAATATAATGATTATATACCTATCCGCGCCGTCGTAGATTGTGGGAGTCAAGTCTCTCTGATTACGGAAAGATGTGCTCAGCTTTTGGGTTTGTCAATTAAAAAACATCGTATTTCACTGAACGGTTTAGGAAATTCTAGTATAAATTCTTGTCATGGAAAAACAAAATGTTTTATAAAACCTCGAAATAAAAAAGGGCCTATTCTTCAATGTCAAACTGTCGTGATTACAGAAATCACTTCTAATCATCCGTCATATGATTTACCATCGAGTGGAACGTCACAATTTAAAAATTTAAAATTAGCTGATGAATCATATTACAAGTCGGGCAAAATAGACCTTTTGTTAGGAGCTGACGTATACTTGGATATATTTAATAGTGGCCATGAAATAATTCACGGCTCTCCATGTGCTGTAAACAGTGTATTCGGTTACATTATAATGGGGAAGATGGAAAATTCGTCATTTCAAACGCCTTCGTCTTTATTTGTTGAAACAAATTCGTTAAGCAATACTCTTAGAAAATTTTGGGAAATTGAAGAAACACCTTCAATTGTGACGAGTAATCCGGACGACGAATTAGCCGAAACAATGTACGCTTCGAATCACTATCGAGAATGTGATGGTAGATATGTTGTACCATTATTAACAAAATCTGAAATTATGCCTTCTCAAAATTCCTTAAAACTTGCGGAATCGCGATTGAACAAACTAGAAATTCGTTTTAAAAGGGATCCCATGTTAGCAATTAATTATGGAAATTTTATACAAGAATATGAGGGTCTGGGACACATGACACGGGTACCTCGGAATTTAGATGCATTCTATTTACCTCATCATTGTGTTTTGAATCCTGACAGTAAAACTACAAAACTACGTGTGGTTTTTGATGGGTCGGCAAAAACCCAACCAAATAACTTATCTCTAAATGACTTATTATTGAACGGTCCAAAATTGCAAACTGAAATTCCACGTATGATTTTAAATTTTCGTTTTCATAAGTATGTATTTACAGCTGATATTTGTAAGATGTATAGGCAAATATTAATTATTCCATCTCAGCGTAAATTCCAAAATATTTTGTGGAGAGAATCTCAGAATGAACCGGTTATTGATTTCGAGTTACAAACTGTAACGTACGGGTTGTCTAGTTCACCATTCTTGGCCATTCGTACCCTTCGCCAGCTAGCACAAGATGAAGGATCAAAGTATCCTGACGCTGCCAAGGTTCTATGCGATGATTTTTATGTAGATGATTTGGTAACAGGGACAGAAACGATTAGCACAGCCCTCAGACTAAAACAAGATATCATTGGATTGTTAAATCTTGGGAAATTAGAACTTAGTAAATGGCAATCTAATACACCGTCACTTTTGGATCACGTGTCGCAAGAGCACCAGCAAGATGATCATTCTTTTGATAACGCCGGAACTGATCAAATTGTTAAAATATTAGGCATTCAGTTGAGTCCAACGACTGATAATTTTACCTACAAGGTCGATCTACCTTCAAATAAGATATGCACGAAAAGAACAATTTTATCAACGGTAGCTCGTTTATTCGACCCACTTGGGATCATCACCCCAGTGACATTTTTCGCAAAATGTCTATTACAGGAACTATGGAAGTTAGGTGTCGATTGGGACGATCGTGATGTTCCACCACATATTCATAATACGTGGAGTAAATTTGTAAGTCAACTTTCATTACTTCGAACATTGAATATTCCTAGATATTACAACACGGTGATGACAAGTCGTCTTTTCCTCGTAGGGTTCTGTGACGCTTCACAATTGGGTTATTCTGCAGTGGTATATTTATTAGAGCGTAATAGCAATACCACTCACATCTTAATGGGAAAATCGAAGGTCGCTCCTTTGAAAACCCTGTCAATTCCACGACTAGAATTATGTCCAAAGTGATGGAACGTGTGATCAACGACAAACTGCTCACATACCTCGAGAAGAACAAAATTATCAACGACCGTCAATACGGATTCCGGCGGAACCGCTCGTGCGGTGATCTTCTCGCGTATGTGTCGCATGTTTGGGGGCGGTGCCTGGAACGTCACGGTGAGACCCAAACGGTCGCACTAGACATATCCAAGGCCTTTGACCGGGTCTGGCACCGAGGACTTGTCAACAAATTGCCTTCTTACGGACTTCCCGCATCCCTGTGTACGTGGATTGCTGATTTTTTAAGGGATAGGTCGATTCAGGCTGTTGCTGACGGTTTCACCTCATCCTCACACTCTATAAATGCTGGCGTCCCACAGGGATCGGTTCTGTCTCCGACTTTGTTTTTATTGCACATCAATGACCTTTTGACATGTGCACCGATTCATTGCTACGCGGATGACAGTACAGTTCATGATAGCTTTTTGTTTGACAAGCCCCCAAAGGGCACACAAACTCCAACGGCTCGGAGGGCTTTGAAGCAGAGAATGGACGGTTATCTCGAGAGTATTTCCTCCTGGGGTAAAAATAATCTCGTCGAATTTAATGTTTCAAAGACCCAATCCTGTCTGATTACGTCTAAAAGGGATCTAAATGATAACCTAGTCTCCTTCAACGGAAGCAATCTTCCGAACAGGCCTTCCATTGATATGCTTGGTGTAACTATAAGTGACCAGCTCAGGTATGGGGGCTCCATCGAAGCCAGAGTAAAGCTGGCCTCTCAGAAGCTGGGCGTACTGTACAGGGCCCGCAGATACTTTAATAGTACACAACTGCTGACCCTGTACAAATCGCAAGTGCGCCCTACTGTCGAATTTGGCAGCCATCTCTGGTCCGGAGCCCCTAAATACCTGAAAAAAACCCTTGACTCTGTGCAAAAACGGGCGGTCCGTTTGATAGATTCCCCAATCTTAACAAACGGACTGCAATCTTTAGAGCACAGGCGTCAGGTAGGTATGCTGTCCTTGTTCTATCGGTATTACAATGGAAGATGCTCTGAGGAACTAGCGTCATTGATCCCTTCGGCACCGGTGCGTAGTCGGGATACACGCCAAACGCGCGCCCAACATTTGTACACGGTTGACATTTGTCACATGAGAACGGGTCGCTTCTACGATTCGTTCTTAAGTTCAACAGCTCGGCTGTGGAACGAACTGCCGGCCTCTGTGTTTCCTCCCTCCTACAACATGGGACTCTTCAAGACCCTTGTTCACTCCTTCCTCTCCACAAAAAGACCCTCCACACAGCATCCCCAAAGATGACATAGGCCCTGAGGGAAATTATTTTCTTCAGGGCCTCCTGTGTGGAGTTAATATAAAAAAAAAAAAAAAAAAAAAAAAATGTGGGGCCGTTCTTCTCACGAAACTTGTAAAGTATATTATGTCATCTGTAAAGTTTGCCGAACAAATAGAAAACGTTTTTCTATTTACAGATTCGACTATTGTACTAGCGTGGCTAAAAACGCCGCCATATTTATTGAAAACATTTGTCGCTAATAGGGTTGTACAAATACTGGAAAATACACCAAATGCTGTTTGGAAGCATGTTGTCTCGGAGGAAAATTGTGCCGATTCTGGTTCAAGAGGGCTTTTCCCAGCAGACATTATATCACACCCTTTGTGGTTTACGGGACCAAAATGGCTTCACCAACCAATAGCACTCTGGCCTTGTTCAGCTGTGTACAATCAATCTGACGGAGAAATACCAGAACTCAAAACATGCAACCTTAAAACGTTTGTATCATCTCAAATAGTACCTAATTCGATTATTAGTAAATATTCTTCATTTTATAAATTGCAACGCGTCGTCGCTTGGATAATGCGTTTCGTAAATAATTGTCAGAAACGTCCTGGTAGTGGAAATTCAAACTCGACTTATCTAAGTTCTTGCGAATTAAATGATTCGCTTATGAAAATCGTACGCATTGAACAGGAAACGTATTTTTCTGTTGATATACGTAATATGCGAAATGGCAGTCCATGTTCAACGCAAATTCAAAACTTGAAGCCGTTTCTTGATAGCCACGGTATTATCAGGGTGGGCGGTCGACTCAAGTATTCAAATTTGTCATTTGAAAGTAAATTTCCGATCTTACTTCCGAAAATCTGTCATTTAGCTTATTTAATTATAGATTATTATCATAAACTATATCTTCATGTTGGGCCACGAAGCCTTCAATTCACTATTCAGCGTAAATTTTGGATAGTGGCTGCACGGAATAAAATTCGCTCACAACTGTCGAAATGCATTGTCTGCTATAAAATGAAATCTTCGGTGCTACCTCCCCTAATGGGTGATTTACCTCCCTCTCGAGTGCAACAAAGCCGTGCTTTTTCTCGAGTTGGTGTAGATTTCGGAGGACCTTTCACCTTGAAAGATCACAAACGTAGGGGAGCAAAAACGTCAAAGGGTTATTTATGTCTATTTGTATGTATGGCGACGAAAGCAGTTCATTTAGAGATCGTGTCTGATTTATCTTCTGAAGCATTTATTGCAGCCCTTAGCCGGTTTACAGATCGTCGAGGGTTATGTTCTGAAATCATAAGCGATAACGGAACCAATTTCGTCGGTGCAAATCGGTACCTACTCGGTATAAATAAATTCTTGGCATCACAGCGTGATGTTATATCTAATCATCTAATTCAGAGCGGCATTATTTGGTCTTTTAACCCTCCAGCAAGTCCTCATTTCGGAGGCTTATTTGAGGCAGGGATAAAATCTGTAAAATACCATTTAAAACGGGTGATAGGTGAGACCGTTCTAACTTATGAAGATTTGCGACAGTTCTCACTAGAATTGAGGCCATCCTCAACTCCCGCCCTTTGTGTTCAATGAGCTCAGACCCCGAGGATGTGAATGGACTCACCCCGGGCCACTTTTTAATCGGTGGATTCCTACTAGGTTTGCCTGAATATGACTTTCTTGACACCACGTCTAATCGTTTGAGTAGGTGGCAACATCTCCAAAAGATGTCGCAACATTTCTGGAAACGTTGGCATTTAGAATATTTAAATACGCTTCAACAACGATCAAAGTGGTGCAAAATCAATCCAAACATTAAATTAGGTCAATTAGTGTTAATAAAGGACGATCGTCTTCCACCGATGAAGTGGTTATTAGGACGAATTATCCACGTTCATCCCGGTAAGGATGGAATAGTTAGGGTAGCTACTGTTAAAACTCAATCTGGTTCGTTGGTTCGACCAGTGATAAAGCTTTGCCCGTTACCGGAAGAATAAAATTATTATTAGTGATAAATCTTAAGATATACATCTAAAATAAAAATACGTTTTCATTTTCCATATTTTTGTTGTGTTTTATTTTTTTTTTATTTACCATTGGGATCTATATTTTTTTTTGTTGTTGTTTAGATGTCTATACTCTAATTCTCGTTTTGTTTCTTACTCAGATTCTAGACCAAAGGAATATTACCAATTTTAAATATTTTTCAAAGCCAAAATTTTTGTTATGGTCCAGGAACCATTCTTTGAAAAGTTATACTTAATTTAGTAAAAAGTTTTTTTTTTATTGTTTTCTGCGAGGCATTACGGATACAACTTGAATGAACAATTTACCTATGTATATATTTAAATTTACCTTTTATTAAATTTTGTATCATAATTGTTAATTCGTTCAAATTAGGTGGGCGGAAATGTTGGCACCTAGCATCGTGCTACCTACCTTTATATCCTTTCTAAAATTATTGTGGCCTATATACCCAACTCCTCTCCTCTGCCGACTCAGTTGAGTTAAAATATTCGTCCTGTCAACATCGTTTGATTACGGAGCCCCCTTTATCGACCGTGTCGAAAATTCAAAGCCATCGTGAGCTCGCGCGTGGTGAAATTTGTAAATTGTTGAATTGAACCAGGGCAAAGAAGGATTGAAAACCGTGGAAGAATAGAAAAGGGTAAGTCGGCATTCCGAACCTTTCCATTTCCTATCATTCCGCGTTGCGACGGTGCTATATCCGTCCCCAACACGTGCAGTTTGAAAACTGGTGAAGCCTTTTTTGAACGTTTTACCGAAATTTCCAGTCCCTTCAGGCTAAGTTCTTCACTTTTAGAAAAGAAAGAGAAAACACCACGGTTTATACTAAAATCAAATCAACCCTTTTATAGAGCCTACAGAGAACGAACAAAGAATTAGTCCAGAATAAACTGGAAATATTTACTGTTGTCTTCCCACAAACAGTTCTCCAACTCGTCGTGGAAGGAGACTATAAATAAATGGTTCTTTGTGATAAATCAGGGATTTATTAATACTTCGCGTATTACAATGGTGACTCGATAGTCGACCTAAGTAGAAGCTGGCTAATGGAGATCTGAGAACAGTAAGTTTGTCTGGGAGCATTCCCACTGGCCCTGGCGACTACTGGCTACTGGCTGCCATCTTGCGGACTTCCACGCAAACTCTATGCACTGCCCTCTATGAGTGCATCTGTGAAGCTCTTACTTCCTAACATCCTCCCCTGGCTATCTCAGCCAGGGGAGGATGTTATATGTTATAAGAGGGCCAGACTTGCCTAGATATTTTATATTGTTTAAACATACTTTTTAAAACAAAGAGTCTATACAATTTACAACAAGTGACTCTCAACAAATATTTCACACAATAAACAAACACAAAAAAATTATATTTTCACTGTTGTCGTTTTTACAAAACGTTATATGTATGTCGTATAAAATTTACTTACAAGCTTACGTATACCAATTGCCTTCAATCATGCACAAACGCAACGTGGGCTTGCTGAATCTGTTCTACATGTATTTTAATGGATCCTGCTCTAATTAGCTAGTTGCATTGATCTCCGGTGCACCGGTGCACGTGCGTGAAACTCGAACACGAACACAAACGGAACAGCCGTACACAATTGATGTTGAGGCTTAATAAGAACGGGCCGTTTTTTCTACTCGTTTTTGTGTAAGTGTTTTGAACTAGCTACCGGCATCTGTTTTTCTTCCTTCGTATAATCCGGGTCTCTTCAAGACCCGCGTTAATAAATCCCTTCCTACAGCCCCTACATTGACCCGCCTCACAATGCTGCCCGACTCGGTGGTGACATAGCTCCCCTACCTTTATATTGTACAGACAGGGGAGCTCTTTGAGGTGTCACATAAATAAATTGAAATATATAAACCAGCCAGACATAGTCTCATAAATATTGTGCTATCTCATTTTGTTTTACACTGAAAAATAAAATTTAAACAGTGTAAGAAAGAGAAAACACGCGCTTTTAGTTTGTATTAAAAAATATATGGTAAACGCTACCGAAAAATAACATTTAGCATTTGAAAAATATTTGTCAAAACATAAAAATTTTTAAAATAAATATTTTACGTCAAGCGAAAATAAGTAAAGTGAAGGTATCTTTTATAATACTTTTGACAATTTTTTTTTCGTGAAAAGTATAGTATATATATATATATTATAAGTTTCGGTTGGTTTTGGCGAAAACTATAACAGAAGTCGAAATTCGGTTTCGGTTTCGGGTAAAAATTTATTTTCGCTCGGTCACTATAGCCAGTTTTTGCATTTTTTAACAGTAACTCCACACAAGAGGCCACAAGGAAAATATTTTCCCCCGGGGCTCATGTCATCTCCGGGTCTTCAAGAAACCTATATTGTAGGAGGGAGGAAACACAGCCGATCTGTTGAACTCAAGAACGAGTCATAGAAGCGACCCGTTCTCATGTGACAAATATAAACCGTATACATAAGTTGGGCGTGAATTTTACATGTTGTGTACCAGTGCCGAAGGGATCAATGACGCTTGTTCCTTGGAGCATATTTCATTGTAATACCGGTAGAACAAGGACAGCATACCAACCTTACGCATGTGCTCTAAATATTTTTATATGTTCTTTATTCAGTAAAGTTTATACATTACAGTAAACGGGTAAATTTTTGGCCACCACACTAGGCACATGCCCTTGTTGTAGTGGTCAATTTTATGTTAAGTATAATAATACAAATTAAAAATAAGTTGAATGAAAACAAAATAATATAAAAATAAAATAAAATAATTTATACATCTAAAACAAGTATTTTAGTATTTTGCATTATTTTTAAAGGAATTAAAAATAATGCAAAATATCTACATAAGTTTAAGATATATGAATATAAAAAATAGGTGTGGAAAACAGAAAAATTTAAAATAATATAAAAAGTATATCAAAGAAAATACGTATTATTGAATTAAAAATAATACAAGGAGCATGTATCAAAAAAAAGAAAAAATACAAGTACATTTGTGTAATTAAAATAGAATTTAAAGTGTAGTAAAAATACAAGTACATTAAGTACAAGTGTATTTCTAAAAAAGAATACAAATACAACATAAAATCAAAGAAAGTACTATTTGGTAAGAAAGTAGGGATAAGTTATATCTTGATGAGCGATTTGCATGTGCGTGTTATGGTAATATAGGTGTATAGATATATATCGGCAATTTTTGTGTAAATCCACGTTTGAGCTACGGCTAAGGATATGTACACAAATGTGGAATTATTGTCACAATATTTTTCGTAATAAATACTAGAGTATAAGAAACATATCAGTGGTGGTAAATATTTTTTTTTAATGATGAATATGAAAAAGAAATATATTGTTTAGTAATATACAAGTTATTTAAATTATTTACTGGTGATATAGGTTCATATGTTCCTTAAAGAAATTTCGCCCCTTTTCAGATATCCATTTATGCACACCGGTTGCAAAGTGAGTAAGTGTTTTTGAATGATGTTTTGATGTCGTTTTTTAACGTGTTGAATATTTTAGGTGCGATGTATGAGTATTGCCTTTGTGAAAAAGTGGTTTTTGTTACAGGAATTATGCATTTTCCGTGCTTTGAGTAGCGTGTATGTATGTCCGTTTGTGTAGAGTTTATCAATCCATTTTTCCAGATATGGATAAGAGCTATCTTGATATACAGTTGGCGAATATCAAGGGCTGTGAGTTTCTTGAAGAGTGGCTCTGATGGATGAGAGGGGGAACATTTGAAGATGACCCTTAGCAAAAGTTTTTGAACGGTCACTAGAGGGTAGAGGATGGATGCTGCACAACCTCCCCATCCTATAATGCCATACGTTGCTATCAATTGAAATAGAGCAAAATATACAGTTCTTAGAGTGTTTATATCAAGGATTGATCGTAGAGAATAAAAAATATGGCATAACTTGCGGAGTCTCTTAGTTATGGAGTTAATATGGGCCTCCCAGCGTAATTTGTTATCTATAATGACTCCTAGGTATTTTATTTCATTTGATGGTTTAAGATTTGGGCATGAGCAGCAATTATTGGGTGATAGTGGAGATGTGTTTAGATTTTGTGAGCAAGTGTGAATGATTAATTTGGGAAGGTTTTCTGGGAGTGTGAATTTACGGATTGAAAAGTGTATGCATTGTGTTTTTTGTACATTTAGGGTGAGGAGGTTGGAGTCTAGCCATTTTTTTAATTTTGTTAATACCATAATTTGCCTTCTCTATTGATGTCTTCCATGTTTTGCTAGTGAATATGATAACCGTATCATCAGCAAAAGATATCATATTGCCATCAATGTCCAGTTTCAATAGTGAGTTCATATATATGAGAAATAGGAGCGGACCTAGAACACTTCCTTGGGGCACACCGTAGGAGATAGATAGACATTTACTTCTATATGCTCGGTTTGAGTGAATAACAGTTGTTTGCGATCTTTGTGTAAGGTAGCCTTTAAACCAATTTAGGGCAGTACCTTCTATCCCAATCTGTTGCAGTTTTTTTAGGAGAATGTGATGTGAAATAGTATCAAAGGCTTTAGATAAGTCTAGAAAGACAGCAAGAGGTTTATTACCCTTATCAAGGTTATCGGATATCAGTTTGGTGAAGGTTGCAATTGCATCATCAGTACTACGGTTTTTGCGAAAGCCATACTGGTTATTTGAAAGGATTTTATTTTCCTCAAGGAACTTGACCAGTTTTAGTTTTACTATTTTTTCAATGATTTTGGAGATTGTACTCAGTAAAGATATTGGCCTGTTACTATTTCGGGAAGATCTGTCACCTGATTTGTAAATAGGGATAATTGAGGCATGTTTAAGAGAGTTTGGGAATATACCGGATTGAAGGCTAAGGTTTATAATATGCTCTAGAGGCTTGGCTATAAGTATTTTTAAATGTTTTGTAAGTTTAGTAGAGATTTCATCTATTCCTGTTGAGTGAGTATTTTTTAAAGTTGATATGATTTCTATAATTTCTAATTCTGTGGTGGGGGTGAAAAGGAAAGGACTAAATCTCAGGGGAGTCAGGGATATTTCGATTGCAAGTTCATGTTCCGAAACACTATTTTTTGCCAGGATAAGATTGGAAAGGTTAGAAAAAATTGTGGTGAAAAACTCATTGAAATGATCTGCGATTTTTTCAGATTCATTACCTGTGTTTGTTAGTAGTTGACCATCAACGTTAATCTTGTGTATGGGTGTTGTCGTTACTTTAGTGTAAGATATGTCTTTAATGATATTCCATATTTTTTTCTTGTCATTCTCTGCGTTATTTATTTGTTTTTTGTAGTAATCTTCTCTGGCCTTTAAAGTATTTTTTAGGCACACATTTCTGTATTTCTTGTAGAACAGGTGAGATTCATAGTCGTTGGGATTTTTTTTGCAGAGTGCGTGGAGTTTATCGCGCTTACGAATAGAGTGTAGGATACCAAAAGTTATCCAAGGCTTAAGTTTAGAATCATGGTGCTTAGTTTTGTGAGTTTTGTCTGATGTAGCGTTGGTTAGATGGATATGTAGTGTGTCAACAAGAGATTTGCAGGCCAGACTGGGATCACTCTGTTTGTAAACATTTAACCAAGTTTCCTGAGAGACCAGGTCATAAAGTGTTTGTAAGATATTTTCTTTTGTGTGATTACGTGTTGCGGTGGTTTATGTATTTTATGAGACAGAGATGTTATGGTAGCGTAGTGGTCTGTGACAGTGCATTGGTATACAAGAGATCTGTTTTTTAATTTAAATTTTGAAAATACATGATCAATACAACTCACCGACGAGCCAGATATCCTGGTAGGTGCTGTAATGGCTGGGACGAATCCTTGTAGTGTTAGTAGGTTTATATATTCATTGACTTGAGGATGTGTGCAATTTATTATATTTATATTGAGATCACCGATAATAAGGATATTGTCACAATTTTTCACACATGATAGAGATTGATTAAGTGAGTTAAGAAATGGGGTTATGTTAGATGTGCTTGGTGATCGATATATAGAAAATATAGTTACATGGTTATCTATTTCAATTTTGAGACAATTTGAGTCGTTGATTATGATTTCGTTCACTGAGTGAGATATATGATTTTTGAGGAATACGATAACTCCCTCGTTCTGTGTTAGGTTATTCTGTGTGTTGTAGTGTGTGTAGTTTGTTATGTTTTTTGGAATGTAATTTTCATTGATCCAGCATTCACTTAAAATGAGTATGTCAAAGTCTGAATTTAGATCTGTGAGAACTAACAATAGTTCGTTGAAGTTACGGTTTATGCTTCTGATATTCATAGAGAAAATTTTTAGGGCAGGTTGAGTTAATATTTTTTGGACTTCGAGAGGACTGTTTTTTTTTTTTTTTTTTTTATATTAACTCCACACAGGAGGCCCTGAAGAAAATAATTTCCCTCAGGGCCTATGTCATCTTTGGGGATGCTGTGTGGAGGGTCTTTTTGTGGAGAGGAAGGAGTGAACAAGGGTCTTGAAGAGTCCCATGTTGTAGGAGGGAGGAAACACAGAGGCCGGCAGTTCGTTCCACAGCCGAGCTGTTGAACTTAAGAACGAATCGTAGAAGCGACCCGTTCTCATGTGACAAATGTCAACCGTGTACAAATGTTGGGCGCGCGTTTGGCGTGTATCCCGACTACGCACCGGTGCCGAAGGGATCAATGACGCTAGTTCCTCAGAGCATCTTCCATTGTAATACCGATAGAACAAGGACAGCATACCTACCTGACGCCTGTGCTCTAAAGATTGCAGTCCGTTTGTTAAGATTGGGGAATCTATCAAACGGACCGCCCGTTTTTGCACAGAGTCAAGGGTTTTTTTCAGGTATTTAGGGGCTCCGGACCAGAGATGGCTGCCAAATTCGACAGTAGGGCGCACTTGCGATTTGTACAGGGTCAGCAGTTGTGTACTATTAAAGTATCTGCGGGCCCTGTACAGTACGCCCAGCTTCTGAGAGGCCAGCTTTACTCTGGCTTCGATGGAGCCCCCATACCTGAGCTGGTCACTTATAGTTACACCAAGCATATCAATGGAAGGCCTGTTCGGAAGATTGCTTCCGTTGAAGGAGACTAGGTTATCATTTAGATCCCTTTTAGACGTAATCAGACAGGATTGGGTCTTTGAAACATTAAATTCGACGAGATTATTTTTACCCCAGGAGGAAATACTCTCGAGATAACCGTCCATTCTCTGCTTCAAAGCCCTCCGAGCCGTTGGAGTTTGTGTGCCCTTTGGGGGCTTGTCAAACAAAAAGCTATCATGAACTGTACTGTCATCCGCGTAACAATGAATCGGTGCACATGTCAAAAGGTCATTGATGTGCAATAAAAACAAAGTCGGAGACAGAACCGATCCCTGTGGGACGCCAGCATTTATAGAGTGTGAGGATGAGGTGAAACCGTCAGCAACAGCCTGAATCGACCTATCCCTTAAAAAATCAGCAATCCACGTACACAGGGATGCGGGAAGTCCGTAAGAAGGCAATTTGTTGACAAGTCCTCGGTGCCAGACCCGGTCAAAGGCCTTGGATATGTCTAGTGCGACCGTTTGGGTCTCACCGTGACGTTCCAGGCACCGTCCCCAAACATGCGACACATACGCGAGAAGATCACCGCACGAGCGGTTCCGCCGGAATCCGTATTGACGGTCGTTGATAATTTTGTTCTTCTCGAGGTATGTGAGCAGTTTGTCGTTGATCACACGTTCCATCACTTTGGACAGAACTGATGTGATCGCTATGGGGCGGTAGTTGGCCGGGTTGGAGCGGTCACCTTTCTTGGGAATAGGGTGAATGACCGCTTTTTTCCAACCAGAGGGCACAGTGCCACACTTCAGGGACATTTTGAAGAGCTTTGTCAAAACTGGAACTATTTCCGCAGCACACCTCTGCAATACCAGGGCAGGTATTCCATCAGGTCCACTAGCTTTGTTAACATCGAGCCCCCGTATAACGTGGAGTACATCCCGATGCCGGATCCTCAGCTTTTTCATATAGAAGCCGCAGTGAGGAACCGACGGCGGAACAGCACCTCCGTCATCGAGGGTCGAGTTTTCCGCAAACATTTTCCCTAATAAGTTAGCCTTTTCGGTGGCGGTGTTTGCTAGTGAGCCGTCAGGTCTGGTAAGAGGTGGCAAACTGGGTTTGCAAAAATTCCGACCTATTGAGCCTGCAAGGGACCAGAATGCTCTGCTGCCATGCGGGCAGGCAGCCAGCTTTTTGCTGATCTGCAGGTCGTGTTCGAATTTTGACCTATTAATGATTCTCTTGCATTCCTTTGCCGATTTGTTGTATGCTGATCTGCTTTCGGGCGTTCGAGATGTGTTGTAGGCTCGGTAAGCCGCATTTTTACGTCGAACTGCTTCGGAGCATTGTCGACTGAACCACGGCTTTGAGCCCACACCAGTTTCTTTAGTAGTCGATTGTATGAAGCCATCCATCGCCGATTTGATGACTTCACCAATCTCCTGGGCACATCTTGAAGGGTCCGAAGTCCGAAAACAAACAGCTGACCACGGAAAAGCGTTGAAATTATGGACAAATTGTCCAATTGATCAACTATTTCTTCCATTTTTAGTGTTTGTATAAAGCATAGTAAATTGTAATGGTTTTGATGCAATTACAATAACACATTTTTTACATGATAAGAAAACTAGATTACTGGAAAGAGGTGATTGTATTAAGTTATTTGATCGATTAAAAACAATGATGGGGTACATGCTTTTGTTAAATGTCTTTGGGCTAGAAAAATCCAATAATATGTTTTTTGTAACAGAGAGTATCAAGTAATATATAGATGAATATATAATAATATACAGGAGAATCAAGTATAATAAAAGTATACCAAAGGATGAAAATTGATTATAAGTTATTTAGTGAGGGAGATAAAAGGTTTTTGGTTTTTTCATTGATAAGTATAACGGGCGTCCCAACGTCTTTGCGTACATATACTTGTCCCCCTCTGGTCCAGACAAACTTAAAAATATTGTCTCGTGTAGCCTTACGTGCAAGAAACCAATGATGTTTAGCTCGAAATGTCAAGTGTTCATTGATATAAATCTGGGAGCTCTTTCCTGCCATTCCTATGATATTTGTGTTTAGTATATCCTCCTGATTTGCAGATCGCTTGTTGAATGTTTTTATGTCATTTAAGAAGATGTCACGGTCATCGTTTGTTTTGAATCTGAGGATTATCGGCCGTTGTAAATCCTTGTTGGTTTTTTGTCCAGTACGGTAGGCTGCTTCCACGTTTTTCACTTCTGTTCCGGCATTTGTAATTTTTTGGATATTGAAAACAACATTTTTTTAGTCTTCTCCGCTTATTTCCGGGATCCCTCGTATTTCTACGTTTTTCGACCTGTTTTCCCTGTCTAAGTTTTCAAATTGTCCTTCTATTTGCTCTAAGCGCGCTTCAAGATCACAATTTTTTTTTTCAAGTTTTTTGTTTATATTCTCGAGAACGTGGACTCGAAGTAGAATATCCTCGTATTGTTTACTCATTGCTGAGATTGTGGCGAGAATTTGGGTGTTTTGGTCGAATATTGCGTTTTGTTTTAATAGTAGTTCGTTGTCCAAAGTTGAGGCACCGCTGGCAGTGACATTGAAAGCCGGAGTGTCAGATAGGCATTTCTTGCATTTAATTTGGGCGCGTCGCTCCTTAGTGAGTCGACGGTATGAGGTCTCTGCCACTCCGCTGCAGTGCAAATGGAATATTCCCTTGCACACGGCGCAGGTAAATACGGACTCGTCGGAGAGAGTGGGTTCTGAACAGGCATTGCAATTATTCATGTTGTGGTTATGTGGTTAGTCAGGTGGTAAAGTTGTCCTTGCGCCTGTTGGCAGGCAAAATTCGTAACACGAGTGATAAATTTTGGTTCTGATGTCTTTGTCAGGCGATCTGTTCCAGAATAATTGACGTACCTACAGCGGTTCACCAATTTAACTGGTTTTATTGATCCACTTTGCGCTTGAAGAATTCGTGTTTGGGCAATCGGACTAGCACGCCTCGATTTGTAATCAAAACACAATCGTGTCGAGTTTTATTGTACTATTATTTTGATTATTAGGGCGTTATTGCAATTCGTTAGTTAAGATAGGGGAATCTATCAAACATATCTGAACAGAGTTAAAGGTATTTTGGACTAGAGGTGGCTGCTAAATTCAACAGCTGGGCGCCCTTGCGATTTGAACAGAATCAAATGTTGTGTACTTGTATCTGCCCTGTACAGTAGGGTGGAACACTTTTGTATGAAAAATTATTTTTTTTCGAAATTCGAATTGGAATACCAGGGAAAAGTTGCTTTATGTAATTCTTAATAACAGTTCTCAATTTGGAACTTCTAGCTCGACATCTTGAGGTCCCGCCAGAGACTTGAAATTTTATTTTTTAAGGTTTTATAGACGTTTTGTATTAAACACCCTATAAACAAAATAATAAGTAAATATAATATGTTATGCATGAAATGATAAAATAAAAGTAGATTTTAATTAATAAAAACATTTATTTCAAAATTAAACACAGATTAAGAAAGTTATGTTGGTATGAATAAAATCATTTTTTATAGCAAAAAACCATTTTTAGGTTCAAACTTTGGCATGAGTTTTCGAGATGCTAATTTAGATTTTATGAATCCCTCTCGTCTTATCTTGTCGAATGCACTTAGAACTGCTTCTGTCACAACTTTTACAAATCTTTCCACAGCCTGGGTATGACAAGTCAGAATTATTTTACAAGCAATAATTGTTCGCCTGAAACACTCATCCACATTGAAAAATCTCCTGATAAAAGATACATGACGCCAACGGGACAAGTCAGTCTCATAAACTTCAACAATCTATCTTCTCCATTTTCAATAAGATCTTGTAACTGACCATCGGAAATATTCATCAGTATTGAGGGTTCGTATATATTTTGTTGCCAGTCAATCATGTCTATGTAAGAACATGCATTTAAGTTCACTTTTGGCACCTCAAAAATGCGCGAAACAGATTTTTTATTAACTTGACGAGCCTTTAAAATGCGTCTTGCAGCGAGTTCTCTAATGTGCTTACATGAATCTGTTATCATACTCAACAACAAGTTTTCTGGATGAACGAAGTAACTGTTACAAATTATAACAGGGTCCACTATCACTAACAACTCGTTGGACAAATATCTAGTGCTGTTAATGAGCTTCCATAAATGATTTGAACCATCTTTGGAGGATGAATGTGTTTTGATAGTAAACCAGACAGGAGCGTATGATTATACGACAAACGTTGCTAAAGTCACAAGATTTTGTAGTGGATTTTCTGTAGAAATATACAAATGCAGTATGCGATTAGCTCTTGTCAACCAGCGGGCATGGGGTAGTTTACCTGGGCTTCTCTTTAATAAATCCAGGAGACCAGGATCCATTTATGACAGCAGTAGTAATTTCTTGTAAATATTTCTGATCTGTACTGAGATCTGTGGATATTTGTGGAGGTAGTTCACCTTCTATCTTCTCAAAGTTAACCAACGGCAGCGTCTCGCATATCTCTAATGCTTTACCAATTTGACCTGCAAATGATTTAGGTCCTGCAGTAGGGCCATCCAAATAGTTAAACAAATGCCTCAATGGTAACTCATTGGAGTGTAAGAGACAAATTATCCATTGCAATGGTCGAGATAGTCTGTTTTCCCTGTATTTGTGTTTTTTCCATCACAGTCAACAGCCATTAAACCATCTAGTGATATCTTTTCAGTCGTTAAAAATCTGTGGATAGCTCTTTCAATATTTCTTGCACTGCCCGATGTTGGAACCCCATACCCAACATAAACAGTACCTGGTTCTTTTATAATCGAAATATGTTCCTGTTGTACAATCACTCTAAGCCTCTTCAATCTTTTTAAAACAGTTTTAGCCGTCTTGTCTTTCCTTCCATCGAAATATAATGAAGGAATTTCTGTTACTCTTTCTTCGGTTAAAATTTGCTCGCGTCTCATTCTGCCTTATTGTTCTTAATTTCATCCTATCTATTATGACCCATTTCTTGTTTGAGGGTACGTAATCTTCTATTCAGCAATTTTTTACTATGGATAAGATCAGTTCTTCCTAAAGCCATTAGTCAGTTAGTGCGTTGGTCTTCTTAAAACATTTGCTCCTCTTTTGGAACTTTTTTTTCTCTCAAACAAGTACAGCTTACAAATTCTTGACATTTACTTGCAGCTATGTCAAAAATCTTTCTACTCTGTACTCTGAACTCTTCTAACTTTTCTTCCTTAAGTTTCTTCAAAGACTTTTTCAAATTATAACACTTCGAGTGATATTTTTTTAGTAACTGTAAGATTATTTTGTGTGTGACAATTGGAATCGAAGATTTTATCCACAATTCTTTAATTTTCGTTCAAACTACTACCGCAATTTCCAAATACGTAGGTTCTTTTGTGGTGTTATTCCTTACTTATAAGTCTTGTCTAACCCATTCGTAGAATTTCATCACATTTTCATACGTAGGTGGGATATTCTCTTTCAACTCTGCACTTACACCAAATATCGGACATTTTAAATTTTGTCTTCTAGAAATCAGTTTAATTCACTTAAAAAACGTTTATCAATAAGTACTCGTGAATATAATTGACGCGGACCTTTCACCTGAGACAATTATCGACAGTAGTTTAAACAAAACACTGCATTTCGTAGATTGTCAGGTGCCGCTCTCCGCTTCGTCCCGCACTTTGCACCTCTGTTACAGCGCCAAAGTATATTAAAATAAAGAAATATTTGATTGCAATAGCTAGTTAACTATATTTGAATATGTTTTTAAATAAAATAAACCTATTTTAATAAATTCTGTACTATTTTCTAGGCCGCGCAAATATTCCCTAAACTGTCGTTTTTGTAAATGTTCGATGTCTTGGCGGGGGCTCTTACCATTGTCCGATATTTTTAATATTTTTAATTGATTTAATTGATGGCAATTGGCAACCTAATACAACTATTCCAAATCAGAATTAGAAAAAAAAATTCGTTCCGCCCTACTGTACAGTACGCCCAGCTTCCGACAGGCTAACTTGACTTTGACCGTGCCTGAGCTGGTCACTTTGAGTTACACCACACATATCAATGGAAGGCATGCACCACGAGTTACAGGACACATGTATGTATGTTATCATATACTCACCGAGCAACTGATGTCGACGATTGCACAGTTGCACATCTCATGGGCCGGCAGATTGAGTTACCTACAACTAATCCTGTCTCCATTAGGGATAATTCAATTTCCCATCTCCCCAGAGAGCAGGAGTGCCAGAGGGGTAACATGGATGGTGGGCTACTATAAACCTAATTATGCATATATGGAACGACGTTACTACACGGAGAAAAATGAATGTTGCTAATTTATTAAAAAAAAGTAAATAGTCAACCCATATTTATTTATTAATTAACGCTCTTTTTCGAGGCTTTTACATATGAATATTAAGAAATATGTATTTTTTATTGTACATAACTGAATTGCTTCACTAACAACATTTTATATTTGTTTAAAGATAAATTGAAGATCTCCACTGACTTGGTACAATTGTCTCCCTCCATTAGTATTCTGGGCAAAGACGAATGAATACATATGGTAGTTAGTCCCAGAATTTTTGCACTGAAATAAATCCGAAAGCTTATCAATTCTAGCAATACCGGACTATCAACTAAATCATTTAGAATTTTATGTAGAAATATCAAGTCAGTGAAAATTTTCTGTCTGACAATTTGAGCATATTCATATAATTTAACAGAGTGTTGTAGTTCAACATAATTGCTGGAATACCCATTTTAAAATTTATAAACCGTAAGAATTTGTTTTGTATTCTTTCAACAGCTTTAACGGGGGTACCCCAAGGCAGTAATTTAAGCCCACTCCTCTTTTCTTAATTAATTAATTCTGCATTGTAGGTTTCTTCTCTTTGCTGATAACTTAAAACTTTTCTTAGAAATACTAACTTTAGAAAACTGCAATCAACTCCAGTCGGACATTGATAGAATTGTTGAATGGAGTAAAATAAATCGGATTGAGTTTAATGTTTCTAAATGTTTGATTTTATCAGTCACTAGGGCGAGTCATACCTGATATTACCGGTATACAATGGATGCCCAAAGTTTAAAACGTGTCTCAAGAATGAAGAATCTTGGAATCATGTTTGATAGTAGGCTGACATTTCATGCTCATATTGAGACGGCATGTAGCACTTACTGAGAATTCTGGGCTTTGTTCTACGCACTGCAAGGAATTTTAGAGATAACCGGGTGCTTATAGTTTTATTTAATTCCTTAGTAAGGAGTAGACTTGAAAGTGGGTCGGTGATTTGGAGTCCACACCAGGTAAAGTATTCTTTCATGTTGGAGAGAGTTCAGAGGAAATTCTTGAGATTTCTCTACATGAAGGAGTATGGCTACTACCCGTGGCTCTATCCCACTGACATTCTTTTGGGTATGCTCGGAATGAACTATCTACGGGTCAGGAGGGATGAGCGCATTGCTACACATTTCTTTAGACTGATTCGTGGATGGTTTGAAAACTCGGTCATCATGGAGAGCATTCATTTCTATGTTCCCGTTGGTTATCTACTTCACCGACAACATAGACTATTTTATCTCCCGGCCTGCAGAACTAACTTGCCAATGGTCATGCCTGTGGGGAGAGCAATCTTGCTCTTAAACAGAATCAATTCGGATATCGACATGTTTTGCATCAATGAAGCTTCCTTTAAAATGCAATCTCTATTATCACAAGTATAGTTGATATACACACTGTTAATATTAATATTAAGAATTCTTATTATAAAAATATTTTAAAAACGCATTGAAGTTAACAATTATGTAATGTTTTTGAAATGAATAAACAGAATTGAATTGAATTGAATTAACATGTATTCTACAATGAGCCATATTCTAAAACTTCCGGAAATTGTTTGGTTTCGGTTTTCTCTTTATTGTACCTTTTTAAAATGTCTGCTCAGAAAATTCTCATTTCTGAGCACAAACTGCCTCCTGTTTTATATTATATTTTAGTTTTAATGTTCTTGTTTTGTCCTGTCCTGCTGTTATTGTTATTCTAAGTTTTGTTATCACTTTGTATAAACAGTATTTAGTGTTACAATATTAGATCTGTATTGGGTAAGGCACACTGTAGGAATAATTTTAAGAACCACTAATACTGAATTACCATTTTTAAGTTTGTTATAGTTAAGCGCTCTTGAAATGAAATAATACTAAACTGCGCTATATAAATGCCATGTTATTATTATTACTATAATGTTGGTTGATGACAGGAGAATTGTACTCAAGTTGACTTCTTACATAGGCAAAATATAACAATTTAATACACTTGATATTGTTAAAATTTCTGGTTAGCCTAGTTATAAATCCCAACATTTTATGCCCTTATTTGAGACTTATGTTATGTGGTTAACAAATGAAAGATTTGATTGAAAAGTGATGCCTAAGTCTTTGATTTGTGTTAATGCCTCAAAACCATTGTTATCAATGTTGTAATAAAAAATCACTGGATGTTTTATTCGAGAAAATCTAACTATTTGACATTTTGAGATATTTAAGTAAAGTCTATTTTCATTACACCAAATTAATATTTTTTTTATATTTTCTTGAAGAATGTTGCAATGGTAAATATTTTGAATATTTCTATAAATTTTGAGGTCATCAGTAAAAATTAAGATAGATACATGATGAATAATTTTTGTAAGATCATTTATAAATAAGATTGGGCCAAATATGAATAAATATCGGATATGTTTACCCGAGACACTATCTAGGTTACAAACCAATTTTATTAGAAATTTAGTGATCACTTAAAAAGGTATATGCCATTTATGGGAAAAATTGGTTGCACGGTGATATTGTTATAGTAAAAATCTCTTAAAAAATCGGTTAAAAACGGGATTGCATGCCGTCCTGATATTTTTTGGTAAGTTCCTAAAATATCGAAACACGTTTTGAATTTAACTTGATTATATACAATGACAAAATGCGGAAATATTACGATTTTTTATGAACACGTGATCCGGTATCGTGATGACACGTTCGTATTTTACTAAAAGCTAATTAGGAAACCTATCAATTCATTCGTTAAGGATCTGCAATCCAGTTTTTAACCGGGTTACGAATAATTTGAAGAGATTCTCAATAAAATAGCATGATAAGAAATTTTTCTTCCTGTAGTTTTCGGCTGGCTTTGCAAACGCAAGTTTTTTTTGTCCGTTTCTTATGTCAAAACTATTAATGTACCATACAACGACATTATAAGGCTTAAATTCATTACATTCTACATTATTTTTTAAACAAATACCTAGGCCAGTAATTAATAGCACTGTACCAGAGTCTCACCCTCGAGGACGTCCCCATAACCTCCTATATTGTGGAGCGACAATTTGTTCATGAACTCACCCGTGGAGAGAGTCACGTACTTCCTAAATGTTTATTTATTTATTTTTTAACGGACATCGTCCAAATTACAA
Source organism: Hesperophylax magnus (assembly GCA_026573805.1). Lineage (NCBI taxonomy): Eukaryota > Metazoa > Arthropoda > Insecta > Trichoptera > Limnephilidae > Hesperophylax > Hesperophylax magnus. Next base: position 2,017,360 of record JAIUSX010000149.1, on the reverse strand, counting down.
AATAATAACACGAATAAAGTAAAATGAAAAATACAGGAGTAGACAAAGGTACATGAAAGCAAAGACATATGGTAGATATATAATATATATAAGATATATTTTTATAACAATCTCAGGCGAAATTACGTAATGATATTTTATGGACATACGTAATAGGTACTACAACTATGTAATAACTAAAAATATCTAACTGTATCTTATTGTACTGTGTATGTCTTAACAATTAAATAAATAAATAAATATAATATAAGAAAATAAAGTGACAAGTCGAATCAAGTCAAGAATACGCCGTGGGACACTTATAATATTCCGTCACTTGTTTAGCGACTGGCAAAAATCATTCAGACTTATCCGAAAAAAGTTAAGGTTTTGACATTCTGGACAATAATAATAATAATAAATAATAATACTTGGATGACTTATATAGCGCCGTTTTTGTGCAAAAACACCTCAAGGGCGCTGTACAAACTTATAATACATTTCTACAGTGATCTATGTTATTACTTAACTATTTATGGAGAAAATATACAGTACAATACTTACCTGGTAGGTCACTTGAGATTAACACTTAATTAACATTATCTAATTGTTTATTGGCGAAATTTAGATACAGGATTTAGGACTTAATTGAAAAATTGAATATAACTGGTTTTTCTCTTAGGATTGGTATATTTAATTTAAGGGTACGACAGCTTAAAAAGGTAAGTTTTTAGCTTAGACCTGAATTCTGTTGGACTTGTTATGGATCTTAGTTCCGGAGGGAGTTTATTCCAAGCCTTCGGCCCAGATACTCCGAAAGCGCGATCACCAAACTTAGTATTTGGCTTGCGCATAGGTTCTATCAGTCTGCCTACAGCTGCTGATGTTGCTGATCTAAGCGTTGACTGCCTCAGACCAGTGTTTTCCGGGAAGCATAGTTCAGAGATGTAGGGTGGGGCCATTTCATTGATGGATTTAAACACCATCCAGCACAGTTTGTACTGGATTCATTCAGGGCACTTGAGCCAATGAAGGTTACGAAGGTGTTCTGAAATGTGTGAATATTTTGAAACCCCGGTTATTAGCCGCGCTGCTGCATTAAACACTGATTGAAGTTTGTCAATTTGATATTTTGGAAGGCAGGCATAAATGCCGTTGCAGTAATCGAGACGTGAGACTACGTAAGAGTTGATAAGTAGTTTTGTTGCTTCTGAAGGAAGGTTTCTTCGGACAGACTTGAGTTGTCTTAGGTGAAAAAAACCGGTGCTTACAGTCCTATTTATTTGACTTTTAAACGAAAAGTCTGAATTGTAACGTATTGATGTTTACAGGATATAATACTGGGCCCTTAATCTCCAGTATTATAACGAGGATAGGGATCTGGTAATCTCTATTAATAGTCGTAGTTACTAATATACGGAGGTTGTTTAATTTGGAATATAATAAACTGATAATACAAGTAACAAGTTGCCTAAAGGCCGTCTAGCGACAGAATGGCTTCCCGCCACCCGACGATTGTCCTTATTATGCCCAGTTTATCTCCTTTAACCAATTATTGTCACCTTGACAATAAAATCCCGGAGATTTTTTTTTGCAAGTCACTGGTGTGAAACAGATCGACTTGCCGGCAATCCGAAAAAACTGTTTCCGTATACTCCTTTTAAGCTGCGCCACTGTAACGTATTGATGTTAACAGGATATAATACTGTAACGTATTGATGTTTACAGGATATAATACTGTAACGTATTGATGTTTACAGAATATAATACTGGGCCCTTAATCTCCAGTATTATAACGAGGATAGGGATCTGGTAATCTCTATTAATAGTCGTAGATACTAATATACGGAGGTTGTTTAATTCGGAATATAATAAACTGACAATACAAGTAACAAGTTGCCTAAAGGCCGTCTAGCGACAGAATGGCTCCTCGCTATCCGGCAATGTAATACGAGGCGGTTGGTAGCGTTCGGTTATCTTCGGTAGAACCTGAAGCTGCCCGAACGCAAACACCATACACTACACTTTCCCTCCTTCAACTCTGAAGCTACTTACAAAACAACAAAATATTTTACATATATAAATCATAACATGAACATTTTATATTACATTTGGTTTTAACAATGATTTTAAATATTAAGCACAAAACACGATTAAATCAATTGTGCAGAGATCCACAAAAGTTTCTAACAGAGCTGCGCTATGCAGTTATTACAACAAGTGAAGTTATTACATTTTGCTAACAAATAATCCTAAGACTAACAACCGCGGTGCCTGGGTCACGTTGCCCCGTTTCCTCTGGAAGATGTGGGTGTCTCGCGTCTTGGCCGCAATCTCCCCGACCATGGTCTCTGTTGCCGGGCCTGTGTCTGCTCCGACACCACCTCCTCTGCCGCCAACCTGAAATCAGGAGGAAAACCAGTGAATCCACGCAATAAGGTTGAAGTCTCTAACTCATGAGGCTCATTCCTCGAAATTTCAGACGCGGGATGCTGTGCACTATTGCCATCTTCCTTCCAGCTCACTGACATTTCCCTCATTTGGTCGACATGTCTCTTCCATGTCACATCTGTGTTCCCTATCTTAATAATATAAACTTTCTTACCTAGCTTTCTAAAGACTACTCCTTTAGCCCAAACTACTTTATTATCCTGACGATAATCTTTTGTTAAACACTTTTGTCCAACTTTAAGAACCCTGGTTTTAACCCCTTTGTAAAACTTAACCTGATCAGATTGAGCTTTAGAAATGTTAACGTTTGCTTGACTTTTTGGTGGTGACTGTTTTGACAACGCACAATCTGAACATGATTGAACGACTTTCTCCAGTCTTTGTTCAGAGTTGTCCACCAAAAATATGCTCTAGCTATTCCCTTCATTTTAACAATACCAAGATGTGACCTGTGTAATGAATCTAACACTTGCTTTTGGAGAGAAAAAGGTATAACTATTCTGTGTTGCCAAAACAAACAATCTTCTATGATAGAAAGTTCGTTCCTTTTTAGCCAATATTTCCATATACTGCTATCACGATTTACTCGTTTGGGCCAGCCCTGCCGCAAATACCTAAACACTAGCTGTAATTCGCTATCCGCTGCGGTGGCTACCACAACTGCTTGAAAATTTACATGTTCACAATTTTCAATAAAATAAATTTTGTCCTTGATTGATGAAACCGAATTATTCATCACTGGAACTATCTTCAGATTAACCTTTTCGTCCCGGAGAGAAAAAAATCACATAAGATCCGAAGGGGGGTCACTAGGGACCCCAATTTGTTTTGCTTATTAAAGGATGTTAATGGCATAATCTTGCATAATTTGTTTTAGTAATAATTAGGGGGGAGTATATTCAACGTGTTTCAGAAGTCATTATCTAAATAATTTCATAAATAAAGTCGTAGTTAATATTCTAATGAATTTAGATAATAATGCGCCTTTTTCCATACAAAACAGGGAAGGCGGGCCGATAACGAGCATAACTCCTCGATTCTGAATCTCGAATGGCGATTGGCGATTACAGCGTAGTTAATTTGTTGCACAGGGTGGTCCGTAAATGATGGATATATTTATAAATATATATTTTTTAAGTTTTAAAAACCTACCACTACTAAACCAGGTATGGATGTTATTTCGAATATTATGGAATGTTTAGATGTATGTGAAGGTTATAATTCCTAATTTATGATTTTATATTGTACATTTACATTTAGGGTTAAATTATATTGTTTGCGTTACCATAAATAATGGGTTCGTTTATATGTCAAGGGTTTCGAAATAAAAATTTTTTTTGGAAAATAGTGAAAAAAACAAGGTATTTTTAAAACTTAAACGTGGAGTAAATTATTTTTTATTGTAACCTCAGATATTCCTGTTTTTGATTTTCCTATGTAAATACACCACAACAGTCCCAACTGCTCCTAATCATCTGGAACCAATGCGACTATGGCATTCCCAAATGGGGGATGTTGGAGTGACGGCTCGTAACTTTAAGGTGTACTAGAGTGATAATATTACAATTAATAGTAGACCAAAAGTCACGAGCCGCTACTGGTATGTTGTTAGGCTAAAGGTAGTGGGGAGGGTAAGGAGATGGGGAAGAAGAAGGTGGGGAAATACATGGCTATTCAGATCTGGTCACCAAACAAGGTAAAAGTCATTTCAAGCAACATTCGAAATGAATTCTGGTCAGTAAATTGTGAAATATCACAAAGATTAAAATTTACTTGCGCACACCGGGATTTGAACCCGCGACCTCCGGTTTACTAGTCTAGAGCCTTACCTCTCAACAACGGATGCTGTAATATTTATGAAAGAAAAAATATATACAATATCAAGTTGCAGGGCGGTAGATGCTTTCAGTATCGCCCTAGTGAAAGACCACCATGTAGAATCCAAACGTTGTTTGAAATGACTTAAGCCTATATGGTAACTAGATTTGAATATGCACGTACTTCCACCTTTGTCTTACCCATATCCTCCCCCTTCCCATCCCCACTATCTTCAGCCGCACAAAATACCCCAATTGGAGATGCCATAGTTCCACTGGCTAGGACTGTTGGGGCTCTTGTGCGGTTTTCACACAAATTAATTAAAACCATAGAATTTTCTGATATAATTTAAAACATTGGTAAATATGCCGTAATAAATTGCAATAAATACATGCCGACTGATTACATAAATTCTAATATTTTAAGTACAGAATAAATATTTTACAACCCTGAAATAGATATTAGTTTATAAACACAATTTCATAAGTATAAATGAACTACTTACCAGTCTGAAGATGCCCATAGCAGGGTGAAACTAGTCCGGTTTTGCAAAAATATATTTACTACGTAAATTTAGAAAGTTAGCAACTTAAACCCAACATCCAATTTAACACACGTTTGCGATAGACCTTTTAACCATATAGCTGTTTTTATTCAAGTTCCTTCAAATTACTTAAAAATGTAAACAAAATATGTTTCTCTTTCTGACCCATTTCTTTTCCATGTGAGAAACAGAGACAGACATAATTTTAATGTTGTCTCTAAACATGAAAAATTTACCGGATACACCCCAGACAGGCCGATCTTCGTCCGGCAAGTGAACATTTTAGCATCGCAAAAGGAAATACCAGTTGTGCAGTGTACGCCACCGAGAGTTAGCCCTTTCCATAAAATGCAACTTTTAAGGTCCAGTTCGCAGCTCGCTGGATCGTCTCGGTGAATAGCGGGGAGTGGGGATAGAGACGGGGGAATTTTAGCCGATGCTACTAAGCTGAGGTGCGGGGCAGGGGACAGAAATTTTGCCGGAATTTTGTACAAATTATTTATTATCTAAGAAACTAGAAATAAAATATAAATTTTTTAAATGCAGATCGATGACCAAATGGTTTTTTTAGGATTACCTAAATTACAGAGTATGTGGTGTAAAAAACAACTTAGATATAGCATAAAACTCTCGTTAGTGTAAGCGTGTTCCCCCCGTCCGGTGCGGGAGTGTTAAAAAGCTCCATAAAATCACTACCCACTATCAATTCCGTGCCATTAATCACAACAGTAAATAATAAATTATTTTTAAGATTATTGTATTCTACGGTAAAACAGGCACTACCTACAAGTTTAAGTGGTTTGCCATCGTATCCTGATAAAGTACGCTTATCTGGTGACAATGTTACATTTCTAAAATAACGATTGAAAATAAAATCCGGCATGACCGACATGCTTGCCCCTGAATCAATCATAGCAGCACATTTTACTTAGTTAATTACCACATTAGCCCTAAACGGATTAATGTATGAAATACTATTATTCTGGGATTGTTCAATAATCGGATTAACCTTTTGATTCCTACATAATTTCTTCAAATGCCCTACCTTGTGACAATTAAAACATTTTGCGTTCTTGAATTTACAATATTTTTCTAAATGATATTCACCGCAAATCATACATTTTTTATTACTCGGTTCGGGGCTCTTTGATCGAGATAACCTTGAAAAACCTTGAGTTTTTCCCGAACGCGACGAATGTCAGTTTATTATATTCCGAATTAAACAACCTCCGTATATTAGTAACTACGACTATTAATAGAGATTACCAGATCCCTATCCTACCGGCTGCGCCACTGTAACGTATTGATGTTTACAGGATATAATACTGGGCCCTTAATCTCCAGTATTATAACGAGGATAGGGATCTGGTAATCTCTATTAATAGTCGTAGTTACTAATATACGGAGGTTGTTTAATTCGGAATATAATAAACTGACAATACAAGTAACAAGTTGCCTAAAGGCCGTCTAGCGACAGAATGGCTTCCCGCCACCTAACGATGTAATCCGAGGCCTTTAGTAGCGTTCGGTTATGTTCGGTAGAACCCGAAGCTACCCGAACGCAAACACCAAACACTACATGAATCTAAATTGACACCGAGAAGTTTGACTGTTGTTTTTGGGATGATATCGCTGCCGGAAATAGTAATAGGTGAATTGTCTATGAAATGTTGACGTTTGTTTGTGGCTGCCCAGAGAAACTCAGTCTTAGATGGATTGAGCTTCAGCTTGTTTGAAGACATCCAACGAGTTATTGCTTCTATACATTCAGTTATACGGATCTTGAGACAATTGATTTCATTTGGAGCGCAGTAGAAATAAACTTGCTGATCGTCAGCGTAGCAGTGAGACAAGAGATCAAATGACTCGATTATTTTGGCGACATCATTTGTAAAAAGGATGAAGAGAAGTGGACCCAAAACGGATCCCTGGGGTACCCCTGAAAAAAGTGTTACGAAGTTGGACAATTTATTTCCAACCCTCACGGCTTGTAAGCGATTGGATAAATAGGATACCAGCCAATTTTTTATGTCGGAATTCAAACCAAATGTCTCCTCTAATCTCCTAATGAGGAATTCATGATCAATCGTGTCAAACGCTGCACTCATGTCTAGGAGTGAGATAAGTGATAACTTACCTGACTCTATTGCCAGAGTTATGTCTGATAGCATACGAAGTAGTCCGGTTTCAGTTGAGTGGAACTTTCTGTACGCAGATTGACGTTTTGCGAATAATTTATTTGAATTCAAGTGACTGGTTATTTGTGCGGCAGCAATTTTCTCCAGGATTTTTGAAATAAATGGTAAGTTTGAAACGGGTCGATAATTACCTAAATTATCAGCGTCTAGTTGTGTATTTTTCAGGATTGGTGTTACTACAGCTGACTTGAGTGGTTCAGGAAAGTCACCCGTGCTAAGTGATTTATTGAAAACGTGAACTAGGAATGGAGCTAGAACATTAGAACATTGTTTTAATAACCATGTCGGTATAGGATCAAGACTGCACTGTTTACTAGGCGAGCTTGAAATAATTTTTATTACTTCTTCCAGCGTTGTTGGTTTGAATGAAGACAAAGTTCCTTTAGAATTTAAAGTGAATATTGGCGGAGGGGCGTGAGATGCGGAAGCACGAATGGATTCAATTTTTTCCCGAAAAAAAATTGAGAAGGCTTCCGGGGTTATATCTATTTTCGTTGGAACAGTAATTTCGGAAATTACAGTCTTTATTGAGTTCCAAAGACGTCGCGGGTTGGTTCGCTCAGAGTTAATCTTTTATTTCCAATACTCTGTTCTTTTGGAATTTATTTTACTCGTATACTGTTTTTGAGCAAGGCTCCACTCGTCTCTTGTAGTTACAGAAGAGTTTTTCCTATAGGTCCTCTCTAATTTCCGCATAAGTCTCTTCTGGTTTTGACATTCATCGTCAAACCAGCCGTCAGACTTTCGAACTTTCCGTGTTTTTGATGATGTCGGGGCATATTTATTTAACAGACATGAAAGTGTCTTATTATATGTCTTGACAAGTTCGGTAGGGGTCTTTGTTTTCCAAAAATTGGGTGTACATAAGAGAGAGGTCTGTAACTCTTCCAGAAAATCACTAAAGCTAAATTTACGCCATTCCCTTGATACAATTGTTGTATATGGTACTTTAGGCGGGTTAAAATCAATATCAGTGCAAACAAGCCGATGGTCTGACAGTCCTATATCACGAATATCTGCTGAAAGCGGTGGATCACTGTTCTTTGAAATTAGTACATCTAATGTACCACCAGCGTCATGAGTTGGGACGTCGACCCATTGGTGGCATCCAAAGCTGGCTAATAGATCTAAGAATTTAACAGTGTTTGGTGATGTCACGCGCTCGAGACGAATATTAATGTCGCCTGTAATAATGAGTGTGTCGGAGAGTCCGACTGAAACTTCCAAAAACTGTGAAAACTCATTATAAAATTCGACAGAGATTGGTTTCGATCCGGGCCTATAAAGGGTGCACAACACGAACGATGTTCCTGAAGAAGAAACCCTGCATCCAATATACTCAAACGTGTTAAATGTACCGAGAGCTACTTTGTTTAACCGTAATCCTGGTCGGGCTATTATCGCGACACCCCCGTGATTCACGTGTGAGATATTGTTTGATGGTAGGTCCCTACTAGGTCGGGCTTCTTCAAGAACCACACACCCTAAAGCTCGGAGTCTCTTAATTGAGTACGAATCACTGTTCTCGTGCCAAGTTTCTGTGACAGTAAGGATATGGAGTTTTTGGTCTCTGAAAATATCGTCCACCACCTCTAGTTTGTTGTTAAGGGATCGAGCATTCCAGGAACCAATCGCAAGCTGCCTGCTCCTATAGTTGGCATGTCGTTCTAATCTAATTTCATTTAAGTTGTTGTGGAATTTATCAGAATCGCGGAGGGCTTTAGAGGGTAGGTAATTCTGTTTGTCGATCGGTTAGACTACTTGAACATCCCGTACTGACGGAGAATTATTTTTATTTTTATTACCATTGTTATTATTAATAATTTTTGGAACGTATTGTTCCTCCCTGCATAAATATTTTGTTTTTTGTCCACCGCGACACCCCCTGTATCTAAATTTCACATACGGATCACGGACTGGATTGTATATGGTTTCATTTGCAGTCACCGAAGGGTTCAACACACTATCACTTTTAAAACTTAGGAGTGTAGCCCGATCACTTACAGCAGGAGTGTTTTCGGCCTGTGCTGCATCACAAAGTATTGTGTCATATTGTTCCTTTCTGATGCACAGTGTATGTTTTTGGTGAATAATATCCATAATTTGTCGAATGATGGTTGAGGAAGAGCAGTTCATTATTTCTGAGTCTTTGCGAGGGGATATTGAAGGGAATGAGTTGCAGTAGAGTAGGTGAATCAATAATACTATTTATAATTTTGAAGAAGCAAATGAGGTAATTTCTTTCCCGACGGACTTCCAAAGGAGAGAGGTTTAGAGTTAGTTCAATTTCATCATATAAGTATTTGCCTTTTTCTAATCCTAGCCTCCTAGCAATCCCTCTTAAGAACCGATTTTGAACAGATTCAATGCGTCGAATGTGGACAGCATAAAAAGGAGACCAGATAACACAAGCATATTCAAGATGGGGGCGAACCAAGGAGCAGTAAATAGTTCTAAGGGTATTTACGTTTTTGAAGTCCGAAGTGATTCTCGTTATGTTTTGAAGATATGTATATATATATTTGTTATATGTATATTTATTTATTTATGTTTTTTTTTTTTTATTATTGTACGACAGACAGGTAAGTACAATTATGGTACAATTTTATTAAAACTAACAATACATGTACATATTTTTTTTAAAACATGGTATAGTGATTTTAAACACATCTATATCCGCTGGTAGGGCATTTAGCAAGGTCAGACCTCTTGTCATGCTATGTTGGGCAATGACATCTGTCCGACCCTGCGGTATACCGAATAGGTCGTGGCTACGATTTCGACAGTATTTATCAGGAACGAATAAGCCACAGCATGACAGGAGATATGGGCAATCGATAAGGTTTTTTAGTAACTTTAATTCAAATACCACGAGTCCGGCATTACGCCTAGTCTCCAGGCTTTGGTAATTTGTCTCCTTTAGCAGTTCCACGTGATGCATGAATTTCGGATATATTCCGTATGATCGCATGTAAACATACCTTAGGAATTGTTGTTAAGATCTGTATGTTTTCATTGGTTCCATGATATTTCATCAAAATGAAAATTCAACACACCTCCAAAAAGTGATATAGAGTCATGAAAAGTGATGAAACAAAAACTATATAATAGTTACCTATGTAACCTATTTAACCTAGTTTTGGTTTCATCACTTTAAATGACTTTATATCACTTTTTTAAGGTGTGTTGAATTGTCATTTTGATGACATACCCGGTCACCGTTTTCATTTCCTACAACGCTTTTACAAGTCTCTGCAAATACATTGTATAAACGGTAAAATTATAACGACCTTAATCTGCAATGTTCTAAAATAATTGTACAAATTGAACTAATAAATACCGCAATAAAATTGTTCAAAATGAAACTTTTAATATCGCACTAAAATACATATTAATATTTTTTATGTATAATAATATAAAATTTTAAGAATTTAGTTGTAAAAAAATAAATATGAAAAATGCGAGATTCTGGCTTTTAGCTGTGAAAATCTCAAATCATATCTGACATCGTAAGTTACTTACTGTAATTTACAGCCAGTTATAAGTTCTGTCGTAAGAGGTATGAGTTTTTGACAGGTCCTATGTGGTTCCTAGCTAGGCAGTTTGCCTGTTCTAAGGAACCAAATGCTAGTGAAAATCCCAATGGAATTATGCTGTAAAAAAGTTTTGTTGTTATTACATCAGTGTTGTAATGTTTTATAATAAGCACAGACATAGGAATTAATAGACGAGAAGATAATGGCGAGGGGTAAAATCAACTGTTGAAGAACGAAGGGGGTTAAGCTGACTGTGATTCGTCAATAAACCAATCTGACAGTAAATAGGCATCTCGCATTATAATATAACCATTTACTTCTTAAAAGTAAAATCTGCTTTTGAATGAATAGACATTTTTATATGAGAGCGCAAATTACTCGCCACGTTATGAACAAATTTGCGAAGTCCAAATTCGGCAAAAAAATTCGGTTCTATTTTCAGAGTCGAATATTTCCTTTAAGTATTTAGTTAAGACACTTTTATAAATGTTCATAATTTACTTCCCAGCAACCAACCAGCTTTGTGTTTCGCGTCCAGACGTTTCTCGATGTGATAGCAGTAAATGTTTCTACAACTGATCCATATTATACGATGTGAATATGCTTAAAATAAAGTAAAATAATGCTTATATATGGAATGTAATACGACAATTAGGTTTATTCTCTTTTTCACATCTATTTTTACAAGTTTTCATAGCACAAGTCGACATGTTGCCGTGTTATTTCGTAAAATGAACCGATGATGCCTCGACCATAGTTCGCACAAGAATGATGACGTCACGTTTTCAAAATTCACTTGAGGCCATACGCGAGCACAGCCGGCTCCAATGGAACCGGTATGGGGAGTGGGGATAATACGCTTTTAATCACTAAAGGCAGTTCTACTAATATTCATATGTCTATAATAATAAGCCATATTCTCAAGCAGTAATTGCTTGGTTTTGGTTTACTTCGTATTGTACCCTTTTAAGCCCCGCATTCCCAATCTCCACCGATTTATAATATATTTCTCTTTACCTCTTTAAGTTTTTACGTTCCAAAAAAATATTTTATTTTTTCAAATACAAAAAAAAAAAAAAAAACTAACTAACCATCACGCCGTTTCCCCGCAGGGGTGCGCAGGGAGGACGGACCGCCAAACAACTCAGTCACACCACACACTCCTTGCCTCATTCACATTCATACATCGTCTCATACATACTCTTCTATTGTTCTGACTCTTGACATGGCCCGACTCAAGTATCTGATTCACTTGGTCGTGCCATGTCTTCCTCGGGCGTCCCCGACTTCTGCTACCATTCACATTTGCATCGTATATTCACTCCTTTCTTCGCTCATTCGCTCTACATGCCCAAACCATCTAAGCGTCCCTTGCTTGATCTGACTCATTACGCTTACATCAGCCTTGCACTCTTTGCGGATCTCCACATTCCTCACACGATCATACATGGTTTTACCACAAATACGCCTCAGGGATCTCATTTCAACAGCATTCAATCTACTTTCATCCTTTCTTTGCAAGTTCCATGCCTCACTTCCATACATCAGGGTAGGTACCAGCACTCCATTGTGGACTGCTATGGACAATTTTCTGTTAGCGCCAACAGCGTTCAGTCCTCGATTAACGGAATTACCTGCATTTCCCCTTCTTTCAATATCTCTGTCAGCCTTCCCATCTCTCTAGAACATACTTCCTAAATACACAAACTCATCCACCAGCTCCAAGTATTCCTCATACACAGCTATATTGCACACTGTTTTCGTACTCTCTCTTTCAAACACCATTACTTTAGACTTACTTACATTCATCATTAACTCATTCTTCATGCATTCTTCGTTCATTCTAGAAACGAGAGACTGTAGATCATCTATACTATTACTATAATATCTATATATTTGTAAATCCTATATGGTAATTATATGAAATTCCATCGAGAGAAAAAAAGATGATTAAAAACACGTTTTGTTCTATTTTTTAATATTTTATGGGTATGAAGAAATTAAGTGTATCTTTAAATGCAACTAAAACATTTATCGAGAAATTTTTGCTCTATTTCAAACGAGTCGTGTTTTATTATATATTTTCACTATGTTCGCATAATGAATGTAGTTTTTTTACTATTAGCGCACTGCATTCGATTTTACACATGTCATGTTAAAAAACATAACTTTCTAATATTCTTTTTTACATAACTATGAAAAATCCAATCAAAATGGTGGGACATGGCAAAAACGCAATGTCCAAAATTGGTCGAAAATGCCCGCATTAACGGACATTAAATACTATTTAGATTTGGAGAAATATTTATTCAAATTTTCACGCCTTTTTCTACTTTCCGGCGTCTTTAAATCCACATTTTTACAATCCAATCTTTAATTCCACAGTTCTACATTCCCCCGTTCCACAGTTTCAGTTTGCTTGCCATGGGTACAACAGAAACGCATGAATCACCTCGCTCACAAATCACGAACAAACATGGAAAGCGAAAAGCCCACGAATGTTCTCAGTAAATAAAGACGAGATTTATTTGGCTGTCAAGTGTTCCGCGTCGCTGACTTGGGCTGCCCTGCCTACTGCCTGGAGCAGGAGATGTAAGCTGCGGTCCGCGGTCTGAATCGGACCCGCATGCAATATCGTACTCATAATAATTAAAAAAATAATTTAATTACAAACAAAGAGAGACAAAACTTCACGAATAACAAACAACCTGACAATATTGTGTATACTGTTTTAACTCGGCCATTCGGCACTTCTATAGTCAGTAAATTTGTTTGTTATGTTGCGGTTCATGATGGTTTTTATAAATTGTATAGTTTACTCCGCAATTTAAATAAAATGGTGTAGAGAAAATATGGTTTTGTGTGTTTTACGTTATTATTTTGTGAAGCAGTAATCATGAAGTAAAATTATTTAGAATTATATCGATTATGTAGCAGAATAGTATGATGCTAACCTTAATTTTTTAATTATCAAAGTATGTTTTTTTAGCCTTCTTGTAACTAAGTGTCGCCATCTGCATGCAATTTAAATACAAGCGAGTATCGAATTGACGCGGTACTGATATTGTTAGGGCAATTAAAATAAAATTTCATCGAGTAAATCTAGTTTGTATGTTGAAGTTGATTAGACTAATAATTTATATTCTAACCTTGATGCAAACAACAAAACTCTTTTCTAACTTTTGACACCATTAATCATAGAATTCCTTTAAAGAAACATTCTAACATTGGAAATAAAGGTCAGATGCTTCTACAAAACTTCATACTAAACCGCCAACAATGCACTAACATTGTAGAATGCTGGAGCAATTTCGATCTAGTAAACATGGTGTCCCACAAACTACTGCTTTAGGGCCTCCACTCTTTCTAGTATGTATATAAATTACCTATTTAACATTGATTTATCTGGTAAAAGTTTCTCGTTTGCTGATGAAACTGCAATAAAGTTTCAACTAATAATCTTGAGTAAATCAGGGATGTTCATAATTCCATTAACAAATCAAAGTCATATCGGGAACTAGTCTTCTATCTGAGAGATATAATCATTTTTATTATTTCATCAAGTGGTTGAAATTTATAGTTTCGGTAGGTAGACCGGGTTAATAGTTAATTATTGCTGAATTTTTGATTTGTAAAAGATAATTTGAAACATACCTCTTTGGACCAGACCTTCACAAGTTATAAGAGGAAAATGTTACTATATATGTATATGTAAAATAAGAACTTAGTATCAGTATATCAAATGTATACCGCAATTGAACTGCTGCAATAGGTCACCCCAATTTGTGTTCTACGTATGGTGACTAAGGAGGGGTGCACGGGTTCATGGGATTAGGTTTGTCAAGATCTTGGCGGTGAATGTGTTCGCCCACCTAATGCGTGGCGGGTCGGATCGGGGGAGACTGATTAAGGGAGACCTGTTGTCGGACTCAACCCATCTCACTCATGGACATATTAACTCTCAGATTCCTACCCACTCTCCATATATTTTTCCTTCCCAGAATTTCCCAGATACCTAACATTCACTATCATATCACAAGATTATTTTCCTTTTGTTATATTTTTCACTCACCATCTAAGCGTTTCTTTCTTTGCCTTTTTCATTTCGCTTACGTATTTTTAGGTGTGCGCGACGTCTTCTGAACTAAAATATATTGTTGAATTGGTTTTAAGGTTTACTACTACATATTTAATATCACTCTGTTCCTCTTCCGTTTAAAATGTTAGATACCCCTGATTTAAAGTGCCTGTCCCCTTTCACGGATGGGGTTAACAATTATCAGCACTGGGTCCTGCAATAAGAATCGACCTGATACAAGTATAATTTGAACTAATTACTGAAGTTGTGTGGATACCCAAAACGCATTGAGCACCCCTAATTATTTTAACAACTGATATTTATAAAAATCCCATTAATATTCCGAAAGACGACGGCTACACAAAAACAAAACATAGATAACACGGTACAATACCCCAAAAATAAACCACTATAATAGTTTTGGACGTCAAATTTTCAAATCATGCAAATACAATATTATGTAGCATTTCTGTTAATCCCCGCCCTTGCCCCGAATGTTGTTTGAGGAAATGAACCAGTCTGAAGATGACCATGATAAATAGTTTAAATATATCAACAAAATGGAAATCCAAAACAAACTAAGAGTTTCAAAGTTTTATAGTTGGTAGGAGACGTCCGAGAAATACATGGCATGACCAAGTGAAACAAATAGTATTATAATACAATAATAGTGTTTCCATGTTTAAAATACACCCTGTTGACAGGTACAATATAATTCAATCTCAAAACTTTACGATAAACCATTCATAAGTCCCCGAGCAACGTCGGGTGTAAGTCAGTCAGATTCAAATGAAAGTTTCATTGTAACTTGTGACAGCCTGTACTACACCCCGATCCTACACTTGGGGTACATTCACTACCCCCATAAACCATCCTCAATCCTCAAGTGGGCCGCTAGATTAATACCTCTAATTAATAACCCGAAGCAGAAATTAGCTTCATTTTAATTTCTGCAATCATAATCGTTTCTAGCAGGTGTGACCATATTATATTAATTCATGGCGTGATTTGCAACATTCAAGTCAAATTGTTATATCTCTTGTTCTATGGCTCCAAATGGAATACGGTTTTCGGATTTATAAATATGAATTTGTCATCGGAATACGATTGTGAAAAAAATATCTGTCGAAGGGCAACTTGAATTTTTTATAGAGCCTACAGGGAAGGAACAAGGAAGTAGTCAGAATAAATATTAAATGTTATTTTTCTATAATTTTATTGATGGGGTTCGTGCAAAATAGTGCAATGCCACCCAAACGTGATTTAATGTTACACGATTTATGTATAAAATATATTATTTTGCATTTGGAAAGGACATATAAAAATAAATAAAAATTGTGTAGATTACCTTACCGCACATTAGTCACATTCCTCAATAACCTCGGAGCTTGTGGAACTATGGCATCTCCAACTGGATTAAGTGATGAGAGCGAAGGGAATAGAACATTAGTCATAACTGTCACAAAGACACAAAAAAGCGCCGCAGGCAAAATTTATTTCCGTGGTGGTCTTGTAGGTCGGAGAGCAAAAAAATAAATCAATTTTTAATTAGTTTTTTCTTAAGCGAAAATATTTTAATATTGTTAACAAAAAAAAGATAGTTACAAAATCAGTCGCTGATTTAGTCGCCGAGCAACATCACACAGTCGCATCCCTGATTGCAGTAGTGCCACCACTTGAGCGGCTCGTCAGCAGCGGTGTCCATTTTTTAAGGGGTTGTTTTCTAGCTTTAATTATTTTCATGTGTCCTCTTCAATGTTCGGATAGTGAATGAACTACATTTATAAATAAAACTCGGGTATGTTTATCCGAGACACTATCTTGGTTATAAACCAATTTCATTAGAAACTTTGTAAACATTTAAAAGAAATTAGCTGCCAAAAATATGGAAATAATTAGTTCTGAATTTGAAATATTCCAAATTTGATACCGACAAAGATGACGTTTAATAAATATGTCCACATGGTTGAGTGGTTTTAGACGCTTGTTCCGATGAGAAAAGAGATCCTGGCTTCAAAGTTTTCTTTTTTCTCTGTGTCTTATTGACTAACTAGTATTATCTTCTTCTTCAACGACCTTCATTAGACTAAACTACTCAAGCGATTGATGTCATTTATATATATATATATATATATATATATATATATATATATATATATATATATATATATATATAATTTACCATATTATTTAATTATTACCATTCATAAAAATATTAATGCGCAGACATATAAAACTTCTCATTCCCCAAGATTTCACCGTTAATCCTATATTTTTAGGTTCCATAAATTTGACACATTTATGGAACTTAAACCTAATTGTGTCATCTGTTAAAGAGTACTTGGAGTCCCGTACTCGAAAAATTAGTAGCGTTTATGAAATGAAACTTTTTTTTTTTTTTTACAGTAATACCGCACAAGAGTCCCAACTGCTCCCGTCTGGAGCCAGTGAGACTATTGCATCCCCAATTGGGGTATGTTGTGAGGCTGAGGGTATTGGGGAGGGTAGGGAGATGGGGAAGAGGAAGGTGGGGAAGTACCTGGCTATTCAGATCTAGTCACTAAACACGGCTAAAACCATTTGGAGCAACGTTTCAATTCTGAATGGTGGTCTTACACCAGGGCGATACTGGTAGTATCTTCCACTCTGGAACGTGCCGCAAATATACTATATATTATTTTAATTAATTAATTGTGAAATAACACAAATTAATCAAATAAAATTTATTTGCGCACGCCGGGTTCGAACCCGCGACCTTCGGATCTGTAGTCAAAAGCGTATACC
Source organism: Hesperophylax magnus (assembly GCA_026573805.1). NCBI lineage: Eukaryota > Metazoa > Arthropoda > Insecta > Trichoptera > Limnephilidae > Hesperophylax > Hesperophylax magnus. The sequence goes on along the minus strand of JAIUSX010000149.1, from coordinate 1,999,972 downwards.
ACTAGACCATGCCTAATGAGCGATCGTTAAATGTACTTTCAATGGATATCAATATTGTTAGATTGCGTTAGAAACTTACGCTTGAAACTCTACTAGAGTGCTAATATTACAAAAAAATATTTGATTTTTTTAGAATATTCGATGTTACGTATGAAGATTTTCAGGAAATCCGTGCGGCGCTCTTCCAAACTGAAATTTCCTGAAAATCTTCATACAAAAATCGAATTTTCGAAAACTTCATTAATCGTTTTCAGCTACAACAACATCAATAATGCCATTTTTGTATTATTAGCACTCCAGTACACCCAAAAGACACGAGCCGCCACTGCTTGAAACTTATTTTCAAAGATGTGCGATTTTTGTGACACCGAGTGTATTACTTTCAGTTTGACATTCAAATAAAAAAATTAAAGTATTTATGAGAAACTTTTAAATGCAAGGATTTATTTGTTTTATTTTAAATTTGATTCAGAAAAATATAAGTAACGAATTAGGCCAAATAAAATAATAGTATATTGGATATTTGCACAAAGATGTTTAATTAATGATATATTAAATAATACTTCCATTACGGCACAGTTAACATTTAACGTTTCTGACTAGATAGTGCCTGTTTTCTAAGAAACTAATCATGGCAGTAATTTTTGTTGTTTTATACGTAATATCAAATTGTAAATATCGCTTGCTTTTCTCTACTTCTAAAACTGTTTTAAACATTTTTTTTCATAATAGAAAAGAATAATATAACAAGTTTTATGAGGACGTGTCAGTTAATGACGGATATAGCACAACGCGACTCTGCTGCTTTTGACGTTTCTTGACAATATAATACAGCACTATGTAGCCCGTGTGGATAACCTAGTTTCTTTTTATAACTGTTTTCGTGACATTAATAAATATAACTTTTCAAAAATGGTCTGATTAGTCCAGCTACCTAATTTCCCATAGGAAATCGAGCGCGGAAAATTCGATAACTAAATCAAAAACACGAATTTTCGATAAGTGAACCATGTCAAAGCTTCTCGCCTGGCTGTTACCTGTAGGCAGGGGTGACAGGCTTCAACAGTGGCGTTACTATAAAGGACATCGCCCCATTAAATACTATTCAAATTTCACTTTTAAGTAAACTTCAATAACATCGTATCATAATCTATGCACTGGCATAAGTATTAATAATACCTTTTTAATTTATTTCAAGCTTTCTGGATTAAGGCGAAGCTTAATGCTAAATCACTATTTTGATTAATCTTTATAACCAATTGGTGTACATTATGAATACCAAAAAGTATGCTGTAGATAAATTGAAGGTTTTTCTATTGTTTCACTTGAGTAGAATACAAATAAAAAAATAAATTACGCAATAAAAAATATAAATGTAAACTACTAAAAAAAGTATTTTTTCAATAGAAATGTATGAACGGTAAAGGAAACGACTTTAAAAAATACGCTATTATAGCTGAGATAATCTGTGACAGTTTCACTTGTTTAATTTTTTTGCTTTCTTATAAAATTATTCGAATAATAAATAAAAACCAGTTTTGTGCTTGAAATCGAACGTGTCTAGACTCCGTTTGTCAAGCGATTTTAATGCCTATTACCTACAATATAGGACAGGACATTGGCACCATAGGTGAATTGGAGTCTCTTCATCCTCTTCACATTTCCTGCATCTGTTGGTGTTTTCCACTCCCAACATCTGCATGTGTCTCCTGAGATGGCAGTGTCCCTTTAGTAGTCCTACCAGTTCCCTCAGCGAGTTTCTGTCGATATTGCATGATCTATACTCACATCCCATGAGTATATTTATTTAAGTATTTTGTGAGCCTTTAAGTGCGTTGACTGTGTTATATATATATATATATATATATATATATATATCTGTCTATGTATTTTATTCCTTTGTATTGTAGACACTTGAAATGTTATTCTTTTAAATTTTTTTTCTATACTTTGGTTTCTCATTATAAGTTTGCTTCGGTGTTTAATATTGTGAAATTGACCTGACTACTTTGGCATTTAAAAAAAACTTCCAACGAACCCTGGAATTTAATAAACCATCATTTTCTGTAGTATTCATCGATATTGGTCAGAACACTGTAAAACACGTAGCGTTTAGGTTAGGTTAGGTTAGGTTGGGTTATTCTTTCGTTTCGATAATAAAAAAAAACTTATTTAACTTTAGGCAGAAAAGACGTGTGCTGGAGCTCCAACATCTCTTGAACGGTGTACGATAATCATGATCAGAAAATTAAACTTTGCTTTCTACACATTTGAACGTTTTCCATGTTTTTAATTAAATTGATGTGTATTATAAAATATCAACGTAGCTGCCATTTAAAAAAAATGGGCAAGTAAAAACACCGTAACGCCAATGAATTCCCCCAGTGGGGAAAGTGCGTAAATTTTTTCCTCAGCCTTGCAACATTTGATGTGTTCCAATTGCCAATTTGAATGCGGAACGGAATCATTCACTAGGAACTGAGAGCAAATTTTCCAAATTCCACGCACGACTGTTCTATTTTTAAATATTTTATTATTATTGCCAGAAATTCGAACATTTCCTGAATTCGAACTTCCAAATTTGAATATAACGGACTGCCGCTGTTTTACTGTGATAACTCAAAATAAATACAAGTACCTGGACATATTTTATACACAAAATATTATAAACGTATTTTCAGATAAACATTAAATAGATGTTATATATGAAGGCCTCGGGTTCGCGCGTCAAACGTTCAAATCTCGGCGTGCGCAAGTAAATTTTATCTGACGAATTTGTAATATTTAGTTATTAAAAGTTATATTTCATTTTATTATTTTATTTATTGGACAATTTTTATAGCGCCGCTTTTGTGAGATATCACCTCAGGGGCGCTTTACAGTTGATGCAGGTAGTACAAAAAAAAAGAATTACAAAAATTAAGTGAAGTTAAGTTAAGTAAAATGAAGTACAGGAACGGGCGACACGAAGATAAAAGATGGAGACTCTTCAGCAAGAATCCTAGGTGGTGAAGAAACTGGACCAGCTGCTGCAGCGATAGAGTGCACCGCGTCCACCAACAGTGCCAGCACGAGGTTCGTCATCCGTCCAGGTATTTGTCTGCTGCAAATAAAGCGCTGACACAATATCCTTACATATATATCAGACCTTGGCAGCACCGCTGTGACGTTAGACGCAGCTAGAAGATGGAGACTCTGCAGTAAGAACCCTAGGTGGTGAAGAAACTGGACCAGCTGCTGCAGCGAAAGAGTGCACCGCGTCCACCAACAGTGCCAGCACGAGGTTCGTCATCCGTCCAGGTATTTGTCTGCTGCAAATAAAGCGCTGACACAATATCCTTACATATATATCAGACCTTGGCAGCACCGCTGTGACGTTAGACGCAGCTAGAAGATGGAGACTCTGCAGTAAGAACCCTAGGTGGTGAAGAAACTGGACCAGCTGCTGCAGCGAAAGAGTGCACCGCGTCCACCAACAGTGCCAGCACGAGGTTCGTCATCCGTCCAGGTATTTGTCTGCTGCAAATAAAGCGCTGACACAATATCCTTACATATATATCAGACCTTGGCAGCACCGCTGTGACGTTAGACGCAGCTAGAAGATGGAGACTCTGCAGTAAGAACCCTAGGTGGTGAAGAAACTGGACCAGCTGCTGCAGCGAAAGAGTGCACCGCGTCCACCAACAGTGCCAGCACGAGGTTCGTCATCCGTCCAGGTATTTGTCTGCTGCAAATAAAGCGCTGACACAATATCCTTACATATATATCAGACCTTGGCAGCACCGCTGTGACGTTAGACGCAGCTAGAAGATGGAGACTCTGCAGTAAGAACCCTAGGTGGTGAAGAAACTGGACCAGCTGCTGCAACGAGAGAGTCCATGGTACTATACCATACTATACATGTGTAAAAGACCAGCATTCAGAATTAAAACGTTGCTTGAAATGGGTTTTTAAGTGTTTGGTGACCAGATCTGAATAGCCAGGTACTCACTCACCTCCCTCTTCCCCTCTAAACCACCTTCAGCTTCACAACGTACACCGATTATGTATCATAGTCTCCCTGGCTCCAGACGGTTGGGACAGTTGTGCACTATTAAGTGTATATTCTTGGAGTCAACTCAAATAATACGCCGCGTAAAAATAAAATATTGTTATTTTTTATGCGAATATCGCATAAGAGTCCCAACAGCTCCCTATGGCATTCCCAATTGGGAATTTTGTGCTACTGAAGCGTTTGGAGAAAGGAAAAGAGAAGGTTTTGAAGAACTTGGTTATTTAGATCTTTTCACAAAATACGTCTAAAGCCGTTTTAAGGCCTTGTATTAACCGTTAAAAGATGATTAAAAAACGAGATATGTAAATACGAATGTTAGAGGGAGCGCGCTTATATTTAAAAAAAACGGTAATAATTAAGCGAAAATGGTGAAAATATTTAATAACACACGACTCGTTTGAAATAGGGCAAAAATCTTGTTATGATGCGGTTCTAGTTCATATTCTTTTTCTATAATTATTAATACTTTTTCCATGTAGTACTGCATCATGACATCTCCACCCGTCTCAATGTTTATAAAGTAGGAACTGGCCTAGTATTGTTGAGTGCAACTTCTAGTTTTTGTCTATTGATTTTAGGACGACATCTGGGTGAGTTCCGGGAGAACTCACTTCCTTGCTTGCGGAGAAATCAGATGGTGGGCCCTGATTTCTCGGCAGTCGACAGTCACAGTTTTTTCGGAGTGAAATTGTTTGGGAATGGTTTCCCTTTAATCGGAAAGGCGAAGAATAATTTTATACGCGGAGATTGTATAATATTATCGTATAAATGTGTAAATACGTTCCATAGTGGAATTTTAGTTCCGTGGCTCGTTTGAGTATTGTAACCACGCGGGATCATGAATCGCGAACGGAGTCAGTCGTGTTATCGGGTGTAATCTGCCTTAAATCCGGCCCATCCTTTATTGGACGAAGAAGCCAGTGGCTTAAAATGTTGTGCCCTGTTCCCGGATACATAAGGATAGTATTCTGTGTCGCGGCACTACGCCGACCGCATGTTCACCAGGGCTGTGGGGTGGCCTATTTTTTCTGATGGAGCTCCTTATATAAAGGGAATCCTCCCCTGGATACACGGACGCGGCCGCGGGCACCTGATACCTCTTCCTCTGTCGCCAGAATACACAGTTTCCTGCCACGGTCAGTCGCCAGGAGGCGGAACTGACTCTTCCTCTTGCTCCGGCTGGAGCTCAGCCTGAGGAGGTGCCGCTACAGCTCGAGTCGGATGTTTCCTAGTTAGCTAGATAGATAAAGTGTGGTCGGAATCTTGGGGGTAAGATTATATCTAACTGTTATTATGTTGTTTTCGTTGTAAATCATACGGTAGAGTGTGTGGACTTATATTGTATTTGAAATAATATACATTCATGTTACTCTAAATCTTCTTTCTTTGACTCTAAAGAACCTACACATTGTAATCTGACACATGTTCTGGTTTCGTACCCAACCCCCTGAGAACCCTGGGATCACAAACATTCTTGTGGGTAACTAACCCTCAAGAATTGGCGCTACCAGTACAGGATAAAGTTTGTGATTCCAAATTTATTAACATAACCTAAAATGTCTGGTGAGTATTGTAGGCTACACGTAGCAAGTTTTCCATAGCAACTACTCTACGTAGCAATCTCTCTAAAAATGCTTTAGTTGCTTAAATATGTTAAAGATATATTAAATGCACTTACATCTATTAAAGACCTTAGTGTCTCTCTTGATAGCAAGCTTTCTTTTCGGGATCAAATAACTGCAATCGTTAATAAATCCCTCAAACTACTTGGTTTCATCACTAGAATCACTTCGGACTTCAAAAACGTAAATACCCTTAGAACTCTTTACTGCTCCTTGGTTGGCCCCCATCTTGAATATGCTTGTGTTATCTGGTCTCCTTTTTATGCTGTCTACATTCAACGCATTGAATCTGTTCAACATCGGTTCAAGAGGGATTGCTAGGAGGCCAGGATTAGGAAAAGGCGAATACTCATATGATGAAATTGAACTAACTCTAAACCTCTCTCCTTTGGAAGTCCGTCGGGAAAGAAATTACCTCATTTGCTTCTTCAAAATTATAAATTTAATGGTATTCTTGATTCACCTACTCTACTGCAACTCATTCCCTTCAATATCACCTCGCACAGACTCAGAAATAATGAACTGCTCTTCCTCAACCATCATTCGACAAATTATGGATATTATTCACCATTGTCCAGAATGTGTAGACTGGTCAACTCAAGTCAAAACCTTAACTTTTTTGGGATAAGTCTGAATGATTTTTGCCAGTCGCTAAACAAGTGACGGAATATTATAAGTGTCCCGTGGTCCTGACCCACGGCGTAGTCTTGACTTGATTCGACTTGTCACTTTATTTTCTTATATTATATCTGCCTTATGTCTTTGCTTTTATGTACCTTTGTCTAATCCTGTATTTTTCACTTTACTGTATTCGTGTTATTATTTTGTAATTTGGACGATGTTCGTTAATAAATAAATAAATAAAGATACAGTGTGATTTTTTTTATGTCTATAACATACTTAATACCAGAAAAAAACGTGGTTTTAATAATTTTCTGTTACTTACTTTGCGATTTTTTTCTATCGAGGGAATTTTATATAATTAATGTTTGGCATAACAAATGTACAGATATTATCTTCAAAAATAACATATTATAATCTTTTTGAACTTAAAAACTTAAGATTTAACCAGAAACTTGTTATAAATCTGTAGTAATTGGGTAAGCAATGCACGACGTTTTGGATATGATTTACGGTCTTTCAGCAGGGCGATACTGAGAGTATTCAACATTCGAACGGTATGACAGTCTAGTTGTAGGAGTGCCATTTATGCGACAGAATCATTTTATTGGTTTTAATAATTTATTGGAATCATTTTGAAAAAAAGTTTTTGGGTGTATTTAGTTCCTAGAAGATTTTCGAAAGGTTATTGAAGGTAACATTATATGTTACTGAAACTAAAGTTATCGTGAATCAACTTACAAAACTGACAGTAAAGTTTTTGGATAAAATACTAATATTATTTTGGAAATTGGAAATCTTCGTAACTATAATAATAATTTTTGATTTTAATAATTTTTTTTTTCTCTCCGAAAAATATCAATTGGTATCGCCTATTCAATACGATATTGAAGAAAAACGTCACATTTTAATTATATTTTTATTTTTATGTGGAACTGCCCAAGACTCCCAAATGCTTCCAACCGTCAGGATTAGTTACACTATGGCATCTCCAATAGGAGTATGTTGCGAGGCTGAAAGTAATGTGGAGGGGAAGGAGATAGAAAAGAGAAAGGTCAGGAAGTACTTAAGTAAGGCTCTCGACTAGCAAGCCGAAGATACTATATTGTATGTTTGCGGGACGTTCCAGAGTGGAAGATACTACCAGTATCGCCCTGGTGTGAGACCACCATTCAAAGTTCTAACGTTGCTTGAAATAGCTAGAGCCGCGTTTGGTGACCATATCAGAATAGCCAGTACTTCCCCACCTTCCTCTTACCTATCTCTCTCCTCTCCGAAATACTTTCAGCCCCACAACATACACCGATTGGGGATGCCATAGTCTCATTGGCTCCAGACGATTGATAGTAGTTGGGAATCTTATGCGGTATTCAAATTAATAAACAAATATTCATATCTGGTCACCAAAAACGGCCAAAGACATGTCATGCAACATATCAATTCCAAGTGATGGCCTCTTAGGCCAGGGTGATGCTGGTGTTATCTTCCACTCTGGAACGTGTCGCTAGTAAATATATATATTGAGTAATTTATGAAATAACCTAAATAAAATTTAGTTTCACACGCCAGGACTTAATCCCGCGACCTCCAGCTTGCTAGTCGAGAGCCTCTACCACGGAGGCCGTATGGTTAGTTTGTGCGGTAGGGAATTAAGACAAGATCCCCAAAAATTTACTCTTCGCTTCCAAAGAATCAGTCGTAACTTTGCAACGAAAAGGGTTAAATGAGTTATTCGTGCGTTGTCGTGTGTTCCTTGAGGTGCTCTAGAAAGAAAATTATGCCAAGGGACGAACAAAAGACGTTTACACGTAAAAAGTGATGGTGGTGTGGGAATGCTACCAACCCATTTTTTATAAGATCTTTTCTTTGTTATCTGGTCAGGGAACAATTCAGTATTTAAATATATAATATAAAATGATTTGAGTTTCCAATTTCCGATCCCATTTATTGAATAACCAACATTTCTGCCATGTCACCCCAAGTGCAGTAGTAGGGGTGCCCGGGTTCATTGGGCGAGGTTTGTCCAGGTCTTGGCGCCAGATCGGAAGGCAATGGTTGAGGAAGATGCTTTGAACTCTCTAACAGGACTCTAACATAGCCTTCGCTATGCACCGCAATGGGAGAAAATTTGTGAGATTCTTCTACCTGAGGGAGTATGGCTACTACCCGTGGCTCTATTCTACTGACTTGCTCTTGGGCATGCTCGGTATGAACCATCTAAGGTCAGAAGAGATGTACATATGGTATCACACTTCTTCAAACCGATTCGTGGATGGTTTGAAAATCAGACTATCATGGAGAGTATTAGTCTCTATGTTCCTGATGGTTATCTCCGTCACCGACAACATAGACTGTTTTATCTCCCGGCCTGCAAGACTAACTTGCCAATGGCCATGCCGGTGGGGAGAGCAGTCTTGCTGTTGAACAGAATCAATTCGGATATCAATACATTTGGCAACGGTAAAACTACCTTTAAAAGGCAAGCTCTATTGATGCTGGCAAATTTAATACACCGCTTATTTATTTTGTAATACCATTTTAAAAATGGACTTAAAATGAATTAAAGTGAAATTATGTAATGTTTTTAAAGGAATAAACAAATTGAATTGAATTGAATTAAGAATATGATTCAAACGTCTATCACTCCTGGACACGCCAACCCCCAGATTTCTACTCAGCCCTCATACCTATTTCCTTCCCAGAACTTCCTCTCCTTTATTTCCTTGAAAATAACCTTAACACAGCTTCCCCGAAGATGACCCAGGCCATTATTTTTCTCAAAGCCTTATGTGTAGAGCTAATGAAAAATATATATTTACAATAAAAACACATTAATTTGTTTTTGGCCACTATAGTTTTATTTTCACTCTACCGGTTTCGGAAGAACCCTTCCTTCGTCAGGAGAATATTAAAAACTGTTAAAAACTCAGTTTTTAATATTCTTCTGACGAAGGAAGGGTTCTTCCGAAACCGGTAGAGTGAAAATAAAACTATAGTGGTCAAAAACAAATTTATGTGTTTTTATTGTAAATTATGATGAGCCACAAAGTGAATGCTTTTTACAATTAAAAATATATATATCTGGCACACCTAATACACCCTTTCTCAGTTTATTTCGTCAGTTTTGGTTGTTGTTACCAACAAAGGATTATAACAATATCTCTACAGTACAATCCATAATTAAAACTGAGCTACGCATAATTAAATGTTATTTCCACTTGAAATCCAATAGCACAGTGTCGACCGCCGTTTTGAATAGATAGTTTGACGTTTAGGAAGTGACAGACTGTTGCCATCTACCGGGCGTTTCAGAAGCGTCTTTTACAAGCTGTAAAATATTTAACCGGCAGGCAGAGGGAATAGTCCGCAACACAACACATGCATGTCTTGACACACGCTACTTCACTTTCCCGCATCGTCTTATGAGACGTACTCTTCTCATGTCTATGGTACTATTCCATTTTTCTGATTCATGACAATTTACAGACATAATTAACCTATCAACATACAAAAATCATTTCTGGCATAGGTCACCTCAAGTAATTCGTTACGTTTGGGGATTTAGTGGTGGTGTCTGGGTTCATCGGGTGAGGTGTGTTCGGGATGCGCCTGCCCGCCAGCTGTCAGAGGTTGGTTTGATTGGCTTGAGTCCGGGAGATTCTTTGATCTCTCCAACTGGTCTCTCGACCCATCGTCTTGCGGCGCAGTGCGAGGGATATACTCGTATGTCCATCACTCTTGGGTACACTTATCCCTAGATTTTTCCACCCCTCATACCTTTTCCAGAGAACTTTCTCTCCTTCATTTCCTTAAAAAAGATCCTCCCCACAGTATCCCAGGGCCTTCTGCGTGAAGTAAATGTGAAAAGTGTTACGTCCATATTGAACTGCCCTCGTAAATCCTTCAGTAAATTGAATTAACATTCAATACGATGCTATGTGTCTTTTCCATTAAGAGGGTGTTTCAAAGCTTCTCAAGTGAATTAAATGAAATTGCAAACTTACGAAAATACCGCGGAATTTTCAGAACGTCAGAGCTCAGCAGTTGAGGTTTTTTGACCAAGTAAAAGGTAAAGAGGTTTTCCATTAAAAATATTAATTTATTATAAAATATAATATTAATTTGATGTGGGCGAATATGAACGAATCGTTTCTCCAACTCGGTCTTTCGTAAAGTAACATGGACGTGGAAAAATCTATCTACGAGTACTAAAATTTAACTCAAAAGTTCAAACCAGACCTCCCACAACCTCTTCCTTAACCCGCTTCACAATGTTGTACAACCTGTTGGCATTGTAGCCACACACACAAGGTTGCTTTGTACGATGTACGACAATAAAATTAATTATTATTATTATCAACTAGTGAACCCCGCAATGCTTCGCTATTACTAATGTTTTTTTTTCAGACGTCTCCGACTTCTTCCGCCATCCACTTCTGTATACCACAAAGTGACTGTTAAAATGCTTCATTACATCGACTTTAATTCGACTACGTATCTTATTCCGATGCAGATATATTGCGTTAAATATTCCTCGGGCGTCCCTGACTTTTTCTACCATTAAAACTTATTTTAACACTGTCTAAATACTTCTGGTAATAAAAAGAACAAACGTTGAAATTTTCAGCGATATCGGTAGGCTACTCTTCGAGTTTTGCGAGCGCAAACATACGCTTTTAATTATTTACTTTGTTCTGAAACAGTCTGTACAAATAATATTCAAATTTGAATAACTTCCTTTCGATATAATGTAGTGTTGCCACGGTGCGATAATATTATAATTTATCTCACGTTCACCTGGCAACATTAATTATTCATTATTCTAAACAGTTTATAATTATGAAGGACACCTTTGACCTCTGATAGTGGATTAAGTTGAACGTATATTTTGTAAATAAATAGCACACGTGATGAAAATATTCAATTTTACCTGATCAAGGATTGATTTGTTAGTTTTGGGGGTTTGAATTGTTGGTTGAATTTTTGATTTGTTTGATCGTTATAAAAGTACGTCTTAAACTTGTAAACTTTTAAATGCAAAGAGAAAGCTTTGTTTGTCTTAAGCTTGTCAACTTTTAAATACTTACGTTGAAAAAGCTTTATTTTCTCAAACTAGTAAACCTTTAAAAACAAAGAGAAAGCTTTGTTCGCCCTTAATTTATTTGTTAACTATTAAATGCAAAGAGAATGGGGACTGCTCCGCTTCTTTGGACAATTTTTTGGTAGCGCCAACCGCGTTAATATATTATTATTTTTTTCAATGTTCTAAACAAAAAACTGTCGTAAATAATGTTTTTCATTGACGAATTGATACAGAATGATCAATATTGATGGTAATATTGACATTTCGCTCTCCATGGAATTAGAAATTAAAAATGAAACTTGCTGATAGAAAATATTGCTAATTTATTAAATGTCTGGTCAAATTGTTGCCTTTAACGAATGAATTGACAGGTTTCCTTACAAACTGTGGGTGAGAAATGATTATGTTATTAAAATTATAAGTATAAGAGCAGCTGCATTAACAAATGTTCTGAATGTACTGATAGTTTATTAGGAAATGGTGTGCCATCACGTTATAACAGGATTTTAATAAATCAGTCATACTCATTTTTCTTCATTTACTAACCTAAAATTTGAATGATGCCACAGCTCACCATCATGACTTCGGTTAAACAAAGTATTCTGTGCGATTTTTTTTTTTTTTTTTGTTTTTATAGTGAATACCTCACAAGAGTCCCAACTGCTCCCGTCTGGAGCCAGTGAGACTATGGCATCCCCAATTGGGGGATGTTGTGAGGCTGAAGGTAAGTGGGGAAGGGAAAGAGGAAGGTGGGGAAGTACCTGGCTATTCAGATCTAGTCACTAAACACGGCTAAAGCCATTTGGAGCAACGTTTCAATTCTGAATGGTGGTCTTACACCAGGGCGATACTGGTAGTATCTTCCACTCTGGAATTAAAAATAGAAAAAACTTCCACTCTGGATTTAAAAATAGAAAAAAAAAACATTCTGTATATATCAAACAAATTAGTAAATAAAATAATTCATTCAACCACTAAAAAAACATGACATGAACTCACTTTTTATCTGAAGATTTCTGTTATAAAAGTGCATTTAAAAATGCACTTTATGTTTGCTATGAAAGGGTTTTGATTTCAGTCACGTTCGGTCCACCGTACCCACTGATCAGGTAATTTCTAGAAGTGTGATTTGTACCGCTTTGAAATAGAACTGAAATGCTTGGAGTAAGTATATAAGACCGGTTCAAGTATCTGGGCTTTCAGATACTTGAACCGGTCTTGTTGGTTAACAGATTCTTCAATAGTAACCAGCTGATATCCTTATATAAATCTCACATGTGCCCAGCATTTGAATTTGGGAGCCACCTCTGGACTGGACCCCCCCAATACTTGATAAATGTACTTGTTTCTATGCACATAAGGGCGTTCTGCCTGATTGACAATCTATTCTAAACAGACCGATTGCCATCTCTAACGCACAGAAGCAATGTGGGTATGCTGAGTCTGTTATACAGGTATTTTAATGGAGCCTGTAACTCAACGTACACGAGCCGAACACCCTTTCACAGTTGATGTTGTTTCATGGGAATGGGCTGCTTCTTTAACTCTATGGAACGCTATGTGGAACGAGCTACTGGCATTTATTTTTCCTTCTTCATATGATCCGGGTCTCTTCAAGACCCGCATTAATAAATCCCTTCGTACAGCCACTACCTCAACCCGCCTCACAACACTTCCCAACCCATGCTGACATAGCTCCCCTGCTTTCACACTGTACAGACAAGGGCGCTCTGGACAACTCAATTTGATTGGTTGCACCGTTGTGTGTCAAACATTGTTTGTCAAGTATTGGGTACAGACAACGCGATAGTTGGTTATTTTCGTCAGTTGTTCCTCCGGGAAACAGCATGCATCCTACAAAAAAAAACAATCATTTGCGATCTCTGTATTGACATATAGTGACAAACAAACTTTGTCTTTTTCATGTCGTATTAAATATAGCAATCTGTGGCAAGAAGCTACTACTAGTAAGTTCTAGAACATCGATATGTGCAACGCGCATCGCATTGGAACCTACAAGATGTGAGAAAGCGTGCCGAGCTACTTGTGGCTGGGAAGATTCTCGATTCTACCAGGCGCAAGTGTTCCCTGTGTAAATCCGCGCTACGTCGCGGTACCAAGTCAGTCTTTAGCACTCAGTCGGTCAGTCCAATTCAAGCGTCCAGCTGCAACTGCGGTCCACCAGGTCCATTGTATATTCGGCTTTTTTACTTCAGACTTCAGCTTCAGGAAGACCCATTGTCTTCACCAGTGCTGAACATAACCTACAAGTCCAGTCTCCGCCCGCAATGACATAGAGCCACCGACTTCGTAGCTACGAAAACTCCACTGCCGTTCTTTGATGTTGATATTTACACTGACTCGATCAACACTGTGATACCATACCACATCTTACATTTGTTTGACCTTACCATTCCCCAAAAATCTAGTTGTTTTTTTTTTTCAACCGTATTGCATAGTTGTCACGTCATGTAAATGATCTCCGCCTACACTAGCGCTATGTGCTTCGAGCATCTCAAATCATTAATTGTCTACTCAAAAATAATTTAATTATTATTACTTACCATCCAGCAGAAGTAAGGGAAGATTAAGTCTACTTCGGGCATAAGCATTTGTCACCAATACGTTTCTATGGGAAAATCTATTCATTGAGTTTAGTCGGCCGTAGCGTGATAGTGGAATATAACGGTCCGGAACTGGGTTCCTGCCGGAGCGCAGTTCCGGGGAGTGAACGGGAACGAGAATTGCTGACGGGCCGGAACGATGTCGCAACACTGATTGAATGAACACGGAACATGTGACCTGAGCACAGAGGCATATTGGGAATACCTAAATTATAACTTTTTAAAAATTTTCTTCTTGAATAATTTATTTATAAAATATGATTTGATAATGTGAGCCTCACTAGGTGCTTTAGCCGTGCTGAGGCCCCCATTTTAAAATTTGATGTCACAAATTTTGCTGCTAAATAAAAATGTATAAAAAATTAAACGTAAGGCAGTTATAAAACATAAACAATATGTATATAATTGTTGGACCGGTTATGTAAATCGTATTTAAATAACAGAATGCAATATGTCAGCTTAGATAACAAAAACAGTCAACACAATAATATAAATTATGGTGTACCTCAAGGATCCATATAAGGGCCTCTCTTGTTTCAAATATATATTAACGATATCTGTCAGTTAAACTTAAATGGGGAAATTTTTTTATACGCGGATGATACTGCTATATTTTACTTTGGTAAAAACTTAGAAAACTTACTTGAAAAAGCCCAACTGGATCTTAATAAATTAAATAACTGGCTAATTAAAAATATATTAACTATTAACACTAAAATAACAAATTACATGATCTTAAGTTCACAAAAAAGAAAAACGCCGTCTCATAAACCTTTGTAAATAGAAGGAAAAAACCTACAAATTTCAGATAGTGAAAAATACCTGGGACTTCATATCGATAAACACTTATCTTTTAAACACCACATACAAAAAGTAAAAGAAAAAATTATCCCACTAATTGGTGTATTTGGTAGAATAGCCCATCTTCTACCAATACAAGTAAAGAGGGGATTATACTTTAGTTTAATTCAATCCCACCTAAATTATCTCATAGAAATATGGGGAAACACAAACATCACATATCTAAACGAAATTCAAATAATACAAAACAAAGTTATAAAAAAAATTTTTAACTATAGACCAGATACCCCCACCAAAAGAGTATACCAAGATACTAACTTACTTAAAATTAGAAAACTGTACGAATACAACATATGCCTATTAATTCACAAAATCCAAAATGGCCTCATGCACACAAATACTTCATTTATGAAAACATCACAAGTACATGACCACCACACAAGACAACACAATAAATTATACACAAATTCAGCAAAGACAGAGTGTGGTAAAAGAAACATAGGCCATGAGGGTGTACACATATATAATCTCCTTCCTGATAGCCTGACAACCGTAAATAGAATAAATATATTTAAGAAAAAACTGTTTGCCCTCAAGATCAATGAGCAAAACCAAAATGCTTTTACTTAAGAAAAATATGTTACTTAGGTAGTAAACCATAATTATTTATATAAATATTATTTTTGTTTTTAATCAATGTACACTTAAGTTAACAAAGCGAAATATGTATTTCTTTTAACTTAATAAATAACTAAAAAAAAAAAAAAAAAAAATGTATAATATGCGTACTATGTGCCTATATATATATAAATATTTTTTTAAGATGAATTTATTCAGTAATAAAGCATTTTATGTGCAATAATCCATATATTAATTGTGTTTGAGAAATAATGTATATTTTTTACCTTATTTTTCGTGTCGAGTGTCAGATTGGTTTTTTACTGCCTGGTATTTATGGTGTGATAATTGCAAAATAACTTTGTGGCATCATTTTAATTTCAATGAAAATAACAAACTTTGTGTAAGCTATTATTTTTAATAAAAATTATACTTGTTTTAGAATCAAAGGTTTCTTTTTTCAGGAAACATCGATTTGGAAGGCCCCGGGAATCATTAATTGCATAATAAACACCTGTGCCATGGGTCATCAAGTGTTTTCCATTAGTAACTTAACAGGGGTGCCCGGATTCATGGAGTGAGGATTATCTTGGTCTTGGCTACAATTAAAATTACTGAAAACGAAAAATATATTAAAAAAACACATTTATTTTACTAGAAAAATGATTTCAAAAGTAATTGTTACCTCCATTTTTTTCATTTTATATAAAAAAATAATTTAGAAACTTACATAAGTTTTTTTCAAATTGCGGTCCGGTACCTTGTTCTGTGGTTATCTTCTAGATCTGAATACAAAGCGTGGTGTTTTCTCTTTCTAACACCGTTTAGATCATATTTCAAACTACGACTGTAAGGAAGGAAGGCATGACGATTTGTATGAGATCATATGAACTGTTCCCAAAAGCGAACAAATGAGCCCGAGGGGTTAAATAAATATAAATGAATAATTTGACATCTAGTTCGCCTCTGTAACATTAGACCGAGAGGTTAAATAAAAATAAATTAATTACTCGACATTTCGTTCGCCGCTGTAACATTAGACCGAGAGGTTAAATAAAAATAAATAAATAATTTTACTATTTTCGAAGGAAGCAAATACTTTGGGGTGTGACATATTGAATGAAAAAACATACACTTAGTAAGACACCACTTTATTTTTGAATCAATAACGATAGCCAACCGGGTTTCGCTTGTCCCAAGCTTCATCAGGGCTAAATATCAACAGTTGATATTTAGCCCTGATGAAGCTTGGGACAAGCGAAACCCGGTTGGCTATCGTTATTGATTCAAAAATAAAGTGGTGTCTTACTAAGTGTATGTTTTTTCATTCAAATAATTTTACATCTAGTTCGCCTCTGTAACATTAGCCCTAGGGGTTAAATAAAAATAAATAAATAATTTGACATCTAGTTCGCCTCTGTAACATTAGACCGAGAGGTTAAATAAAAATAAATTAATTACTCGACATTTAGTTTGCCGCTGTAACATTAGCCCTAGGGGTTAAATAAAAATAAATAAATAATTTGACATCTAGTTCGCCTCTGTAACATTAGCCCTAGGGGTTAAATAAAAATAAATAAATAATTTGACATCTAGTTCGCCTCTGTAACATTTTCCGCCAACACTAGAATCTGTTTTTATTTTAGTTTCATGTGGCGAAATTGTTGCCTAGACCTGAAGGTTGAAAGTGTCGAAAAATTTCCCCGAAAATGGGGAAAAATTAAATATCGGGAAATTTGGAGAGCAGCACGGACTGGGGGAATGTTTGCTTTGGCTAACGAGTTGGGAAAACACTGTGTGCAGAACGACCCATTGTTTTTACACTCGATCGAATGATAATATGTATCGCTTTTTGATGGAATTTTTCACCAAATAAAGTGCTAGGGAATTTAAAAGCACACAGGGGAATTTTACGGAAAAAATGTCAATAGATTCTTTTGCTTTTACAGAATTAATTTATTTTGTTTTTAAATGATTTTACAAGAATACAATTGGTAAAGGTTGTTTACTAGATTTTTTTGACAATGCTACTCATCTGAGTAGAGAAATCTATCATCGTATTATAGATAGGGATTTGGTCAACTTCTGTTTTAATATAAGTGTCTGCCCTTTAGACTTGAGTGACAAAGTGTGTTCTTATTAGTGCCAGGATTTATTAGAGAGGTTTGGTTTGAATGGTAGAAATGGAGGATGCCCGAGGAAGTCCTAACGCATTATCTCTGCACTGGAATTAAATTCATAGTTGATGCGACTATTATGTAGTTTTTGAACAGCAACAATATGGTATACGATATTCCTCCCGTTGCAGCGCAAGGCGATGAGTCGAGAGACCAGTTAGAGAGGTAAAAGGGTCTCCACAAACCAGCCTCTCCCGATCTGGTTAAGCCCACTGCTAATTTACCAAATGTATCAAACCACTCGGGGTGACCTATGGAAGAGATGTTGGTTTTCCAATAAATGGGCGGCGGTACAAAACCCGCCTCACAAATTAAAAACTTGTGTTTGTCTGAAGTGACCTACCAGGTAAGTATGTTTTTCTGTATCTGTTTGTAATTAATAGAATTAGATAGAGCCTAGGAACTTGAATTGTGCTTAATTTTAGTTAATTTAGTTTCGTGATCGAAAAGTCAACATTCTGTGTTTGTCATTAATATGAATTGTTATGGGATAGCGATGTAATGCTGCGTATACTTTTGTGAACCGAGCCACAAATTATAGGAAAGGAACGAAACAACTGCAAGCTGCGATCTATACGTAGTATTAGATGTAAGAGATACAGAGCGTACTAAACGGGCTCAAACCAAAAGCTAAGTCAGTGGCGACATTGGTTTCCATTCAAACATAAGTTGTAGGGCCTACACAAATAAGTATGGGCATTGTTTGAAATCTCAGTCTGTTTTTTATAGTTTGTTTTTAATCTGTTAAATGAGTCCCAACTGTCTGGAGCGGTGAGACTATGGCATCCCCAATTAGGGTATTTTGTGAGGCTGAATGTAGTGGGAAGGGAAAGGAGATCAATTACCAAAGATGGCCAAAGCCATTTCTGAATGGTGGTCTTACGCCAGGGCAATACTGAGAGTATCTTACACTGGTATTATTTAACAACTTACTTGTGAGTAAGTTGTTAAATAATACCAATTAAACTTATAAATTTATGGGATTTGAACCCGCCACCTCTAGCTTGCTAGTCGATAGCCTCGCAGTAGATAGGGCGTCATAATCTATTTGAATTTCACTTTCGTTTTCGGTAATGAATAAATGCAATTCTTGGAAGAAGAAATTAACCCACTTCCCGACATCCGATCGAGCTGAAACTCTGCAGACAGACTCGTTGTCAATGACGATGCATTCTATCATATACTATATATCTTTTGGTGTCAATCATATACGCATTTCTCTATAATAAGATGACGTTATAGCAGTTAATATACGAATTAAATGTTAGTCCTATTGTATTATATATCACATAATATATATGTTAAAAAAGCGATGAAAACATTCATCTGATGTTAAAATCACGCGAGGGGTACCGCAGGGATCGATACTAGGACCATCGCTTTTTGCCTTATATGCCGCTGACATGATGCAATCTATTAGACACTGTATGTCGCACATGTACGAGTATGCAGATAATACACAACTATATTTATCTTTTGAAGTATGTAACGCTCATATAGCGGTGGAAATAAAAATTAATCTTTGTTCCTAATACATAATGCGTTTCTTGACTAAAGATCCCAGGAAACCTTACAATATTTAACATCATCAACATCATAGTAAAAAAAAACCTTAAAGGGATAATTTATTAATACCTCATGACAATTTTACAATTCAAATTCATTAAGACCGATTGTAGACATGACAAAATCAACTATTTTCGACACACACGAACTCTGTTGTTCATTTCCAAAACAATATTTTTTCTAACTAGAATTTATTTTAAAAACGTTTGCCTGAAAACAGTAAGATGGCGGTAATGTAAATCTTCGTTATAAAAGTTATGAATTTCAGTTACCAGATGGCACTATTTTTTTTGTATTATTTATTTAATTAGTTTATACTACGTTAGAATTTAAACGAATATATAGGTACAAGGTAACATTTAATTTAATTGTATGTATTTTAATATTTTTACAGAAAGCCTGACATTTCATTTTATATTATTATTATTTCTTCATATATCTTTAGTCCTGATTTTCCATATTATGACAAGTATGATGATGTATGTGCCAATTTCTTAATTATGTATATCTCTATTAAAAACATTTTGGCATTTGGTTTTACATAGTATTTTTATAGTGAATAGCTCACAAGAGTCCCAACTGCTCCGGTCTGGAGCCAGTGAGACTATGGCATCCCCAATTGGGGTATGTTGTTTGGCTGAAGGTAAGTGGGTAAGGGAAGGAGATGGGGAAGAGGAAGGTGGGGAAGTACCTGGCCATTTAGATCTAGTCACTAAACACGGCTAAAGCCATTTGGAGAAACGTTTCAATTCTGAATGGTGGTCTTACACCAAGGCGATACTGGGAGTATCTTCTACTCTGGAACGTGCCGCATATATAGTATTTATTATTTTAATTAATCAATTGTGAAATAACACAAATCAATCAAATAAAATTTATTTGCGTACACAGGGTTCGAACCCGCGACCTTCGGAATGGGAGTCCAAAGCCTTACCACCCGGACTACGCCGGCCGGCATTGTAAAAAATATACCTACATCTGGTCAAAAAACAGAGAACCTGTGTTCGTTCTACCTCGGTCAACAAAACCGTTATAAATAACATTATTGTTTTCTAAGGCCCACAGAAATAAAAAAAACATTGCGGCTCCGACCGAATGTTTCAGTTTGTAGTATGTAGACCTCAGAACAGGTATAAAACTTATTGAGGACTATGGAAATGGAACAAAAAAAATACAAATATACTTTTTCAAAGTAATATATTTTAAAAAAAGAATCGGAATGTGGCCTGAAACGGCTTTAGCCGTATTAGGTGACCGAATCTGTATAGCCAGGTATTTTCCCATATTCCTCTTAGATAGTGCTATGTATTTGTCTTTGAGAAAGGAATGAAGGAACCGCAAACAACGCATAACGCTGCTTGCGGTTGCTTCGTTCCTTTCGTTTCAATGTGTTTATAAATTACACTACTACAGCTACACTACTCGCGAAGTTGATCGAAGTTGACCGAATACGATAGTGTGGGCACGAACTTCGCTTCGCTTCGCCCGACTTCCGATTGTTGTCGGTAAATGCGCCCGAGTCAAAGGACTCGAAGCGTCACGGCATAAATAAACCAATCACTGACTGGTTGGACTGAGTTACTCGCGAAGTTGCACGAGTGTGTGGGCACGCACTTCGAACTTCGGCTAACTTCGTCGAGGACTTCGTCGAAGCGAGTAGTGTAGCGGCCGCTTTATTAGTCTACTATAATAATATTGCTATTGTTACAATAATATTGCAATTTTGCCATTTTGCCGTGCTAAAAACACTTTATTCAACTTCTCGAAATTAGATGTATATTTGTAGGAAATATAATTGGCATCTGATTATAATATTTACAATATTGTTTTCATTTTAAAAAAAAAATTTGAATACCACACCAGAGTCCCAACTGCTCCCGTCTGGAGCCAGTGAGACTATGGCATCCCCAATTGGGGTTGTTGTGAGACTGAAGGTATTGTGGACCTCGAAGGAGATGACGGGTGTATGATGATGTATATATATATATTTATATTTTATTTTTATTTTTTTAGAACATTTAAACATTAAATTATATGTTAAAATATATAATGTTACATTACATATTATAATATATAATACTTTATCTTGTCTTCAAATCTTGAACCACTATTATTTATTTTTATTTTATAATATTTTCATAAAATGAGAATTTGTACCCGCTAATCCGATGTCAGCGAGAGATTAGTTCAACAATATTTTATGTATTCAACTATACTGCTACAACTAAGTAAAATGCATAAAAAGTGCCAAAATGCCGTCGTGTGTAATGACTAATGAGAAATGGTTTGCTTTAACAATTTAATAATAAGGTAATATTTGTATATCGCAGTTTTGTGTTATTTCATTTCAAGTGCGCTTAAAACTATGACAAAATTAAAAATAATCCTACAGTGCTCCTTACAAAATATTGATAAAATAATGTTTAATAAAGAATATGCAGTATACGAGTATACAAGGTAATGAAAAGATAACAAAAATTAACAATAATAGTGCTGTTATAGCATAGAACAATATTAGTAGAAAGTAACGGTGCTATTATAGCACAAATAAGAATGTCGAAAAATCCTGGGATAAATTTAATACAATGTTATGGATAACATAGGGAAACGAGACAAAATTCATAAACAAATTAAACATACACCGTACGACATGGAACCAGTGCCGTATCCATAATAATATCCATAGATGTATAGTTCAAGTACTTCATCTTACAATTATAGGCATACCTTCGTAATGTAGTATAAAAAACAAATTAAATATGAATATAATTACGTTGTGGAAGAAAATTTTTTTTTTTGAAGTTAAAAAAGGATGAAGGGGCCCCGAGACGTGCATTGCCTAGAGGCTCCGACATGCTTAATCCGGCCCTGCATGGAACAACTTAATTACTATAAAAGATATAGAAACATCTTCACTATTAGAATAGCTAAAGAATTGTACTATAAAGAAAAACTTGAAAAAAAATAACCCAAAGTAAATATGGAAAATATTAAAAGAAGTTACATACACACAAAAATACAAACAGAAAAATACTATTGAACATCTAAATATTAAATTAATAAATTAGATACCAATACAAGTACAGAAACTGTAGCAAATCATGTGAATAACTTGTTCGCAAGTATAGGAGAAGTTTTAGCGAACCGTAAAAATACAAAATACAAACACACTAACACAAACAAATAGATCAAACATCAATACACAACCGACGCAACACAGATTTATACGCCAATTATACTGTAAAACACTACTAAACTACATTTTTAGCTTTTAAAACTTTGGCTTGTAGAGCATTGACAACATGGTCCGGTTCTCTAATTTTCATACCGCGTTGAATTCGGCTATCCGCTAACTCTGGCAAAAGTGATTCGTTGAAAAACTTTGTCAGGCGTGGTAACACTTTTAGCTCAAATTCATTGTCAGGATATATTCTTATTACTTCTACTCCACTTTCAGAATAAATTATAATGTCACAGAAGTCCTTTCTTGTAATGAATAATTGTCCTTGAACTTGAAATGAATAATTATGTGACTTCTTCAACACAAGTATTCCATTCTGCACGGCAACGAAGATATTATCTTCCAGAGCTGCGTCAAAAATAGTTTTGTTTCCGATTGAGGGCAGACATTTTACTTCCACTATACCATTTTCTCCAACCAATCCATCTGGACTTGCCCCCAAGTATGGCCATTCCTTTCTCACAAAAATACCACATGGCGACACTTTTACCTTGTATCTTTCCTCGTACAAGTCAATCGCAGTCTTTTCTTTGATTCTGCCATAGATTATGGCTTTGGTCATGAGGTCTCTCCTCAGAAGCAAATTCTTGACAGTATTGTGTCGGGGTGTAGAATTTCTTAATTTATATATAACGCCAAACTTCGAAGCTGTGAGCCGTTTATGCCTCGCCTCCATCCAGAGAGGATTGTCTGCTTGACCGATTGTCAATATTTGCAGTTTGGTGGTATCTGCTTCAGAGGAAATTTGATGACTCAGCATATCCATGATGCAAGTCATCTTTTCATTTAACTCCTCAGAGGAAAGGTCAGGTTCTGCCGCTTCGGGTCCATATTCACAGTCCGGTCCTCTACTGACGAGTGATTTTCTAGTTTTATACGGGTTAGTGAATACCAAGCGTCTAGCCAAACAACGACGTTTGAGTCGCCTCGCTACCACACGCTTGGTCGTTTGACCAGGTGACTTCCCCGTGATCGTCTTGTGCAAGTCAGTGATGTGAGCTGATCCCAAGGTGTGACTCAAGCCTGCACCGTAACATCGACCCTCGTAACTTGTACCTTTAGAAAAATCTATTCTTTTGCCACCTACAAACTTACTGACAAGTGACATAAAATTCTCAGCTAAGTTCGTTGTGACATTTTTCGTAAGTCTATCCGCTTTACGGACAACAGCATCCAGTTGGATGCGTAAATCTGACAGCAAATGCGATTTCTCTAAAAAGGGTACATAATTGATTGCATCACCACCAATGTGTTTGCAGTATTGAGCACGACATTTTGTGTGACTTCCAAAAACATGGTCAGGACCATTTTTGAGGTCATTTCGCAACTGATCCAAATTGCCATTAGCCTGCATTATAGCACCACGTGCAGCACTTTTCAGTCTTTTAATTTCCCTTCTTAATATCGTACGACTGCTGGCATCATACTTCGTGTCCATTGTCATTTTATACAATTTGCTCGTATAGCACTTGACAACGTGATTTGCACATTCGAGTTTTTGTATCTTGTATCCAAATGGGGCCATTTCTCGCACCCTTGCATAAACACTGGAGTCACCATCCCCAATTAAAAATTTGGTCCAAACATTGAATTTCTGAAAAATAAATTTAAGGCCCTCAACTATTATAGTTTGTTCCATTCCTGTTGATGGACCGGAATAGTTAATACTGCACTCATGTGGGCGCGTATTTTCACGTGCTATCGCACATTTGTGGCAGTATTTATTTTTAATACCGAGATATAGAAGCTTCCCCGTCCGTCTCCCGATAATACAGGCCACTCCTGACTTTGCAGAGAAACTATGTCCGTAACTTCTCTTGGACCAACCTCCGTCAACAATTGCTGTTATAAATGGATGTCCTTCATCGAAGTCTCCATTGTCACGAGCTAGCTGCGCCTCTTGTCGTATGTTGCTTGACATTTGTTCAGCTAAATGGGTCTTCCATGACATAGCAACCAACCTCTCGTGTCTTCTAAATGTTGCAGGGCACATGAACGGAATATCCATTGTACACAAAAGCTCCTCTGCTTGCTCATGTCCGACACCAATGTTTAAAGCCCCCCAAACAAGAGAGGTGTTGATTGTCGTTTTCGGAGGTTCTGAATACACAATGGATACCTTTTCACAAAACATACATTCGTATCTCAATTTCGATAAAAGTCCATCCCGCGTTTCTCTCACCAGAACGAACTTTCCTCCTGTACATGTCATCGGGTGCAAACATATTTCCTCCATTTGACGACAAAAGAAATTGATGTCCACAACCCGTCTACCGCAAGGAATGTGACCGCAAACTTCTTCAGTGCTCTTCTCAATGAGTAGTGGTGGTAGGTTTTCAGGAGCAAAGTTGCCATCAGGAGTAATGTTGTCACCAATCTGCTGTAAAACATGTTAAATATTAATAATATTCTTTTGTGGAGTAACCAGCTAAATAATTTGTCAGTGTGAAAACATTCTGAAATAATGCATGTTTATGAAGCGTCATGAAAATGAGTAATTATTTACCACAGGGGTGCTTGCCACGCTTATTGATGATTGATGGCCTGCCAGTTTTGAAGTTTTCGCATACGTTTTTGACAAACCAACTTTCCACTGAGGTTCGATTTCGTACGACTTAGGTGAATCTACGTCAAAATTCACATCGAACACAGGGATATCCAAATTCACATCTTCAGTAATATTCAGTTCTTCAATTCGTCGTTTCTTCGAATACGCATTATTCCTGAAAAAAATATTTATTGTGAATATGTACGAAAATTCTATTACCAACGCATAAGTACAAAAGTTTCGGGGGGCCAACTGTCGGGTGATCAACTGTCATGTGTTCTGGTGTGACAGATGTTTATTCACCCTTCCCACTACGGTGCAAGGCGATGGGTCGAGAGAGTCCCGCAGGAGAGGTAAAAAGATCTCCCTCAACCAGTGTCTCCAAATCCGACCCCGACATACAGTGGGTGAAAAGACGCATCCGCCGCCAAGTTCCAGACAATTGAACCCGGGCACCTCTGCTAAGTCATCAAAAGTAGCTGTCATAGGTAACCTCTTAGGCTTACCTATGACAGAGGTGTCGGTTATCCAATGAATAGTTCCCGGGGCAGCGGTCCACATATCCGCCTCTCAAATTAACAGGACTGGACTAAGACATAAAAACATACCTTGCTGCTTGCAAAGATTTACTCCTCTTTGATTTTTTTCCCGTAATTTTCCGTTTCGTCATTATATATAAAGAAAGTAAAGGCGCTGCACTGCACTGCACTGAATCACTTTTATAATAAAATATTTAAAAAAACTAATGTGTACCAAATAAGCAAAGCACAAGTCTAGTCACAACGTAATATTATGAAGATGAAAAGCAACAACCCCTGTTGTCTCACCTCAATGTAATCCGTCACTGAGCATTATTTTTTTTACAAAACATATTTATGTTGAAACTTGAAAACCAATACCCATATACCCAGATGAGGTTTGTTTGAGTTGCCTTTATGAGCGTTGACTCACACGTGCACCATAATTACGTGGCACTAGTAATTACGCTTGCTCGCTTCAAAATACTCTAACCACAACATATGGCAGTCAGGTTATTTGTGTTTGGTCTTTTCATTCATGTTTTTTGAGAATAATTTACAAAAACAATAATAAATCGATATAGGACCGCTGACCTTCTGTCTCTTGAAACGAACATGCACATAAGTATTATATTTGCGGCATTTTTCAGAGCATTAGATACTGTCAGTATCGCCCTGATGAAAGACCAAAAATCATTATTTAAATTTAGACCGCAGAACGGGTATTATTTATTGAATAAGTGAATCTACCTGGCTATTCAGATTTGGTCACCAAACACGGCTAAAGCCATTTCAAGCAACGTTTCAATTCTGAATGGTGGTCTTACACCAGGCGATACTGAGAGTATCTTTCACTATGGAACGTACCGCGAATATACCATACGTATATTAATTCATTAATTGTGAATAACACAAATTAACCAAATAAAATTTACTTGCCCACTTCGGGATTCGATCCCGCAAACTTCGAGTCGAGAGTTTTACAGTATAATGTACAGAATAGCATAACTCATGCTAACACAAACTCGATACTCAAGTCGGGCCATGTCAAGAGTCAGAATAATAGAAGAGTATGTATGAGACGATGTATGAATGTGAATGAGGCAAGGAGTGTGTGCCAAGACCGAGTTGTTTGGCGGTCCGTCCTCTCTGCCTACCCCTGCGGGGAAACGGCGTGATGGTTAGTTAGTTAGTAGTAACACAAACTCACACACCTAATAGGTTAGATTTTTTTTCTCTTTTTCTTTTTGTACTTATTTAGTACTTTGATATAAAAAAAACAAATTCCTGTAATATCGAAAAATCTGTTTTTGAAAAAATAATAAAATACACAGATTTAGGAAATGAGTTCAAAAGAATTTGACATTCTCAGACTATAAAAATATTACCATTTGTAATTTCGGCTACTGGCATTATACCTAGCTCTCTTATAAAAAATTTAGGCGTATTAGATCTATCAAAAAATTTATATATATAAATGTAAAAGTCAGTCATTTTAAATACATGTAGGATTACAAAATATTATCATATTATTAATATTTAATTTTTAAAAATATGGTATAATATCATATAATTTAATAATAATAATATTTTAATATATTTTAATTATAATATATATTTATATAATTGTTAAAATATATATTTTAACAATTATCATATAATTTAATAGATAATTGTTAAAATATATATTTTAACAATTATTTAATAACTTAATAATATAATCGGTTTGAAAAATAAACAATAACCAAGACTCCGACCATGATAGCGCCATCTGTTGGGATATTTAAAAGAAGCTTTTAGTTCGATGTTCTACCGTATTAAAATTTTCAAATAGGCGCCACTAGACGGCCTACTTTAAAAGTAATTTAAAAATCTAAGTTTTCTTTCTTAAATTATAGTATAAAAAATATTAAATTAACTTTAAAAAATGGAAAAATATAATACCAATAATTTATCGTTTAGTTTTGTTAAATAAACGTATCCAAAGTTTAATAATCTGCATTTTAAAAACAAGAACAATTAATGTTTATGAAAAAATTAAACTACGAACCTATTTTATTTATTTTTTAGTTTTTTTTTTCGTACGTTTAAAGAAAACCCCTTCAGGTATTTTTTGACGATATTAAGCCTTTAATAGTATTTTTTAAAACGCACGTATTACGGTCTGAAAAAGGTCATATTTTCGATTTGATTTTGATAATTACTAAGCCTATGTTAATTTAAAAAATGTATAAAAAAATGTTTACTTGTTGAAAACACTATCATTATCGATTTGCTTAATAATATTATCATTATTTTAAATTAATAAACAACTACACTCGGCCTTAAAGACTGTCACAAAACGATAAAAGAATTTATTAAATGCCAAAATAAATAATATTTCCCAAATTAAAGTAAAAGTCAGAAATTTTAGAAAAATAATGCGAATAATGAAATGTGTATTAAAAGGCTGGAATATTTTTTCACCTTAATTTAAAGTGAAGTGTCACTTAAGTGCTTCATTATTATTTAGTAAATACGCTCTCTCTTTTTAGGAAATACGTATTTTCTGTTTGATAATTGATACGGCAATGCAGTGTTAAATTTAGGTAATAAAGCGATTTAACATATTGTTAATTTTTTAATGATAAAGTTATGTTTATAAGACAAGGTTCTTTATGCATAACACAAAGGATAAAAAAAATATTATAAGCAATAATTAGTCGCCTGAAATATCCATACAAATTGAAAATATCTCCCGAGTAAACATAAATGCCGCCGACGGGAATTGAACCCACACCTTCTGATATCCGGTCAGGTGCTCTGGACTACTGAGCTACGTTGACTTATTTCCAACACGCCAAATAATTCAATATTTACTAGTACTTCAATCAGCAATTACTGTTATTATAATATTTTTTCACCTGTAAACAACTTTTGTAACATGAATACTTTTCATAGTAATAAATTAATTGAAAATGATACGTTGGCGCCATTGTAACATGAAGAGGGTTAGTGACAGAAAAGATTGCTTTGATATTGAATAAAAAAGAAAGACGATGATTAATTAAATTCATTCAAATTAAATACAACAAGAAACTCTCAAATTGACATGATTATCATATTCTTAAGAGGTGTGCGGCAGTCGAATATTGCTCGCACGGAAGGAATTTAAATGGTAGCAATAAACAGTTAAATATGTGACATTGTGTACAAGATTAATGTCTGACCTGATTTGCAGAGATGCGCGCCATACAGCTCTTAGGAAAGAACTGTAAAATTTGATGAGATAGACGTGATGACCAGCGATTACTTCAAACTAGCTTAATCCGACATCAGCATCTCCCGTAAATTTTGTCGTCTGGAGCAGTTGGTCGAATCCTCCTGTTGTCCAGACCTCACTCCAAGGCTGTCCGATTGGTACTGGTGCTCTGGAAAGTGTCAGCCACGTTCCTTCTCGACCAACCATAGACCAAGAGTGCCATAGATGAAGACGGTTTTTGGATAGAGTTTCGTGAAGTATTCTTAAACACTAGCGGGGCAAAAGTGAACTGCTAAACTTTATTTTGTTGAAAAGGCTTTGTTAGTGGTAAATTTCTCAATAGATGGCGTCGAGACATATTATATCTACATTTGTTGGTGAAATATTTATTTACAAAAAATTTTCGACATCTGTTTCACTAGGGTACACCTGTATCGAGACAGACGTATTCAGGTACTTAAGACAAGGTTTTTTATGCAAAGCACAAAGGATAACAAATAATTTTCCTTTATCCTTTGTGCTATGCATAAAAAACCTTGACTTATATACATTACTTTATCATTAAAAAAAAATATATATTGCACACTGTTTTTCATTCCTAAAACATGTTAAACAACACAACAAAATGTGTTTTTAATAATTTTCGGTTTGGCTCTACAAACGTATGAATATTTTCTTCAGAACAAAATGTTTATAAAATCTTAAAGTATTTAAGAGAAATAATGTAAATATGTGAAATAATTTGTAAGTCCGCCTCTGATGAATTTATTTACAATTAGTTTTTCATTCGCCATGAATTCCGTTTTGAAATTCTGAAATCTTTTAAACACTCGACAGATAATTATTTTAAGCTTTGATGTTTGGATTATAACGTTAAAGGGAGTCCAGGAACCATTGGTAGATTATGAACTGTGTTGGATATAAGCACACCAAAAATGACGCCAAGGCTGTGTCAAGGAAGTGTCACGTGATACAGTTACAAACTTGAAGCCAAGGCGTAAGGATTGTGTCAAGGAAGTGTCACGTGATACAGTTACAAACTTGAAGCCAAGGCGTACGGATTGTGTCAAGGAAGTGTCACGTGATACAGTGACAAACTTGAAGCCAAGGCGTACGGATTGTGTCAAGGAAGTGTCACGTGATACAGTTACAAACTAGAAGCCAAGGCGTGCGGATTGTGTCAAGGAAGTGTCACGTGATACAGTTACAAACTAGAAGCCAAGGCGTACGGATTGTGTCAAGGAAGTTTCACGTGATACAGTTACAAACTTGAAGCCAAGGCTTACGGATTGTGTCAAGAAAGTGTCACGTGATACAGTTACAAACTAGAAGCCAAGGCGTACGGATTGTGTCAAGGAAGTGTCACGTGATACAGTTACAAACTTGAAGCCAAGGCGTACGGATTGTGTCAAGGAAGTGTCAAGTGATTCAGTTACAAACATGAAGACAAGGCGTACGGATTGTGTCAAGGAAGTGTCACGTGATACAGTTACAAACTAGAAGACAAGGCGTACGGATTGTGTCAATGAAGTGTCACGTGATACAGTTACAAACTAGAAGCCAAGGCGTACGGATTGTGTCAAGGAAGTGTCACGTGATACAGTTACAAACAAGAAGACAAGGCGTACGGATTGTGTCAAGGAAGTGTCACGTGATTCAGTTACAAACTTGAAGACAAGGCGTACGGATTGTGTCAAGGAAGTGTCACGTGATACAGTTACAAACTAGAAGCCAAGGCGTACGGATTGTGTCAAGGAAGTTTCACGTGATACAGTTACAAACTTGAAGCCAAGGCTTACGGATTGTGTCAAGAAAGTGTCACGTGATACAGTTACAAACTAGAAGCCAAGGCGTACGGATTGTGTCAAGGAAGTGTCACGTGATACAGTTACAAACTTGAAGCCAAGGCGTACGGATTGTGTCAAGGAAGTGTCAAGTGATTCAGTTACAAACATGAAGACAAGGCGTACGGATTGTGTCAAGGAAGTGTCACGTGATACAGTTACAAAGTAGAAGACAAGGCGTACGGATTGTGTCAATGAAGTGTCACGTGATACAGTTACAAACAAGAAGCCAAGGCGTACGGATTGTGTCAAGGAAGTGTCACGTGATACAGTTACAAACAAGAAGACAAGGCGTACGGATTGTGTCAAGGAAGTGTCACGTGATACAGTTACAAACTAGAAGCCAAGGCGTACGGATTGTGTCAAGGAAGTGTCACGTGATACAATTACAAACTTGACGCCAAGGCGTATGTATTGAGTCAAGTAAGTGTCAAGTGATACAGATGCAAACTTGACGCCAAGGCGTATGTATTGTGTCAAGGAAGTGTCACGTGATACAGATACAAACTTAACGCCAAGGAGTATGGATTGTGTCAAGGAAGTGTCACGTGATACAATTACAAACATGACGCCAAGGCCTATGTATTGTGTCAAGGAAGTGTCACGTGATACAGATACAAACTTAACGCCAAGGAGTATGGATTGTGTCAAGGAAGTGTCACGTGTTACAGCTACAAACCAAACGACAAGGCGTATGGATTGTGTAAAGAAAGTGTCACGTGATACAATTACAAACTTGACGCCAAGGCGTATGTATTGTGTCAAGGACGTGTCACGTGATACAAATACAAACTTAACGCCAAGGCGTATGGATTGTGTCAAGGAAGTGTCACGTGATACAGTAACAAACTAGAATACAAGACGTACGGATTGTGTCAAGGAAGTGTCACGTGATACAGTTACAAACTTGAAGCAAGGCGTACGGATTGTGTCAAGGAAGTGTCACGTGATACAATTACAAACTTGACGCCAAGGCGTATGTGTTGTGTCAAGGAAGTGTCACGTGATACAGATACACATTTAACGCCAAGGCGTATGTATTGTGTCAAGGAAGTGTCACGTGATACAGATACAAACTTAACGCCAAGGAGTATGGATTGTGTCAAGGAAGTGTCACGTGTTACAGCTACAAACCTAACGACAAGGCGTATGGATTGTGTAAAGAAAGTGTCACGTGATACAATTACAAACTTGACGCCAAGGCGTATGTATTGTGTCAAGGACGTGTCACGTGATACAAATACAAACTTAACGCCAAGGCGTATGGATTGTGTCAAGGAAGTGTCACGTGATACAGTAACAAACTAGAATCCAAGGCGTACGGATTGTGTCAAGGAAGTGTCACGTGATACAGTTACAAACTTGAAGCAAGGCGTACGGATTGTGTCAAGGAAGTGTCACGTGATTCAGTTACAAACTTGAAGACAAGGCCTACGGATTGTGTCAAGGAAGTGTTACGTGATACAGTTACAAACTAGAAGCCAAGGCGTACGGATTGTGTCAAGGAAGTGTCACGTGATACAGTTACAAACTTGAAGCCAAGGCGTACGGATTGTGTCAAGGAAGTGTCAAGTGATTCAGTTACAAACATGAAGACAAGGCGTACGGATTGTGTCAAGGAAGTGTCACGTGATACAGTTACAAACTAGAAGACAAGGCGTACGGATTGTGTCAAGGAAGTGTCACGTGATACAGTTACAAACTAGAAGCCAAGGCGTACGGATTGTGTCAAGGAAGTGTCACGTGATACAGTTACAAACAAGAAGACAAGGCGTACGGATTGTTTCAAGGAAGTGTCACGTGATACAGTTACAAACTAGAAGCCAAGGCGTACGGATTGTGTCAAGGAAATGTCACGTGATACAATTACAAACTTGACGCCAAGGCGTATGTATTGTGTCAAGTAAGTGTCAAGTGATACAGATACAAACTTGACGCCAAGGCGTATGTATTGTGTCAAGGAAGTGTCACGTGATACAGATACAAACTTAACGCCAAGGAGTATGGATTGTGTCAAGGAAGTGTCACATGTTACAGCTACAAACCTAACGCCAAGGTGTATGGATTGTGTCAAGAAAGTGTCACGTGATACAATTACAAACATGACGCCAAGGCGTATGTATTGTGTCAAGTAAGTGTCACGTGATACAGATACAAACTTAACGCCAAGGCGTATGGATTGTGTCAAGGAAGTGTCACGTGTTACAGCTACAAACCTAAAGCCAAGGCGTATGGGTTGTGTCAAGGAAGTGTCACGTGAAACAATTACAAACTTGACGCCAAGGCGTATGTATTGTGTCAAGGAAGTGTCACGTGATATAGATACAAACTTAACGCCAAGGAGTATGGATTGTGTCAAGGAAGTGTCACGTGTTACAGCTACAAACCTAACGCCAAGGCGTATGGATTGTGTCAAGGAAGTGTCACGTGATACAATTACAAACTTGACGCCAAGGCGTATGTATTGTGTCAAGGAAGTGTCACGTGATACAGATACAAACTTGACGCCAAGGCGTATGTATTGTGTCAAGGAAGTGTCACGTGGTACAGATACAAACTTAACGCCAAGGCGTATGGATTGTGTCAAGGAGGTGTCACGTGTAACAGCTATAAACCTAACGCCAAGGCGTATGGATTGTGTCAAGGAAGTGTCACGTGATACAATTACAAACTTGACGCCAAGGCCTATGTATTGTGTCAAGTAAGTGTCACGTGATACAATTACAAACTTGACGCCAAGGCGTATGTGTTGTGTCAAGGAAGTGTCACGTGATACAGATACAAACTTAACGCCAAGGCGTATGTATTGTGTCAAGGAAGTGTAACGTGATACAGATACAAACTTAACGCCAAGGAGTATGGATTGTGTCAAGGAAGTGTCACGTGTTACAGCTACAAACCTAACGACAAGGCGTATGGATTGTGTAAAGAAAGTGTCACGTGATACAATTACAAACTTGACGCCAAGGCGTATGTATTGTGTCAAGGACGTGTCACGTGATACAAATACAAACTTAACGCCAAGGCGTATGGATTGTGTCAAGGTAGTGTCTTGTGTTACAGCTACAAACCTAACGCCAAGGCGTTTGTATTGTGTCAAGGAAATGTCACGTGATACAGATACAAACTTAACGACAAAGCGTATGGATTGTGTCAAGGAAGTGTCACGTGTTACAGCTACAAACCTTACGCCAAGGAGTATGGATTGTGTCAAGGAAGTGTCACATGTTACAGCTACAAACCTAATGCCAAGGTGTATGGATTGTGTCAAGAAAGTGTCACGTGATACAATTACAAACTTGACGCCAAGGCGTATGTATTGTGTCAAGGAAGTGTCACGTGTTACAGCTACAAACCTAACGCCAAGGCGTATGGATTGTGTCAAGGAAGTGTCACGTGATACAATTACAAACTTGACGCCAAGGCGTATGTATTGTGTCAAGGAAGTGTCACGTGATACAATTACAAACTTGACGCCAAGGCGTATGTATTGTGTCAAGGAAGTGTCACGTGATACAGTTACAAACAAGAAGCCAAGGCGTACGGATTGTGTCAAGGAAGTGTCACTTGATACAGTTACAAACTTAAAGCAAGGCGTACGGATTGTGTCAAGGAAGTGTCAAGTGATACAGTTACAAACTTGAAGCCAAGGAGTACGGATTGTGTCAAGGAAGTGTCACGTGATACAGTTACAAACAAGAAGCCAAGGCGTACGGATTGTGTCTCGGAAGTGTCACATGATACAGTTACAAACTTGAGGCCAAGGCGTACGGATTGTGTCAAGGAAGTGTCACGTGATACAGTTACAAACTAGAAGCCAAGGCGTACGGATTGTGTCAAGGAAGTGTCACGTGATACAATTACAAACTTGACGCCAAGGCGTATGTTTTGTGTCAAAGAAGTGCCACGTGATACAGATACAAACTTAACGCCAAGGAGTATGAATTGTGTCGAGGAAGTGTCACGTGTTACAGCTACAAACCTAACGCCAAGGCGTATGGATTGTGTCAAGAAAGTGTCACTTGATACAATTACAAACTTGACGCCAAGGCGTATGTATTGTGTCAAGGAAGTGTCACGTGATACAGATACAAACTTAACGCCAAGGCGTATGGATTGTGTCAAGGAAGTGTCTTGTGTTACAGCTACAAACCTAACGCCAAGGCGTACGTATTGTGTCAAGGAAGTGTCACGTGATACAGATACAAACTTAACGCCAAAGCGTATGGATTGTGTCAAGGAAGTGTCACGTGTTACAGCTACAAACCTAACGCCAAGGCATATGGATTGTGTCAAGTAAGTGTCACGTGATACAATTACAAACTTGACGCCAAGGCGTATGTATTGTGTCAAGGAAGTGTCACGTGATACAGTTACAAACTAGAAGCCAAAGCGTACGGATTGTGTCAAGGAAGTGTCACGTGATACAGTTACAAACTTGAAGCAAGGCTTATGGATTGTGTCAAGGAAGTGTCACGTGATGCAGTTACAAACTTGAAGCCAAGGCGTACGGATTGTGTCAAGGAAGTGTCACGTGATAGAGTTACAAACTTGAAGCCAAGGCGTACGGATTGTGTCAAGGAAGTGTCATGTGATACAGTTACAAACTTGAAGCCAAGGCGTACGGATTGTGTCAAAGAAGTGTCACGTGATACAGTTACAAACTAGAAGCCAAGGCGTACGGATTGTGTCAAGGAAGTGTCACGTGAAACAGTTACAAACTAGAAGCCAAGGCGTATGGATTGTGTCAAGGAAGTGTCACGTGATACAGTTACAAACTTGAAACCAAGGCGTACGGATTGTGTCAAGGAAGTGTCACGTGATACAGTTACAAACTAGAAGCCAAGGCGTACGGATTGTGTCAAGGAAGTGTCACGTGATACAGTTACAAACTAGAAGCCAAGGCGTACGGATTGTGTCACGAAAGTGTCACGTGATACAGTTACAAACTAGAAGCCAAGACGTACGGATTGTGTCAAGGAAGTGTCACGTGATTCAGTTACAAACTTGAAGACAAGGCGTACGGATTGTGTCAAGGAAGTGTCACGTGATACAGATACAAACTTAACGCCAAAGCGTATGGATTGTGTCAAGGAAGTGTCACGTGATACAATTACAAACTTGACGCCAAGGCGTATGTATTGTGTCAAGGAAGTGTCACGTGATACAGTTACAAACTTGACGCCAAGGCGTATGTATTGTGTCAAGGAAGTGTCAAGTGATACAGATACAAACTTAACGCCAAGGCGTATGGATTGTGTCAAGGAAGTGTCACGTGTTACAGCTACAAACCTAACGCCAAGGCATATGGATTGTGTCAAGTAAGTGTCACGTGATACAATTACAAACTTGACGCCAAGGCGTATGTATTGTGTCAAGGAAGTGTCACGTGATACAGTTACAAACTAGAAGCCAAAGCGTACGGATTGTGTCAAGGAAGTGTCACGTGATACAGTTACAAACTTGAAGCAAGGCTTATGGATTGTGTCAAGGAAGTGTCACGTGATGCAGTTACAAACTTGAAGCCAAGGCGTACGGATTGTGTCAAGGAAGTGTCACGTGATAGAGTTACAAACTTGAAGCCAAGGCGTACGGATTGTGTCAAGGAAGTGTCATGTGATACAGTTACAAACTTGAAGCCAAGGCGTACGGATTGTGTCAAAGAAGTGTCACGTGATACAGTTACAAACTAGAAGCCAAGGCGTACGGATTGTGTCAAGGAAGTGTCACGTGAAACAGTTACAAACTAGAAGCCAAGGCGTATGGATTGTGTCAAGGAAGTGTCACGTGATACAGTTACAAACTTGAAACCAAGGCGTACGGATTGTGTCAAGGAAGTGTCACGTGATACAGTTACAAACTAGAAGCCAAGGCGTACGGATTGTGTCAAGGAAGTGTCACGTGATACAGTTACAAACTAGAAGCCAAGGCGTACGGATTGTGTCACGAAAGTGTCACGTGATACAGTTACAAACTAGAAGCCAAGGCGTACGGATTGT
Organism: Hesperophylax magnus; assembly: GCA_026573805.1. Classification (NCBI taxonomy): domain Eukaryota; kingdom Metazoa; phylum Arthropoda; class Insecta; order Trichoptera; family Limnephilidae; genus Hesperophylax; species Hesperophylax magnus. The sequence goes on along the minus strand of JAIUSX010000149.1, from coordinate 1,963,415 downwards.
GTCAAGGAAGTGTCACGTGATTCAGTTACAAACTTGAAGACAAGGCGTACGGATTGTGTCAAGGAAGTGTCACGTGATACAGATACAAACTTAACGCCAAAGCGTATGGATTGTGTCAAGGAAGTGTCACGTGATACAATTACAAACTTGACGCCAAGGCGTATGTATTGTGTCAAGGAAGTGTCACGTGATACAGTTACAAACTTGACGCCAAGGCGTATGTATTGTGTCAAGGAAGTGTCAAGTGATACAGATACAAACTTAACGCCAAGGCGTATGGATTGTGTCAAGGAAGTGTCACGTGTTACAGCTACAAACCGAACGCCAAGGCGTATGTATTGTGTCAAGAAAGTGTCACGTGATACAGATACAAACTTAACGCCAAGGCGTATGAATTGCGTCAAGGAGGTGTCACGTGTTACAGCTACAAACCTAACGCCAAGGCGTATGGATTGTGTCAAGGAAGTGTCACGTGATACAATTACAAACATGACGCCAAGGCCTATGTATTGTGTCAAGGAAGTGTCACGTGATACAGATACAAACTTAACGCCAAGGCGTATGGATTGTGTCAAGGAGGTGTCACGTGTTACAGCTACAAACCTAACGCCAAGGCGTATGGATTGTGTCAAGGAAGTGTCACGTGATACAATTACAAACTTGACGCCAAGGCCTATGTATTGTGTCAAGGAAGTGTCACGTGATACAGATACAAACTTAACGCCAAGGCGTATGGATTGTGTCAAGGAAGTGTCACGTGTTACAGTTACAAACCTAACGCCAAGGCGTATGGATTGTGTCAAGGAAGTGTCACGTGATACAATTACAAACTTGACGCCAAGGCGTATGTATTGTGTCAAGGAAGTGTCACGTGATACAGATAAAAACTTAACGCCAAGGCGTATGGATGGTGTCAAGAAAGTGTCACGTGATACAATTACAAACTTGACGCCAAGGCGTATGTATTGTGTCAAGGACGTGTCACGTGATACAGATACAAACTTAACGCCAAGGCGTATGGATTGTGTCAAGGAAGTGTCACGTGTTACAGTTACAAACTTGAAGCCAAGAAGTACGGATTGTGTCAACGAAGTGTCACGTGATTCAGTTACAAACTTGAATACAAGGCGTACGGATTGTGTCAAGGAAGTGTCACGTGATACAGTTACAAACTAGAAGCCAAGGCGTTCGGATTGTGTAAAGGAAGTTTCACGTGATACAGTTACAAACTTGAAGCCAAGGCGTACGGATTGTGTCAAAGAAGTGTCACGTGATACAGTTACAAACAAGAAGCCAAGGCGTACGGATTGTGTCAAGAAAGTGTCACGTGAAACAGTTACAAACTAGAAGCCAAGGCGTATGGATTGTGTCAAGGAAGTGTCACGTGATACAGTTACAAACTTGAAACCAAGGCGTACGGATTGTGTCAAGGAAGTGTCACGTGATACAGTTACAAACTAGAAGCCAAGGCGTACGGATTGTGTCACGGAAGTGTCACGTGATACAGTTACAAACTAGAAACCAAGGCGTACGGATTGTGTCAAGGAAGTGTCACGTGATTCAGTTACAAACTTGAAGACAAGGCGTACGGATTGTGTCAAGGAAGTGTCACGTGATACAGTTACAAACTAGAAGCCAAGGCGTACGGATTGTGTCAAGGAAGTGTCACGTGATACAGATACAAACTTAACGCCAAAGCGTATGGATTGTGTCAAGGAAGTGTCACGTGATATAATTACAAACTTGACGCCAAGGCGTATGTATTAGGTCAAGGAAGTGTCACGTGATACAGTTACAAACTTGACGCCAAGGCGTATGTATTGTGTCAAGGAAGTGTCACGTGATACAGATACAAACTTAACGCCAAGGCGTATGGATTGTGTCAAGGAAGTGTCACGTGTTACAGCTACAAACTGAACGCCAAGGCGTATGTATTGTGTCAAGGAAGTGTCACGTGATACAGATACAAACTTAACGCCAAGGCGTATGAATTGCGTCAAGGAGGTGTCACGTGTTACAGCTACAAACCTAACGCCAAGGCGTATGGATTGTGTCAAGGAAGTGTCACGTGATACAATTACAAACATGACGCCAAGGCCTATGTATTGTGTCAAGGAAGTGTCACGTGATACAGATACAAACTTAACGCCAAGGCGTATGGATTGTGTCAAGGAGGTGTCACGTGTTACAGCTACAAACCTAACGCCAAGGCGTATGGATTGTGTCAAGGAAGTGTCACGTGATACAATTACAAACTTGACGCCAAGGCCTATGTATTGTGTCAAGGAAGTGTCACGTGATACAGATACAAACTTAACGCCAAGGCGTATGGATTGTGTCAAGGAAGTGTCACGTGTTACAGTTACAAACCTAACGCCAAGGCGTATGGATTGTGTCAAGGAAGTGTCACGTGATACAATTACAAACTTGACGCCAAGGCGTATGTATTGTGTCAAGAAAGTGTCACGTGATACAGATACAAACTTAACGCCAAGGCGTATGGATGGTGTCAAGAAAGTGTCACGTGATACAATTACAAACTTGACGCCAAGGCGTATGTATTGTGTCAAGGACGTGTCACGTGATACAGATACAAACTTAACGCCAAGGCGTATGGATTGTGTCAAGGAAGTGTCACGTGTTACAGTAACAAACTTGAAGCCAAGGAGTACGGATTGTGTCAACGAAGTGTCACGTGATTCAGTTACAAACTTGAAGCCAAGGCGTACGGATTGTGTCAAGGAAGTGTCACGTGATACAGTGACAAACTTGAAGCCAAGGCGTACGGATTGTGTCAAGGAAGTGTCACGTGATACAGTTACAAACTAGAAGCCAAGGCGTGCGGATTGTGTCAAGGAAGTGTCACGTGATACAGTTACAAACTAGAAGCCAAGGCGTACGGATTGTGTCAAGGAAGTTTCACGTGATACAGTTACAAACTTGAAGCCAAGGCTTACGGATTGTGTCAAGAAAGTGTCACGTGATACAGTTACAAACTAGATGCCAAGGCGTACGGATTGTGTCAAGGAAGTGTCACGTGATACAGTTACAAACTTGAAGCCAAGGCGTACGGATTGTGTCAAGGAAGTGTCAAGTGATTCAGTTACAAACATGAAGACAAGGCGTACGGATTGTGTCAAGGAAGTGTCACGTGATACAGTTACAAACTAGAAGACAAGGCGTACGGATTGTGTCAATGAAGTGTCACGTGATACAGTTACAAACTAGAAGCCAAGGCGTACGGATTGTGTCAAGGAAGTGTCACGTGATACAGTTACAAACAAGAAGACAAGGCGTACGGATTGTGTCAAGGAAGTGTCACGTGATTCAGTTACAAACTTGAAGACAAGGCGTACGGATTGTGTCAAGGAAGTGTCACGTGATACAGTTACAAACTAGAAGCCAAGGCGTACGGATTGTGTCAAGGAAGTTTCACGTGATACAGTTACAAACTTGAAGCCAAGGCTTACGGATTGTGTCAAGAAAGTGTCACGTGATACAGTTACAAACTAGAAGCCAAGGCGTACGGATTGTGTCAAGGAAGTGTCACGTGATACAGTTACAAACTTGAAGCCAAGGCGTACGGATTGTGTCAAGGAAGTGTCAAGTGATTCAGTTACAAACATGAAGACAAGGCGTACGGATTGTGTCAAGGAAGTGTCACGTGATACAGTTACAAACTAGAAGACAAGGCGTACGGATTGTGTCAATGAAGTGTCACGTGATACAGTTACAAACTAGAAGCCAAGGCGTACGGATTGTGTCAAGGAAGTGTCACGTGATACAGTTACAAACAAGAAGACAAGGCGTACGGATTGTGTCAAGGAAGTGTCACGTGATACAGTTACAAACTAGAAGCCAAGGCGTACGGATTGTGTCAAGGAAGTGTCACGTGATACAATTACAAACTTGACGCCAAGGCGTATGTATTGAGTCAAGTAAGTGTCAAGTGATACAGATGCAAACTTGACGCCAAGGCGTATGTATTGTGTCAAGGAAGTGTCACGTGATACAGATACAAACTTAACGCCAAGGAGTATGGATTGTGTCAAGGAAGTGTCACGTGATACAATTACAAACATGACGCCAAGGCCTATGTATAGTGTCAAGGAAGTGTCACGTGATACAGATACAAACTTAACGCCAAGGAGTATGGATTGTGTCAAGGAAGTGTCACGTGTTACAGCTACAAACCAAACGACAAGGCGTATGGATTGTGTAAAGAAAGTGTCACGTGATACAATTACAAACTTGACGCCAAGGCGTATGTATTGTGTCAAGGACGTGTCACGTGATACAAATACAAACTTAACGCCAAGGCGTATGGATTGTGTCAAGGAAGTGTCACGTGATACAGTAACAAACTAGAATACAAGGCGTACGGATTGTGTCAAGGAAGTGTCACGTGATACAGTTACAAACTTGAAGCAAGGCGTACGGATTGTGTCAAGGAAGTGTCACGTGATACAATTACAAACTTGACGCCAAGGCGTATGTGTTGTGTCAAGGAAGTGTCACGTGATACAGATACACATTTAACGCCAAGGCGTATGTATTGTGTCAAGGAAGTGTCACGTGATACAGATACAAACTTAACGCCAAGGAGTATGGATTGTGTCAAGGAAGTGTCACGTGTTACAGCTACAAACCTAACGACAAGGCGTATGGATTGTGTAAAGAAAGTGTCACGTGATACAATTACAAACTTGACGCCAAGGCGTATGTATTGTGTCAAGGACGTGTCACGTGATACAAATACAAACTTAACGCCAAGGCGTATGGATTGTGTCAAGGAAGTGTCACGTGATACAGTAACAAACTAGAATCCAAGGGGTACGGATTGTGTCAAGGAAGTGTCACGTGATACAGTTACAAACTTGAAGCAAGGCGTACGGATTGTGTCAAGGAAGTGTCACGTGATTCAGTTACAAACTTGAAGACAAGGCCTACGGATTGTGTCAAGGAAGTGTTACGTGATACAGTTACAAACTAGAAGCCAAGGCGTACGGATTGTGTCAAGGAAGTGTCACGTGATACAGTTACAAACTTGAAGCCAAGGCGTACGGATTGTGTCAAGGAAGTGTCAAGTGATTCAGTTACAAACATGAAGACAAGGCGTACGGATTGTGTCAAGGAAGTGTCACGTGATACAGTTACAAACTAGAAGACAAGGCGTACGGATTGTGTCAAGGAAGTGTCACGTGATACAGTTACAAACTAGAAGCCAAGGCGTACGGATTGTGTCAAGGAAGTGTCACGTGATACAGTTACAAACAAGAAGACAAGGCGTACGGATTGTTTCAAGGAAGTGTCACGTGATACAGTTACAAACTAGAAGCCAAGGCGTACGGATTGTGTCAAGGAAATGTCACGTGATACAATTACAAACTTGACGCCAAGGCGTATGTATTGTGTCAAGTAAGTGTCAAGTGATACAGATACAAACTTGACGCCAAGGCGTATGTATTGTGTCAAGGAAGTGTCACGTGATACAGATACAAACTTAACGCCAAGGAGTATGGATTGTGTCAAGGAAGTGTCACATGTTACAGCTACAAACCTAACGCCAAGGTGTATGGATTGTGTCAAGAAAGTGTCACGTGATACAATTACAAACATGACGCCAAGGCGTATGTATTGTGTCAAGTAAGTGTCACGTGATACAGATACAAACTTAACGCCAAGGCGTATGGATTGTGTCAAGGAAGTGTCACGTGTTACAGCTACAAACCTAAAGCCAAGGCGTATGGGTTGTGTCAAGGAAGTGTCACGTGATACAGTTACAAACTTGAAGCAAGGCTTATGGATTGTGTCAAGGAAGTGTCACGTGATGCAGTTACAAACTTGAAGCCAAGGCGTACGGATTGTGTCAAGGAAGTGTCACGTGATAGAGTTACAAACTTGAAGCCAAGGCGTACGGATTGTGTCAAGGAAGTGTCATGTGATACAGTTACAAACTTGAAGCCAAGGCGTATGGATTGTGTCAAGGAAGTGTCACGTGATACAATTACAAACTTGACGCCAAGGCCTATGTATTGTGTCAAGGAAGTGTCACGTGATACAGATACAAACTTAACGCCAAGGCGTATGGATTGTGTCAAGGAAGTGTCACGTGTTACAGTTACAAACCTAACGCCAAGGCGTATGGATTGTGTCAAGGAAGTGTCACGTGATACAATTACAAACTTGACGCCAAGGCGTATGTATTGTGTCAAGGAAGTGTCACGTGATACAGATAAAAACTTAACGCCAAGGCGTATGGATGGTGTCAAGAAAGTGTCACGTGATACAATTACAAACTTGACGCCAAGGCGTATGTATTGTGTCAAGGACGTGTCACGTGATACAGATACAAACTTAACGCCAAGGCGTATGGATTGTGTCAAGGAAGTGTCACGTGTTACAGTTACAAACTTGAAGCCAAGAAGTACGGATTGTGTCAACGAAGTGTCACGTGATTCAGTTACAAACTTGAATACAAGGCGTACGGATTGTGTCAAGGAAGTGTCACGTGATACAGTTACAAACTAGAAGCCAAGGCGTTCGGATTGTGTAAAGGAAGTTTCACGTGATACAGTTACAAACTTGAAGCCAAGGCGTACGGATTGTGTCAAAGAAGTGTCACGTGATACAGTTACAAACAAGAAGCCAAGGCGTACGGATTGTGTCAAGAAAGTGTCACGTGAAACAGTTACAAACTAGAAGCCAAGGCGTATGGATTGTGTCAAGGAAGTGTCACGTGATACAGTTACAAACTTGAAACCAAGGCGTACGGATTGTGTCAAGGAAGTGTCACGTGATACAGTTACAAACTAGAAGCCAAGGCGTACGGATTGTGTCACGGAAGTGTCACGTGATACAGTTACAAACTAGAAACCAAGGCGTACGGATTGTGTCAAGGAAGTGTCACGTGATTCAGTTACAAACTTGAAGACAAGGCGTACGGATTGTGTCAAGGAAGTGTCACGTGATACAGTTACAAACTATAAGCCAAGGCGTACGGATTGTGTCAAGGAAGTGTCACGTGATACAGATACAAACTTAACGCCAAAGCGTATGGATTGTGTCAAGGAAGTGTCACGTGATATAATTACAAACTTGACGCCAAGGCGTATGTATTAGGTCAAGGAAGTGTCACGTGATACAGTTACAAACTTGACGCCAAGGCGTATGTATTGTGTCAAGGAAGTGTCACGTGATACAGATACAAACTTAACGCCAAGGCGTATGGATTGTGTCAAGGAAGTGTCACGTGTTACAGCTACAAACTGAACGCCAAGGCGTATGTATTGTGTCAAGGAAGTGTCACGTGATACAGATACAAACTTAACGCCAAGGCGTATGAATTGCGTCAAGGAGGTGTCACGTGTTACAGCTACAAACCTAACGCCAAGGCGTATGGATTGTGTCAAGGAAGTGTCACGTGATACAATTACAAACATGACGCCAAGGCCTATGTATTGTGTCAAGGAAGTGTCACGTGATACAGATACAAACTTAACGCCAAGGCGTATGGATTGTGTCAAGGAGGTGTCACGTGTTACAGCTACAAACCTAACGCCAAGGCGTATGGATTGTGTCAAGGAAGTGTCACGTGATACAATTACAAACTTGACGCCAAGGCCTATGTATTGTGTCAAGGAAGTGTCACGTGATACAGATACAAACTTAACGCCAAGGCGTATGGATTGTGTCAAGGAAGTGTCACGTGTTACAGTTACAAACCTAACGCCAAGGCGTATGGATTGTGTCAAGGAAGTGTCACGTGATACAATTACAAACTTGACGCCAAGGCGTATGTATTGTGTCAAGAAAGTGTCACGTGATACAGATACAAACTTAACGCCAAGGCGTATGGATGGTGTCAAGAAAGTGTCACGTGATACAATTACAAACTTGACGCCAAGGCGTATGTATTGTGTCAAGGACGTGTCACGTGATACAGATACAAACTTAACGCCAAGGCGTATGGATTGTGTCAAGGAAGTGTCACGTGTTACAGTTACAAACTTGAAGCCAAGGAGTACGGATTGTGTCAACGAAGTGTCACGTGATTCAGTTACAAACTTGAAGCCAAGGCGTACGGATTGTGTCAAGGAAGTGTCACGTGATACAGTGACAAACTTGAAGCCAAGGCGTACGGATTGTGTCAAGGAAGTGTCACGTGATACAGTTACAAACTAGAAGCCAAGGCGTGCGGATTGTGTCAAGGAAGTGTCACGTGATACAGTTACAAACTAGAAGCCAAGGCGTACGGATTGTGTCAAGGAAGTTTCACGTGATACAGTTACAAACTTGAAGCCAAGGCTTACGGATTGTGTCAAGAAAGTGTCACGTGATACAGTTACAAACTAGAAGCCAAGGCGTACGGATTGTGTCAAGGAAGTGTCACGTGATACAGTTACAAACTTGAAGCCAAGGCGTACGGATTGTGTCAAGGAAGTGTCAAGTGATTCAGTTACAAACATGAAGACAAGGCGTACGGATTGTGTCAAGGAAGTGTCACGTGATACAGTTACAAACTAGAAGACAAGGCGTACGGATTGTGTCAATGAAGTGTCACGTGATACAGTTACAAACTAGAAGCCAAGGCGTACGGATTGTGTCAAGGAAGTGTCACGTGATACAGTTACAAACAAGAAGACAAGGCGTACGGATTGTGTCAAGGAAGTGTCACGTGATTCAGTTACAAACTTGAAGACAAGGCGTACGGATTGTGTCAAGGAAGTGTCACGTGATACAGTTACAAACTAGAAGCCAAGGCGTACGGATTGTGTCAAGGAAGTTTCACGTGATACAGTTACAAACTTGAAGCCAAGGCTTACGGATTGTGTCAAGAAAGTGTCACGTGATACAGTTACAAACTAGAAGCCAAGGCGTACGGATTGTGTCAAGGAAGTGTCACGTGATACAGTTACAAACTTGAAGCCAAGGCGTACGGATTGTGTCAAGGAAGTGTCAAGTGATTCAGTTACAAACATGAAGACAAGGCGTACGGATTGTGTCAAGGAAGTGTCACGTGATACAGTTACAAACTAGAAGACAAGGCGTACGGATTGTGTCAATGAAGTGTCACGTGATACAGTTACAAACTAGAAGCCAAGGCGTACGGATTGTGTCAAGGAAGTGTCACGTGATACAGTTACAAACATGAAGACAAGGCGTACGGATTGTGTCAAGGAAGTGTCACGTGATACAGTTACAAACTAGAAGCCAAGGCGTACGGATTGTGTCAAGGAAGTGTCACGTGATACAATTACAAACTTGACGCCAAGGCGTATGTATTGAGTCAAGTAAGTGTCAAGTGATACAGATGCAAACTTGACGCCAAGGCGTATGTATTGTGTCAAGGAAGTGTCACGTGATACAGATACAAACTTAACGCCAAGGAGTATGGATTGTGTCAAGGAAGTGTCACGTGATACAATTACAAACATGACGCCAAGGCCTATGTATTGTGTCAAGGAAGTGTCACGTGATACAGATACAAACTTAACGCCAAGGAGTATGGATTGTGTCAAGGAAGTGTCACGTGTTACAGCTACAAACCAAACGACAAGGCGTATGGATTGTGTAAAGAAAGTGTCACGTGATACAATTACAAACTTGACGCCAAGGCGTATGTATTGTGTCAAGGACGTGTCACGTGATACAAATACAAACTTAACGCCAAGGCGTATGGATTGTGTCAAGGAACTGTCACGTGATACAGTAACAAACTAGAATACAAGGCGTACGGATTGTGTCAAGGAAGTGTCACGTGATACAGTTACAAACTTGAAGCAAGGCGTACGGATTGTGTCAAGGAAGTGTCACGTGATACAATTACAAACTTGACGCCAAGGCGTATGTGTTGTGTCAAGGAAGTGTCACGTGATACAGATACACATTTAACGCCAAGGCGTATGTATTGTGTCAAGGAAGTGTCACGTGATACAGATACAAACTTAACGCCAAGGAGTATGGATTGTGTCAAGGAAGTGTCACGTGTTACAGCTACAAACCTAACGACAAGGCGTATGGATTGTGTAAAGAAAGTGTCACGTGATACAATTACAAACTTGACGCCAAGGCGTATGTATTGTGTCAAGGACGTGTCACGTGATACAAATACAAACTTAACGCCAAGGCGAATGGATTGTGTCAAGGAAGTGTCACGTGATACAGTAACAAACTAGAATCCAAGGCGTACGGATTGTGTCAAGGAAGTGTCACGTGATACAGTTACAAACTTGAAGCAAGGCGTACGGATTGTGTCAAGGAAGTGTCACGTGATTCAGTTACAAACTTGAAGACAAGGCCTACGGATTGTGTCAAGGAAGTGTTACGTGATACAGTTACAAACTAGAAGCCAAGGCGTACGGATTGTGTCAAGGAAGTGTCACGTGATACAGTTACAAACTTGAAGCCAAGGCGTACGGATTGTGTCAAGGAAGTGTCAAGTGATTCAGTTACAAACATGAAGACAAGGCGTACGGATTGTGTCAAGGAAGTGTCACGTGATACAGTTACAAACTAGAAGACAAGGCGTACGGATTGTGTCAAGGAAGTGTCACGTGATACAGTTACAAACTAGAAGCCAAGGCGTACGGATTGTGTCAAGGAAGTGTCACGTGATACAGTTACAAACAAGAAGACAAGGCGTACGGATTGTTTCAAGGAAGTGTCACGTGATACAGTTACAAACTAGAAGCCAAGGCGTACGGATTGTGTCAAGGAAATGTCACGTGATACAATTACAAACTTGACGCCAAGGCGTATGTATTGTGTCAAGTAAGTGTCAAGTGATACAGATACAAACTTGACGCCAAGGCGTATGTATTGTGTCAAGGAAGTGTCACGTGATACAGATACAAACTTAACGCCAAGGAGTATGGATTGTGTCAAGGAAGTGTCACATGTTACAGCTACAAACCTAACGCCAAGGTGTATGGATTGTGTCAAGAAAGTGTCACGTGATACAATTACAAACATGACGCCAAGGCGTATGTATTGTGTCAAGTAAGTGTCACGTGATACAGATACAAACTTAACGCCAAGGCGTATGGATTGTGTCAAGGAAGTGTCACGTGTTACAGCTACAAACCTAAAGCCAAGGCGTATGGGTTGTGTCAAGGAAGTGTCACGTGATACAGTTACAAACTTGAAGCAAGGCTTATGGATTGTGTCAAGGAAGTGTCACGTGATGCAGTTACAAACTTGAAGCCAAGGCGTACGGATTGTGTCAAGGAAGTGTCACGTGATAGAGTTACAAACTTGAAGCCAAGGCGTACGGATTGTGTCAAGGAAGTGTCATGTGATACAGTTACAAACTTGAAGCCAAGGCGTACGGATTGTGTCAAAGAAGTGTCACGTGATACAGTTACAAACTAGAAGCCAAGGCGTACGGATTGTGTCAAGGAAGTGTCACGTGAAACAGTTACAAACTAGAAGCCAAGGCGTATGGATTGTGTCAAGGAAGTGTCACGTGATACAGTTACAAACTTGAAACCAAGGCGTACGGATTGTGTCAAGGAAGTGTCACGTGATACAGTTACAAACTAGAAGCCAAGGCGTACGGATTGTGTCAAGGAAGTGTCACGTGATACAGTTACAAACTAGAAGCCAAGGCGTACGGATTGTGTCACGAAAGTGTCACGTGATACAGTTACAAACTAGAAGCCAAGGCGTACGGATTGTGTCAAGGAAGTGTCACGTGATACAGATACACATTTAACGCCAAGGCGTATGTATTGTGTCAAGGAAGTGTCACGTGATACAGATACAAACTTAACGCCAAGGAGTATGGATTGTGTCAAGGAAGTGTCACGTGTTACAGCTACAAACCTAACGACAAGGCGTATGGATTGTGTAAAGAAAGTGTCACGTGATACAATTACAAACTTGACGCCAAGGCGTATGTATTGTGTCAAGGACGTGTCACGTGATACAAATACAAACTTAACGCCAAGGCGTATGGATTGTGTCAAGGAAGTGTCACGTGATACAGTAACAAACTAGAATCCAAGGCGTACGGATTGTGTCAAGGAAGTGTCACGTGATACAGTTACAAACTTGAAGCAAGGCGTACGGATTGTGTCAAGGAAGTGTCACGTGATTCAGTTACAAACTTGAAGACAAGGCCTACGGATTGTGTCAAGGAAGTGTTACGTGATACAGTTACAAACTAGAAGCCAAGGCGTACGGATTGTGTCAAGGAAGTGTCACGTGATACAGTTACAAACTTGAAGCCAAGGCGTACGGATTGTGTCAAGGAAGTGTCAAGTGATTCAGTTACAAACATGAAGACAAGGCGTACGGATTGTGTCAAGGAAGTGTCACGTGATACAGTTACAAACTAGAAGACAAGGCGTACGGATTGTGTCAAGGAAGTGTCACGTGATACAGTTACAAACTAGAAGCCAAGGCGTACGGATTGTGTCAAGGAAGTGTCACGTGATACAGTTACAAACAAGAAGACAAGGCGTACGGATTGTTTCAAGGAAGTGTCACGTGATACAGTTACAAACTAGAAGCCAAGGCGTACGGATTGTGTCAAGGAAATGTCACGTGATACAATTACAAACTTGACGCCAAGGCGTATGTATTGTGTCAAGTAAGTGTCAAGTGATACAGATACAAACTTGACGCCAAGGCGTATGTATTGTGTCAAGGAAGTGTCACGTGATACAGATACAAACTTAACGCCAAGGAGTATGGATTGTGTCAAGGAAGTGTCACATGTTACAGCTACAAACCTAACGCCAAGGTGTATGGATTGTGTCAAGAAAGTGTCACGTGATACAATTACAAACATGACGCCAAGGCGTATGTATTGTGTCAAGTAAGTGTCACGTGATACAGATACAAACTTAACGCCAAGGCGTATGGATTGTGTCAAGGAAGTGTCACGTGTTACAGCTACAAACCTAAAGCCAAGGCGTATGGGTTGTGTCAAGGAAGTGTCACGTGAAACAATTACAAACTTGACGCCAAGGCGTATGTATTGTGTCAAGGAAGTGTCACGTGATATAGATACAAACTTAACGCCAAGGAGTATGGATTGTGTCAAGGAAGTGTCACGTGTTACAGCTACAAACCTAACGCCAAGGCGTATGGATTGTGTCAAGGAAGTGTTACGTGATACAATTACAAACTTGACGCCAAGGCGTATGTATTGTGTCAAGGACGTGTCACGTGATACAAATACAAACTTAACGCCAAGGCGTATGGATTGTGTCAAGGAAGTGTCACGTGATACAGTAACAAACTAGAATACAAGGCGTACGGATTGTGTCAAGGAAGTGTCACGTGATACAGTTACAAACTTGAAGCAAGGCGTACGGATTGTGTCAAGGAAGTGTCACGTGATACAATTACAAACTTGACGCCAAGGCGTATGTGTTGTGTCAAGGAAGTGTCACGTGATACAGATACACATTTAACGCCAAGGCGTATGTATTGTGTCAAGGAAGTGTCACGTGATACAGATACAAACTTAACGCCAAGGAGTATGGATTGTGTCAAGGAAGTGTCACGTGTTACAGCTACAAACCTAACGACAAGGCGTATGAATTGTGTAAAGAAAGTGTCACGTGATACAATTACAAACTTGACGCCAAGGCGTATGTATTGTGTCAAGGACGTGTCACGTGATACAAATACAAACTTAACGCCAAGGCGTATGGATTGTGTCAAGGAAGTGTCACGTGATACAGTAACAAACTAGAATCCAAGGCGTACGGATTGTGTCAAGGAAGTGTCACGTGATACAGTTACAAACTTGAAGCAAGGCGTACGGATTGTGTCAAGGAAGTGTCACGTGATTCAGTTACAAACTTGAAGACAAGGCCTACGGATTGTGTCAAGGAAGTGTTACGTGATACAGTTACAAACTAGAAGCCAAGGCGTACGGATTGTGTCAAGGAAGTGTCACGTGATACAGTTACAAACTTGAAGCCAAGGCGTACGGATTGTGTCAAGGAAGTGTCAAGTGATTCAGTTACAAACATGAAGACAAGGCGTACGGATTGTGTCAACGAAGTGTCACGTGATACAGTTACAAACTAGAAGACAAGGCGTACGGATTGTGTCAAGGAAGTGTCACGTGATACAGTTACAAACTAGAAGCCAAGGCGTACGGATTGTGTCAAGGAAGTGTCACGTGATACAGTTACAAACAAGAAGACAAGGCGTACGGATTGTTTCAAGGAAGTGTCACGTGATACAGTTACAAACTAGAAGCCAAGGCGTACGGATTGTGTCAAGGAAATGTCACGTGATACAATTACAAACTTGACGCCAAGGCGTATGTATTGTGTCAAGTAAGTGTCAAGTGATACAGATACAAACTTGACGCCAAGGCGTATGTATTGTGTCAAGGAAGTGTCACGTGATACAGATACAAACTTAACGCCAAGGAGTATGGATTGTGTCAAGGAAGTGTCACATGTTACAGCTACAAACCTAACGCCAAGGTGTATGGATTGTGTCAAGAAAGTGTCACGTGATACAATTACAAACATGACGCCAAGGCGTATGTATTGTGTCAAGTAAGTGTCACGTGATACAGATACAAACTTAACGCCAAGGCGTATGGATTGTGTCAAGGAAGTGTCACGTGTTACAGCTACAAACCTAAAGCCAAGGCGTATGGGTTGTGTCAAGGAAGTGTCACGTGATACAGTTACAAACTTGAAGCAAGGCTTATTGATTGTGTCAAGGAAGTGTCACGTGATGCAGTTACAAACTTGAAGCCAAGGCGTACGGATTGTGTCAAGGAAGTGTCACGTGATAGAGTTACAAACTTGAAGCCAAGGCGTACGGATTGTGTCAAGGAAGTGTCATGTGATACAGTTACAAACTTGAAGCCAAGGCGTACGGATTGTGTCAAAGAAGTGTCACGTGATACAGTTACAAACTAGAAGCCAAGGCGTACGGATTGTGTCAAGGAAGTGTCACGTGAAACAGTTACAAACTAGAAGCCAAGGCGTATGGATTGTGTCAAGGAAGTGTCACGTGATACAGTTACAAACTTGAAACCAAGGCGTACGGATTGTGTCAAGGAAGTGTCACGTGATACAGTTACAAACTAGAAGCCAAGGCGTACGGATTGTGTCAAGGAAGTGTCACGTGATACAGTTACAAACTAGAAGCCAAGGCGTACGGATTGTGTCACGAAAGTGTAACGTGATACAGTTACAAACTAGAAGCCAAGGCGTACGGATTGTGTCAAGGAAGTGTCACGTGATTCAGTTACAAACTTGAAGACAAGGCGTACGGATTGTGTCAAGGAAGTGTCACGTGATACAGATACAAACTTAACGCCAAAGCGTATGGATTGTGTCAAGGAAGTGTCACGTGATACAATTACAAACTTGACGCCAAGGCGTATGTATTGTGTCAAGGAAGTGTCACGTGATACAGTTACAAACTTGACGCCAAGGCGTATGTATTGTGTCAAGGAAGTGTCAAGTGATACAGATACAAACTTAACGCCAAGGCGTATGGATTGTGTCAAGGAAGTGTCACGTGTTACAGCTACAAACCGAACGCCAAGGCGTATGTATTGTGTCAAGAAAGTGTCACGTGATACAGATACAAACTTAACGCCAAGGCGTATGAATTGCGTCAAGGAGGTGTCACGTGTTACAGCTACAAACCTAACGCCAAGGCGTATGGATTGTGTCAAGGAAGTGTCACGTGATACAATTACAAACATGACGCCAAGGCCTATGTATTGTGTCAAGGAAGTGTCACGTGATACAGATACAAACTTAACGCCAAGGCGTATGGATTGTGTCAAGGAGGTGTCACGTGTTACAGCTACAAACCTAACGCCAAGGCGTATGGATTGTGTCAAGGAAGTGTCACGTGATACAATTACAAACTTGACGCCAAGGCCTATGTATTGTGTCAAGGAAGTGTCACGTGATACAGATACAAACTTAACGCCAAGGCGTATGGATTGTGTCAAGGAAGTGTCACGTGTTACAGTTACAAACCTAACGCCAAGGCGTATGGATTGTGTCAAGGAAGTGTCACGTGATACAATTACAAACTTGACGCCAAGGCGTATGTATTGTGTCAAGGAAGTGTCACGTGATACAGATAAAAACTTAACGCCAAGGCGTATGGATGGTGTCAAGAAAGTGTCACGTGATACAATTACAAACTTGACGCCAAGGCGTATGTATTGTGTCAAGGACGTGTCACGTGATACAGATACAAACTTAACGCCAAGGCGTATGGATTGTGTCAAGGAAGTGTCACGTGTTACAGTTACAAACTTGAAGCCAAGAAGTACGGATTGTGTCAACGAAGTGTCACGTGATTCAGTTACAAACTTGAATACAAGGCGTACGGATTGTGTCAAGGAAGTGTCACGTGATACAGTTACAAACTAGAAGCCAAGGCGTTCGGATTGTGTAAAGGAAGTTTCACGTGATACAGTTACAAACTTGAAGCCAAGGCGTACGGATTGTGTCAAAGAAGTGTCACGTGATACAGTTACAAACAAGAAGCCAAGGCGTACGGATTGTGTCAAGAAAGTGTCACGTGAAACAGTTACAAACTAGAAGCCAAGGCGTATGGATTGTGTCAAGGAAGTGTCACGTGATACAGTTACAAACTTGAAACCAAGGCGTACGGATTGTGTCAAGGAAGTGTCACGTGATACAGTTACAAACTAGAAGCCAAGGCGTACGGATTGTGTCACGGAAGTGTCACGTGATACAGTTACAAACTAGAAACCAAGGCGTACGGATTGTGTCAAGGAAGTGTCACGTGATTCAGTTACAAACTTGAAGACAAGGCGTACGGATTGTGTCAAGGAAGTGTCACGTGATACAGTTACAAACTAGAAGCCAAGGCGTACGGATTGTGTCAAGGAAGTGTCACGTGATACAGATACAAACTTAACGCCAAAGCGTATGGATTGTGTCAAGGAAGTGTCACGTGATATAATTACAAACTTGACGCCAAGGCGTATGTATTAGGTCAAGGAAGTGTCACGTGATACAGTTACAAACTTGACGCCAAGGCGTATGTATTGTGTCAAGGAAGTGTCACGTGATACAGATACAAACTTAACGCCAAGGCGTATGGATTGTGTCAAGGAAGTGTCACGTGTTACAGCTACAAACTGAACGCCAAGGCGTATGTATTGTGTCAAGGAAGTGTCACGTGATACAGATACAAACTTAACGCCAAGGCGTATGAATTGCGTCAAGGAGGTGTCACGTGTTACAGCTACAAACCTAACGCCAAGGCGTATGGATTGTGTCAAGGAAGTGTCACGTGATACAATTACAAACATGACGCCAAGGCCTATGTATTGTGTCAAGGAAGTGTCACGTGATACAGATACAAACTTAACGCCAAGGCGTATGGATTGTGTCAAGGAGGTGTCACTTGTTACAGCTACAAACCTAACGCCAAGGCGTATGGATTGTGTCAAGGAAGTGTCACGTGATACAATTACAAACTTGACGCCAAGGCCTATGTATTGTGTCAAGGAAGTGTCACGTGATACAGATACAAACTTAACGCCAAGGCGTATGGATTGTGTCAAGGAAGTGTCACGTGTTACAGTTACAAACCTAACGCCAAGGCGTATGGATTGTGTCAAGGAAGTGTCACGTGATACAATTACAAACTTGACGCCAAGGCGTATGTATTGTGTCAAGAAAGTGTCACGTGATACAGATACAAACTTAACGCCAAGGCGTATGGATGGTGTCAAGAAAGTGTCACGTGATACAATTACAAACTTGACGCCAAGGCGTATGTATTGTGTCAAGGACGTGTCACGTGATACAGATACAAACTTAATGCCAAGGCGTATGGATTGTGTCAAGGAAGTGTCACGTGTTACAGTTACAAACTTGAAGCCAAGGAGTACGGATTGTGTCAACGAAGTGTCACGTGATTCAGTTACAAACTTGAAGCCAAGGCGTACGGATTGTGTCAAGGAAGTGTCACGTGATACAGTGACAAACTTGAAGCCAAGGCGTACGGATTGTGTCAAGGAAGTGTCACGTGATACAGTTACAAACTAGAAGCCAAGGCGTGCGGATTGTGTCAAGGAAGTGTCACGTGATACAGTTACAAACTAGAAGCCAAGGCGTACGGATTGTGTCAAGGAAGTTTCACGTGATACAGTTACAAACTTGAAGCCAAGGCTTACGGATTGTGTCAAGAAAGTGTCACGTGATACAGTTACAAACTAGAAGCCAAGGCGTACGGATTGTGTCAAGGAAGTGTCACGTGATACAGTTACAAACTTGAAGCCAAGGCGTACGGATTGTGTCAAGGAAGTGTCAAGTGATTCAGTTACAAACATGAAGACAAGGCGTACGGATTGTGTCAAGGAAGTGTCACGTGATACAGTTACAAACTAGAAGACAAGGCGTACGGATTGTGTCAATGAAGTGTCACGTGATACAGTTACAAACTAGAAGCCAAGGCGTACGGATTGTGTCAAGGAAGTGTCACGTGATACAGTTACAAACAAGAAGACAAGGCGTACGGATTGTGTCAAGGAAGTGTCACGTGATTCAGTTACAAACTTGAAGACAAGGCGTACGGATTGTGTCAAGGAAGTGTCACGTGATACAGTTACAAACTAGAAGCCAAGGCGTACGGATTGTGTCAAGGAAGTTTCACGTGATACAGTTACAAACTTGAAGCCAAGGCTTACGGATTGTGTCAAGAAAGTGTCACGTGATACAGTTACAAACTAGAAGCCAAGGCGTACGGATTGTGTCAAGGAAGTGTCACGTGATACAGTTACAAACTTGAAGCCAAGGCGTACGGATTGTGTCAAGGAAGTGTCAAGTGATTCAGTTACAAACATGAAGACAAGGCGTACGGATTGTGTCAAGGAAGTGTCACGTGATACAGTTACAAACTAGAAGACAAGGCCTACGGATTGTGTCAATGAAGTGTCACGTGATACAGTTACAAACTAGAAGCCAAGGCGTACGGATTGTGTCAAGGAAGTGTCACGTGATACAGTTACAAACAAGAAGACAAGGCGTACGGATTGTGTCAAGGAAGTGTCACGTGATACAGTTACAAACTAGAAGCCAAGGCGTACGGATTGTGTCAAGGAAGTGTCACGTGATACAATTACAAACTTGACGCCAAGGCGTATGTATTGAGTCAAGTAAGTGTCAAGTGATACAGATGCAAACTTGACGCCAAGGCGTATGTATTGTGTCAAGGAAGTGTCACGTGATACAGATACAAACTTAACGCCAAGGAGTATGGATTGTGTCAAGGAAGTGTCACGTGATACAATTACAAACATGACGCCAAGGCCTATGTATTGTGTCAAGGAAGTGTCACGTGATACAGATACAAACTTAACGCCAAGGAGTATGGATTGTGTCAAGGAAGTGTCACGTGTTACAGCTACAAACCAAACGACAAGGCGTATGGATTGTGTAAAGAATGTGTCACGTGATACAATTACAAACTTGACGCCAAGGCGTATGTATTGTGTCAAGGACGTGTCACGTGATACAAATACAAACTTAACGCCAAGGCGTATGGATTGTGTCAAGGAAGTGTCACGTGATACAGTAACAAACTAGAATACAAGGCGTACGGATTGTGTCAAGGAAGTGTCACGTGATACAGTTACAAACTTGAAGCAAGGCGTACGGATTGTGTCAAGGAAGTGTCACGTGATACAATTACAAACTTGACGCCAAGGCGTATGTGTTGTGTCAAGGAAGTGTCACGTGATACAGATACACATTTAACGCCAAGGCGTATGTATTGTGTCAAGGAAGTGTCACGTGATACAGATACAAACTTAACGCCAAGGAGTATGGATTGTGTCAAGGAAGTGTCACGTGTTACAGCTACAAACCTAACGACAAGGCGTATGGATTGTGTAAAGAAAGTGTCACGTGATACAATTACAAACTTGACGCCAAGGCGTATGTATTGTGTCAAGGACGTGTCACGTGATACAAATACAAACTTAACGCCAAGGCGTATGGATTGTGTCAAGGAAGTGTCACGTGATACAGTAACAAACTAGAATCCAAGGCGTACGGATTGTGTCAAGGAAGTGTCACGTGATACAGTTACAAACTTGAAGCTATGCGTACGGATTGTGTCAAGGAAGTGTCACGTGATTCAGTTACAAACTTGAAGACAAGGCCTACGGATTGTGTCAAGGAAGTGTTACGTGATACAGTTACAAACTAGAAGCCAAGGCGTACGGATTGTGTCAAGGAAGTGTCACGTGATACAGTTACAAACTTGAAGCCAAGGCGTACGGATTGTGTCAAGGAAGTGTCAAGTGATTCAGTTACAAACATGAAGACAAGGCGTACGGATTGTGTCAAGGAAGTGTCACGTGATACAGTTACAAACTAGAAGACAAGGCGTACGGATTGTGTCAAGGAAGTGTCACGTGATACAGTTACAAACTAGAAGCCAAGGCGTACGGATTGTGTCAAGGAAGTGTCACGTGATACAGTTACAAACAAGAAGACAAGGCGTACGGATTGTTTCAAGGAAGTGTCACGTGATACAGTTACAAACTAGAAGCCAAGGCGTACGGATTGTGTCAAGGAAATGTCACGTGATACAATTACAAACTTGACGCCAAGGCGTATGTATTGTGTCAAGTAAGTGTCAAGTGATACAGATACAAACTTGACGCCAAGGCGTATGTATTGTGTCAAGGAAGTGTCACGTGATACAGATACAAACTTAACGCCAAGGAGTATGGATTGTGTCAAGGAAGTGTCACATGTTACAGCTACAAACCTAACGCCAAGGTGTATGGATTGTGTCAAGAAAGTGTCACGTGATACAATTACAAACATGACGCCAAGGCGTATGTATTGTGTCAAGTAAGTGTCACGTGATACAGATACAAACTTAACGCCAAGGCGTATGGATTGTCTCAAGGAAGTGTCACGTGTTACAGCTACAAACCTAAAGCCAAGGCGTATGGGTTGTGTCAAGGAAGTGTCACGTGAAACAATTACAAACTTGACGCCAAGGCGTATGTATTGTGTCAAGGAAGTGTCACGTGATATAGATACAAACTTAACGCCAAGGAGTATGGATTGTGTCAAGGAAGTGTCACGTGTTACAGCTACAAACCTAACGCCAAGGCGTATGGATTGTGTCAAGGAAGTGTCACGTGATACAATTACAAACTTGACGCCAAGGCGTATGTATTGTGTCAAGGAAGTGTCACGTGATACAGATACAAACTTGACGCCAAGGCGTATGTATTGTGTCAAGGAAGTGTCACGTGGTACAGATACAAACTTAACGCCAAGGCGTATGGATTGTGTCAAGGAGGTGTCACGTGTAACAGCTATAAACCTAACGCCAAGGCGTATGGATTGTGTCAAGGAAGTGTCACGTGATACAATTACAAACTTGACGCCAAGGCCTATGTATTGTGTCAAGTAAGTGTCACGTGATACAATTACAAACTTGACGCCAAGGCGTATGTGTTGTGTCAAGGAAGTGTCACGTGATACAGATACAAACTTAACGCCAAGGCGTATGTATTGTGTCAAGGAAGTGTAACGTGATACAGATACAAACTTAACGCCAAGGAGTATGGATTGTGTCAAGGAAGTGTCACGTGTTACAGCTACAAACCTAACGACAAGGCGTATGGATTGTGTAAAGAAAGTGTCACGTGATACAATTACAAACTTGACGCCAAGGCGTATGTATTGTGTCAAGGACGTGTCACGTGATACAAATACAAACTTAACGCCAAGGCGTATGGATTGTGTCAAGGTAGTGTCTTGTGTTACAGCTACAAACCTAACGCCAAGGCGTTTGTATTGTGTCAAGGAAATGTCACGTGATACAGATACAAACTTAACGACAAAGCGTATGGATTGTGTCAAGGAAGTGTCACGTGTTACAGCTACAAACCTTACGCCAAGGAGTATGGATTGTGTCAAGGAAGTGTCACATGTTACAGCTACAAACCTAATGCCAAGGTGTATGGATTGTGTCAAGAAAGTGTCACGTGATACAATTACAAACTTGACGCCAAGGCGTATGTATTGTGTCAAGGAAGTGTCACGTGTTACAGCTACAAACCTAACGCCAAGGCGTATGGATTGTGTCAAGGAAGTGTCACGTGATACAATTACAAACTTGACGCCAAGGCGTATGTATTGTGTCAAGGAAGTGTCACGTGATACAATTACAAACTTGACGCCAAGGCGTATGTATTGTGTCAAGGAAGTGTCACGTGATACAGTTACAAACAAGAAGCCAAGGCGTACGGATTGTGTCAAGGAAGTGTCACGTGATACAGTTACAAACTTAAAGCAAGGCGTACGGATTGTGTCAAGGAAGTGTCAAGTGATACAGATACAAACTTAACGCCAAGGCGTATGAATTGCGTCAAGGAGGTGTCACGTGTTACAGCTACAAACCTAACGCCAAGGCGTATGGATTGTGTCAAGGAAGTGTCACGTGATACAATTACAAACATGACGCCAAGGCCTATGTATTGTGTCAAGGAAGTGTCACGTGATACAGATACAAACTTAACGCCAAGGCGTATGGATTGTGTCAAGGAGGTGTCACGTGTTACAGCTACAAACCTAACGCCAAGGCGTATGGATTGTGTCAAGGAAGTGTCACGTGATACAATTACAAACTTGACGCCAAAGCGTATGTATTGTGTCAAGGAAGTGTCACGTGATACAGATACAAACTTAACGCCAAGGCGTATGGATGGTGTCAAGAAAGTGTCACGTGATACAATAACAAACTTGACGCCAAGGCGTATGTATTGTGTCAAGGACGTGTCACGTGATACAGATACAAACTTAACGCCAAGGCGTATGGATTGTGTCAAGGAAGTGTCACGTGTTACAGTTACAAACTTGAAGCCAAGGAGTACGGATTGTGTCAACGAAGTGTCACGTGATACAGTTACAAACTAGAAGCCAAGGCGTACGGATTGTGTCAAGGAATTGTCACGTGACACAGTTAAAACTTGACGCTAAGGCGTACGGATTGTCTCAAGGAAGTGTCACGTGATTCAGTTACAAACTTGAAGACAAGGCGTACGGATTGTGTCAAGGAAGTGTCACGTGATACAGTTACAAACTAGAAGCCAAGGCGTACGGATTGTGTCAAGGAAGTTTCACGTGATACAGTTACAAACTTGAAGCCAAGGCGTACAGATTGTGTCAAAGAAGTGTCACGTGATACAGTTACAAACTAGAAGCCAAGGCGTACGTATTGTGTCAAGGTATCAGGTGATACAGTTACAAACTTGAAGCCAAGGCGTACGGATTGTGTCAAGGAAGTGTCATGTGATACAGTTACAAACTAGAAGCCAAGGCGTACGGATTGTGTCAAGGAATTGTCACGTGACACAGTTAAAACTTGACGCTAAGGCGTACGGATTGTGTCAAGGAAGTGTCACGTGATACAGTTACAAACTTGAAGCCAAGGCGTTTGGATTGTGTCAAGGAAGTGTCACGTGATACAGTTACAAACAAGAAGCCAATGCGTACGGATTGTGTCAAGGAATTGTCACGTGACACAGTTAAAACTTGACGCTAAGGCGTATGTATTGTGTCAAGGAAGTGTCATGTGATACAGTTACAAACTAGAAGCCAAGGCTTACGGATTGTGTCAAGGAATTGTCACGTGACACAGTTAAAACTTGAAGCTAAGGCGTACGGATTGTCTCAAGGAAGTGTCACGTGATTCAGTTACAAACTTGAAGACAAGGCGTACGGATTGTGTCAAGGAAGTGTCACGTGATACAGTTACAAACTAGAAGCCAAGGCGTACGGATTGTGTCAAGGAAGTTTCACGTGATACAGTTACAAACTTGAAGCCAAGGCGTACAGATTGTGTCAAAGAAGTGTCACGTGATACAGTTACAAACTAGAAGCCAAGGCGTACGGATTGTGTCAAGGAAGTATCAGGTGATACAGTTACAAACTTGAAGCCAAGGCGTACGAATTGTGTCAAGGAAGTGTCATGTGATACAGTTACAAACTAGAAGCCAAGGCGTAAGGATTGTGTCAAGGACTTGTCACGTGACACAGTTAAAACTTGACGCTAAGGCGTACGGATTGTGTCAAGGAAGTGTCACGTGATACAGTTACAAACTTGAAGCCAAGGCGTTTGGATTGTGTCAAGGAAGTGTCACGTGATACAGTTACAAACAAGAAGCCAATGCGTACGGATTGTGTCAAGGAATTGTCACGTGACACAGTTAAAACTTGACGCTAAGGCGTATGTATTGTGTCAAGGAAGTGTCATGTGATACAGTTACAAACTAGAAGCCAAGGCGTACGGATTGTGTCAAGTAATTGTCACGTGACACAGTTAAAACTTGACGCTAAGGCGTACGGATTGTGTCAAGGAAGTGTCACGTGATTCAGTTACAAACTTGAAGACAAGGCGTACGGATTGTGTCAAGGAAGTGTCACGTGATACAGTTACAAACTAGAAGCCAAGGCGTACGGATTGTGTCAAGGAAGTTTCACGTGATACAGTTACAAACTTGAAGCCAAGGCGTACAGATTGTGTCAAAGAAGTGTCACGTGATACAGTTACAAACTAGAAGCCAAGGCTAACGGATTGTGTCAAGGAAGTATCAGGTGATACAGTTACAAACTTGAAGCCAAGGCGTACGGATTGTGTCAAGAAAGTGTCATGTGATACAGTTACAAACTAGAAGCCAAGGCGTACGGATTGCGTCAAGGAAGTGTCACGTGATACAGTTAAAAACTAGAAGCCAAGGCGTACGGATTGTGTCAAGGAAGTGTCACGTGATACAGTTACAAACTAAAAGCCAAGGCGTACGGATTGTGTCAAGGAAGTGTCACGTGATACAATTACAAACTTGACGCCAAGGCCTATGTATTGTGTCAAGTAAGTGTCACGTGATACAGATACAAACTTAACGCCAAGGCGTATGGATTGTGTCAAGGAAGTGTCATGTGTAACAGTTACAAACCTAACGCCAAGGCGTATGGATTGTGTCAAGGAAGTGTAACGTGATACAATTACAAACTTGACGCCAAGGCGTATGTATTGTGTCAAGGAAGTGTCACGTGATACAGATACAAACTTAACGCCAAGGCGTATGGATGGTGTCAAGAAAGTGTCACGTGTTACAATTACAAACTTGACGCCAAGGCCTATGTATTGTGTCAAGTAAGTGTCACGTGATACAGATACAAACTTAAGGCCAAGGCGTATGGATTGTGTCAAGGAAGTGTCACGTGTTACAGTTACAAACCTAACGCCAAGGCGTATGGATTGTGTCAAGGAAGTGTCACGTGATACAATTACAAACTTTACGCCAAGGCGTATGTATTGTGTCAAGGAAGTGTCACGTGATACAGATACAAACTTAACGCCAAGGCGTATGGATGGTGTCAAGAAAGTGTCACGTGATACAATTACAAACTTGACGCCAAGGCGTATGTGTTGTGTCAAGGAAGTGTCACGTGATACAGATACAAACTTAACGCCAAGGCGTATGTATTGTGTCAAGGAAGTGTAACGTGATACAGATACAAACTTAACGCCAAGGAGTATGGATTGTGTCAAGGAAGTGTCACGTGATACAGTTACAAACTAGAAGCCAAGGCGTACGGATTGTGTCAACGAAGTGTCACGTGATACAGTTACAAACTAGAAGCCAAGGCGTACGGATTGTGTCAAGGAATTGTCACGTGACACAGTTAAAACTTGACGCTAAGGCGTACGGATTGTCTCAAGGAAGTGTCACGTGATTCAGTTACAAACTTGAAGACAAGGCGTACGGATTGTGTCAAGGAAGTTTCACGTGATACAGTTACAAACTAGAAGCCAAGGCGTACGGATTGTGTCAAGGAAGTTTCACGTGATACAGTTACAAACTTGAAGCCAAGGCGTACAGATTGTGTCAAAGAAGTGTCACGTGATACAGTTACAAACTAGAAGCCAAGGCGTACGGATTGTGTCAAGGTATCAGGTGATACAGTTACAAACTTGAAGCCAAGGCGTACGGATTGTGTCAAGGAAGTGTCATGTGATACAGTTACAAACTAGAAGCCAAGGCGTACGGATTGTGTCAAGGAATTGTCACGTGACACAGTTTAAACTTGACGCTAAGGCGTACGGATTGTGTCAAGGAAGTGTCACGTGATACAGTTACAAACTTGAAGCCAAGGCGTTTGGATTGTGTCAAGGAAGTGTCACGTGATACAGTTACAAACAAGAAGCCAATGCGTACGGATTGTGTCAAGGAATTGTCACGTGACACAGTTAAAACTTGACGCTAAGGCGTATGTATTGTGTCAAGGAAGTGTCATGTGATACAGTTACAAACTAGAAGCCAAGGCGTACGGATTGTGTCAAGGAATTGTCACGTGACACAGTTAAAACTTGACGCTAAGGCGTACGGATTGTCTCAAGGAAGTGTCACGTGATTCAGTTACAAACTTGAAGACAAGGCGTACGGATTGTGTCAAGGAAGTGTCACGTGATACAGTTACAAACTAGAAGCCAAGGCGTACGGATTGTGTCAAGGAAGTTTCACGTGATACAGTTACAAACTTGAAGCCAAGGCGTACAGATTGTTTTTTTTTATTTATTGATTTTATTTTAGTAATTTGTACATTTAAGATTACAAATGACTAATTAATTATTACATTTAAATATACTATGTTTTTTTTTCTTTCTTGATATGGCTCCTACACAACATCTTAAACTTTTCAATTGGGGCAGACTTAAGGTTTTCCGGCAGCGCGTTATAGTATTTCATCCCTTTATAAAATATACTATTCTGGGTATTCGCTTTGTCCTTCTTTGGTAGCCTGATTTCATTGCACGTCCTAGTTTTATGTTGGTGTATGTCCTTGTTGTATACAATTTGATTCGAAAAATATTTGGGTAGCAGGTTGTTTACTATTTTGTGTAAAAATATCATCGTGTTCAAGGTCAACATCTGTTTCACCGTTAGCCAATTTAGTTCGTTTAACATTTTATTTACTTTTGAATATCTATTTCGTCTGAGTATTGTTCTCATTGCCCTATTTTGGAGAATTTGAAATTTATTTTGCTCTCGGTCGTTACACAGGAAAAGGATAGTTGAGCAGTAATTAAAATGTGGAGCAATAATGGAGTTATAAATGGTGATTGCAGTTTTTTCGGACAGTTTTTGGCGAATTCTTCCCAAGAAAGATATCTTTTTTCCAATTTTCTTTTGGGTATATTCCGCATGTTTGTTAAAGTTGAGTTTGGAATCTATTATAACTCCTAAGTATTTTATATCGGTAACATTTTCAATAATTTCACCATCAATTTTGATTTTGCTTTCACTGGATGTCTTCTTATAACCAATTACCATACATTTTGTTTTTTTTGTATTTAATTTAAGCTTATTTATTTTTAGCCATCTTGATACATTATCTAGTTCATTATTTAAAATATTTATTAGTTCTTCATAGTTTTCTCCAATTATATATATAAGTGTATCATCGGCAAATAGTCGTACTTTGCATTTTGAAAATATTTTCACCATGTCATTAATATAGAGTATGAACAATAGAGGTCCAAGGACTGATCCCTGTGGTACTCCTAATTTATTTTCCATTGGTTTTGAAAATTGATTATTAATTTTTGTTACCTGTATTCGGTCTTTCAAATACTCTTTTATTAATTTAATGGCTAGAGTTGAGAAACCAATTTCTTTAAGCTTTCTTATCAATATTTCTCGATCTATGGTTTCGAATGCCCTTTGAAAATCCAAGAATATTGCTAAGATAAATTTATTACTATTCATTCCTTCTTTCCATTCTTCAACGATTACATTTAACGCTGTTTCACAAGAATTATTACATCTGAATCCCGATTGTTCTTGGTATAAAATATTGTGTTCAT
This sequence comes from Hesperophylax magnus, assembly GCA_026573805.1. Classification (NCBI taxonomy): domain Eukaryota; kingdom Metazoa; phylum Arthropoda; class Insecta; order Trichoptera; family Limnephilidae; genus Hesperophylax; species Hesperophylax magnus. Next base: position 1,935,524 of record JAIUSX010000149.1, on the reverse strand, counting down.
CTAAGTATTGCAATATTTGTTCTTTTATTATTACTTCAAGTATCTGTTCATATTTCGGTAAGGTGTTTATTGGTCGAAATTCTTCACATTTTCTGGTATTTTTAACCTTTGGGACCGGTATAATGGTAGATAGTTTCCATGACTGTGGAAATTTTCCCTCTTCAATTGTCTGATTAATAATATTTAATAGAGTAGATCCAATTACTGGAAAAGCATCTTTTATCACACTAATAGTTAATCCATCTGAACTGTTTTTTGATTTAATTTTCTTTAAAATGTTAAATAAATATTCTGCAGTTATTTTTCTGAAGACCAATAATTTTTTGTTTGAGTTGTTATTATCATTTGTGGGGTTGAAAACAATGTTAGGTATTAATTTGTTAATTTGAGTGATGCTTTCTATAAAATATTTATTAAAGCTATTAGCCATGTTTTCTTCGTTTATATCTTTTGGGAAGTTTACTATTTTTATGTCGTTTTTGTTATCGCCATGTACTAATTCTTTAATGCTTTTCCAAATTTTTTTGGGATCCCCTTCTTCCGATTTTATTTTATTTTTTATGTACTCATTATGCGTTCTTTTTATGTCTTTGGAGTATTTATTTCTCATTTTTTTGTAGTTATTCCAATCCATAGTATTATTAGTAAGGCGTGCTCTCTTGTAAAATGTATCTCTATCATGCTGCATTGTGCGTAGTTCTTTTGTGAACCATTTATTATTGTTTCCTTTACGTATCTTCTGTTCTGGAACTACTTCATCAATGGATTTTTTAATGTTTAATATCGTCTGGTCAGCTTTTTTGTTATATTCCATTTGATTTATTTCATTCCAATCAATAGTCTCTAAGGTCTGAATGAAGAGTTCTTTATTGTATCTTTTGTAATTTTTAAATGTTATTACTTGTGTTTCTTTACTGGAGTTGTAGTTTTCTCTGTCATTTAATAGAATTTGAATCATATTATGGTCGGTAATTTTATGTTTATCTAATACATTAACACATAGGTTAAATTTATTTGAGATAACCAGATCAATCAATGTTTTAGAGGTATTAGTAATTCGTGTGAAATCTTTAACTAATTGTTTCATACCTGCAGTTTGAATAATAGATTTCAGTTTTTTTGTGTATATGTCTGCATTTGCTTTAACATTTATATTGAAATCTCCAACTATGATGTTAATATTTTCATCTTGCAAATTTTCCATGCTCCATCTTTGAAAATATGTTAAGAAGTCGCATTTACTCGTGTTTGGTGATCTATAAATAACAGTATATACACCTTTCTTGATTCCTGATTTAATGCTGATGGCTAAAATCCAACAATGTTTTTCATGTTGGTGATTTGATATCACTTCATATGGAACTTTATTACTTAAGAGAATCATCACTCCTCCTGTATGTCTGCTATGCGAGTCACAACGGATGGTATTATAATCATCAAATATAATTTCACTATCTTGGATATCTTCAGTCACATGTGTTTCACTCATCATAAGCATAAAAGGTTTCTTCTCTTCTAAAAGTATTTTGACCTCTTCGTAATGTGCTATGATGCTTTGTATGTTCAAGTATATAATTTCATCTTTCTCGTAACTTTTGTTTATAAAAAAGAAATTCTGCTCATTTTTGCTTCAAGTTTTCTTTTATAAATTGGGCATTCCTTACTCATGGCTGAGTGACTACAATTTAGTTTCAGTCCTAATCTTTTACTTGTCATTATACAATTGATGCACTGAATATCCTCATCCATGCAATCTTTAACGTCATGATTTTTTGCGCATTTTGGACAAGATTTTAGGTTTCTGCAATCTATAGCCTTGTGGTTGAACCCATTACATTTAAAACATCTCATGATATTTAAATTGTCAAAGACCCTGCATCTGTCCCATCCAATATTTATTTTTTCTGCTTTTAACATTCTGTCGTAAGTCTTTCCGTCGACGTCGGCATATATAGTAAAAGTTGTTTGATTTCTTTGGTTTTTTAGTTCTTTCATATATGTCACCTTTATTTTTGAGCTTTGTTCACAGATGGTCTCATTTTGAGTTTTTATTTTTCTCTCTATTTCTTCAAAACTGTATTTTTCAGATAAACCAATAATTTTGACGGATGGGTTTTTTGTTTGAGGAATCTTTACCTCATATTTATCTCCCAGTTTGGCTATCACCTCATCATGAACCTTGTTAATATCTGTGGCATTTTTAAATTCTACTATAACCCCTCCATCCTTAAAATTTCTCATGCCGGTAACTCCAAAATTTGCTGGGTCAATATTGTCTTTTATTTCATTCTTTGTTTCATTATTTTCCTGATCCTTCTTTTTTGGTTTTATGATAACAACTGGTTCGTGTTTTTTTACCTTTTCTGCATAGGTTTCAGGTAAGATTATTTTTCTAATATCATGTTTAATGTTTTCTAAATTACTGATATATTTTCTGTCACTGTTGATTATATTTTCTTGTAATCTGATGATTTTGTCTTGTAATGAAAGATTTTCTGATTTAATTGCATCTTCCAACTTCGTTATTATGAGTTCTATAGTATTTTTTGTTTTTTGATCCTTGACTGTTTGAATTTTGGAAACTTCATTTTTAAGTTCATCTATATAGTTCGCTACCGTCATCGTAGTATTTTTGTTTGCACGGTTTTGTAGAATTAAATCGGACGTACTGTGCACATTTCTCACTAGATGGCGTTATACGTTGAAAGTTAGCGAGTCGGTCGTCTTACTATAATTTAATAAAAAATAATAATAAATGTTTTCACCGAGAAGCGAACTCCGCTCCTTGAGAACTGTGACCGCTACCGGAACGGGCGACGCTATCGACGCTATTCTCTAGGCTACGGCCCACTTAGCTGTATCACGTGACACTTCTTGACACGTAGATTGTGTCAAAGAAGTGTCACGTGATACAGTTACAAACTAGAAGCCAAGGCGTACGGATTGTGTCAAGGAAGTATCAGGTGATACAGTTACAAACTTGAAGCCAAGGCGTACGAATTGTGTCAAGGAAGTGTCATGTGATACAGTTACAAACTAGAAGCCAAGGCGTAAGGATTGTGTCAAGGACTTGTCACGTGACACAGTTAAAACTTGACGCTAAGGCGTACGGATTGTGTCAAGGAAGTGTCACGTGATACAGTTACAAACTTGAAGCCAAGGCGTTTGGATTGTGTCAAGGAAGTGTCACGTGATACAGTTACAAACAAGAAGCCAATGCGTACGGATTGTGTCAAGGAATTGTCACGTGACACAGTTAAAACTTGACGCTAAGGCGTATGTATTGTGTCAAGGAAGTGTCATGTGATACAGTTACAAACTAGAAGCCAAGGCGTACGGATTGTGTCAAGTAATTGTCACGTGACACAGTTAAAACTTGACGCTAAGGCGTACGGATTGTGTCAAGGAAGTGTCACGTGATTCAGTTACAAACTTGAAGACAAGGCGTACGGATTGTGTCAAGGAAGTGTCACGTGATACAGTTACAAACTAGAAGCCAAGGCGTACGGATTGTGTCAAGGAAGTTTCACGTGATACAGTTACAAACTTGAAGCCAAGGCGTACAGATTGTGTCAAAGAAGTGTCACGTGATACAGTTACAAACTAGAAGCCAAGGCTAACGGATTGTGTCAAGGAAGTATCAGGTGATACAGTTACAAACTTGAAGCCAAGGCGTACGGATTGTGTCAAGGAAGTGTCATGTGATACAGTTACAAACTAGAAGCCAAGGCGTACGGATTGCGTCAAGGAAGTGTCACGTGATACAGTTACAAACTAGAAGCCAAGGCGTACGGATTGTGTCAAGGAAGTGTCACGTGATACAGGTACAAACTAGAAGCCAAGGCGTACGGATTGTGTCAAGGAAGTGTCACGTGATACAATTACAAACTTGACGCCAAGGCCTATGTATTGTGTCAAGTAAGTGTCACGTGATACAGATACAAACTTAACGCCAAGGCGTATGGATTGTGTCAAGGAAGTGTCATGTGTTACAGTTACAAACCTAACGCCAAGGCGTATGGATTGTGTCAAGGAAGTGTCACGTGATACAATTACAAACTTGACGCCAAGGCGTATGTATTGTGTCAAGGAAGTGTCACGTGATACAGATACAAACTTAACGCCAAGGCGTATGGATGGTGTCAAGAAAGTGTCACGTGTTACAATTACAAACTTGACGCCAAGGCCTATGTATTGTGTCAAGTAAGTGTCACGTGATACAGATACAAACTTAAGGCCAAGGCGTATGGATTGTGTCAAGGAAGTGTCACGTGTTACAGTTACAAACCTAACGCCAAGGCGTATGGATTGTGTCAAGGAAGTGTCACGTGATACAATTACAAACTTGACGCCAAGGCGTATGTATTGTGTCAAGGAAGTGTCACGTGATACAGATACAAACTTAACGCCAAGGCGTATGGATGGTGTCAAGAAAGTGTCACGTGATACAATTACAAACTTGACGCCAAGGCGTATGTGTTGTGTCAAGGAAGTGTCACGTGATACAGATACAAACTTAACGCCAAGGCGTATGTATTGTGTCAAGGAAGTGTAACGTGATACAGATACAAACTTAACGCCAAGGCGTATGTATTGTGTCAAGGAAGTGTAACGTGATACAGATACAAACTTAACGCCAAGGAGTATGGATTGTGTCAAGGAAGTGTCACGTGATACAGTTACAAACTAGAAGCCAATGCGTACGGATTGTGTCAAGGAAGTGTCACGTGATTCAGTTACAAACTTGAAGACAAGGCGTACGGATTGTGTCAAGGAAGTGTCACGTGATACAGTTACAAACAAGAAGCCAAGGCGTACGGATTGTGTCAAGGAAGTGTCACGTGATACAGATACAAACTTAACGCCAAGGCGTATGAATTGTGTCAAGGAGGTGTCACGTGTTACAGCTACAAACCTTACGCCAAGGCGTATGGATTGTGTCAAGGAAGTGTCACGTGATACAATTACAAACATGACGCCAAGGCCTATGTATTGTGTCAAGGAAGTGTCACGTGATACAGATACAAACTTAACGCCAAGGCGTATGGATTGTGTCAAGGAAGTGTCACGTGTTACAGTTACAAACCTAACGCCAAGGCGTATGGATTGTGTCAAGGAAGTTTCACGTGATACAGTTACAAACTTGAAGCCAAGGCGTACGGATTGTGTCAAGGAAGTGTCACGTGATACAGTTATAAACTATAAGCCAAGGCGTACGGATTGTGTCAAGGAAGTGTCACGTGATACAGTTACAAACTAGAAGCCAAGGCGTACGGATTGTGTCAAGGAAGTGTCAAGTGATTCAGTTACAAACTTGAAGACAATGCGTACGGATTGTGTCAAGGAAGTGTCACGTGATACAGTTACAAACTAGATGCCAAGGCGTACGGATTGTGTCAAGGAAGTGTGACGTGATACAGTTAAAAACTAGAAGCCAAGGCGTACGGATTGTGTAAAGGAAGTGTCACGTGATACAGTTACAAACTTGAAGCCAAGGCGTACGGATTGTGTCAAGGAAGTGTCACGTGATACAGTTACAAACTAGAAGCCAGGGCGTACGGATTGTGTCAAGGAAGAATCACGTGATACAGTTACAAACTAGATGCCAAGGCGTACGGATTGTGTCAAGGAAGTGTCACGTGATACAGTTACAAACTAGAAGCCAAGGCGTACGGATTGTGTCAAGGAAGTGTCACGTGATACAGTTACAAACTTGAAGCCAAGGCGTACGGATTGTGTCAAGGAAGTGTCACGTGATACAGTTACAAACTAGAAGCCAAGGCGTACGGATTGTGTCAAGGAAGTGTCACGTGATACAGTTACAAACTAGAAGCCAAGGCGTACGGATTGTGTCAAGGAAGTGTCACGTGATACAGTTACAAACTAGAAGCCAAGGCGTACGGATTGTGTCAAGGAAGTGTCACGTGATACAGATACAAACTTAAAGCCAAAGCGTATGGATTGTGTCAAGGAAGTGTCACGTGATACAATTACAAACTTGACGCCAAGGCGTATGTATTGTGTCAAGGAAGTGTCACGTGATACAGTTACAAACTTGACCCCAAGGCGTATGTATTGTGTCAAGGAAGTGTCAAGTGATACAGATACAAACTTAACGCCAAAGCGTATGGATTGTGTCAAGGAAGTGTCACGTGTTACAGCTACAAACCGAACGCCAAGGCGTATGTATTGTGTCAAGGAAGTGTCACGTGATACAGATACAAACCTAACGCCAAGGCGTATGGATTGTGTCAAGGAAGTGTCACGTGAAACAATTACAAACTTGACGCCAAGGCGTATGTATTGTGTCAAGGAAGTGTCACGTGATACAATTACAAACATGACGCCAAGGCCTATGTATTGTGTCAAGGAAGTGTCACGTGATACAGATACAAACTTAACGCCAAGGCGTATGAATTGTGTCAAGGAGGTGTCACGTGTTACAGCTACAAACCTTACGCCAAGGCGTATGGATTGTGTCAAGGAAGTGTCACGTGATACAATTACAAACATGACGCCAAGGCCTATGTATTGTGTCAAGGAAGTGTCACGTGATACAGATACAAACTTAACGCCAAGGCGTATGGATTGTGTCAAGGAAGTGTCACGTGTTACAGTTACAAACCTAACGCCAAGGCGTATGGATTGTGTCAAGGAAGTTTCACGTGATACAGTTACAAACTTGAAGCCAAGGCGTACGGATTGTGTCAAGGAAGTGTCACGTGATACAGTTATAAACTATAAGCCAAGGCGTACGGATTGTGTCAAGGAAGTGTCACGTGATACAGTTACAAACTAGAAGCCAAGGCGTACGGATTGTGTCAAGGAAGTGTCAAGTGATTCAGTTACAAACTTGAAGACAATGCGTACGGATTGTGTCAAGGAAGTGTCACGTGATACAGTTACAAACTAGATGCCAAGGCGTACGGATTGTGTCAAGGAAGTGTGACGTGATACAGTTAAAAACTAGAAGCCAAGGCGTACGGATTGTGTAAAGGAAGTGTCACGTGATACAGTTACAAACTTGAAGCCAAGGCGTACGGATTGTGTCAAGGAAGTGTCACGTGATACAGTTACAAACTAGAAGCCAGGGCGTACGGATTGTGTCAAGGAAGAATCACGTGATACAGTTACAAACTAGATGCCAAGGCGTACGGATTGTGTCAAGGAAGTGTCACGTGATACAGTTACAAACTAGAAGCCAAGGCGTACGGATTGTGTCAAGGAAGTGTCACGTGATACAGTTACAAACTTGAAGCCAAGGCGTACGGATTGTGTCAAGGAAGTGTCACGTGATACAGTTACAAACTAGAAGCCAAGGCGTACGGATTGTGTCAAGGAAGTGTCACGTGATACAGTTACAAACTAGAAGCCAAGGCGTACGGATTGTGTCAAGGAAGTGTCACGTGATACAGTTACAAACTAGAAGCCAAGGCGTACGGATTGTGTCAAGGAAGTGTCACGTGATACAGATACAAACTTAAAGCCAAAGCGTATGGATTGTGTCAAGGAAGTGTCACGTGATACAATTACAAACTTGACGCCAAGGCGTATGTATTGTGTCAAGGAAGTGTCACGTGATACAGTTACAAACTTGACCCCAAGGCGTATGTATTGTGTCAAGGAAGTGTCAAGTGATACAGATACAAACTTAACGCCAAAGCGTATGGATTGTGTCAAGGAAGTGTCACGTGTTACAGCTACAAACCGAACGCCAAGGCGTATGTATTGTGTCAAGGAAGTGTCACGTGATACAGATACAAACCTAACGCCAAGGCGTATGGATTGTGTCAAGGAAGTGTCACGTGAAACAATTACAAACTTGACGCCAAGGCGTATGTATTGTGTCAAGGAAGTGTCACGTGATACAATTACAAACATGACGCCAAGGCCTATGTATTGTGTCAAGGAAGTGTCACGTGATACAGATACAAACTTAATGCCAAGGCGTATGGATTGTGTCAAGGAAGTGTCTTGTGTTACAGCTACAAACCTAACGCCAAGGCGTATGTATTGTGTCAAGGAAGTGTCACGTGATACAGTTACAAACTAGAAGCCAAGGCGTACGTATTGTGTCAAGGAAGTGTCACGTGATACAGTTACAAACTTGACGCCAAGGCGTATGTATTGTGTCGAGGAAGTTTCACGTGTTAAAGCTACAAACCTAACGCCAAGGCGTATGGATTGTGTCAAGAAAGTGTCACTTGATACAATTACAAACTTGACGCCAAGGCGTATGGATTGTGTCAAGAAAGTGTCACTTGATACAATTACAAACTTGACGCCAAGGCGTATGTATTGTGTCAAGGAAGTGTCACGTGATACAGATACAAACTTAATGCCAAGGCGTATGGATTGTGTCAAGGAAGTGTCTTGTGTTACAGCTACAAACCAAACGCCAAGGCGTATGTATTGTGTCAAGGAAGTGTCACGTGATACAGATACAAACTTTACGCCAAAGCGTATGGATTGTGTCAAGGAAGTGTCACGTGTTACAGCTACAAACCTAACGCCAAGGCATATGGATTGTGTCAAGTAAGTGTCACGTGATACAATTACAAACTTGACGCCAAGGCGTATGTATTGTGTCAAGGAAGTGTCACGTGATACAGTTACAAACTAGAAGCCAAAGCGTACGGATTGTGTCAAGGAAGTGTCACGTGATACAGTTACAAACTTGAAGCAAGTCTTATGGATTGTGTCAAGGAAGTGTCACGTGATGCAGTTACAAACTTGAAGCCAAGGCGTACGGATTGTGTCAAGGAAGTGTCACGTGATACAGTTACAAACTTGAAGCCAAGGCGTACGGATTGTGTCAAGGAAGTGTCATGTGATACAGTTAAAAACTTGAAGCCAAGGCGTACGGATTGTGTCAAAGAAGTGTCACGTGATACAGTTACAAACTAGAAGCCAAGGCGTACGGATTGTGTCAAGGAAGTGTCACGTGAAACAGTTACAAACTAGAAGCCAAGGCGTATGGATTGTGTCAAGGAAGTGTCACGTGATACAGTTACAAACTTGAAACCAAGGCGTACGGATTGTGTCAAGGAAGTGTCACGTGATACAGTTACAAACTAGAAGCCAAGGCGTACGGATTGTGTCAAGGAAGTGTCACGTGATACAGTTACAAACTAGAAGCCAAGGCGTACGGATTGTGTCACGGAAGTGTCACGTGATACAGTTACAAACTAGAAGCCAAGGCGTACGGATTGTGTCAAGGAAGTGTCACGTGATTCAGTTACAAACTTGAAGACAAGGCGCACGGATTGTGTCAAGGAAGTGTCACGTGATACAGTTACAAACTAGAAGCCAAGGCGTACGGATTGTGTCAAGGAAGTGTCACGTGATACAGATACAAACTTAACGCCAAAGCGTATGGATTGTGTCAAGGAGGTGTCACGTGTTACAGCTACAAACCTAACGCCAAGGCGTATGGATTGTGTCAAGGAAGTGTCAGGTGATACAATTACAAACATGACGCCAAGGCCTATGTATTGTGTCAAGGAAGTGTCACGTGATACAGATACAAACTTAACGCCAAAGCGTATGGATTGTGTCAAGGAAGTGTCACGTGTTACAGTTACAAACCTAACGCCAAGGCGTATGGATTGTGTCAAGGAAGTTTCACGTGATACAGTTACAAACTTGAAGCCAAGGCGTACGGATTGTGTCAAGGAAGTGTCACGTGATACAGTTACAAACTAGAAGCCAAGGCGTACGGATTGTGTCAAGGAAGTGTCACGTGATACAGTTACAAACTAGAAGCCAAGGCGTACGGATTGTGTCAAGGAAGTGTCACGTGATTCAGTTACAAACTTGAAGACAATACGTACGGATTGTGTCAAGGAAGTGTCACGTGATACAGTTACAAACTAGATGCCAAGGCGTACGGATTGTGTCAAGGAAGTGTGACGTGATACAGTTAAAAACTAGAAGCCAAGGCGTACGGATTGTGTCAAGGAAGTGTCACGTGATACAGTTACAAACTTGAAGCCGAGGCGTACGGATTGTGTCAAGGAAGTGTCACGTGATACAGTTACAAACTAGAAGCCAGGGCGTACGGATTGTGTCAAGGAAGTATCACGTGATACAGTTACAAACTAGATGCCAAGGCGTACGGATTGTGTCAAGGAAGTGTCACGTGATACAGTTACAAACTAGAAGCCAAGGCGTACGGATTGTGTCAAGGAAGTGTCACGTGATACAGTTACAAACTTGAAGCCAAGGCGTACGGATTGTGTCAAGGAAGTGTCACGTGATACAGTTACAAACTAGAAGCCAAGGCGTACGGATTGTGTCAAGGAAGTGTCACGTGATACAGTTACAAACTAGAAGCCAAGGCGTACGGATTGTGTCAAGGAAGTGTCACGTGATACAGTTACAAACTAGAAGCCAAGGCGTACGGATTGTGTCAAGGAAGTGTCACGTGATACAGATACGAACTTAACGCCAAAGCGTATGGATTGTGTCAAGGAAGTGTCACCTGATACAATTACAAACTTGACGCCAAGGCGTATGTATTGTGTCAAGGAAGTGTCACGTGATACAGTTACAAACTTGACGCCAAGGCGTATGTATTGTGTCAAGGAAGTGTCACGTGATACAGATACAAACTTAACGCCAAAGCGTATGGATTGTGTCAAGGAAGTGTCACGTGTTAAAGCTACAAACCGAACGCCAAGGCGTATGTATTGTGTCAAGGAAGTGTCACGTGATACAGATACAAACTTAACGCCAAGGCGTATGAATTGCGTCAAGGAGGTGTCACGTGTTACAGCTACAAACCTAACGCCAAGGCGTATGGATTGTGTCAAGGAAGTGTCACGTGAAACAATTACAAACTTGAAGCCAAGGCGTATGTATTGTGTCAAGGAAGTGTCACGTGAAACAGATACAAACTTAACGCCAAGGCGTATGGATGGTGTCAAGAAAGTGTCACGTGATACAATTAAAAACTTGACGCCAAGGCGTATGTATTGTGTCAAGGAAGTGTCACGTGATACAGATACAAACTTAACGCCAAGGCGTATGGATTGTGTCAAGGAAGTGTCACGTGTTACAGCTACAAACCTAACGCCAAGGCGTATGGATTGTGTCAAGGAAGTGTCACGTGATACAATTACAAACTTGACGCCAAGGCGTGTGTATTGTGTCAAGGAAGTGTCACGTGATACAGATACAAACTTAACGCCAAGGAGTATGGATTGTGTCAAGGAAGTGTCACGTGTTACAGCTACAAACCTAACGACAAGGCGTATGGATTGTGTAAAGAAAGTGTCACTTGATACAATTACAAACTTGACGCCAAGGCGTATGTATTGTGTCAAGGAAGTGTCACGTGATACAGATACAAACTTAACGCCAAGGCGTATGGATTGTGTCAAGGAAGTGTCACGTGTTACAGTTACAAACCTAAAGCCAAGGCGTATGGATTGTGTCAAGGAAGTGTCACGTGATACAGTTACAAACTAGAAGCCAAGGCGTACGGATTGTGTCAAGGAAGTGTCACGTGATACAATTACAAACTTGACGCCAAGGCCTATGTATTGTGTCAAGTAAGTGTCACGTGATACAGAGACAAACTTAACGCCAAGGCGTATGGATTGTGTCAAGGAAGTGTCATGTGTTACAGTTACAAACCTAACGCCAAGGCGTATGGATTGTGTCAAGGAAGTGTCACGTGATACAATTACAAACTTGACGCCAAGGCGTATGTATTGTGTCAAGGAAGTGTCACGTGATACAGATACAAACTTAACGCCAAGGCGTATGGATGGTGTCAAGAAAGTGTCACGTGTTACAATTACAAACTTGACGCCAAGGCCTATGTATTGTGTCAAGTAAGTGTCACGTGATACAGATACAAACTTAAGGCCAAGGCGTATGGATTGTGTCAAGGAAGTGTCACGTGTTACAGTTACAAACCTAACGCCAAGGCGTATGGATTGTGTCAAGGAAGTGTCACGTGATACAATTACAAACTTGACGCCAAGGCGTATGTATTGTGTCAAGGAAGTTTCACGTGATACAGATACAAACTTAACGCCAAGGCGTATGGATGGTGTCAAGAAAGTGTCAAGTGATACAATTACAAACTTGACGCCAAGGCGTATGTGTTGTGTCAAGGAAGTGTCACGTGATACAGATACAAACTTAACGCCAAGGCGTATGTATTGTGTCAAGGAAGTGTAACGTGATACAGATACAAAGTTAACGCCAAGGAGTATGGATTGTGTCAAGGAAGTGTCACGTGATACAGTTACAAACTAGAAGCCAAGGCGTACGGATTGTGTCAAGGAAGTGTCACGTGATTCAGTTACAAACTTGAAGACAAGGCGTACGGATTGTGTCAAGGAAGTGTCACGTGATTCAGTTACAAAATTGAAGACAAGGCGTACGGATTGTGTCAAGGAAGTGTCACGTGATACAGTTACAAACAAGAAGCCAAGGCGTACGGAATGTGTCAAGGAAGTGTCACGTGATACAGATACAAACTTAACGCCAAGGCGTATGAATTGTGTCAAGGAGGTGTCACGTGTTACAGCTACAAACCTAACGCCAAGGCGTATGGATTGTGTCAAGGAAGTGTCACGTGATACAATTACAAACATGACGCCAAGGCCTATGTATTGTGTCAAGGAAGTGTCACGTGATACAGATACAAACTTAACGCCAAGGCGTATGGATTGTGTCAAGGAAGTGTCACGTGTTACAGTTACAAACCTAACGCCAAGGCGTATGGATTGTGTCAAGGAAGTTTCACGTGATACAGTTACAAACTTGAAGCCAAGGCGTACGGATTGTGTCAAGGAAGTGTCACGTGATACAGTTACAAACTAGAAGCCAAGGCGTACGGATTGTGTCAAGGAAGTGTCACGTGATACAGTTACAAACTAGAAGCCAAGGCGTACGGATTGTGTCAAGGAAGTGTCACGTGATTCAGTTACAAACTTGAAGACAATGCGTACGGATTGTGTCAAGGAAGTGTGACGTGATACAGTTAAAAACTAGAAGCCAAGGCGTACGGATTGTGTCAAGGAAGTGTCACGTGATACAGTTTCAAACTTGAAGCCAAAGCGTACGGATTGTGTCAAGGAAGTGTCACGTGATACAGTTACAAACTAGAAGCCAGGGCGTACGGATTGTGTCAAGGAAGTATCACGTGATACAGTTACAAACTAGATGCCAAGGCGTACGGATTGTGTCAAGGAAGTGTCACGTGATACAGTTACAAACTAGAAGCCAAGGCGTACGGATTGTGTCAAGGAAGTGTCACGTGATACAGTTACAAACTTGAAGCCAAGGCGTACGGATTGTGTCAAGGAAGTGTCACGTGATACAGTTACAAACTAGAAGCCAAGGCGTACGGATTGTGTCAAGGAAGTGTCACGTGATACAGTTACAAACTAGAAGCCAAGGCGTACGGATTGTGTCAAGGAAGTGTCACGTGATACAGTTACAAACTAGAAACCAAGGCGTACGGATTGTGTCAAGGAAGTGTCACGTGATACAGATACAAACTTAACGCCAAAGCGTATGGATTGTGTCAAGGAAGTGTCACGTGATACAATTACAAACTTGACGCCAAGGCGTATGTATTGTGTCGAGGAAGTGTCACGTGTTAAAGCTACAAACCTAACGCCAAGGCGAATGGATTGTGTCAAGAAAGTGTCACTTGATACAATTACAAACTTGACGCCAAGGCGTATGTATTGTGTCAAGGAAGTGTCACGTGATACAGATACAAACTTAACGCCAAGGCGTATGGATTGTGTCAAGGAAGTGTCTTGTGTTACAGCTACAAACCTAACGCCAAGGCGTATGTATTGTGTCATGGAAGTGTCACGTGATACAGATACAAACTTAACGCCAAAGCGTATGGATTGTGTCAAGAAAGTGTCACGTGTTACAGCTACAAACCTAACGCCAAGGCATATGGATTGTGTCAAGTAAGTGTCACGTGATACAATTACAAACTTGACGCCAAGGCGTATGTATTGTGTCAAGGAAGTGTCACGTGATACAGTTACAAACTAGAAGCCAAAGCGTACGGATTGTGTCAAGGAAGTGTCACGTGATACAGTTACAAACTTGAAGCAAGGCTTATGGATTGTGTCAAGGAAGTGTCACGTGATGCAGTTACAAACTTGAAGCCAAGGCGTACGGATTGTGTCAAGGAAGTGTCACGTGATACAGTTACAAACTTGAAGCCAAGGCGTACGGATTGTGTCAAGGAAGTGTCATGTGATACAGTTACAAACTTGAAGCCAAGGCGTACGGATTGTGTCAAAGAAGTGTCACGTGATACAGTTACAAACTAGAAGCCAAGGCGTACGGATTGTGTCAAGGAAGTGTCACGTGAAACAGTTACAAACTAGAAGCCAAGGCGTATGGATTGTGTCAAGGAAGTGTCACGTGATACAGTTACAAACTTGAAACCAAGGCGTACGGATTGTGTCAAGGAAGTGTCACGTGATACAGTTACAAACTAGAAGCCAAGGCGTACGGATTGTGTCAAGGAAGTGTCACGTGTTACAGTTACAAACTAGAAGCCAAGGCGTACGGATTGTGTCACGGAAGTGTCACGTGATACAGTTACAAACTAGAAGCCAAGGCGTACGGATTGTGTCAAGGAAGTGTCACGTGATTCAGTTACAAACTTGAAGACAAGGCGCACGGATTGTGTCAAGGAAGTGTCACGTGATACAGTTACAAACTAGAAGCCAAGGCGTACGGATTGTGTCAAGGAAGTGTCACGTGATACAGATACAAACTTAACGCCAAAGCGTATGGATTGTGTCAAGGAAGTGTCACGTGATACAATTACAAACTTGACGCCAAGGCGTATGTATTGTGTCAAGGAAGTGTCACGTGATACAGTTACAAACTTGACGCCAAGGCGTATGTATTGTGTCAAGGAAGTGTCACGTGATACAGATACAAACTTAACGCCAAGGCGTATGGATTGTGTCAAGGAAGTGTCACGTGTTACAGCTACAAACCGAACGCCAAGGCGTATGTATTGTGTCAAGGAAGTGTCACGTGATACAGATACAAACTTAACGCCAAGGCGTATGAATTGCGTCAAGGAGGTGTCACGTGTTACAGCTACAAACCTAACGCCAAGGCGTATGGATTGTGTCAAGGAAGTGTCACGTGATACAATTACAAACATGACGCCAAGGCCTATGTATTGTGTCAAGGAAGTGTCACGTGATACAGATACAAACTTAACGCCAAGGCGTATGGATTGTGTCAAGGAGGTGTCACGTGTTACATTTACAAACCTAACGCCAAGGCGTATGGATTGTGTCAAGGAAGTGTCACGTGATACAATTACAAACTTGACGCCAAGGCCTATGTATTGTGTCAAGGAAGTGTCACGTGATACAGATACAAACTTAACGCCAAGGCGTATGGATTGTGTCAAGGAAGTGTCACGTGTTACAGTTACAAACCTAACGCCAAGGCGTATGGATTGTGTCAAGGAAGTGTCACGTGATACAATTACAAACTTGACGCCAAGGCGTATGTATTGTGTCAAGGAAGTGTCACGTGATACAGATACAAACTTAACGCCAAGGCGTATGGATGGTGTCAAGAAAGTGTCACGTGATACAATTACAAACTTGACGCCAAGGCGTATGTATTGTGTCAAGGACGTGTCACGTGATACAGATACAAACTTAATGCCAAGGCGTATGGATTGTGTCAAGGAAGTGTCACGTGTTACAGTTACAAACTTGAAGCCAAGGAGTACGGATTGTGTCAACGAAGTGTCACGTGATTCAGTTACAAACTTGAAGACAAGGCGTACGGATTGTGTCAAGGAAGTGTCACGTGATACAGTTACAAACTAGAAGCCAAGGCGTTCGGATTGTGTCAAGGAAGTTTCACGTGATACAGTTACAAACTTGAAGCCAAGGCGTACGGATTGTGTCAAAGAAGTGTCACGTGATACAGTTACAAACGAGAAGCCAAGGCTTTCGGATTGTGTCAAGGAAGTGTCACGTGATACAGTTACAAACTAGAAGCCAAGGCGTACGGATTGTGTCAAGGAAGTGTCACGTGATACAGTTACAAACTAGAAGCCAAGGCGTACAGATTGTGTCAAGGAAGTGTCACGTGATACAGATACAAACTTAACGCCAAAGCGTATGGATTGTGTCAAGGAAGTGTCACCTGATACAATTACAAACTTGACGCCAAGGCGTATGTATTGTGTCAAGGAAGTGTCACGTGATACAGTTACAAACTTGACGCCAAGGCGTATGTATTGTGTCAAGGAAGTGTCACGTGATACAGATACAAACTTAACGCCAAAGCGTATGGATTGTGTCAAGGAAGTGTCACGTGTTACAGCTACAAACCGAACGCCAAGGCGTATGTATTGTGTCAAGGAAGTGTCACGTGATACAGATACAAACTTAACGCCAAGGCGTATGAATTGCGTCAAGGAGGTGTCACGTGTTACAGCTACAAACCTAACGCCAAGGCGTATGGATTGTGTCAAGGAAGTGTCACGTGATACAATTACAAACATGACGCCAAGGCCTATGTATTTTGTCAAGGAAGTGTCACGTGTGACAGTTACAAACCTAACGCCAAGGCGTATGGATTGTGTCAAGGAAGTGTCACGTGAAACAATTACAAACTTGAAGCCAAGGCGTATGTATTGTGTCAAGGAAGTGTCACGTGAAACAGATACAAACTTAACGCCAAGGCGTATGGATGGTGTCAAGAAAGTGTCACGTGATACAATTAAAAACTTGACGCCAAGGCGTATGTATTGTGTCAAGGAAGTGTCACGTGATACAGATACAAACTTAACGCCAAGGCGTATGGATTGTGTCAAGGAAGTGTCACGTGTTACAGCTACAAACCTAACGCCAAGGCGTATGGATTGTGTCAAGGAAGTGTCACGTGATACAATTACAAACTTGACGCCAAGGCGTGTGTATTGTGTCAAGGAAGTGTCACGTGATACAGATACAAACTTAACGCCAAGGAGTATGGATTGTGTCAAGGAAGTGTCACGTGTTACAGCTACAAACCTAACGACAAGGCGTATGGATTGTGTAAAGAAAGTGTCACTTGATACAATTACAAACTTGACGCCAAGGCGTATGTATTGTGTCAAGGAAGTGTCACGTGATACAGATACAAACTTAACGCCAAGGCGTATGGATTGTGTCAAGGAAGTGTCACGTGTTACAGTTACAAACCTAAAGCCAAGGCGTATGGATTGTGTCAAGGAAGTGTCACGTGATACAGTTACAAACTAGAAGCCAAGGCGTACGGATTGTGTCAAGGAAGTGTCACGTGATACAATTACAAACTTGACGCCAAGGCCTATGTATTGTGTCAAGTAAGTGTCACGTGATACAGATACAAACTTAACGCCAAGGCGTATGGATTGTGTCAAGGAAGTGTCATGTGTTACAGTTACAAACCTAACGCCAAGGCGTATGGATTGTGTCAAGGAAGTGTCACGTGATACAATTACAAACTTGACGCCAAGGCGTATGTATTGTGTCAAGGAAGTGTCACGTGATACAGATACAAACTTAACGCCAAGGCGTATGGATGGTGTCAAGAAAGTGTCACGTGTTACAATTACAAACTTGACGCCAAGGCCTATGTATTGTGTCAAGTAAGTGTCACGTGATACAGATACAAACTTAAGGCCAAGGCGTATGGATTGTGTCAAGGAAGTGTCACGTGTTACAGTTACAAACCTAACGCCAAGGCGTATGGATTGTGTCAAGGAAGTGTCACGTGATACAATTACAAACTTGACGCCAAGGCGTATGTATTGTGTCAAGGAAGTGTCACGTGATACAGATACAAACTTAACGCCAAGGCGTATGGATGGTGTCAAGAAAGTGTCACGTGATACAATTACAAACTTGACGCCAAGGCGTATGTATTGTGTCAAGGACGTGTCACGTGATACAGATACAAACTTAATGCCAAGGCGTATGGATTGTGTCAAGGAAGTGTCACGTGTTACAGTTACAAACTTGAAGCCAAGGAGTACGGATTGTGTCAACGAAGTGTCACGTGATTCAGTTACAAACTTGAAGACAAGGCGTACGGATTGTGTCAAGGAAGTGTCACGTGATACAGTTACAAACTAGAAGCCAAGGCGTTCGGATTGTGTCAAGGAAGTTTCACGTGATACAGTTACAAACTTGAAGCCAAGGCGTACGGATTGTGTCAAAGAAGTGTCACGTGATACAGTTACAAACGAGAAGCCAAGGCTTTCGGATTGTGTCAAGGAAGTGTCACGTGATACAGTTACAAACTAGAAGCCAAGGCGTACGGATTGTGTCAAGGAAGTGTCACGTGATACAGTTACAAACTAGAAGCCAAGGCGTACAGATTGTGTCAAGGAAGTGTCACGTGATACAGATACAAACTTAACGCCAAAGCGTATGGATTGTGTCAAGGAAGTGTCACCTGATACAATTACAAACTTGACGCCAAGGCGTATGTATTGTGTCAAGGAAGTGTCACGTGATACAGTTACAAACTTGACGCCAAGGCGTATGTATTGTGTCAAGGAAGTGTCACGTGATACAGATACAAACTTAACGCCAAAGCGTATGGATTGTGTCAAGGAAGTGTCACGTGTTACAGCTACAAACCGAACGCCAAGGCGTATGTATTGTGTCAAGGAAGTGTCACGTGATACAGATACAAACTTAACGCCAAGGCGTATGAATTGCGTCAAGGAGGTGTCACGTGTTACAGCTACAAACCTAACGCCAAGGCGTATGGATTGTGTCAAGGAAGTGTCACGTGATACAATTACAAACATGACGCCAAGGCCTATGTATTTTGTCAAGGAAGTGTCACGTGTGACAGTTACAAACCTAACGCCAAGGCGTATGGATTGTGTCAAGGAAGTGTCACGTGAAACAATTACAAACTTGAAGCCAAGGCGTATGTATTGTGTCAAGGAAGTGTCACGTGAAACAGATACAAACTTAACGCCAAGGCGTATGGATGGTGTCAAGAAAGTGTCACGTGATACAATTAAAAACTTGACGCCAAGGCGTATGTATTGTGTCAAGGAAGTGTCACGTGATACAGATACAAACTTAACGCCAAGGCGTATGGATTGTGTCAAGGAAGTGTCACGTGTTACAGCTACAAACCTAACGCCAAGGCGTATGGATTGTGTCAAGAAAGTGTCACGTGATACAATTACAAACTTGACGCCAAGGCGTGTGTATTGTGTCAAGGAAGTGTCACGTGATACAGATACAAACTTAACGCCAAGGAGTATGGATTGTGTCAAGGAAGTGTCACGTGTTACAGCTACAAACCTAACGACAAGGCGTATGGATTGTGTAAAGAAAGTGTCACTTGATACAATTACAAACTTGACGCCAAGGCGTATGTATTGTGTCAAGGAAGTGTCACGTGATACAGATACAAACTTAACGCCAAGGCGTATGGATTGTGTCAAGGAAGTGTCACGTGTTACAGTTACAAACCTAAAGCCAAGGCGTATGGATTGTGTCAAGGAAGTGTCACGTGATACAGTTACAAACTAGAAGCCAAGGCGTACGGATTGTGTCAAGGAAGTGTCACGTGATACAATTACAAACTTGACGCCAAGGCCTATGTATTGTGTCAAGTAAGTGTCACGTGATACAGATACAAACTTAACGCCAAGGCGTATGGATTGTGTCAAGGAAGTGTCATGTGTTACAGTTACAAACCTAACGCCAAGGCGTATGGATTGTGTCAAGGAAGTGTCACGTGATACAATTACAAACTTGACGCCAAGGCGTATGTATTGTGTCAAGGAAGTGTCACGTGATACAGATACAAACTTAACGCCAAGGCGTATGGATGGTGTCAAGAAAGTGTCACGTGTTACAATTACAAACTTGACGCCAAGGCCTATGTATTGTGTCAAGTAAGTGTCACGTGATACAGATACAAACTTAAGGCCAAGGCGTATGGATTGTGTCAAGGAAGTGTCACGTGTTACAGTTACAAACCTAACGCCAAGGCGTATGGATTGTGTCAAGGAAGTGTCACGTGATACAATTACAAACTTGACGCCAAGGCGTATGTATTGTGTCAAGGAAGTGTCACGTGATACAGATACAAACTTAACGCCAAGGCGTATGGATGGTGTCAAGAAAGTGTCAAGTGATACAATTACAAACTTGACGCCAATGCGTATGTGTTGTGTCAAGGAAGTGTCACGTGATACAGATACAAACTTAACGCCAAGGCGTATGTATTGTGTCAAGGAAGTGTAACGTGATACAGATACAAACTTAACGCCAAGGAGTATGGATTGTGTCAAGGAAGTGTCACGTGATACAGTTACAAACTAGAAGCCAAGGCGTACGGATTGTGTCAAGGAAGTGTCACGTGATTCAGTTACAAACTTGAAGACAAGGCGTACGGATTGTGTCAAGGAAGTGTCACGTGATTCAGTTACAAAATTGAAGACAAGGCGTACGGATTTTGTCAAGGAAGTGTCACGTGATACAGTTACAAACAAGAAGCCAAGGCGTACGGAATGTGTCAAGGAAGTGTCACGTGATACAGATACAAACTTAACGCCAAGGCGTATGAATTGTGTCAAGGAGGTGTCACGAGTTACAGCTACAAACCTAACGCCAAGGCGTATGGATTGTGTCAAGGAAGTGTCACGTGATACAATTACAAACATGACGCCAAGGCCTATGTATTGTGTCAAGGAAGTGTCACGTGATACAGATACAAACTTAACGCCAAGGCGTATGGATTGTGTCAAGGAAGTGTCACGTGTTACAGTTACAAACCTAACGCCAAGGCGTATGGATTGTGTCAAGGAAGTTTCACGTGATACAGTTACAAACTTGAAGCCAAGGCGTACGGATTGTGTCAAGGAAGTGTCACGTGATACAGTTACAAACTAGAAGCCAAGGCGTACGGATTGTGTCAAGGAAGTGTCACGTGATACAGTTACAAACTAGAAGCCAAGGCGTACGGATTGTGTCAAGGAAGTGTCACGTGATTCAGTTACAAACTTGAAGACAATGCGTACGGATTGTGTCAAGGAAGTGTGACGTGATACAGTTAAAAACTAGAAGCCAAGGCGTACGGATTGTGTCAAGGAAGTGTCACGTGATACAGTTTCAAACTTGAAGCCAAGGCGTACGGATTGTGTCAAGGAAGTGTCACGTGATACAGTTACAAACTAGAAGCCAGGGCGTACGGATTGTGTCAAGGAAGTATCACGTGATACAGTTACAAACTAGATGCCAAGGCGTACGGATTGTGTCAAGGAAGTGTCACGTGATACAGTTACAAACTAGAAGCCAAGGCGTACGGATTGTGTCAAGGAAGTGTCACGTGATACAGTTACAAACTAGAAGCCAAGGCGTACGGATTGTGTCAAGGAAGTGTCACGTGATACAGTTACAAACTAGAAACCAAGGCGTACGGATTGTGTCAAGGAAGTGTCACGTGATACAGATACAAACTTAACGCCAAAGCGTATGGATTGTGTCAAGGAAGTGTCACGTGATACAATTACAAACTTGACGCCAAGGCGTATGTATTGTGTCGAGGAAGTGTCACGTGTTAAAGCTACAAACCTAACGCCAAGGCGTATGGATTGTGTCAAGAAAGTGTCACTTGATACAATTACAAACTTGACGCCAAGGCGTATGTATTGTGTCAAGGAAGTGTCACGTGATACAGATACAAACTTAACGCCAAGGTGTATGGATTGTGTCAAGGAAGTGTCTTGTGTTACAGCTACAAACCTAACGCCAAGGCGTATGTATTGTGTCAAGGAAGTGTCACGTGATACAGATACAAACTTAACGCCAAAGCGTATGGATTGTGTCAAGAAAGTGTCACGTGTTACAGCTACAAACCTAACGCCAAGGCATATGGATTGTGTCAAGTAAGTGTCACGTGATACAATTACAAACTTGACGCCAAGGCGTATGTATTGTGTCAAGGAAGTGTCACGTGATACAGTTACAAACTAGAAGCCAAAGCGTACGGATTGTGTCAAGGAAGTGTCACGTGATACAGTTACAAACTTGAAGCAAGGCTTATGGATTGTGTCAAGGAAGTGTCACGTGATGCAGTTACAAACTTGAAGCCAAGGCGTACGGATTGTGTCAAGGAAGTGTCACGTGATACAGTTACAAACTTGAAGCCAAGGCGTACGGATTGTGTCAAGGAAGTGTCATGTGATACAGTTACAAACTTGAAGCCAAGGCGTACGGATTGTGTCAAAGAAGTGTCACGTGATACAGTTACAAACTAGAAGCCAAGGCGTACGGATTGTGTCAAGGAAGTGTCACGTGAAACAGTTACAAACTAGAAGCCAAGGCGTATGGATTGTGTCAAGGAAGTGTCACGTGATACAGTTACAAACTAGAAGCCAAGGCGTACGGATTGTGTCAAGGAAGTGTCACGTGATTCAGTTACAAACTTGAAGACAAGGCGCACGGATTGTGTCAAGGAAGTGTCACGTGATACAGTTACAAACTAGAAGCCAAGGCGTACGGATTGTGTCAAGGAAGTGTCACGTGATACAGATACAAACTTAACGCCAAAGCGTATGGATTGTGTCAAGGAAGTGTCACGTGATACAATTACAAACTTGACGCCAAGGCGTATGTATTGTGTCAAGGAAGTGTCACGTGATACAGTTACAAACTTGACGCCAAGGCGTATGTATTGTGTCAAGGAAGTGTCACGTGATACAGATACAAACTTAACGCCAAGGCGTATGGATTGTGTCAAGGAAGTGTCACGTGTTACAGCTACAAACCGAACGCCAAGGCGTATGTATTGTGTCAAGGAAGTGTCACGTGATACAGATACAAACTTAACGCCAAGGCGTATGAATTGCGTCAAGGAGGTGTCACGTGTTACAGCTACAAACCTAACGCCAAGGCGTATGGATTGTGTCAAGGAAGTGTCACGTGATACAATTACAAACATGACGCCAAGGCCTATGTATTGTGTCAAGGAAGTGTCACGTGATACAGATACAAACTTAACGCCAAGGCGTATGGATTGTGTCAAGGAGGTGTCACGTGTTACATTTACAAACCTAACGCCAAGGCGTATGGATTGTGTCAAGGAAGTGTCACGTGATACAATTACAAACTTGACGCCAAGGCCTATGTATTGTGTCAAGGAAGTGTCACGTGATACAGATACAAACTTAACGCCAAGGCGTATGGATTGTGTCAAGGAAGTGTCACGTGTTACAGTTACAAACCTAACGCCAAGGCGTATGGATTGTGTCAAGGAAGTGTCACGTGATACAATTACAAACTTGACGCCAAGGCGTATGTATTGTGTCAAGGAAGTGTCACGTGATACAGATACAAACTTAACGCCAAGGCGTATGGATGGTGTCAAGAAAGTGTCACGTGATACAATTACAAACTTGACGCCAAGGCGTATGTATTGTGTCAAGGACGTGTCACGTGATACAGATACAAACTTAATGCCAAGGCGTATGGATTGTGTCAAGGAAGTGTCACGTGTTACAGTTACAAACTTGAAGCCAAGGAGTACGGATTGTGTCAACGAAGTGTCACGTGATTCAGTTACAAACTTGAAGACAAGGCGTACGGATTGTGTCAAGGAAGTGTCACGTGATACAGTTACAAACTAGAAGCCAAGGCGTTCGGATTGTGTCAAGGAAGTTTCACGTGATACAGTTACAAACTTGAAGCCAAGGCGTACGGATTGTGTCAAAGAAGTGTCACGTGATACAGTTACAAACGAGAAGCCAAGGCTTTCGGATTGTGTCAAGGAAGTGTCACGTGAAACAGTTACAAACTAGAAGCCAAGGCGTATGGATTGTTTCAAGGAAGTGTCACGTGATACAGTTACAAACTTGAAACCAAGGCGTACGGATTGTGTCAAGGAAGTGTCACGTGATACAGTTACAAACTAGAAGCCAAGGCGTACGGATTGTGTCAAGGAAGTGTCACGTGATACAGTTACAAACTAGAAGCCAAGGCGTACGGATTGTGTCACGGAAGTGTCACGTGATACAGTTACAAACTAGAAGCCAAGGCGTACGGATTGTGTCAAGGAAGTGTCACGTGATTCAGTTACAAACTTGAAGACAAGGCGTACGGATTGTGTCAAGGAAGTGTCACGTGATACAGTTACAAACTAGAAGCCAAGGCGTACGGATTGTGTCAAGGAAGTGTCACGTGATACAGATACAAACTTAACGCCAAAGCGTATGGATTGTGTCAAGGAAGTGTCACGTGATACAATTACAAACTTGTCGCCAAGGCGTATGTATTGTGTCAAGGAAGTGTCACGTGATACAGTTACAAACTTGACGCCAAGGCGTATGTATTGTGTCAAGGAAGTGTCACGTGATACAGATACAAACTTAACGCCAAGGCGTATGGATTGTGTCAAGGATGTGTCACGTGTTACAGCTACAAACCGAACGCCAAGGCGTATGTATTGTGTCAAGGAAGTGTCACGTGATACAGATACAAACTTAACGCCAAGGCGTATGAATTGTGTCAAGGAGGTGTCACGTGTTACAGCTACAAACCTAACGCCAAGGCGTATGGATTGTGTCAAGGAAGTGTCACGTGATACAATTACAAACTTGACGCCAAAGCGTATGTATTGTGTCAAGGAAGTGTCACGTGATACAGATACAAACTTAACGCCAAGGCGTATGGATGGTGTCAAGAAAGTGTCACGTGATACAATAACAAACTTGACGCCAAGGCGTATGTATTGTGTCAAGGACGTGTCACGTGATACAGATACAAACTTAACGCCAAGGCGTATGGATTGTGTCAAGGAAGTGTCAAGTGTTACAGTTACAAACTTGAAGCCAAGGAGTACGGATTGTGTCAACGAAGTGTCACGTGATACAGTTACAAACTAGAAGCCAAGGCGTACGGATTGTCTCAAGGAATTGTCACGTGACACAGTTAAAACTTGACGCTAAGGCGTACGGATTGTCTCAAGGAAGTGTCACGTGATTCAGTTACAAACTTGAAGACAAGGCGTACGGATTGTGTCAAGGAAGTGTCACGTGATACAGTTACAAACTAGAAGCCAAGGCGTACGGATTGTGTCAAGGAAGTTTCACGTGATACAGTTACAAACTTGAAGCCAAGGCGTACAGATTGTGTCAAAGAAGTGTCACGTGATACAGTTACAAACTAGAAGCCAAGGCGTACGGATTGTGTCAAGGTATCAGGTGATACAGTTACAAACTTGAAGCCAAGGCGTACGGATTGTGTCAAGGAAGTGTCATGTGATACAGTTACAAACTAGAAGCCAAGGCGTACGGATTGTGTCAAGGAATTGTCACGTGACACAGTTAAAACTTGACGCTAAGGCGTACGGATTGTGTCAAGGAAGTGTCACGTGAAACAGTTACAAACTTGAAGCCAAGGCGTTTGGATTGTGTCAAGGAAGTGTCACGTGATACAGTTACAAACAAGAAGCCAATGCGTACGGATTGTGTCAAGGAATTGTCACGTGACACAGTTAAAACTTGACGCTAAGGCGTATGTATTGTGTCAAGGAAGTGTCATGTGATACAGTTACAAACTAGAAGCCAAGGCGTACGGATTGTGTCAAGGAATTGTCACGTGACACAGTTAAAACTTGACGCTAAGGCGTACGGATTGTGTCAAGGAAGTGTCACGTGATACAGTTACAAACTAGAAGCCAAGGCGTACGGATTGTGTCAAGGAATTGTCACGTGACACAGTTAAAACTTGACGCTAAGGCGTACGGATTGTCTCAAGGAAGTGTCACGTGATTCAGTTACAAACTTGAAGACAAGGCGTACGGATTGTGTCAAGGAAGTGTCACGTGATACAGTTACAAACTAGAAGCCAAGGCGTACGGATTGTGTCAAGGAAGTTTCACGTGATACAGTTACAAACTTGAAGCCAAGGCGTACAGATTGTGTCAAAGAAGTGTCACGTGATACAGTTACAAACTAGAAGCCAAGGCGTACGGATTGTGTCAAGGAAGTATCAGGTGATTCAGTTACAAACTTGAAGCCAAGGCGTACGGATTGTGTCAAGGAAGTGTCATGTGATACAGTTACAAACTAGAAGCCAAGGCGTACGGATTGTGTCAAGGAATTGTCACGTGACACAGTTAAAACTTGACGCTAAGGCGTACGGATTGTGTCAAGGAAGTGTCACGTGATACAGTTACAAACTTGAAGCCAAGGCGTTTGGATTGTGTCAAGGAAGTGTCACGTGATACAGTTACAAACAAGAAGCCAATGCGTACGGATTGTGTCAAGGAATTGTCACGTGACACAGTTTAAACTTGACTCTAAGGCGTATGTATTGTGTCAAGGAAGTGTCATGTGATACAGTTACAAACTAGAAGCCAAGGCGTACGGATTGTGTCAAGGAATTGTCACGTGACACAGTTAAAACTTGACGCTAAGGCGTACGGATTGTGTCAAGGAAGTGTCACGTGACACAGTTAAAAACTAAAAGCCAAGGCGTACGGATTGTGTCAAGGAAGTGTCACCTGATTCAGTTACAAACTTGAAGACAAGTCGTACGGATTGTGTCAAAGAAGTGTCACGTGATACAGTTACAAACTAGAAGCCAAGGCGTACGGATTGTGTCAAGGAAGTGTCACGTGATACAGTTACAAACTAGAAGCCAAGGCGTACGGATTGTGTCAAGGAAGTGTCACGTGATTCAGTTCCAAACTTGAAGCCAAAGCGTACGGATTGTGTCAAGGAAGTGTCACGTGATACAGTTACAAACTAGAAGCCAAGGCGTACGGATTGTGTCAAGGAAGTGTCACGTGATTCAGTTACAAACTTGAAGACAAGGCGTACGGATTGTGTCAAGGAAGTGTCACGTGATACAGTTACAAACTAGAAGCCAAGGCGTACGGATTGTGTCAAGGAAGTTTCACGTGATACAGTTACAAACTTGAAGCCAAGGCGTACAGATTGTGTCAAAGAAGTGTCACGTGATACAGTTACAAACTAGAAGCCAAGGCTAACGGATTGTGTCAAGGAAGTATCAGGTGATACAGTTACAAACTTGAAGCCAAGGCGTACGGATTGTGTCAAGGAAGTGTCATGTGATACAGTTACAATCTAGAAGCCAAGGCGTACGGATTGCGTCAAGGAAGTGTCACGTGATACAGTTACAAACTAGAAGCCAAGGCGTACGGATTGTGTCAAGGAAGTGTCACGTGATACAGTTACAAACTAGAAGCCAAGGCGTTTGGATTGTGTCAAGGAAGTGTCACGTGATACAGTTACAAACAAGAAGCCAATGCGTACGGATTGTGTCAAGGAATTGTCACGTGACACAGTTTAAACTTGACTCTAAGGCGTATGTATTGTGTCAAGGAAGTGTCATGTGATACAGTTACAAACTAGAAGCCAAGGCGTACGGATTGTGTCAAGGAATTGTCACGTGACACAGTTAAAACTTGACGCTAAGGCGTACGGATTGTGTCAAGGAAGTGTCACGTGACACAGTTAAAAACTAAAAGCCAAGGCGTACGGATTGTGTCAAGGAAGTGTCACCTGATTCAGTTACAAACTTGAAGACAAGTCGTACGGATTGTGTCAAAGAAGTGTCACGTGATACAGTTACAAACTAGAAGCCAAGGCGTACGGATTGTGTCAAGGAAGTGTCACGTGATACAGTTACAAACTAGAAGCCAAGGCGTACGGATTGTGTCAAGGAAGTGTCACGTGATTCAGTTACAAACTTGAAGCCAAAGCGTACGGATTGTGTCAAGGAAGTGTCACGTGATACAGTTACAAACTAGAAGCCAAGGCGTACGGATTGTGTCAAGGAAGTGTCACGTGATTCAGTTACAAACTTGAAGACAAGGCGTACGGATTGTGTCAAGGAAGTGTCACGTGATACAGTTACAAACTAGAAGCCAAGGCGTACGGATTGTGTCAAGGAAGTTTCACGTGATACAGTTACAAACTTGAAGCCAAGGCGTACAGATTGTGTCAAAGAAGTGTCACGTGATACAGTTACAAACTAGAAGCCAAGGCTAACGGATTGTGTCAAGGAAGTATCAGGTGATACAGTTACAAACTTGAAGCCAAGGCGTACGGATTGTGTCAAGGAAGTGTCATGTGATACAGTTACAATCTAGAAGCCAAGGCGTACGGATTGCGTCAAGGAAGTGTCACGTGATACAGTTACAAACTAGAAGCCAAGGCGTACGGATTGTGTCAAGGAAGTGTCACGTGATACAGTTACAAACTAGAAGCCAAGGCGTACGGATTGTGTCAAGGAAGTGTCACGTGATACAATTACAAACTTGACGCCAAGGCCTATGTATTGTGTCAAGTAAGTGTCACGTGATACAGATACAAACTTAACGCCAAGGCGTATGGATTGTGTCAAGGAAGTGTCATGTGTTACAGTTACAAACCTAACGCCAAGGCGTATGGATTGTGTCAAGGAAGTGTCACGTGATACAATTACAAACTTGACGCCAAGGCGTATGTATTGTGTCAAGGAAGTGTCACGTGATACAGTTACAAACAAGAAGCCAAGGCGTACGGATGGTGTCAAGAAAGTGTCACGTGTTACAATTACAAACTTGACGCCAAGGCCTATGTATTGTGTCAAGTAAGTGTCCCGTGATACTGATACAAACTTAACGCCAAAGCGTATGGATGGTGTCAAGTTAGTGTCACGTGATACAATTACAAACTTGACGCCAAGGCGTATGTGTTGTGTCAAGGAAGTGTCACGTGATACAGATACAAACTTAACGCCAAGGCGTATGTATTGTGTCATGGAAGTGTAACGTGATACAGATACAAACTTAACGCCAAGGAGTATGGATTGTGTCAAGAAAGTGTCACGTGATACAGTTACAAACTAGAAGCCAAGGCGTACGGATTGTGTCAAGGAAGTGTCACGTGATTCAGTTACAAACTTGAAGACAAGGCGTACGGATTGTGTCAAGGAAGTGTCACGTGATTCAGTTACAAAATTGAAGACAAGGCGTACGGATTGTGTCAAGGAAGTGTCACGTGATACAGTTACAAACAAGAAGCCAAGGCGTACGGATTGTGTCAAGGAAGTGTCACGTGATACAGATACAAACTTAACGCCAAGGCGTATGAATTGTGTCAAGGAGGTGTCACGTGTTACAGCTACAAACCTAACGCCAAGGCGTATGGATTGTGTCAAGGAAGTGTCACGTGATACAATTACAAACATGACGCCAAGGCCTATGTATTGTGTCAAGGAAGTGTCACGTGATACAGATACAAACTTAACGCCAAGGCGTATGGATTGTGTCAAGGAAGTGTCACGTGTTACAGTTACAAACCTAACGCCAAGGCGTATGGATTGTGTCAAGGAAGTTTCACGTGATACAGTTACAAACTTGAAGCCAAGGCGTACGGATTGTGTCAAGGAAGTGTCACGTGATACAGTTACAAACTAGAAACCAAGGCGTACGGATTGTGTCAAGGAAGTGTCACGTGATACAGTTACAAACTAGAAGCCAAGGCGTACGGATTGTGTCAAGGAAGTGTCACGTGATTCAGTTACAAACTTGAAGACAATGCGTACGGATTGTGTCAAGGAAGTGTCACGTGATACAGTTACAAACTAGATGCCAAGGCGTACGGATTGTGTCAAGGAAGTGTGACGTGATACAGTTAAAAACTAGAAGCCAAGGCGTACGGATTGTGTCAAGGAAGTGTCACGTGATACAGTTACAAACTTGAAGCCAAGGCGTATGGATTGTGTCAAGGAAGTGTCACGTGATACAGTTACAAACTAGAAGCCAAGGCGTACGGATTGTGTCAAGGAAGTGTCACGTGATACAGTTACAAACTAGATGCCAAGGCGTACGGATTGTGTCAAGGAAGTGTCACGTGATACAGTTACAAACTAGAAGCCAAGGCGTACGGATTGTGTCAAGGAAGTGTCACGTGATTCAGTTACAAACTTGAAGACAAGGCGTACGGATTGTGTCAAGGAAGTGTCACGTGATACAGTTACAAACTAGAAGCCAAGGCGTACGGATTGTGTCAAGGAAGTTTCACGTGATACAGTTACAAACTTGAAGCCAAGGCGTACAGATTGTGTCAAAGAAGTGTCACGTGATACAGTTACAAACTAGAAGCCAAGGCGTACGGATTGTGTCAAGGAAGTATCAGGTGATTCAGTTACAAACTTGAAGCCAAGGCGTACGGATTGTGTCAAGGAAGTGTCATGTGATACAGTTACAAACTAGAAGCCAAGGCGTACGGATTGTGTCAAGGAATTGTCACGTGACACAGTTAAAACTTGACGCTAAGGCGTACGGATTGTCTCAAGGAAGTGTCACGTGATTCAGTTACAAACTTGAAGACAAGGCGTACGGATTGTGTCAAGGAAGTGTCACGTGATACAGTTACAAACTAGAAGCCAAGGCGTACGGATTGTGTCAAGGAAGTTTCACGTGATACAGTTACAAACTTGAAGCCAAGGCGTACAGATTGTGTCAAAGAAGTGTCACGTGATACAGTTACAAACTAGAAGCCAAGGCGTACGGATTGTGTCAAGGAAGTATCAGGTGATTCAGTTACAAACTTGAAGCCAAGGCGTACGGATTGTGTCAAGGAAGTGTCATGTGATACAGTTACAAACTAGAAGCCAAGGCGTACGGATTGTGTCAAGGAATTGTCACGTGACACAGTTAAAACTTGACGCTAAGGCGTACGGATTGTGTCAAGGAAGTGTCACGTGATACAGTTACAAACTTGAAGCCAAGGCGTTTGGATTGTGTCAAGGAAGTGTCACGTGATACAGTTACAAACAAGAAGCCAATGCGTACGGATTGTGTCAAGGAATTGTCAGGTGACACAGTTTAAACTTGACTCTAAGGCGTATGTATTGTGTCAAGGAAGTGTCATGTGATACAGTTACAAACTAGAAGCCAAGGCGTACGGATTGTGTCAAGGAATTGTCACGTGACACAGTTAAAACTTGACGCTAAGGCGTACGGATTGTGTCAAGGAAGTGTCACGTGACACAGTTAAAAACTAAAAGCCAAGGCGTACGGATTGTGTCAAGGAAGTGTCACCTGATTCAGTTACAAACTTGAAGACAAGTCGTACGGATTGTGTCAAAGAAGTGTCACGTGATACAGTTACAAACTAGAAGCCAAGGCGTACGGATTGTGTCAAGGAAGTGTCACGTGATACAGTTACAAACTAGAAGCCAAGGCGTACGGATTGTGTCAAGGAAGTGTCACGTGATTCAGTTACAAACTTGAAGCCAAAGCGTACGGATTGTGTCAAGGAAGTGTCACGTGATACAGTTACAAACTAGAAGCCAAGGCGTACGGATTGTGTCAAGGAAGTGTCACGTGATTCAGTTACAAACTTGAAGACAAGGCGTACGGATTGTGTCAAGGAAGTGTCACGTGATACAGTTACAAACTAGAAGCCAAGGCGTACGGATTGTGTCAAGGAAGTTTCACGTGATACAGTTACAAACTTGAAGCCAAGGCGTACAGATTGTGTCAAAGAAGTGTCACGTGATACAGTTACAAACTAGAAGCCAAGGCTAACGGATTGTGTCAAGGAAGTATCAGGTGATACAGTTACAAACTTGAAGCCAAGGCGTACGGATTGTGTCAAGGAAGTGTCATGTGATACAGTTACAATCTAGAAGCCAAGGCGTACGGATTGCGTCAAGGAAGTGTCACGTGATACAGTTACAAACTAGAAGCCAAGGCGTACGGATTGTGTCAAGGAAGTGTCACGTGATACAGTTACAAACTAGAAGCCAAGGCGTTTGGATTGTGTCAAGGAAGTGTCACGTGATACAGTTACAAACAAGAAGCCAATGCGTACGGATTGTGTCAAGGAATTGTCACGTGACACAGTTTAAACTTGACTCTAAGGCGTATGTATTGTGTCAAGGAAGTGTCATGTGATACAGTTACAAACTAGAAGCCAAGGCGTACGGATTGTGTCAAGGAATTGTCACGTGACACAGTTAAAACTTGACGCTAAGGCGTACGGATTGTGTCAAGGAAGTGTCACGTGACACAGTTAAAAACTAAAAGCCAAGGCGTACGGATTGTGTCAAGGAAGTGTCACCTGATTCAGTTACAAACTTGAAGACAAGTCGTACGGATTGTGTCAAAGAAGTGTCACGTGATACAGTTACAAACTAGAAGCCAAGGCGTACGGATTGTGTCAAGGAAGTGTCACGTGATACAGTTACAAACTAGAAGCCAAGGCGTACGGATTGTGTCAAGGAAGTGTCACGTGATTCAGTTACAAACTTGAAGCCAAAGCGTACGGATTGTGTCAAGGAAGTGTCACGTGATACAGTTACAAACTAGAAGCCAAGGCGTACGGATTGTGTCAAGGAAGTGTCACGTGATTCAGTTACAAACTTGAAGACAAGGCGTACGGATTGTGTCAAGGAAGTGTCACGTGATACAGTTACAAACTAGAAGCCAAGGCGTACGGATTGTGTCAAGGAAGTTTCACGTGATACAGTTACAAACTTGAAGCCAAGGCGTACAGATTGTGTCAAAGAAGTGTCACGTGATACAGTTACAAACTAGAAGCCAAGGCTAACGGATTGTGTCAAGGAAGTATCAGGTGATACAGTTACAAACTTGAAGCCAAGGCGTACGGATTGTGTCAAGGAAGTGTC
Organism: Hesperophylax magnus; assembly: GCA_026573805.1. Taxonomy (NCBI): domain Eukaryota; kingdom Metazoa; phylum Arthropoda; class Insecta; order Trichoptera; family Limnephilidae; genus Hesperophylax; species Hesperophylax magnus. Next base: position 1,902,834 of record JAIUSX010000149.1, on the reverse strand, counting down.
ATGTGATACAGTTACAATCTAGAAGCCAAGGCGTACGGATTGCGTCAAGGAAGTGTCACGTGATACAGTTACAAACTAGAAGCCAAGGCGTACGGATTGTGTCAAGGAAGTGTCACGTGATACAGTTACAAACTAGAAGCCAAGGCGTACGGATTGTGTCAAGGAAGTGTCACGTGATACAATTACAAACTTGACGCCAAGGCCTATGTATTGTGTCAAGTAAGTGTCACGTGATACAGATACAAACTTAACGCCAAGGCGTATGGATTGTGTCAAGGAAGTGTCATGTGTTACAGTTACAAACCTAACGCCAAGGCGTATGGATTGTGTCAAGGAAGTGTCACGTGATACAATTACAAACTTGACGCCAAGGCGTATGTATTGTGTCAAGGAAGTGTCACGTGATACAGTTACAAACAAGAAGCCAAGGCGTACGGATGGTGTCAAGAAAGTGTCACGTGTTACAATTACAAACTTGACGCCAAGGCCTATGTATTGTGTCAAGTAAGTGTCCCGTGATACTGATACAAACTTAACGCCAAAGCGTATGGATGGTGTCAAGTTAGTGTCACGTGATACAATTACAAACTTGACGCCAAGGCGTATGTGTTGTGTCAAGGAAGTGTCACGTGATACAGATACAAACTTAACGCCAAGGCGTATGTATTGTGTCATGGAAGTGTAACGTGATACAGATACAAACTTAACGCCAAGGAGTATGGATTGTGTCAAGAAAGTGTCACGTGATACAGTTACAAACTAGAAGCCAAGGCGTACGGATTGTGTCAAGGAAGTGTCACGTGATTCAGTTACAAACTTGAAGACAAGGCGTACGGATTGTGTCAAGGAAGTGTCACGTGATTCAGTTACAAAATTGAAGACAAGGCGTACGGATTGTGTCAAGGAAGTGTCACGTGATACAGTTACAAACAAGAAGCCAAGGCGTACGGATTGTGTCAAGGAAGTGTCACGTGATACAGATACAAACTTAACGCCAAGGCGTATGAATTGTGTCAAGGAGGTGTCACGTGTTACAGCTACAAACCTAACGCCAAGGCGTATGGATTGTGTCAAGGAAGTGTCACGTGATACAATTACAAACATGACGCCAAGGCCTATGTATTGTGTCAAGGAAGTGTCACGTGATACAGATACAAACTTAACGCCAAGGCGTATGGATTGTGTCAAGGAAGTGTCACGTGTTACAGTTACAAACCTAACGCCAAGGCGTATGGATTGTGTCAAGGAAGTTTCACGTGATACAGTTACAAACTTGAAGCCAAGGCGTACGGATTGTGTCAAGGAAGTGTCACGTGATACAGTTACAAACTAGAAACCAAGGCGTACGGATTGTGTCAAGGAAGTGTCACGTGATACAGTTACAAACTAGAAGCCAAGGCGTACGGATTGTGTCAAGGAAGTGTCACGTGATTCAGTTACAAACTTGAAGACAATGCGTACGGATTGTGTCAAGGAAGTGTCACGTGATACAGTTACAAACTAGATGCCAAGGCGTACGGATTGTGTCAAGGAAGTGTGACGTGATACAGTTAAAAACTAGAAGCCAAGGCGTACGGATTGTGTCAAGGAAGTGTCACGTGATACAGTTACAAACTTGAAGCCAAGGCGTATGGATTGTGTCAAGGAAGTGTCACGTGATACAGTTACAAACTAGAAGCCAAGGCGTACGGATTGTGTCAAGGAAGTGTCACGTGATACAGTTACAAACTAGATGCCAAGGCGTACGGATTGTGTCAAGGAAGTGTCACGTGATACAGTTACAAACTAGAAGCCAAGGCGTACGGATTGTGTCAAGGAAGTGTCACGTGATTCAGTTACAAACTTGAAGACAAGGCGTACGGATTGTGTCAAGGAAGTGTCACGTGATACCGTTACAATTTAGAAGCCAAGGCGTACGGATTGTGTCAAGGAAGTGTCACGTGATACAGTTACAAACTAGATGCCAAGGCGTACGGATTGTGTCAAGGAAGTGTCACGTGATACAGTTACAAACTAGAAGCCAAGGCGTACGGATTGTGTCAAGGAAGTGTCACGTGATTCAGTTACAAACTTGAAGACAAGGCGTACGGATTGTGTCAAGGAAGTGTCACGTGATACAGTTACAAACTAGAAGCCAAGGCGTACGGATTGTGTCAAGGAATTGTCACGTGACACAGTTAAAACTTGACGCTAAGGCGTACGGATTGTCTCAAGGAAGTGTCACGTGATTCAGTTACAAACTTGAAGACAAGGCGTACGGATTGTGTCAAGGAAGTGTCACGTGATACAGTTACAAACTAGAAGCCAAGGCGTACGGATTGTGTCAAGGAAGTTTCACGTGATACAGTTACAAACTTGAAGCCAAGGCGTACAGATTGTGTCAAAGAAGTGTCACGTGATACAGTTACAAACTAGAAGCCAAGGCGTACGGATTGTGTCAAGGTATCAGGTGATACAGTTACAAACTTGAAGCCAAGGCGTACGGATTGTGTCAAGGAAGTGTCATGTGATACAGTTACAAACTAGAAGCCAAGGCGTACGGATTGTGTCAAGGAATTGTCACGTGACACAGTTCAAACTTGACGCTAAGGCGTACGGATTGTGTCAAGGAAGTGTCACGTGATACAGTTACAAACTTGAAGCCAAGGCGTTTGGATTGTGTCAAGGAAGTGTCACGTGATACAGTTACAAACAAGAAGCCAATGCGTACGGATTGTGTCAAGGAATTGTGACGTGACACAGTTAAAACTTGACGCTAAGGCGTATGTATTGTGTCAAGGAAGTGTCATGTGATACAGTTACAAACTAGAAGCCAAGGCGTACGGATTGTGTCAAGGAATTGTCACGTGACACAGTTAAAACTTGACGCTAAGGCGTACGGATTGTGTCAAGGAAGTGTCACGTGATACAGTTACAAACTAGAAGCCAAGGCGTACGGATTGTGTCAAGGAATTGTCACGTGACACAGTTAAAACTTGACGCTAAGGCGTACGGATTGTCTCAAGGAAGGGTCACGTGATTCAGTTACAAACTTGAAGACAAGGCGTACGGATTGTGTCAAGGAAGTGTCACGTGATACAGTTACAAACTAGAAGCCAAGGCGTACGGATTGTGTAAAGGAAGTTTCACGTGATACAGTTACAAACTTGAAGCCAAGGCGTACAGATTGTGTCAAAGAAGTGTCACGTGATACAGTTACAAACTAGAAGCCAAGGCGTACGGATTGTGTCAAGGAAGTATCAGGTGAAACAGTTACAAACTTGAAGCCAAGGCGTACGGATTGTGTCAAGGAAGTGTCATGTGATACAGTTACAAACTAGAAGCCAAGGCGTACGGATTGTGTCAAGGAATTGTCACGTGACACAGTTAAAACTTGACGCTAAGGCGTACGGATTGTGTCAAGGAAGTGTCACGTGATACAGTTACAAACTTGAAGCCAAGGCGTTTGGATTGTGTCAAGGAAGTGTCACGTGATACAGTTACAAACAAGAAGCCAATGCGTACGGATTGTGTCAAGGAATTGTCACGTGACACAGTTTAAACTTGACGCTAAGGCGTATGTATTGTGTCAAGGAAGTGTCATGTGATACAGTTACAAACTAGAAGCCAAAGCGTACGGATTGTGTCAAGGAATTGTCACGTGACACAGTTAAAACTTGACGCTAAGGCGTACGGATTGTGTCAAGGAAGTGTCACGTGATACAGTTATAAACTTGAAGCCAAGGCGTACGGATTGTGTCAAGGAAGTGTCACGTGACACAGTTAAAAACTAAAAGCCAAGGCGTACGGATTGTGTCAAGGAAGTGTCACCTGATTCAGTTACAACTTGAAGACAAGTCGTACGGATTGTGTCAAAGAAGTGTCACGTGATACAGTTACAAACTAGAAGCCAAGGCGTACGGATTGTGTCAAGGAAGTGTCACGTGATACAGTTACAAACTAGAAGCCAAGGCGTACGGATTGTGTCAAGGAAGTGTCACGTGATTCAGTTACAAACTTGAAGCCAAAGCGTACGGATTGTGTCAAGGAAGTGTCACGTGATACAGTTACAAACTAGAAGCCAAGGCGTACGGATTGTGTCAAGGAAGTGTCACGTGATTCAGTTACAAACTTGAAGACAAGGCGTACGGATTGTGTCAAGGAAGTGTCACGTGATACAGTTACAAACTAGAAGCCAAGGCTAACGGATTGTGTCAAGGAAGTATCAGGTGATACAGTTACAAACTTGAAGCCAAGGCGTACGGATTGTGTCAAGGAAGTGTCATGTGATACAGTTACAATCTAGAAGCCAAGGCGTACGGATTGCGTCAAGGAAGTGTCACGTGATACAGTTACAAACTAGAAGCCAAGGCGTACGGATTGTGTCAAGGAAGTGTCATGTGTTACAGTTACAAACCTAACGCCAAGGCGTATGGATTGTGTCAAGGAAGTGTCACGTGATACAATTACAAACTTGACGCCAAGGCGTATGTATTGTGTCATGGAAGTGTCACGTGATACAGTTACAAACAAGAAGCCAAGGCGTACGGATGGTGTCAAGAAAGTGTCACGTGTTACAATTACAAACTTGACGCCAAGGCCTATGTATTGTGTCAAGTAAGTGTCCCGTGATACAGATACAAACTTAAGGCCAAGGCGTATGGATTGTGTCAAGGAAGTGTCACGTGTTACAGTTACAAACCTAACGCCAAGGCGTATGGATTGTGTCAAGGAAGTGTCACGTGATACAATTACAAACTTGACGCCAAGGCGTATGTATTGTGTCAAGGAAGTGTCACGTGATACAGATACAAACTTAACGCCAAAGCGTATGGATGGTGTCAAGAAAGTGTCACGTGATACAATTACAAACTTGACGCCAAGGCGTATGTGTTGTGTCAAGGAAGTGTCACGTGATACAGATACAAACTTAACGCCAAGGCGTATGTATTGTGTCATGGAAGTGTAACGTGATACAGATACAAACTTAACGCCAAGGAGTATGGATTGTGTCAAGAAAGTGTCACGTGATACAGTTACAAACTAGAAGCCAAGGCGTACGGATTGTGTCAAGGAAGTGTCACGTGATTCAGTTACAAAATTGAAGACAAGGCGTACGGATTGTGTCAAGGAAGTGTCACGTGATACAGTTACAAACAAGAAGCCAAGGCGTACGGATTGTGTCAAGGAAGTGTCACGTGATACAGATACAAACTTAACGCCAAGGCGTATGAATTGTGTCAAGGAGGTGTCACGTGTTACAGCTACAAACCTAACGCCAAGGCGTATGGATTGTGTCAAGGAAGTGTCACGTGATACAATTACAAACATGACGCCAAGGCCTATGTATTGTGTCAAGGAAGTGTCACGTGATACAGATACAAACTTAACGCCAAGGCGTATGGATTGTGTCAAGGAAGTGTCACGTGTTACAGTTACAAACCTAACGCCAAGGCGTATGGATTGTGTCAAGGAAGTTTCACGTGATACAGTTACAAACTTGAAGCCAAGGCGTACGGATTGTGTCAAGGAAGTGTCACGTGATACAGTTACAAACTAGAAGCCAAGGCGTACGCATTGTGTCAAGGAAGTGTCACGTGATACAGTTACAAACTAGAAGCCAAGGCGTACGGATTGTGTCAAGGAAGTGTCACGTGATTCAGTTACAAACTTGAAGACAATGCGTACGGATTGTGTCAAGGAAGTGTCACGTGATACAGTTACAAACTAGATGCCAAGGCGTACGGATTGTGTCAAGGAAGTGTGACGTGATACAGTTAAAAACTAGAAGCCAAGGCGTACGGATTGTGTCAAGGAAGTGTCACGTGATACAGTTACAAACTTGAAGCCAAGGCGTACGGATTGTGTCAAGGAAGTGTCACGTGATACAGTTACAAACTAGAAGCCAAGGCGTACGGATTGTGTCAAGGAAGTGTCACGTGATACAGTTACAAACTAGATGCCAAGGCGTACGGATTGTGTCAAGGAAGTGTCACGTGATACAGTTACAAACTAGAAGCCAAGGCGTACGGATTGTGTCAAGGAAGTGTCACGTGATACAGTTACAAACTTGAAGCCAAGGCGTACGGATTGTGTCAAGGAAGTGTCACGTGATACAGTTACAAACTAGAAGCCAAGGCGTACGGATTGTGTCAAGGAAGTGTCACGTGATACAGTTACAAACTAGAAGCCAAGGAGTACGGATTGTGTCAAGGAAGTGTCACGTGATACAGTTACAAACTAGAAGCCAAGGCGTACGGATTGTGTCAAGGAAGTGTCACGTGATACAGATACAAACTTAACGCCAAAGCGTATGGATTGTGTCAAGGAAGTGTCACGTGATACAATTACAAACTTGACGCCAAGGCGTATGTATTGTGTCAAGGAAGTGTCACGTGATACAGTTACAAACTTGACGCCAAGGCGTATGTATTGTGTCAAGGAAGTGTCACGTGATACAGATACAAACTTAACGCCAAAGCGTATGGATTGTGTCAAGGAAGTGTCACGTGTTACAGCTACAAACCGAACGCCAAGGCGTATGTATTGTGTCAAGGAAGTGTCACGTGATACAGATACAAACTTAACGCCAAGGCGTATGAATTGCGTCAAGGAGGTGTCACGTGTTACAGCTACAAACCTAACGCCAAGGCGTATGGATTGTGTCAAGGAAGTGTCACGTGATACAATTACAAACATGACGCCAAGGCCTATGTATTGTGTCAAGGAAGTGTCACGTGTTACAGTTACAAACCTAACGCCAAGGCGTATGTATTGTGTCAAGGAAGTGTCACGTGATACAGATACAAACTTAACGCCAAGGCGTATGGATGATGTCAAGAAAGTGTCACGTGATACAATTACAAACTTGACGCCAAGGCGTATGTGTTGTGTCAAGGAAGTGTCACGTGATACAGATACAAACTTAACGCCAAGGCGTATGTATTGTGTCAAGGAAGTGTAACGTGATACAGATTCAAACTTAACGCCAAGGAGTATGGATTGTGTCAAGGAAGTGTCACGTGATACAGTTACAAACTAGAAGCCAAGGCGTACGGATTGTGTCAAGGAAGTGTCACGTGATTCAGTTACAAACTTGAAGACAAGGCGTACGGATTGTGTCAAGGAAGTGTCACGTGATTCAGTTACAAAATTGAAGACAAGGCGTACGGATTGTGTCAAGGAAGTGTCACGTGATACAGTTTCAAACAAGAAGCCAAGGCGTACGGATTGTGTCAAGGAAGTGTCACGTGATACAGATACAAACTTAACGCCAAGGCGTATGAATTGTGTCAAGGAGGTGTCACGTGTTACAGCTACAAACCTAACGCCAAGGCGTATGGATTGTGTCAAGGAAGTGTCACGTGATACAATTACAAACATGACGCCAAGGCCTATGTATTGTGTCAAGGAAGTGTCACGTGATACAGATACAAACTTAACGCCAAGGCGTATGGATTGTGTCAAGGAAGTGTCACGTGTTACAGTTACAAACCTAACGCCAAGGCGTATGGATTGTGTCAAGGAAGTTTCACGTGATACAGTTACAAACTTGAAGCCAAGGCGTACGGATTGTGTCAAGGAAGTGTCACGTGATACAGTTACAAACTAGAAGCCAAGGCGTACGGATTGTGTCAAGGAAGTGTCACGTGATACAGTTACAAACTAGAAGCCAAGGCGTACGGATTGTGTCAAGGAAGTGTCACGTGATTCAGTTACAAACTTGAAGACAATGCGTACGGATTGTGTCAAGGAAGTGTCACGTGATACAGTTACAAACTAGATGCCAAGGCGTACGGATTGTGTCAAGGAAGTGTGACGTGATACAGTTAAAAACTAGAAGCCAAGGCGTACGGATTGTGTCAAGGAAGTGTCACGTGATACAGTTACAAACTTGAAGCCAAGGCGTACGGATTGTGTCAAGGAATTGTCACGTGATACAGTTACAAACTAGAAGCCAAGGCGTACGGATTGTGTCAAGGAAGTGTCACATGTTACAGCTACAAACCTAATGCCAAGGTGTATGGATTGTGTCAAGAAAGTGTCAAGTGATACAATTACAAACTTGACGCCAAGGCGTATGTATTGTGTCAAGGAAGTGTCACGTGTTACAGCTACAAAACTAACGCCAAGGCGTATGGATTGTGTCAAGGAAGTGTCACGTGATACAATTACAAACTTGACGCCAAGGCGTATGTATTGTGTCAAGGAAGTGTCACGTGATACAATTACAAACTTGACGCCAAGGCGTATGTATTGTGTCAAGGAAGTGTCACGTGATACAGTTACAAACAAGTAGCCAAGGCGTACGGATTGTGTCAAGGAAGTGTCACGTGATACAGTTACAAACTTAAAGCAAGGCGTACGGATTGTGTCAAGGAAGTGTCACGTGATACAGTTACAAACAAGAAGCCAAGGCGTACGGATTGTGTCTCGGAAGTGTCACATGATACAGTTACAAACTTGAGGCCAAGGCGTACGGATTGTGTCAAGGAAGTGTCACGTGATACAGTTACAAACTAGAAGCCAAGGCGTACGGATTGTGTCAAGGAAGTGTCACGTGATACAATTACAAACTTGACGCCAAGGCGTATGTATTGTGTCAAAGAAGTGTCACGTGATACAGATACAAACTTAACGCCAAGGAGTATGAATTGTGTCGAGGAAGTGTCACGTGTTACAGCTACAAACCTAACGCCAAGGCGTATGTATTGTGTCAAGGAAGTGTCACGTGATGCAGTTACAAACTTGAAGCCAAGGCGTACGGATTGTGTCAAGGAAGTGTCACGTGATACAGTTACAAACTTGAAGCCAAGGCGTACGGATTGTGTCAAGGAAGTGTCATGTGATACAGTTACAAACTTGAAGCCAAGGCGTACCGATTGTGTCAAAGAAGTGTCACGTGATACAGTTACAAACTAGAAGCCAAGGCGTACGGATTGTGTCAAGGAAGTGTAACGTGAAACAGTTACAAACTACAAGCCAAGGCGTATGGATTGTGTCAAGGAAGTGTAACGTGATACAGTTACAAACTTGAAACCAAGGCGTACGGATTGTGTCAAGGAAGTGTCACGTGATACAGTTACAAATTAGAAGCCAAGGCGTACGGATTGTGTCAAGGAAGTGTCACGTGATACAGTTACAAACTAGAAGCCAAGGCGTTCGGATTGTGTCACGGAAGTGTCACGTGATACAGTTACAAACAAGAAGCCAAGGCGTACGGATTGTGTCAAGGAAGTGTCACGTGATTCAGTTACAAACTTGAAGACAAGGCGTACGGATTGTGTCAAAGAAGTGTCACGTGATACAGTTACAAACTAGAAGCCAAGGCGTACGGATTGTGTCAAGGAAGTATCAGGTGATTCAGTTACAAACTTGAAGCCAAGGCGTACGGATTGTGTCAAGGAAGTGTCATGTGATACAGTTACAAACTAGAAGCCAAGGCGTACGGATTGTGTCAAGGAATTGTCACGTGACACAGTTAAAACTTGACGCTAAGGCGTACGGATTGTGTCAAGGAAGTGTCACGTGATACAGTTACAAACTTGAAGCCAAGGCGTTTGGATTGTGTCAAGGAAGTGTCACGTGATACAGTTACAAACAAGAAGCCAATGCGTACGGATTGTGTCAAGGAATTGTCAGGTGACACAGTTTAAACTTGACTCTAAGGCGTATGTATTGTGTCAAGGAAGTGTCATGTGATACAGTTACAAACTAGAAGCCAAGGCGTACGGATTGTGTCAAGGAATTGTCACGTGACACAGTTAAAACTTGACGCTAAGGCGTACGGATTGTGTCAAGGAGTGTCACGTGACACAGTTAAAAACTAAAAGCCAAGGCGTACGGATTGTGTCAAGGAAGTGTCACCTGATTCAGTTACAACTTGAAGACAAGTCGTACGGATTGTGTCAAAGAAGTGTCACGTGATACAGTTACAAACTAGAAGCCAAGGCGTACGGATTGTGTCAAGGAAGTGTCACGTGATACAGTTACAAACTAGAAGCCAAGCGTACGGATTGTGTCAAGGAAGTGTCACGTGATTCAGTTACAAACTTGAAGCCAAAGCGTACGATTGTGTCAAGGAAGTGTCACGTGATACAGTTACAAACTAGAAGCCAAGGCGTACGGATTGTGTCAAGGAAGTGTCACGTGATTCAGTTACAAACTTGATGACAAGGCGTACGGATTGTGTCAAGGAAGTGTCACGTGATACAGTTACAAACTAGAAGCCAAGGCGTACGGATTGTGTCAAGGAAGTTTCACGTGATACAGTTACAAACTTGAAGCCAAGGCGTACAGATTGTGTCAAAGAAGTGTCACGTGATACAGTTACAAACTAGAAGCCAAGGCTAACGGATTGTGTCAAGGAAGTATCAGGTGATACAGTTACAAACTTGAAGCCAAGGCGTACGGATTGTGTCAAGGAAGTGTCATGTGATACAGTTACAATCTAGAAGCCAAGGCGTACGGATTGCGTCAAGGAAGTGTCACGTGATACAGTTACAAACTAGAAGCCAAGGCGTACGGATTGTGTCAAGGAAGTGTCACGTGATACAGTTACAAACTAGAAGCCAAGGCGTTTGGATTGTGTCAAGGAAGTGTCACGTGATACAGTTACAAACAAGAAGCCAATGCGTACGGATTGTGTCAAGGAATTGTCACGTGACACAGTTTAAACTTGACTCTAAGGCGTATGTATTGTGTCAAGGAAGTGTCATGTGATACAGTTACAAACTAGAAGCCAAGGCGTACGGATTGTGTCAAGGAATTGTCACGTGACACAGTTAAAACTTGACGCTAAGGCGTACGGATTGTGTCAAGGAAGTGTCACGTGACACAGTTAAAAACTAAAAGCCAAGGCGTACGGATTGTGTCAAGGAAGTGTCACCTGATTCAGTTACAAACTTGAAGACAAGTCGTACGGATTGTGTCAAAGAAGTGTCACGTGATACAGTTACAAACTAGAAGCCAAGGCGTACGGATTGTGTCAAGGAAGTGTCACGTGATACAGTTACAAACTAGAAGCCAAGGCGTACGGATTGTGTCAAGGAAGTGTCACGTGATTCAGTTACAAACTTGAAGCCAAAGCGTACGGATTGTGTCAAGGAAGTGTCACGTGATACAGTTACAAACTAGAAGCCAAGGCGTACGGATTGTGTCAAGGAAGTGTCACGTGATTCAGTTACAAACTTGAAGACAAGGCGTACGGATTGTGTCAAGGAAGTGTCACGTGATACAGTTACAAACTAGAAGCCAAGGCGTACGGATTGTGTCAAGGAAGTTTCACGTGATACAGTTACAAACTTTGAAGCCAAGGCGTACAGATTGTGTCAAAGAAGTGTCACGTGATACAGTTACAAACTAGAAGCCAAGGCTAACGGATTGTGTCAAGGAAGTATCAGGTGATACAGTTACAAACTTGAAGCCAAGGCGTACGGATTGTGTCAAGGAAGTGTCATGTGATACAGTTACAATCTAGAAGCCAAGGCGTACGGATTGCGTCAAGGAAGTGTCACGTGATACAGTTACAAACTAGAAGCCAAGGCGTACGGATTGTGTCAAGGAAGTGTCACGTGATACAGTTACAAACTAGAAGCCAAGGCGTACGGATTGTGTCAAGGAAGTGTCACGTGATACAATTACAAACTTGACGCCAAGGCCTATGTATTGTGTCAAGTAAGTGTCACGTGATACAGATACAAACTTAACGCCAAGGCGTATGGATTGTGTCAAGGAAGTGTCATGTGTACAGTTACAAACCTAACGCCAAGGCGTATGGATTGTGTCAAGGAAGTGTCACGTGATACAATTACAAACTTGACGCCAAGGCGTATGTATTGTGTCAAGGAAGTGTCACGTGATACAGTTACAAACAAGAAGCCAAGGCGTACGGATGGTGTCAAGAAAGTGTCACGTGTTACAATTACAAACTTGACGCCAAGGCCTATGTATTGTGTCAAGTAAGTGTCCCGTGATACTGATACAAACTTAACGCCAAAGCGTATGGATGGTGTCAAGTTAGTGTCACGTGATACAATTACAAACTTGACGCAAGGCGTATGTGTTGTGTCAAGGAAGTGTCACGTGATACAGATACAAACTTAACGCCAAGGCGTATGTATTGTGTCATGGAAGTGTAACGTGATACAGATACAAACTTAACGCCAAGGAGTATGGATTGTGTCAAGAAAGTGTCACGTGATACAGTTACAAACTAGAAGCCAAGGCGTACGGATTGTGTCAAGGAAGTGTCACGTGATTCAGTTACAAACTTGAAGACAAGGCGTACGGATTGTGTCAAGGAAGTGTCACGTGATTCAGTTACAAAATTGAAGACAAGGCGTACGGATTGTGTCAAGGAAGTGTCACGTGATACAGTTACAAACAAGAAGCCAAGGCGTACGGATTGTGTCAAGGAAGTGTCACGTGATACAGATACAAACTTAACGCCAAGGCGTATGAATTGTGTCAAGGAGGTGTCACGTGTTACAGCTACAAACCTAACGCCAAGGCGTATGGATTGTGTCAAGGAAGTGTCACGTGATACAATTACAAACATGACGCCAAGGCCTATGTATTGTGTCAAGGAAGTGTCACGTGATACAGATACAAACTTAACGCCAAGGCGTATGGATTGTGTCAAGGAAGTGTCACGTGTTACAGTTACAAACCTAACGCCAAGGCGTATGGATTGTGTCAAGGAAGTTTCACGTGATACAGTTACAAACTTGAAGCCAAGGCGTACGGATTGTGTCAAGGAAGTGTCACGTGATACAGTTACAAACTAGAAACCAAGGCGTACGGATTGTGTCAAGGAAGTGTCCACGTGATACAGTTACAAACTAGAAGCCAAGGCGTACGGATTGTGTCAAGGAAGTGTCACGTGATTCAGTTACAAACTTGAAGACAATGCGTACGGATTGTGTCAAGGAAGTGTCACGTGATACAGTTACAAACTAGATGCCAAGGCGTACGGATTGTGTCAAGGAAGTGTGACGTGATACAGTTAAAAACTAGAAGCCAAGGCGTACGGATTGTGTCAAGGAAGTGTCACGTGATACAGTTACAAACTTGAAGCCAAGGCGTATGGATTGTGTCAAGGAAGTGTCACGTGATACAGTTACAAACTAGAAGCCAAGGCGTACGGATTGTGTCAAGGAAGTGTCACGTGATACAGTTACAAACTAGATGCCAAGGCGTACGGATTGTGTCAAGGAAGTGTCACGTGATACAGTTACAAACTAGAAGCAAGGCGTACGGATTGTGTCAAGGAAGTGTCACGTGATTCAGTTACAAACTTGAAGACAAGGCGTACGGATTGTGTCAAGGAAGTGTCACGTGATACCGTTACAATTTAGAAGCCAAGGCGTACGGATTGTGTCAAGGAAGTGTCACGTGATACAGTTACAAACTAGATGCCAAGGCGTACGGATTGTGTCAAGGAAGTGTCAGTGATACAGTTACAAACTAGAAGCCAAGGCGTACGGATTGTGTCAAGGAAGTGTCACGTGATTCAGTTACAAACTTGAAGACAAGGCGTACGGATTGTGTCAAGGAAGTGTCACGTGATACAGTTACAAACTAGAAGCCAAGGCGTACGGATTGTGTCAAGGAATTGTCACGTGACACAGTTAAAACTTGACGCTAAGGCGTACGGATTGTCTCAAGGAAGTGTCACGTGATTCAGTTACAAACTTGAAGACAAGGCGTACGGATTGTGTCAAGGAAGTGTCACGTGATACAGTTACAAACTAGAAGCCAAGGCGTACGGATGTGTCAAGGAAGTTTCACGTGATACAGTTACAAACTTGAAGCCAAGGCGTACAGATTGTGTCAAAGAAGTGTCACGTGATACAGTTACAAACTAGAAGCCAAGGCGTACGGATTGTGTCAAGGTATCAGGTGATACAGTTACAAACTTGAAGCCAAGGCAGTACGGAATTGTGTCAAGGAAGTGTCATGTGATACAGTTACAAACTAGAAGCCAAGGCGTACGGATTGTGTCAAGGAATTGTCACGTGACACAGTTCAAACTTGACGCTAAGGCGTACGGATTGTGTCAAGGAAGTGTCACGTGATACAGTTACAAACTTGAAGCCAAGGCGTTTGGATTGTGTCAAGGAAGTGTCACGTGATACAGTTACAAACAAGAAGCCAATGCGTACGGATTGTGTCAAGGAATTGTGACGTGACACAGTTAAAACTTGACGCTAAGGCGTATGTATTGTGTCAAGGAAGTGTCATGTGATACAGTTACAAACTAGAAGCCAAGGCGTACGGATTGTGTCAAGGAATTGTCACGTGACACAGTTAAAACTTGACGCTAAGGCGTACGGATTGTGTCAAGGAAGTGTCACGTGATACAGTTACAAACTAGAAGCCAAGGCGTACGGATTGTGTCAAGGAATTGTCACGTGACACAGTTAAAACTTGACGCTAAGGCGTACGGATTGTCTCAAGGAAGGGTCACGTGATTCAGTTACAAACTTGAAGACAAGGCGTACGGATTGTGTCAAGGAAGTGTCACGTGATACAGTTACAAACTAGAAGCCAAGGCGTACGGATTGTGTAAAGGAAGTTTCACGTGATACAGTTACAAACTTGAAGCCAAGGCGTACAGATTGTGTCAAAGAAGTGTCACGTGATACAGTTACAAACTAGAAGCCAAGGCGTACGGATTGTGTCAAGGAAGTATCAGGTGAAACAGTTACAAACTTGAAGCCAAGGCGTACGGATTGTGTCAAGGAAGTGTCATGTGATACAGTTACAAACTAGAAGCCAAGGCGTACGGATTGTGTCAAGGAATTGTCACGTGACACAGTTAAAACTTGACGCTAAGGCGTACGGATTGTGTCAAGGAAGTGTCACGTGATACAGTTACAAACTTGAAGCCAAGGCGTTTGGATTGTGTCAAGGAAGTGTCACGTGATACAGTTACAAACAAGAAGCCAATGCGTACGGATTGTGTCAAGGAATTGTCACGTGACACAGTTTAAACTTGACGCTAAGGCGTATGTATTGTGTCAAGGAAGTGTCATGTGATACAGTTACAAACTAGAAGCCAAAGCGTACGGATTGTGTCAAGGAATTGTCACGTGACACAGTTAAAACTTGACGCTAAGGCGTACGGATTGTGTCAAGGAAGTGTCACGTGATACAGTTATAAACTTGAAGCCAAGGCGTACGGATTGTGTCAAGGAAGTGTCACGTGACACAGTTAAAAACTAAAAGCCAAGGCGTACGGATTGTGTCAAGGAAGTGTCACCTGATTCAGTTACAACTTGAAGACAAGTCGTACGGATTGTGTCAAAGAAGTGTCACGTGATACAGTTACAAACTAGAAGCCAAGGCGTACGGATTGTGTCAAGGAAGTGTCACGTGATACAGTTACAAACTAGAAGCCAAGGCGTACGGATTGTGTCAAGGAAGTGTCACGTGATTCAGTTACAAACTTGAAGCCAAAGCGTACGGATTGTGTCAAGGAAGTGTCACGTGATACAGTTACAAACTAGAAGCCAAGGCGTACGGATTGTGTCAAGGAAGTGTCACGTGATTCAGTTACAAACTTGAAGACAAGGCGTACGGATTGTGTCAAGGAAGTGTCACGTGATACAGTTACAAACTAGAAGCCAAGGCTAACGGATTGTGTCAAGGAAGTATCAGGTGATACAGTTACAAACTTGAAGCCAAGGCGTACGGATTGTGTCAAGGAAGTGTCATGTGATACAGTTACAATCTAGAAGCCAAGGCGTACGGATTGCGTCAAGGAAGTGTCACGTGATACAGTTACAAACTAGAAGCCAAGGCGTACGGATTGTGTCAAGGAAGTGTCATGTGTTACAGTTACAAACCTAACGCCAAGGCGTATGGATTGTGTCAAGGAAGTGTCACGTGATACAATTACAAACTTGACGCCAAGGCGTATGTATTGTGTCATGGAAGTGTCACGTGATACAGTTACAAACAAGAAGCCAAGGCGTACGGATGGTGTCAAGAAAGTGTCACGTGTTACAATTACAAACTTGACGCCAAGGCCTATGTATTGTGTCAAGTAAGTGTCCCGTGATACAGATACAAACTTAAGGCCAAGGCGTATGGATTGTGTCAAGGAAGTGTCACGTGTTACAGTTACAAACCTAACGCCAAGGCGTATGGATTGTGTCAAGGAAGTGTCACGTGATACAATTACAAACTTGACGCCAAGGCGTATGTATTGTGTCAAGGAAGTGTCACGTGATACAGATACAAACTTAACGCCAAAGCGTATGGATGGTGTCAAGAAAGTGTCACGTGATACAATTACAAACTTGACGCCAAGGCGTATGTGTTGTGTCAAGGAAGTGTCACGTGATACAGATACAAACTTAACGCCAAGGCGTATGTATTGTGTCATGGAAGTGTAACGTGATACAGATACAAACTTAACGCCAAGGAGTATGGATTGTGTCAAGAAAGTGTCACGTGATACAGTTACAAACTAGAAGCCAAGGCGTACGGATTGTGTCAAGGAAGTGTCACGTGATTCAGTTACAAAATTGAAGACAAGGCGTACGGATTGTGTCAAGGAAGTGTCACGTGATACAGTTACAAACAAGAAGCCAAGGCGTACGGATTGTGTCAAGGAAGTGTCACGTGATACAGATACAAACTTAACGCCAAGGCGTATGAATTGTGTCAAGGAGGTGTCACGTGTTACAGCTACAAACCTAACGCCAAGGCGTATGGATTGTGTCAAGGAAGTGTCACGTGATACAATTACAAACATGACGCCAAGGCCTATGTATTGTGTCAAGGAAGTGTCACGTGATACAGATACAAACTTAACGCCAAGGCGTATGGATTGTGTCAAGGAAGTGTCACGTGTTACAGTTACAAACCTAACGCCAAGGCGTATGGATTGTGTCAAGGAAGTTTCACGTGATACAGTTACAAACTTGAAGCCAAGGCGTACGGATTGTGTCAAGGAAGTGTCACGTGATACAGTTACAAACTAGAAGCCAAGGCGTACGCATTGTGTCAAGGAAGTGTCACGTGATACAGTTACAAACTAGAAGCCAAGGCGTACGGATTGTGTCAAGGAAGTGTCACGTGATTCAGTTACAAACTTGAAGACAATGCGTACGGATTGTGTCAAGGAAGTGTCACGTGATACAGTTACAAACTAGATGCCAAGGCGTACGGATTGTGTCAAGGAAGTGTGACGTGATACAGTTAAAAACTAGAAGCCAAGGCGTACGGATTGTGTCAAGGAAGTGTCACGTGATACAGTTACAAACTTGAAGCCAAGGCGTACGGATTGTGTCAAGGAAGTGTCACGTGATACAGTTACAAACTAGAAGCCAAGGCGTACGGATTGTGTCAAGGAAGTGTCACGTGATACAGTTACAAACTAGATGCCAAGGCGTACGGATTGTGTCAAGGAAGTGTCACGTGATACAGTTACAAACTAGAAGCCAAGGCGTACGGATTGTGTCAAGGAAGTGTCACGTGATACAGTTACAAACTTGAAGCCAAGGCGTACGGATTGTGTCAAGGAAGTGTCACGTGATACAGTTACAAACTAGAAGCCAAGGCGTACGGATTGTGTCAAGGAAGTGTCACGTGATACAGTTACAAACTAGAAGCCAAGGAGTACGGATTGTGTCAAGGAAGTGTCACGTGATACAGTTACAAACTAGAAGCCAAGGCGTACGGATTGTGTCAAGGAAGTGTCACGTGATACAGATACAAACTTAACGCCAAAGCGTATGGATTGTGTCAAGGAAGTGTCACGTGATACAATTACAAACTTGACGCCAAGGCGTATGTATTGTGTCAAGGAAGTGTCACGTGATACAGTTACAAACTTGACGCCAAGGCGTATGTATTGTGTCAAGGAAGTGTCACGTGATACAGATACAAACTTAACGCCAAAGCGTATGGATTGTGTCAAGGAAGTGTCACGTGTTACAGCTACAAACCGAACGCCAAGGCGTATGTATTGTGTCAAGGAAGTGTCACGTGATACAGATACAAACTTAACGCCAAGGCGTATGAATTGCGTCAAGGAGGTGTCACGTGTTACAGCTACAAACCTAACGCCAAGGCGTATGGATTGTGTCAAGGAAGTGTCACGTGATACAATTACAAACATGACGCCAAGGCCTATGTATTGTGTCAAGGAAGTGTCACGTGTTACAGTTACAAACCTAACGCCAAGGCGTATGTATTGTGTCAAGGAAGTGTCACGTGATACAGATACAAACTTAACGCCAAGGCGTATGGATGATGTCAAGAAAGTGTCACGTGATACAATTACAAACTTGACGCCAAGGCGTATGTGTTGTGTCAAGGAAGTGTCACGTGATACAGATACAAACTTAACGCCAAGGCGTATGTATTGTGTCAAGGAAGTGTAACGTGATACAGATTCAAACTTAACGCCAAGGAGTATGGATTGTGTCAAGGAAGTGTCACGT
Organism: Hesperophylax magnus; assembly: GCA_026573805.1. Classification (NCBI taxonomy): domain Eukaryota; kingdom Metazoa; phylum Arthropoda; class Insecta; order Trichoptera; family Limnephilidae; genus Hesperophylax; species Hesperophylax magnus. The sequence continues at coordinate 1,884,397 of JAIUSX010000149.1, read as the reverse complement.
GATACAGTTACAAACTAGAAGCCAAGGCGTACGGATTGTGTCAAGGAAGTGTCACGTGATTCAGTTACAAACTTGAAGACAAGGCGTACGGATTGTGTCAAGGAAGTGTCACGTGATTCAGTTACAAAATTGAAGACAAGGCGTACGGATTGTGTCAAGGAAGTGTCACGTGATACAGTTTCAAACAAGAAGCCAAGGCGTACGGATTGTGTCAAGGAAGTGTCACGTGATACAGATACAAACTTAACGCCAAGGCGTATGAATTGTGTCAAGGAGGTGTCACGTGTTACAGCTACAAACCTAACGCCAAGGCGTATGGATTGTGTCAAGGAAGTGTCACGTGATACAATTACAAACATGACGCCAAGGCCTATGTATTGTGTCAAGGAAGTGTCACGTGATACAGATACAAACTTAACGCCAAGGCGTATGGATTGTGTCAAGGAAGTGTCACGTGTTACAGTTACAAACCTAACGCCAAGGCGTATGGATTGTGTCAAGGAAGTTTCACGTGATACAGTTACAAACTTGAAGCCAAGGCGTACGGATTGTGTCAAGGAAGTGTCACGTGATACAGTTACAAACTAGAAGCCAAGGCGTACGGATTGTGTCAAGGAAGTGTCACGTGATACAGTTACAAACTAGAAGCCAAGGCGTACGGATTGTGTCAAGGAAGTGTCACGTGATTCAGTTACAAACTTGAAGACAATGCGTACGGATTGTGTCAAGGAAGTGTCACGTGATACAGTTACAAACTAGATGCCAAGGCGTACGGATTGTGTCAAGGAAGTGTGACGTGATACAGTTAAAAACTAGAAGCCAAGGCGTACGGATTGTGTCAAGGAAGTGTCACGTGATACAGTTACAAACTTGAAGCCAAGGCGTACGGATTGTGTCAAGGAATTGTCACGTGATACAGTTACAAACTAGAAGCCAAGGCGTACGGATTGTGTCAAGGAAGTGTCACATGTTACAGCTACAAACCTAATGCCAAGGTGTATGGATTGTGTCAAGAAAGTGTCAAGTGATACAATTACAAACTTGACGCCAAGGCGTATGTATTGTGTCAAGGAAGTGTCACGTGTTACAGCTACAAAACTAACGCCAAGGCGTATGGATTGTGTCAAGGAAGTGTCACGTGATACAATTACAAACTTGACGCCAAGGCGTATGTATTGTGTCAAGGAAGTGTCACGTGATACAATTACAAACTTGACGCCAAGGCGTATGTATTGTGTCAAGGAAGTGTCACGTGATACAGTTACAAACAAGTAGCCAAGGCGTACGGATTGTGTCAAGGAAGTGTCACGTGATACAGTTACAAACTTAAAGCAAGGCGTACGGATTGTGTCAAGGAAGTGTCACGTGATACAGTTACAAACAAGAAGCCAAGGCGTACGGATTGTGTCTCGGAAGTGTCACATGATACAGTTACAAACTTGAGGCCAAGGCGTACGGATTGTGTCAAGGAAGTGTCACGTGATACAGTTACAAACTAGAAGCCAAGGCGTACGGATTGTGTCAAGGAAGTGTCACGTGATACAATTACAAACTTGACGCCAAGGCGTATGTATTGTGTCAAAGAAGTGTCACGTGATACAGATACAAACTTAACGCCAAGGAGTATGAATTGTGTCGAGGAAGTGTCACGTGTTACAGCTACAAACCTAACGCCAAGGCGTATGGATTGTGTCAAGAAAGTGTCACTTGATACAATTACAAACTTGACTCCAAGGCGTATGTATTGTGTCAAGGAAGTGTCACGTGATGCAGTTACAAACTTGAAGCCAAGGCGTACGGATTGTGTCAAGGAAGTGTCACGTGATACAGTTACAAACTTGAAGCCAAGGCGTACGGATTGTGTCAAGGAAGTGTCATGTGATACAGTTACAAACTTGAAGCCAAGGCGTACCGATTGTGTCAAAGAAGTGTCACGTGATACAGTTACAAACTAGAAGCCAAGGCGTACGGATTGTGTCAAGGAAGTGTAACGTGAAACAGTTACAAACTACAAGCCAAGGCGTATGGATTGTGTCAAGGAAGTGTAACGTGATACAGTTACAAACTTGAAACCAAGGCGTACGGATTGTGTCAAGGAAGTGTCACGTGATACAGTTACAAATTAGAAGCCAAGGCGTACGGATTGTGTCAAGGAAGTGTCACGTGATACAGTTACAAACTAGAAGCCAAGGCGTTCGGATTGTGTCACGGAAGTGTCACGTGATACAGTTACAAACAAGAAGCCAAGGCGTACGGATTGTGTCAAGGAAGTGTCACGTGATTCAGTTACAAACTTGAAGACAAGGCGTACGGATTGTGTCAAGGAAGTGTCACGTGATACAGTTACAAACTAGAAGCCAAGGCGTACGGATTGTGTCAAGGAAGTGTCACGTGATACAGATACAAACTTAACGCCAAAGCGTATGGATTGTGTCAAGGAAGTGTCACGTGATACAATTACAAACTTGACGCCAAGGCGTATGTATTGTGTCAAGGAAGTGTCACGTGATACAGTTACAAACTTGACGCCAAGGCGTATGTATTGTGTCAAGGAAGTGTCACGTGATACAGATACAAACTTAACGCCAAGGCGTATGGATTGTGTCAAGGAAGTGTCACGTAATACAGCTACAAACCGAACGCCAAGGCGTATGTATTGTGTCAAGGAAGTGTCACGTGATACAGATACAAACTTAAGGCCAAGGCGTTTGGATTGTGTCAAGGAGGTGTCACGTGTTAAAGCTACAAACCTAACGCCAAGGCGTATGGATTGTGTCAAGGAAGTGTCACGTGATACAATTACAAACTTGACGCCAAGGCCTATGTATTGTGTCAAGGAAGTGTCACGTGATACAGATACAAAATTAACGCCAAGGCGTATGGATTCTGTCAAGGAAGTGTCACGTATTACAGTTACAAACCTAACGCCAAGGCGTATGGATTGTATCAAGGAAGTGTCACGTGATACAATTACAAACTTGACGCCAAGGCGTATGTATTGTGTCAAGGAAGTGTCACGTGATACTGATACAAACTTAACGCCAAGGCGTATGGATGGTGTCAAGAAAGTGTCAAGTGATACAATTACAAACTTGACGCCAAGGCGTATGTATTGTGTCAAGGAAGTGTCACGTGATACAGATACAAACTTAACGCCAAGGCGTATGGATTGTGTCAAGGAAGTGTCACGTGTTACAGCTACAAACCTAACTCCAAGGCGTATGGATTGTGTCAAGGAAGTGTCACGTGATACAATTACAAACTTGAGGCCAAGGCGTATGTATTGTGTCAAGGAAGTGTCACGTGATACAGATACAAACTTAACGCCAAGGAGTATGGATTGTGTCAAGGAAGTGTCACGTGTTACAGCTACAAACCTAACGACAAGGCGTATGGATTGTGTAAAGAAAGTGTCACGTGATACAATTACAAACTTGACGCCAAGGCGTATGTATTGTGTCAAGGAAGTGTCACGTGATACAGATACAAACTTGACGCCAAGGCGTATGTATTGTGTCAAGGAAGTGTCACGTGATACAGTTACAAACTTGAAACCAAGGCGTACGGATTGTGTCAAGGAAGTGTCACGTGATACAGTTACAAACTAGAAGCCAAGGCGTACGGATTGTGTCAAGGAAGTGTCACGTGATACAGTTACAAACTAGAAGCCAAGGCGTAAGGATTGTGTCAAGGAAGTTTCACGTGATACAGTTACAAACTAGAAGCCAAGGCGTACGGATTGTGTCAAGGAAGTGTCACGTGATTCAGTTACAAACTTGAAGACAAGGCGTACGGATTGTGTCAAGGAAGTGTCACGTGATACAGTTACAAACTAGAAGCCAAGGCGTACGGATTGTGTCAAGGAAGTGTCACGTGATACAGATACAAACTTAACGCCAAAGCGTATGGATTGTGTCAAGGAAGTGTCACGTGATACAATTACAAACTTGACGCCAAGGCGTATGTATTGTGTCAAGGAAGTGTCACGTGATACAGTTACAAACTTGACGCCAAGGTGTATGTATTGTGTCAAGGAAGTGTCACGTGATACAGATACAAACTTAACGCCAAGGCGTATGGATTGTGTCAAGGAAGTGTCTTGTGTTACAGCTACAAACCTAACGCCAAGGCGTATGTATTGTGTCAAGGAAGTGTCACGTGATACAGATACAAACTTAACGCCAAAGCGTATGGATTGTGTCAAGGAAGTGTCACGTGTTACAGCTACAAACCTAACGCCAAGGCGTATGGATTGTGTCAAGTAAGTGTCACGTGATACAATTACAAACTTGACGCCAAGGCGTATGTATTGTGTCAAGGAAGTGTCACGTGATACAGTTACAAACTAGAAGCCAAAGCGTACGGATTGTTTCAAGGAAGTGTCACGTGATACAGTTACAAACTTGAAGCAAGGCGTATGGATTGTGTCAAGGAAGTGTCACGTGATGCAGTTACAAACTTGAAGCCAAGGCGTACGGATTGTGTCAAGGAAGTGTCACGTGATACAGTAACAAACTTGAAGCCAAGGCGTACGGATTGTGTCAAGGAAGTGTCATGTGATACAGTTACAAACTTGAAGCCAAGGCGTACGGATTGTGTCAAAGAAGTGTCACGTCATACAGTTACAAACTAGAAGCTAAGGCGTACGGATTGTGTCAAGGAAGTGTCACGTGATACAGTAACAAACTTGAATCCAAGGCGTACGGATTGCGTCAAGGAAGTGTCACGTGATACAGTTACAAACTAGAAGCCAAGGCGTACGGATTGTGTCAAGGAAGTGTCACGTGATACAGTTACAAACTAGAAGCCAAGGCGTACGGATTGTGTCAAGGAAGTGTCACGTGATACAGTTACAAACTAGAAGCCAAGGCGTACGGATTGTGTCAAGGAAGTGTCACGTGATACAGTTACAAACTAGAAGCCAAGGCGTACGGATTGTGTCAAGGAAGTGTCACGTGATACAGTTACAAACTTGAAGCCAAGGCGTACGGATTGTGTCAAGGAAGTGTCACGTGATTCAGTTACAAACTTGAAGACAAGGCGTACGGATTGTGTCAAGGAAGTGTCACGTGATACAGTTACAAACTAGATGCCAAGGCGTACGGATTGTGTCAAGGAAGTGTCACGTGATACAGTTACAAACTAGAAGCCAAGGCGTACGGATTGTGTCAAGGAAGTGTCACGTGATTCAGTTACAAACTTGAAGACAAGGCGTACGGATTGTGTCAAGGAAGTGTCACGTGATACAGTTTCAAACTAGAAGCCAAGGCATACGGATTGTGTCAAGGAAGTGTCACGTGATACAGTTACAAACTAGAAGCCAAGGCGTACGGATTGTGTCAAGGAAGTGTCACGTGATACAGATACAAACTTAACGCCAAAGCGTATGGATTGTGTCAAGGAAGTGTCACGTGATACAGTTACAAACTAGAAGCCAAGGCGTACGGATTGTGTCAAGGAAGTGTCACGTGATTCAGTTACAAACTTGAAGACAAGGCGTACGGATTGTGTCAAGGAAGTGTCACGTGATTCAGTTACAAAATTGAAGACAAGGCGTACGGATTGTGTCAAGGAAGTGTCACGTGATACAGTTACAAACAAGAAGCCAAGGCGTACGGATTGTGTCAAGGAAGTGTCACGTGATACAGATACAAACTTAACGCCAAGGCGTATGAATTGTGTCAAGGAGGTGTCACGTGTTACAGCTACAAACCTAACGCCAAGGCGTATGGATTGTGTCAAGGAAGTGTCATGTGATACAGTTACAAACTAGAAGCCAAGGCGTACGGATTGTGTCAAGGAATTGTCACGTGACACAGTTAAAACTTGACGCTAAGGCGTACGGATTGTGTCAAGGAAGTGTCACGTGATACAGTTACAAACTTGAAGCCAAGGCGTTTGGATTGTGTCAAGGAAGTGTCACGTGATACAGTTACAAACAAGAAGCCAATGCGTACGGATTGTGTCAAGGAATTGTCACGTGACACAGTTTAAACTTGACGCTAAGGCGTATGTATTGTGTCAAGGAAGTGTCATGTGATACAGTTACAAACTAGAAGCCAAGGCGTACGGATTGTGTCAAGGAATTGTCACGTGACACAGTTAAAACTTGACGCTAAGGCGTACGGATTGTGTCAAGGAAGTGTCACGTGATACAGTTACAAACTTGAAGCCAAGGCGTACGGATTGTGTCAAGGAAGTGTCACGTGACACAGTTACAAACTAGAAGCCAAGGCGTATGGATTGTGTCAAGGAAGTGTCACGTGATACAGTTACAAACTAGAAGCCAAGGCGTACGGATTGTGTCAAGGAAGTGTCACGTGATACAGTTACAAACTAGATGCCAAGGCGTACGGATTGTGTCAAGGAAGTGTCACGTGATACAGTTACAAACTAGAAGCCAAGGCGTACGGATTGTGTCAAGGAAGTGTCACGTGATACAGTTACAAACTTGAAGACAAGGCGTACGGATTGTGTCAAGGAAGTGTCACGTGATACCGTTACAATTTAGAAGCCAAGGCGTACGGATTGTGTCAAGGAAGTGTCACGTGATACAGTTACAAACTAGATGCCAAGGCGTACGGATTGTGTCAAGGAAGTGTCACGTGATACAGTTACAAACTAGAAGCCAAGGCGTACGGATTGTGTCAAGGAAGTGTCACGTGATTCAGTTACAAACTTGAAGACAAGGCGTACGGATTGTGTCAAGGAAGTGTCACGTGATACAGTTACAAACTAGAAGCCAAGGCGTACGGATTGTGTCAAGGAATTGTCACGTGACACAGTTAAAACTTGACGCTAAGGCGTACGGATTGTCTCAAGGAAGTGTCACGTGATTCAGTTACAAACTTGAAGACAAGGCGTACGGATTGTGTCAAGGAAGTGTCACGTGATACAGTTACAAACTAGAAGCCAAGGCGTACGGATTGTGTCAAGGAAGTTTCACGTGATACAGTTACAAACTTGAAGCCAAGGCGTACAGATTGTGTCAAAGAAGTGTCACGTGATACAGTTACAAACTAGAAGCCAAGGCGTACGGATTGTGTCAAGGTATCAGGTGATACAGTTACAAACTTGAAGCCAAGGCGAACGGATTGTGTCAAGGAAGTGTCATGTGATACAGTTACAAACTAGAAGCCAAGGCGTACGGATTGTGTCAAGGAATTGTCACGTGACACAGTTCAAACTTGACGCTAAGGCGTACGGATTGTGTCAAGGAAGTGTCACGTGATACAGTTACAAACTTGAAGCCAAGGCGTTTGGATTGTGTCAAGGAAGTGTCACGTGATACAGTTACAAACAAGAAGCCAATGCGTACGGATTGTGTCAAGGAATTGTGACGTGACACAGTTAAAACTTGACGCTAAGGCGTATGTATTGTGTCAAGGAAGTGTCATGTGATACAGTTACAAACTAGAAGCCAAGGCGTACGGATTGTGTCAAGGAATTGTCACGTGACACAGTTAAAACTTGACGCTAAGGCGTACGGATTGTGTCAAGGAAGTGTCACGTGATACAGTTACAAACTAGAAGCCAAGGCGTACGGATTGTGTCAAGGAATTGTCACGTGACACAGTTAAAACTTGACGCTAAGGCGTACGGATTGTGTCAAGGAAGTGTCACGTGATACAGTTACAAACTAGAAGCCAAGGCGTAAGGATTGTGTCAAGGAAGTGTCACGTGATACAGTTACAAACTAGAAGCCAAGGCGTACGGATTGTGTCAAGGAAGTGTCACGTGATTCAGTTACAAACTTGAAGACAAGGCGTACGGATTGTGTCAAGGAAGTGTCACGTGATACTGTTACAAACTAGAAGCCAAGGCGTACGGATTGTGTCAAGGAAGTGTCACGTGATACAGTTACAAACTAGAAGCCAAGGCGTACGGATTGTGTCAAGGAAGTGTCACGTGATTCAGTTACAAACTTGAAGACAAGGCGTACGGATTGTGTCAAGGAAGTGTCACGTGATACAGTTACAAACTAGAAGCCAAGGCGTACGGATTGTGTCAAGGAAGTGTCACGTGATACAGTTACAAACTAGAAGCCAAGGCGTACGGATTGTGTCAAGGAAGTGTCACGTGATTCAGTTACAAACTTGAAGACAATGCGTACGGATTGTGTCAAGGAAGTGTCACGTGATACAGTTACAAACTAGATGCCAAGGCGTACGGATTGTGTCAAGGAAGTGTGACGTGATACAGTTAAAAACTAGAAGCCAAGGCGTACGGATTGTGTCAAGGAAGTGTCACGTGATACAGTTACAAACTTGAAGCCAAGGCGTACGGATTGTGTCAAGGAAGTGTCACGTGATACAGTTACAAACTAGAAGCCAAGGCGTACGGATTGTGTCAAGGAAGTGTCACGTGATACAGATACAAACTTGACGCCAAGGCGTATGTATTGTGTCAAGGAAGTGTCACGTGATACAGTTACAAACTTGAAACCAAGGCGTACGGATTGTGTCAAGGAAGTGTCACGTGATACAGTTACAAACTAGAAGCCAAGGCGTACGGATTGTGTCAAGGAAGTGTCACGTGATACAGTTACAAACTAGAAGCCAAGGCGTAAGGATTGTGTCAAGGAAGTGTCACGTGATACAGTTACAAACTAGAAGCCAAGGCGTACGGATTGTGTCAAGGAAGTGTCACGTGATTCAGTTACAAACTTGAAGACAAGGCGTACGGATTGTGTCAAGGAAGTGTCACGTGATACAGTTACAAACTAGAAGCCAAGGCGTACGGATTGTGTCAAGGAAGTGTCACGTGATACAGATACAAACTTAACGCCAAAGCGTATGGATTGTGTCAAGGAAGTGTCACGTGTTACAGCTACAAACCTAACGCCAAGGCGTATGTATTGTGTCAAGTAAGTGTCACGTGATACAGATACAAACTTAACGCCAAAGCGTATGGATTGTGTCAAGGAAGTGTCACGTGTTACAGCTACAAACCTAACGCCAAGGCGTATGGATTGTGTCAAGTAAGTGTCACGTGATACAATTACAAACTTGACGCCAAGGCGTATGTATTGTGTCAAGGAAGTGTCACGTGATACAGTTACAAACTAGAAGCCAAAGCGTACGGATTGTTTCAAGGAAGTGTCACGTGATACAGTTACAAACTTGAAGCAAGGCGTATGGATTGTGTCAAGGAAGTGTCACGTGATGCAGTTACAAACTTGAAGCCAAGGCGTACGGATTGTGTCAAGGAAGTGTCACGTGATACAGTAACAAACTTGAAGCCAAGGCGTACGGATTGTGTCAAGGAAGTGTCATGTGATACAGTTACAAACTTGAAGCCAAGGCGTACGGATTGTGTCAAAGAAGTGTCACGTCATACAGTTACAAACTAGAAGCTAAGGCGTACGGATTGTGTCAAGGAAGTGTCACGTGATACAGTAACAAACTTGAATCCAAGGCGTACGGATTGCGTCAAGGAAGTGTCACGTGATACAGTTACAAACTAGAAGCCAAGGCGTACGGATTGTGTCAAGGAAGTGTCACGTGATACAGTTACAAACTAGAAGCCAAGGCGTACGGATTGTGTCAAGGAAGTGTCACGTGATACAGTTACAAACTAGAAGCCAAGGCGTACGGATTGTGTCAAGGAAGTGTCACGTGATACAGTTACAAACTAGAAGCCAAGGCGTACGGATTGTGTCAAGGAAGTGTCACGTGATACAGTTACAAACTTGAAGCCAAGGCGTACGGATTGTGTCAAGGAAGTGTCACGTGATTCAGTTACAAACTTGAAGACAAGGCGTACGGATTGTGTCAAGGAAGTGTCACGTGATACAGTTACAAACTAGATGCCAAGGCGTACGGATTGTGTCAAGGAAGTGTCACGTGATACAGTTACAAACTAGAAGCCAAGGCGTACGGATTGTGTCAAGGAAGTGTCACGTGATTCAGTTACAAACTTGAAGACAAGGCGTACGGATTGTGTCAAGGAAGTGTCACGTGATACAGTTTCAAACTAGAAGCCAAGGCATACGGATTGTGTCAAGGAAGTGTCACGTGATACAGTTACAAACTAGAAGCCAAGGCGTACGGATTGTGTCAAGGAAGTGTCACGTGATACAGATACAAACTTAACGCCAAAGCGTATGGATTGTGTCAAGGAAGTGTCACGTGATACAATTACAAACTTGACGCCAAGGCGTATGTATTGTGTCAAGGAAGTGTCACGTGATACAGTTACAAACTTGACGCCAAGGTGTATGTATTGTGTCAAGGAGGTGTCACGTGATACAGATACAAACTTAACGCCAAGGCGTATGGATTGTGTCAAGGAAGTGTCACGTGTTACAGCTACAAACCTAACGCCAAGGCGTATGTATTGTGTCAAGGAAGTGTCACGTGATACAGATACAAACTTAACGCCAAGGCGTATGAATTGTGTCAAGGAGGTGTCACGTGTTACAGCTACAAACCTTACGCCAAGGCGTATGGATTGTGTCAAGGAAGTGTCACGTGATACAATTACAAACATGACGCCAAGGCCTATGTATTGTGTCAAGGAAGTGTCACGTGATACAGATACAAACTTAACGCCAAGGCGTATGGATTGTGTCAAGGAAGTGTCACGTGTTACAGTTACAAACCTAACGCCAAGGCGTATGGATTGTGTCAAGGAAGTGTCACGTGATACAATTACAAACTTGACGCCAAGGCGTATGTATTGTGTCAAGGAAGTGTCACGTGATACAGATACAAACTTAACGCCAAGGCGTATGGATTGTGTCAAGGAGGTGTTACGTGTTACAGCTACAAACCTAACGCCAAGGCGTATGGATTGTGTCAAGGAAGTGTCACGTGATACAATTACAAACTTGACGCCAAGGCCTATGTATTGTGTCAAGGAAGTGTCACGTGATACAGATACAAACTTAACGCCAAGGAGTATGGATTGTGTCAAGGAAATGTCACGTGTTACAGTTACAAACCTAACGCCAAGGCGTATGGATTGTGTCAAGGAAGTGTCACGTGATACAATTACAAACTTGACGCCAAGGCGTATGTATTGTGTCAAGGAAGTGTCACGTGATACAGTTACAAACTAGAAGCCAAGGCGTACGGATTGTGTCAAGGAAGTGTCACGTGATACAATTACAAACTTGACGCCAAGGCGTATGTATTGTGTCAAAGAAGATCACGTGATACAGATACAAACTTAACGCCAAGGAGTATGAATTGTGTCGAGGAAGTGTCACGTGTTACAGCTACAAACCTAACGCCAAGGCGTATGGATTGTGTCAAGGAAGTGTAACGTGATACAGTTACAAACTTGAAACCAAGGCGTACGGATTGTGTCAAGGAAGTGTCACGTGATACAGTTACAAACTAGAAGCCAAGGCGTACGGATTGTGTCAAGGAAGTGTCACGTGATACAGTTACAAACTTGAAGCCAAGGCGTACGGATTGTGTCAAGGAAGTGTCACGTGATACAGTTACAAACTAGAAGCCAAGGCGTACGGATTGTGTCAAGGAAGTTTCACGTGATACAGTTACAAACTTGAAGCCAAGGCGTACAGATTGTGTCAAAGAAGTGTCACGTGATACAGTTACAAACTAGAAGCCAAGGCGTACGGATTGTGTCAAGGTATCAGGTGATACAGTTACAAACTTGAAGCCAAGGCGAACGGATTGTGTCAAGGAAGTGTCATGTGATACAGTTACAAACTAGAAGCCAAGGCGTACGGATTGTGTCAAGGAATTGTCACGTGACACAGTTCAAACTTGACGCTAAGGCGTACGGATTGTGTCAAGGAAGTGTCACGTGATACAGTTACAAACTTGAAGCCAAGGCGTTTGGATTGTGTCAAGGAAGTGTCACGTGATACAGTTACAAACAAGAAGCCAATGCGTACGGATTGTGTCAAGGAATTGTGACGTGACACAGTTAAAACTTGACGCTAAGGCGTATGTATTGTGTCAAGGAAGTGTCATGTGATACAGTTACAAACTAGAAGCCAAGGCGTACGGATTGTGTCAAGGAATTGTCACGTGACACAGTTAAAACTTGACGCTAAGGCGTACGGATTGTGTCAAGGAAGTGTCACGTGATACAGTTACAAACTAGAAGCCAAGGCGTACGGATTGTGTCAAGGAATTGTCACGTGACACAGTTAAAACTTGACGCTAAGGCGTACGGATTGTGTCAAGGAAGTGTCACGTGATACAGTTACAAACTAGAAGCCAAGGCGTAAGGATTGTGTCAAGGAAGTGTCACGTGATACAGTTACAAACTAGAAGCCAAGGCGTACGGATTGTGTCAAGGAAGTGTCACGTGATTCAGTTACAAACTTGAAGACAAGGCGTACGGATTGTGTCAAGGAAGTGTCACGTGATACTGTTACAAACTAGAAGCCAAGGCGTACGGATTGTGTCAAGGAAGTGTCACGTGATACAGTTACAAACTAGAAGCCAAGGCGTACGGATTGTGTCAAGGAAGTGTCACGTGATTCAGTTACAAACTTGAAGACAAGGCGTACGGATTGTGTCAAGGAAGTGTCACGTGATACAGTTACAAACTAGAAGCCAAGGCGTACGGATTGTGTCAAGGAAGTGTCACGTGATACAGTTACAAACTAGAAGCCAAGGCGTACGGATTGTGTCAAGGAAGTGTCACGTGATTCAGTTACAAACTTGAAGACAATGCGTACGGATTGTGTCAAGGAAGTGTCACGTGATACAGTTACAAACTAGATGCCAAGGCGTACGGATTGTGTCAAGGAAGTGTGACGTGATACAGTTAAAAACTAGAAGCCAAGGCGTACGGATTGTGTCAAGGAAGTGTCACGTGATACAGTTACAAACTTGAAGCCAAGGCGTACGGATTGTGTCAAGGAAGTGTCACGTGATACAGTTACAAACTAGAAGCCAAGGCGTACGGATTGTGTCAAGGAAGTGTCACGTGATACAGATACAAACTTGACGCCAAGGCGTATGTATTGTGTCAAGGAAGTGTCACGTGATACAGTTACAAACTTGAAACCAAGGCGTACGGATTGTGTCAAGGAAGTGTCACGTGATACAGTTACAAACTAGAAGCCAAGGCGTACGGATTGTGTCAAGGAAGTGTCACGTGATACAGTTACAAACTAGAAGCCAAGGCGTAAGGATTGTGTCAAGGAAGTGTCACGTGATACAGTTACAAACTAGAAGCCAAGGCGTACGGATTGTGTCAAGGAAGTGTCACGTGATTCAGTTACAAACTTGAAGACAAGGCGTACGGATTGTGTCAAGGAAGTGTCACGTGATACAGTTACAAACTAGAAGCCAAGGCGTACGGATTGTGTCAAGGAAGTGTCACGTGATACAGATACAAACTTAACGCCAAAGCGTATGGATTGTGTCAAGGAAGTGTCACGTGTTACAGCTACAAACCTAACGCCAAGGCGTATGTATTGTGTCAAGTAAGTGTCACGTGATACAGATACAAACTTAACGCCAAAGCGTATGGATTGTGTCAAGGAAGTGTCACGTGTTACAGCTACAAACCTAACGCCAAGGCGTATGGATTGTGTCAAGTAAGTGTCACGTGATACAATTACAAACTTGACGCCAAGGCGTATGTATTGTGTCAAGGAAGTGTCACGTGATACAGTTACAAACTAGAAGCCAAAGCGTACGGATTGTTTCAAGGAAGTGTCACGTGATACAGTTACAAACTTGAAGCAAGGCGTATGGATTGTGTCAAGGAAGTGTCACGTGATGCAGTTACAAACTTGAAGCCAAGGCGTACGGATTGTGTCAAGGAAGTGTCACGTGATACAGTAACAAACTTGAAGCCAAGGCGTACGGATTGTGTCAAGGAAGTGTCATGTGATACAGTTACAAACTTGAAGCCAAGGCGTACGGATTGTGTCAAAGAAGTGTCACGTCATACAGTTACAAACTAGAAGCTAAGGCGTACGGATTGTGTCAAGGAAGTGTCACGTGATACAGTAACAAACTTGAATCCAAGGCGTACGGATTGCGTCAAGGAAGTGTCACGTGATACAGTTACAAACTAGAAGCCAAGGCGTACGGATTGTGTCAAGGAAGTGTCACGTGATACAGTTACAAACTAGAAGCCAAGGCGTACGGATTGTGTCAAGGAAGTGTCACGTGATACAGTTACAAACTAGAAGCCAAGGCGTACGGATTGTGTCAAGGAAGTGTCACGTGATACAGTTACAAACTAGAAGCCAAGGCGTACGGATTGTGTCAAGGAAGTGTCACGTGATACAGTTACAAACTTGAAGCCAAGGCGTACGGATTGTGTCAAGGAAGTGTCACGTGATTCAGTTACAAACTTGAAGACAAGGCGTACGGATTGTGTCAAGGAAGTGTCACGTGATACAGTTACAAACTAGATGCCAAGGCGTACGGATTGTGTCAAGGAAGTGTCACGTGATACAGTTACAAACTAGAAGCCAAGGCGTACGGATTGTGTCAAGGAAGTGTCACGTGATTCAGTTACAAACTTGAAGACAAGGCGTACGGATTGTGTCAAGGAAGTGTCACGTGATACAGTTTCAAACTAGAAGCCAAGGCATACGGATTGTGTCAAGGAAGTGTCACGTGATACAGTTACAAACTAGAAGCCAAGGCGTACGGATTGTGTCAAGGAAGTGTCACGTGATACAGATACAAACTTAACGCCAAAGCGTATGGATTGTGTCAAGGAAGTGTCACGTGATACAATTACAAACTTGACGCCAAGGCGTATGTATTGTGTCAAGGAAGTGTCACGTGATACAGTTACAAACTTGACGCCAAGGTGTATGTATTGTGTCAAGGAGGTGTCACGTGATACAGATACAAACTTAACGCCAAGGCGTATGGATTGTGTCAAGGAAGTGTCACGTGTTACAGCTACAAACCTAACGCCAAGGCGTATGTATTGTGTCAAGGAAGTGTCACGTGATACAGATACAAACTTAACGCCAAGGCGTATGAATTGTGTCAAGGAGGTGTCACGTGTTACAGCTACAAACCTTACGCCAAGGCGTATGGATTGTGTCAAGGAAGTGTCACGTGATACAATTACAAACATGACGCCAAGGCCTATGTATTGTGTCAAGGAAGTGTCACGTGATACAGATACAAACTTAACGCCAAGGCGTATGGATTGTGTCAAGGAAGTGTCACGTGTTACAGTTACAAACCTAACGCCAAGGCGTATGGATTGTGTCAAGGAAGTGTCACGTGATACAATTACAAACTTGACGCCAAGGCGTATGTATTGTGTCAAGGAAGTGTCACGTGATACAGATACAAACTTAACGCCAAGGCGTATGGATTGTGTCAAGGAGGTGTTACGTGTTACAGCTACAAACCTAACGCCAAGGCGTATGGATTGTGTCAAGGAAGTGTCACGTGATACAATTACAAACTTGACGCCAAGGCCTATGTATTGTGTCAAGGAAGTGTCACGTGATACAGATACAAACTTAACGCCAAGGAGTATGGATTGTGTCAAGGAAATGTCACGTGTTACAGTTACAAACCTAACGCCAAGGCGTATGGATTGTGTCAAGGAAGTGTCACGTGATACAATTACAAACTTGACGCCAAGGCGTATGTATTGTGTCAAGGAAGTGTCACGTGATACAGTTACAAACTAGAAGCCAAGGCGTACGGATTGTGTCAAGGAAGTGTCACGTGATACAATTACAAACTTGACGCCAAGGCGTATGTATTGTGTCAAAGAAGATCACGTGATACAGATACAAACTTAACGCCAAGGAGTATGAATTGTGTCGAGGAAGTGTCACGTGTTACAGCTACAAACCTAACGCCAAGGCGTATGGATTGTGTCAAGGAAGTGTAACGTGATACAGTTACAAACTTGAAACCAAGGCGTACGGATTGTGTCAAGGAAGTGTCACGTGATACAGTTACAAACTAGAAGCCAAGGCGTACGGATTGTGTCAAGGAAGTGTCACGTGATACAGTTACAAACTAGAAGCCAAGGCGTACGGATTGTGTCACGGAAGTGTCACGTGATACAGTTACAAACTAGAAGCCAAGGCGTACGGATTGTGTCAAGGAAGTGTCACGTGATTCAGTTACAAACTTGAAGACAAGGCGTACGGATTGTGTCAAGGAAGTGTCACGTGATACAGTTACAAACTAGAAGCCAAGGCGTACGGATTGTGTCAAGGAAGTGTCACGTGATACAGATACAAACTTTACGCCAAAGCGTATGGATTGTGTCAAGGAAGTGTCACGTGATACAATTACAAACTTGACGCCAAGGCGTATGTATTGTGTCAAGGAAGTGTCACGTGATACAGTTACAAACGTGACGCCAAGGCGTATGTATTGTGTCAAGGAAGTGTCACGTGATACAGATACAAACTTAACGCCAAGGCGTATGGATTGTGTCAAGGAAGTGTCACGTTTTACAGCTACAAACCGAACGCCAAGGCGTATGTATTGTGTCAAGGAAGTGTCACGTGATACAGATACAAACTTAAGGCCAAGGCGTTTGGATTGTGTCAAGGAGGTGTCACGTGTTACAGCTACAAACCTAACGCCAAGGCGTATGGATTGTGTCAAGGAAGTGTCACGTGATACAATTACAAACTTGACGCCAAGGCCTATGTATTGTGTCAAGGAAGTGTCACGTGATATAGATACAAACTTAACGCCAAGGCGTATGGATTGTGTCAAGGAAGTGTCACGTGTTACAGTTACAAACCTAACGCCAAGGCGTATGGATTGTATCAAGGAAGTGTCACGTGATACAATTACAAACTTGACGCCAAGGCGTATGTATTGTGTCAAGGAAGTGTCACGTGATACAGATCTAAACTTAACGCCAAGGCGTATGGATGGTGTCAAGAAAGTGTCAAGTGATACAATTACAAACTTGACGCCAAGGCGTATGTATTGTGTCAAGGAAGTGTCACGTGATACAGATACAAACTTAACGCCAAGGCGTATGGATTGTGTCAAGGAAGTGTCACGTGTTACAGCTACAAACCTAACGCCAAGGCGTATGGATTGTGTCAAGGAAGTGTCACGTGATACAATTACAAACTTGAGGCCAAGGCGTATGTATTGTGTCAAGGAAGTGTCACGTGATACAGATACAAACTTTACGCCAAGGAGTATGGATTGTGTCAAGGAAGTGTCACGTGTTACAGCTACAAACCTAACGACAAGGCGTATGGATTGTGTAAAGAAAGTGTCACGTGATACAATTACAAACTAGACGCCAAGGCGTATGTATTGTGTCAAGGAAGTGTCACGTGATACAGATACAAACTTGACGCCAAGGCGTATGTATTGTGTCAAGGAAGTGTCACGTGATACAGTTACAAACTTGAAACCAAGGCGTACGGATTGTGTCAAGGAAGTGTCACGTGATACAGTTACAAACTAGAAGCCAAGGCGTACGGATTGTGTCAAGGAAGTGTCACGTGATACAGTTACAAACTAGAAGCCAAGGCGTAAGGATTGTGTCAAGGAAGTGTCACGTGATACAGTTACAAACTAGAAGCCAAGGCGTACGGATTGTGTCAAGGAAGTGTCACGTGATTCAGTTACAAACTTGAAGACAAGGCGTACGGATTGTGTCAAGGAAGTGTCACGTGATACAGTTACAAACTAGAAGCCAAGGCGTACGGATTGTGTCAAGGAAGTGTCACGTGATACAGATACAAACTTAACGCCAAAGCGTATGGATTGTGTCAAGGAAGTGTCACGTGATACAATTACAAACTTGACGCCAAGGCGTATGTATTGTGTCAAGGAAGTGTCACGTGATACAGTTACAAACTTGACGCTAAGGTGTATGTATTGTGTCAAGGAAGTGTCACGTGATACAGATACAAACTTAACGCCAAGGCGTATGGATTGTGTCAAGGAAGTGTCTTGTGTTACAGCTTCAAACCTAACGCCAAGGCGTATGTATTGTGTCAAGGAAGTGTCACGTGATACAGTTACAAACTAGAAGCCAAGGCGTACGGATTGTGTCAAGGAAGTGTCACGTGATTCAGTTACAAACTTGAAGACAATGCGTACGGATTGTGTCAAGGAAGTGTCACGTGATACAGTTACAAACTCGATGCCAAGGCGTACGGATTGTGTCAAGGAAGTGTGACGTGATACAGTTAAAAACTAGAAGCCAAGGCGTACGGATTGTGTCAAGGAAGTGTCACGTGATACAGTTACAAACTTGAAGCCAAGGCGTACGGATTGTGTCAAGGAATTGTCACGTGATACAGTTACAAACTAGAAGCCAAGGCGTACGGATTGTGTCAAGGAAGTGTCACATGTTACAGCTACAAACCTAATGCCAAGGTGTATGGATTGTGTCAAGAAAGTGTCACGTGATACAATTACAAACTTGACGCCAAGGCGTATGTATTGTGTCAAGGAAGTGTCACGTGTTACAGCTACAAAACTAACGCCAAGGCGTATGGATTGTGTCAAGGAAGTGTCACGTGATACAATTACAAACTTGACGCCAAGGCGTATGTATTGTGTCAAGGAAGTGTCACGTGATACAATTACAAACTTGACGCCAAGGCGTATGTATTGTGTCAAGGAAGTGTCACGTGATACAGTTACAAACAAGTAGCCAAGGCGTACGGATTGTGTCAAGGAAGTGTCACGTGATACAGTTACAAACTTAAAGCAAGGCGTACGGATTGTGTCAAGGAAGTGTCACGTGATACAGTTACAAACAAGAAGCCAAGGCGTACGGATTGTGTCTCGGAAGTGTCACATGATACAGTTACAAACTTGAGGCCAAGGCGTACGGATTGTGTCAAGGAAGTGTCACGTGATACAGTTACAAACTAGAAGCCAAGGCGTACGGATTGTGTCAAGGAAGTGTCACGTGATACAATTACAAACTTGACGCCAAGGCGTATGTATTGTGTCAAAGAAGTGTCACGTGATACAGATACAAACTTAACGCCAAGGAGTATGAATTGTGTCGAGGAAGTGTCACGTGTTACAGCTACAAACCTAACGCCAAGGCGTATGGATTGTGTCAAGAAAGTGTCACTTGATACAATTACAAACTTGACTCCAAGGCGTATGTATTGTGTCAAGGAAGTGTCACGTGATGCAGTTACAAACTTGAAGCCAAGGCGTACGGATTGTGTCAAGGAAGTGTCACGTGATACAGTTACAAACTTGAAGCCAAGGCGTACGGATTGTGTCAAGGAAGTGTCATGTGATACAGTTACAAACTTGAAGCCAAGGCGTACCGATTGTGTCAAAGAAGTGTCACGTGATACAGTTACAAACTAGAAGCCAAGGCGTACGGATTGTGTCAAGGAAGTGTCACGTGAAACAGTTACAAACTACAAGCCAAGGCGTATGGATTGTGTCAAGGAAGTGTAACGTGATACAGTTACAAACTTGAAACCAAGGCGTACGGATTGTGTCAAGGAAGTGTCACGTGATACAGTTACAAACTAGAAGCCAAGGCGTACGGATTGTGTCAAGGAAGTGTCACGTGATACAGTTACAAACTAGAAGCCAAGGCGTTCGGATTGTGTCACGGAAGTGTCACGTGATACAGTTACAAACAAGAAGCCAAGGCGTACGGATTGTGTCAAGGAAGTGTCACGTGATTCAGTTACAAACTTGAAGACAAGGCGTACGGATTGTGTCAAGGAAGTGTCACGTGATACAGTTACAAACTAGAAGCCAAGGCGTACGGATTGTGTCAAGGAAGTGTCACGTGATACAGATACAAACTTAACGCCAAAGCGTATGGATTGTGTCAAGGAAGTGTCACGTGATACAATTACAAACTTGACGCCAAGGCGTATGTATTGTGTCAAGGAAGTGTCACGTGATACAGTTACAAACTTGACGCCAAGGCGTATGTATTGTGTCAAGGAAGTGTCACGTGATACAGATACAAACTTAACGCCAAGGCGTATGGATTGTGTCAAGGAAGTGTCACGTGTTACAGCTACAAACCGAACGCCAAGGCGTATGTATTGTGTCAAGGAAGTGTCACGTGATACAGATACAAACTTAAGGCCAAGGCGTTTGGATTGTGTCAAGGAGGTGTCACGTGTTAAAGCTACAAACCTAACGCCAAGGCGTATGGATTGTGTCAAGGAAGTGTCACGTGATACAATTACAAACTTGACGCCAAGGCCTATGTATTGTGTCAAGGAAGTGTCACGTGATACAGATACAAACTTAACGCCAAGGCGTATGGATTCTGTCAAGGAAGTGTCACGTGTTACAGTTACAAACCTAACGCCAAGGCGTATGGATTGTATCAAGGAAGTGTCACGTGATACAATTACAAACTTGACGCCAAGGCGTATGTATTGTGTCAAGGAAGTGTCACGTGATACTGATACAAACTTAACGCCAAGGCGTATGGATGGTGTCAAGAAAGTGTCAAGTGATACAATTACAAACTTGACGCCAAGGTGTATGTATTGTGTCAAGGAAGTGTCACGTGATACAGATACAAACTTAACGCCAAGGCGTATGGATTGTGTCAAGGAAGTGTCTTGTGTTACAGCTACAAACCTAACGCCAAGGCGTATGTATTGTGTCAAGGAAGTGTCACGTGATACAGATACAAACTTAACGCCAAAGCGTATGGATTGTGTCAAGGAAGTGTCACGTGTTACAGCTACAAACCTAACGCCAAGGCGTATGGATTGTGTCAAGTAAGTGTCACGTGATACAATTACAAACTTGACGCCAAGGCGTATGTATTGTGTCAAGGAAGTGTCACGTGATACAGTTACAAACTAGAAGCCAAAGCGTACGGATTGTTTCAAGGAAGTGTCACGTGATACAGTTACAAACTTGAAGCCAAGGCGTACGGATTGTGTCAAAGAAGTGTCACGTCATACAGTTACAAACTAGAAGCTAAGGCGTACGGATTGTGTCAAGGAAGTGTCACGTGATACAGTAACAAACTTGAATCCAAGGCGTACGGATTGCGTCAAGGAAGTGTCACGTGATACAGTTACAAACTAGAAGCCAAGGCGTACGGATTGTGTCAAGGAAGTGTCACGTGATACAGTTACAAACTAGAAGCCAAGGCGTACGGATTGTGTCAAGGAAGTGTCACGTGATATAGTTACAAACTAGAAGCCAAGGCGTACGGATTGTGTCAAGGAAGTGTCACGTGATACAGTTACAAACTAGAAGCCAAGGCGTACGGATTGTGTCAAGGAAGTGTCACGTGATACAGTTACAAACTTGAAGCCAAGGCGTACGGATTGTGTCAAGGAAGTGTCACGTGATTCAGTTACAAACTTGAAGACAAGGCGTACGGATTGTGTCAAGGAAGTGTCACGTGATACAGTTACAAACTAGATGCCAAGGCGTACGGATTGTGTCAAGGAAGTGTCACGTGATACAGTTACAAACTAGAAGCCAAGGCGTACGGATTGTGTCAAGGAAGTGTCACGTGATTCAGTTACAAACTTGAAGACAAGGCGTACGGATTGTGTCAAGGAAGTGTCACGTGATACAGTTTCAAACTAGAAGCCAAGGCATACGGATTGTGTCAAGGAAGTGTCACGTGATACAGTTACAAACTAGAAGCCAAGGCGTACGGATTGTGTCAAGGAAGTGTCACGTGATACAGATACAAACTTAACGCCAAAGCGTATGGATTGTGTCAAGGAAGTGTCACGTGATACAATTACAAACTTGACGCCAAGGCGTATGTATTGTGTCAAGGAAGTGTCACGTGATACAGTTACAAACTTGACGCCAAGGTGTATGTATTGTGTCAAGGAAGTGTCACGTGATAAAGATACAAACTTAACGCCAAGGCGTATGGATTGTGTCAAGGAAGTGTCACGTGTTACAGCTACAAACCTAACGCCAAGGCGTATGTATTGTGTCAAGGAAGTGTCACGTGATACAGATACAAACTTAACGCCAAGGCGTATGAATTGTGTCAAGGAGGTGTCACGTGTTACAGCTACAAACCTTACGCCAAGGCGTATGGATTGTGTCAAGGAAGTGTCACGTGATACAATTACAAACATGACGCCAAGGCCTATGTATTGTGTCAAGGAAGTGTCACGTGATACAGATACAAACTTAACGCCAAGGCGTATGGATTGTGTCAAGGAAGTGTCACGTGTTACAGTTACAAACCTAACGCCAAGGCGTATGGATTGTGTCAAGGAAGTGTCACGTGATACAATTACAAACTTGACGCCAAGGCGTATGTATTGTGTCAAGGAAGTGTCACGTGATACAGATACAAACTTAACGCCAAGGCGTATGGATTGTGTCAAGGAGGTGTTACGTGTTACAGCTACAAACCTAACGCCAAGGCGTATGGATTGTGTCAAGGAAGTGTCACGTGATACAATTACAAACTTGACGCCAAGGCCTATGTATTGTGTCAAGGAAGTGTCACGTGATACAGATACAAACTTAACGCCAAGGAGTATGGATTGTGTCAAGGAAGTGTCACGTGTTACAGTTACAAACCTAACGCCAAGGCGTATGGATTGTGTCAAGGAAGTGTCACGTGATACAATTACAAACTTGACGCCAAGGCGTATGTATTGTGTCAAGGAAGTGTCACGTGATACAGATACAAACTTAACGCCAAGGAGTATGGATTGTGTCAAGGAAGTGTCACGTATTACAGCTACAAACCTAACGACAAGGCGTATGGATTGTGTAAAGAAAGTGTCACGTGATACAATTACAAACTTGACGCCAAGGCGTATGTATTGTGTCAAGGAAGTGTCACGTGATACAGATACAAACTTGACGCCAAGGCGTATGTATTGTGTCAAGGAAGTGTCACGTGATACAGTTACAAACTAGAAGCCAAGGCGTACGGATTGTGTCAAGGAAGTGTCACGTGATACAATTACAAACTTGACGCCAAGGCGTATGTATTGTGTCAAAGAAGTGTCACGTGATACAGATACAAACTTAACGCCAAGGAGTATGAATTGTGTCGAGGAAGTGTCACGTGTTACAGCTACAAACCTAACGCCAAGGCGTATGGATTGTGTCAAGGAAGTGTAACGTGATACAGTTACAAACTTGAAACCAAGGCGTACGGATTGTGTCAAGGAAGTGTCACGTGATACAGTTACAAACTAGAAGCCAAGGCGTACGGATTGTGTCAAGGAAGTGTCACGTGATACAGTTACAAACTAGAAGCCAAGGCGTACGGATTGTGTCACGGAAGTGTCACGTGATACAGTTACAAACTAGAAGCCAAGGCGTACGGATTGTGTCAAGGAAGTGTCACGTGATACAATTACAAACTTGACGCCAAGGCGTATGTATTGTGTCAAAGAAGATCACGTGATACAGATACAAACTTAACGCCAAGGAGTATGAATTGTGTCGAGGAAGTGTCACGTGTTACAGCTACAAACCTAACGCCAAGGCGTATGGATTGTGTCAAGGAAGTGTAACGTGATACAGTTACAAACTTGAAACCAAGGCGTACGGATTGTGTCAAGGAAGTGTCACGTGATACAGTTACAAACTAGAAGCCAAGGCGTACGGATTGTGTCAAGGAAGTGTCACGTGATACAGTTACAAACTAGAAGCCAAGGCGTACGGATTGTGTCACGGAAGTGTCACGTGATACAGTTACAAACTAGAAGCCAAGGCGTACGGATTGTGTCAAGGAAGTGTCACGTGATTCAGTTACAAACTTGAAGACAAGGCGTACGGATTGTGTCAAGGAAGTGTCACGTGATACAGTTACAAACTAGAAGCCAAGGCGTACGGATTGTGTCAAGGAAGTGTCACGTGATACAGATACAAACTTTACGCCAAAGCGTATGGATTGTGTCAAGGAAGTGTCACGTGATACAATTACAAACTTGACGCCAAGGCGTATGTATTGTGTCAAGGAAGTGTCACGTGATACAGTTACAAACGTGACGCCAAGGCGTATGTATTGTGTCAAGGAAGTGTCACGTGATACAGATACAAACTTAACGCCAAGGCGTATGGATTGTGTCAAGGAAGTGTCACGTTTTACAGCTACAAACCGAACGCCAAGGCGTATGTATTGTGTCAAGGAAGTGTCACGTGATACAGATACAAACTTAAGGCCAAGGCGTTTGGATTGTGTCAAGGAGGTGTCACGTGTTACAGCTACAAACCTAACGCCAAGGCGTATGGATTGTGTCAAGGAAGTGTCACGTGATACAATTACAAACTTGACGCCAAGGCCTATGTATTGTGTCAAGGAAGTGTCACGTGATATAGATACAAACTTAACGCCAAGGCGTATGGATTGTGTCAAGGAAGTGTCACGTGTTACAGTTACAAACCTAACGCCAAGGCGTATGGATTGTATCAAGGAAGTGTCACGTGATACAATTACAAACTTGACGCCAAGGCGTATGTATTGTGTCAAGGAAGTGTCACGTGATACAGATCTAAACTTAACGCCAAGGCGTATGGATGGTGTCAAGAAAGTGTCAAGTGATACAATTACAAACTTGACGCCAAGGCGTATGTATTGTGTCAAGGAAGTGTCACGTGATACAGATACAAACTTAACGCCAAGGCGTATGGATTGTGTCAAGGAAGTGTCACGTGTTACAGCTACAAACCTAACGCCAAGGCGTATGGATTGTGTCAAGGAAGTGTCACGTGATACAATTACAAACTTGAGGCCAAGGCGTATGTATTGTGTCAAGGAAGTGTCACGTGATACAGATACAAACTTTACGCCAAGGAGTATGGATTGTGTCAAGGAAGTGTCACGTGTTACAGCTACAAACCTAACGACAAGGCGTATGGATTGTGTAAAGAAAGTGTCACGTGATACAATTACAAACTAGACGCCAAGGCGTATGTATTGTGTCAAGGAAGTGTCACGTGATACAGATACAAACTTGACGCCAAGGCGTATGTATTGTGTCAAGGAAGTGTCACGTGATACAGTTACAAACTTGAAACCAAGGCGTACGGATTGTGTCAAGGAAGTGTCACGTGATACAGTTACAAACTAGAAGCCAAGGCGTACGGATTGTGTCAAGGAAGTGTCACGTGATACAGTTACAAACTAGAAGCCAAGGCGTAAGGATTGTGTCAAGGAAGTGTCACGTGATACAGTTACAAACTAGAAGCCAAGGCGTACGGATTGTGTCAAGGAAGTGTCACGTGATTCAGTTACAAACTTGAAGACAAGGCGTACGGATTGTGTCAAGGAAGTGTCACGTGATACAGTTACAAACTAGAAGCCAAGGCGTACGGATTGTGTCAAGGAAGTGTCACGTGATACAGATACAAACTTAACGCCAAAGCGTATGGATTGTGTCAAGGAAGTGTCACGTGATACAATTACAAACTTGACGCCAAGGCGTATGTATTGTGTCAAGGAAGTGTCACGTGATACAGTTACAAACTTGACGCTAAGGTGTATGTATTGTGTCAAGGAAGTGTCACGTGATACAGATACAAACTTAACGCCAAGGCGTATGGATTGTGTCAAGGAAGTGTCTTGTGTTACAGCTTCAAACCTAACGCCAAGGCGTATGTATTGTGTCAAGGAAGTGTCACGTGATACAGTTACAAACTAGAAGCCAAGGCGTACGGATTGTGTCAAGGAAGTGTCACGTGATTCAGTTACAAACTTGAAGACAATGCGTACGGATTGTGTCAAGGAAGTGTCACGTGATACAGTTACAAACTCGATGCCAAGGCGTACGGATTGTGTCAAGGAAGTGTGACGTGATACAGTTAAAAACTAGAAGCCAAGGCGTACGGATTGTGTCAAGGAAGTGTCACGTGATACAGTTACAAACTTGAAGCCAAGGCGTACGGATTGTGTCAAGGAATTGTCACGTGATACAGTTACAAACTAGAAGCCAAGGCGTACGGATTGTGTCAAGGAAGTGTCACATGTTACAGCTACAAACCTAATGCCAAGGTGTATGGATTGTGTCAAGAAAGTGTCACGTGATACAATTACAAACTTGACGCCAAGGCGTATGTATTGTGTCAAGGAAGTGTCACGTGTTACAGCTACAAAACTAACGCCAAGGCGTATGGATTGTGTCAAGGAAGTGTCACGTGATACAATTACAAACTTGACGCCAAGGCGTATGTATTGTGTCAAGGAAGTGTCACGTGATACAATTACAAACTTGACGCCAAGGCGTATGTATTGTGTCAAGGAAGTGTCACGTGATACAGTTACAAACAAGTAGCCAAGGCGTACGGATTGTGTCAAGGAAGTGTCACGTGATACAGTTACAAACTTAAAGCAAGGCGTACGGATTGTGTCAAGGAAGTGTCACGTGATACAGTTACAAACAAGAAGCCAAGGCGTACGGATTGTGTCTCGGAAGTGTCACATGATACAGTTACAAACTTGAGGCCAAGGCGTACGGATTGTGTCAAGGAAGTGTCACGTGATACAGTTACAAACTAGAAGCCAAGGCGTACGGATTGTGTCAAGGAAGTGTCACGTGATACAATTACAAACTTGACGCCAAGGCGTATGTATTGTGTCAAAGAAGTGTCACGTGATACAGATACAAACTTAACGCCAAGGAGTATGAATTGTGTCGAGGAAGTGTCACGTGTTACAGCTACAAACCTAACGCCAAGGCGTATGGATTGTGTCAAGAAAGTGTCACTTGATACAATTACAAACTTGACTCCAAGGCGTATGTATTGTGTCAAGGAAGTGTCACGTGATGCAGTTACAAACTTGAAGCCAAGGCGTACGGATTGTGTCAAGGAAGTGTCACGTGATACAGTTACAAACTTGAAGCCAAGGCGTACGGATTGTGTCAAGGAAGTGTCATGTGATACAGTTACAAACTTGAAGCCAAGGCGTACCGATTGTGTCAAAGAAGTGTCACGTGATACAGTTACAAACTAGAAGCCAAGGCGTACGGATTGTGTCAAGGAAGTGTCACGTGAAACAGTTACAAACTACAAGCCAAGGCGTATGGATTGTGTCAAGGAAGTGTAACGTGATACAGTTACAAACTTGAAACCAAGGCGTACGGATTGTGTCAAGGAAGTGTCACGTGATACAGTTACAAACTAGAAGCCAAGGCGTACGGATTGTGTCAAGGAAGTGTCACGTGATACAGTTACAAACTAGAAGCCAAGGCGTTCGGATTGTGTCACGGAAGTGTCACGTGATACAGTTACAAACAAGAAGCCAAGGCGTACGGATTGTGTCAAGGAAGTGTCACGTGATTCAGTTACAAACTTGAAGACAAGGCGTACGGATTGTGTCAAGGAAGTGTCACGTGATACAGTTACAAACTAGAAGCCAAGGCGTACGGATTGTGTCAAGGAAGTGTCACGTGATACAGATACAAACTTAACGCCAAAGCGTATGGATTGTGTCAAGGAAGTGTCACGTGATACAATTACAAACTTGACGCCAAGGCGTATGTATTGTGTCAAGGAAGTGTCACGTGATACAGTTACAAACTTGACGCCAAGGCGTATGTATTGTGTCAAGGAAGTGTCACGTGATACAGATACAAACTTAACGCCAAGGCGTATGGATTGTGTCAAGGAAGTGTCACGTGTTACAGCTACAAACCGAACGCCAAGGCGTATGTATTGTGTCAAGGAAGTGTCACGTGATACAGATACAAACTTAAGGCCAAGGCGTTTGGATTGTGTCAAGGAGGTGTCACGTGTTAAAGCTACAAACCTAACGCCAAGGCGTATGGATTGTGTCAAGGAAGTGTCACGTGATACAATTACAAACTTGACGCCAAGGCCTATGTATTGTGTCAAGGAAGTGTCACGTGATACAGATACAAACTTAACGCCAAGGCGTATGGATTCTGTCAAGGAAGTGTCACGTGTTACAGTTACAAACCTAACGCCAAGGCGTATGGATTGTATCAAGGAAGTGTCACGTGATACAATTACAAACTTGACGCCAAGGCGTATGTATTGTGTCAAGGAAGTGTCACGTGATACTGATACAAACTTAACGCCAAGGCGTATGGATGGTGTCAAGAAAGTGTCAAGTGATACAATTACAAACTTGACGCCAAGGTGTATGTATTGTGTCAAGGAAGTGTCACGTGATACAGATACAAACTTAACGCCAAGGCGTATGGATTGTGTCAAGGAAGTGTCTTGTGTTACAGCTACAAACCTAACGCCAAGGCGTATGTATTGTGTCAAGGAAGTGTCACGTGATACAGATACAAACTTAACGCCAAAGCGTATGGATTGTGTCAAGGAAGTGTCACGTGTTACAGCTACAAACCTAACGCCAAGGCGTATGGATTGTGTCAAGTAAGTGTCACGTGATACAATTACAAACTTGACGCCAAGGCGTATGTATTGTGTCAAGGAAGTGTCACGTGATACAGTTACAAACTAGAAGCCAAAGCGTACGGATTGTTTCAAGGAAGTGTCACGTGATACAGTTACAAACTTGAAGCCAAGGCGTACGGATTGTGTCAAAGAAGTGTCACGTCATACAGTTACAAACTAGAAGCTAAGGCGTACGGATTGTGTCAAGGAAGTGTCACGTGATACAGTAACAAACTTGAATCCAAGGCGTACGGATTGCGTCAAGGAAGTGTCACGTGATACAGTTACAAACTAGAAGCCAAGGCGTACGGATTGTGTCAAGGAAGTGTCACGTGATACAGTTACAAACTAGAAGCCAAGGCGTACGGATTGTGTCAAGGAAGTGTCACGTGATATAGTTACAAACTAGAAGCCAAGGCGTACGGATTGTGTCAAGGAAGTGTCACGTGATACAGTTACAAACTAGAAGCCAAGGCGTACGGATTGTGTCAAGGAAGTGTCACGTGATACAGTTACAAACTTGAAGCCAAGGCGTACGGATTGTGTCAAGGAAGTGTCACGTGATTCAGTTACAAACTTGAAGACAAGGCGTACGGATTGTGTCAAGGAAGTGTCACGTGATACAGTTACAAACTAGATGCCAAGGCGTACGGATTGTGTCAAGGAAGTGTCACGTGATACAGTTACAAACTAGAAGCCAAGGCGTACGGATTGTGTCAAGGAAGTGTCACGTGATTCAGTTACAAACTTGAAGACAAGGCGTACGGATTGTGTCAAGGAAGTGTCACGTGATACAGTTTCAAACTAGAAGCCAAGGCATACGGATTGTGTCAAGGAAGTGTCACGTGATACAGTTACAAACTAGAAGCCAAGGCGTACGGATTGTGTCAAGGAAGTGTCACGTGATACAGATACAAACTTAACGCCAAAGCGTATGGATTGTGTCAAGGAAGTGTCACGTGATACAATTACAAACTTGACGCCAAGGCGTATGTATTGTGTCAAGGAAGTGTCACGTGATACAGTTACAAACTTGACGCCAAGGTGTATGTATTGTGTCAAGGAAGTGTCACGTGATAAAGATACAAACTTAACGCCAAGGCGTATGGATTGTGTCAAGGAAGTGTCACGTGTTACAGCTACAAACCTAACGCCAAGGCGTATGTATTGTGTCAAGGAAGTGTCACGTGATACAGATACAAACTTAACGCCAAGGCGTATGAATTGTGTCAAGGAGGTGTCACGTGTTACAGCTACAAACCTTACGCCAAGGCGTATGGATTGTGTCAAGGAAGTGTCACGTGATACAATTACAAACATGACGCCAAGGCCTATGTATTGTGTCAAGGAAGTGTCACGTGATACAGATACAAACTTAACGCCAAGGCGTATGGATTGTGTCAAGGAAGTGTCACGTGTTACAGTTACAAACCTAACGCCAAGGCGTATGGATTGTGTCAAGGAAGTGTCACGTGATACAATTACAAACTTGACGCCAAGGCGTATGTATTGTGTCAAGGAAGTGTCACGTGATACAGATACAAACTTAACGCCAAGGCGTATGGATTGTGTCAAGGAGGTGTTACGTGTTACAGCTACAAACCTAACGCCAAGGCGTATGGATTGTGTCAAGGAAGTGTCACGTGATACAATTACAAACTTGACGCCAAGGCCTATGTATTGTGTCAAGGAAGTGTCACGTGATACAGATACAAACTTAACGCCAAGGAGTATGGATTGTGTCAAGGAAGTGTCACGTGTTACAGTTACAAACCTAACGCCAAGGCGTATGGATTGTGTCAAGGAAGTGTCACGTGATACAATTACAAACTTGACGCCAAGGCGTATGTATTGTGTCAAGGAAGTGTCACGTGATACAGATACAAACTTAACGCCAAGGAGTATGGATTGTGTCAAGGAAGTGTCACGTATTACAGCTACAAACCTAACGACAAGGCGTATGGATTGTGTAAAGAAAGTGTCACGTGATACAATTACAAACTTGACGCCAAGGCGTATGTATTGTGTCAAGGAAGTGTCACGTGATACAGATACAAACTTGACGCCAAGGCGTATGTATTGTGTCAAGGAAGTGTCACGTGATACAGTTACAAACTAGAAGCCAAGGCGTACGGATTGTGTCAAGGAAGTGTCACGTGATACAATTACAAACTTGACGCCAAGGCGTATGTATTGTGTCAAAGAAGTGTCACGTGATACAGATACAAACTTAACGCCAAGGAGTATGAATTGTGTCGAGGAAGTGTCACGTGTTACAGCTACAAACCTAACGCCAAGGCGTATGGATTGTGTCAAGGAAGTGTAACGTGATACAGTTACAAACTTGAAACCAAGGCGTACGGATTGTGTCAAGGAAGTGTCACGTGATACAGTTACAAACTAGAAGCCAAGGCGTACGGATTGTGTCAAGGAAGTGTCACGTGATACAGTTACAAACTAGAAGCCAAGGCGTACGGATTGTGTCACGGAAGTGTCACGTGATACAGTTACAAACTAGAAGCCAAGGCGTACGGATTGTGTCAAGGAAGTGTCACGTGATTCAGTTACAAACTTGAAGACAAGGCGTACGGATTGTGTCAAGGAAGTGTCACGTGATACAGTTACAAACTAGAAGCCAAGGCGTACGGATTGTGTCAAGGAAGTGTCACGTGATACAGATACAAACTTAACGCCAAAGCGTATGGATTGTGTCAAGGAAGTGTCACGTGATACAATTACAAACTTGACGCCAAGGCGTATGTATTGTGTCAAGGAAGTGTCACGTGATACAGTTACAAACGTGACGCCAAGGCGTATGTATTGTGTCAAGGAAGTGTCACGTGATACAGATACAAACTTAACGCCAAGGCGTATGGATTGTGTCAAGGAAGTGTCATGTGATACAATTACAAACTTGACGCCAAGGCGTATGTATTGTGTCAAGGAAGTGTCACGTGATACAGATACAAACTTGACGCCAAGGCGTATGTATTGTGTCAAGGAAGTGTCACGTGATACAGTTACAAACTAGAAGCCAAGGCGTACGGATTGTGTCAAGGAAGTGTCACGTGATACAATTACAAACTTGACGCCAAGGCGTATGTATTGTGTCAAAGAAGTGTCACGTGATACAGATACAAACTTAACGCCAAGGAGTATGAATTGTGTCGAGGAAGTGTCACGTGTTACAGCTACAAACCTAACGCCAAGGCGTATGGATTGTGTCAAGGAAGTGTAACGTGATACAGTTACAAACTTGAAACCAAGGCGTACGGATTGTGTCAAGGAAGTGTCACGTGATACAGTTACAAACTAGAAGCCAAGGCGTACGGATTGTGTCAAGGAAGTGTCACGTGATACAGTTACAAACTAGAAGCCAAGGCGTACGGATTGTGTCACGGAAGTGTCACGTGATACAGTTACAAACTAGAAGCCAAGGCGTACGGATTGTGTCAAGGAAGTGTCACGTGATTCAGTTACAAACTTGAAGACAAGGCGTACGGATTGTGTCAAGGAAGTGTCACGTGATACAGTTACAAACTAGAAGCCAAGGCGTACGGATTGTGTCAAGGAAGTGTCACGTGATACAGATACAAACTTAACGCCAAAGCGTATGGATTGTGTCAAGGAAGTGTCACGTGATACAATTACAAACTTGACGCCAAGGCGTATGTATTGTGTCAAGGAAGTGTCACGTGATACAGTTACAAACGTGACGCCAAGGCGTATGTATTGTGTCAAGGAAGTGTCACGTGATACAGATACAAACTTAACGCCAAGGAGTATGGATTGTGTCAAGGAAGTGTCACGTATTACAGCTACAAACCTAACGACAAGGCGTATGGATTGTGTAAAGAAAGTGTCACGTGATACAATTACAAACTTGACGCCAAGGCGTATGTATTGTGTCAAGGAAGTGTCACGTGATACAGATACAAACTTGACGCCAAGGCGTATGTATTGTGTCAAGGAAGTGTCACGTGATACAGTTACAAACTAGAAGCCAAGGCGTACGGATTGTGTCAAGGAAGTGTCACGTGATACAATTACAAACTTGACGCCAAGGCGTATGTATTGTGTCAAAGAAGTGTCACGTGATACAGATACAAACTTAACGCCAAGGAGTATGAATTGTGTCGAGGAAGTGTCACGTGTTACAGCTACAAACCTAACGCCAAGGCGTATGGATTGTGTCAAGGAAGTGTAACGTGATACAGTTACAAACTTGAAACCAAGGCGTACGGATTGTGTCAAGGAAGTGTCACGTGATACAGTTACAAACTAGAAGCCAAGGCGTACGGATTGTGTCAAGGAAGTGTCACGTGATACAGTTACAAACTAGAAGCCAAGGCGTACGGATTGTGTCACGGAAGTGTCACGTGATACAGTTACAAACTAGAAGCCAAGGCGTACGGATTGTGTCAAGGAAGTGTCACGTGATTCAGTTACAAACTTGAAGAC
This sequence comes from Hesperophylax magnus, assembly GCA_026573805.1. Lineage (NCBI taxonomy): Eukaryota > Metazoa > Arthropoda > Insecta > Trichoptera > Limnephilidae > Hesperophylax > Hesperophylax magnus. Next base: position 1,851,683 of record JAIUSX010000149.1, on the reverse strand, counting down.
AAGGCGTACGGATTGTGTCAAGGAAGTGTCACGTGATACAGTTACAAACTAGAAGCCAAGGCGTACGGATTGTGTCAAGGAAGTGTCACGTGATACAGATACAAACTTAACGCCAAAGCGTATGGATTGTGTCAAGGAAGTGTCACGTGATACAATTACAAACTTGACGCCAAGGCGTATGTATTGTGTCAAGGAAGTGTCACGTGATACAGTTACAAACGTGACGCCAAGGCGTATGTATTGTGTCAAGGAAGTGTCACGTGATACAGATACAAACTTAACGCCAAGGCGTATGGATTGTGTCAAGGAAGTGTCACGTTTTACAGCTACAAACCGAACGCGAAGGCGTATGTATTGTGTCAAGGAAGTGTCACGTGATACAGATACAAACTTAAGGCCAAGGCGTTTGGATTGTGTCAAGGAGGTGTCACGTGTTACAGCTACAAACCTAACGCCAAGGCGTATGGATTGTGTCAAGGAAGTGTCACGTGATACAATTACAAACTTGACGCCAAGGCCTATGTATTGTGTCAAGGAAGTGTCACGTGATATAGATACAAACTTAACGCCAAGGCGTATGGATTGTGTCAAGGAAGTGTCACGTGTTACAGTTACAAACCTAACGCCAAGGCGTATGGATTGTATCAAGGAAGTGTCACGTGATACAATTACAAACTTGACGCCAAGGCGTATGTATTGTGTCAAGGAAGTGTCACGTGATACAGATACAAACTTAACGCCAAGGCGTATGGATGGTGTCAAGAAAGTGTCAAGTGATACAATTACAAACTTGACGCCAAGGCGTATGTATTGTGTCAAGGAAGTGTCACGTGATACAGATACAAACTTAACGCCAAGGCGTATGGATTGTGTCAAGGAAGTGTCACGTGTTACAGCTACAAACCTAACGCCAAGGCGTATGGATTGTGTCAAGGAAGTGTCACGTGATACAATTACAAACTTGAGGCCAAGGCGTATGTATTGTGTCAAGGAAGTGTCACGTGATACAGATACAAACTTTACGCCAAGGAGTATGGATTGTGTCAAGGAAGTGTCACGTGTTACAGCTACAAACCTAACGACAAGGCGTATGGATTGTGTAAAGAAAGTGTCACGTGATACAATTACAAACTAGACGCCAAGGCGTATGTATTGTGTCAAGGAAGTGTCACGTGATACAGATACAAACTTGACGCCAAGGCGTATGTATTGTGTCAAGGAAGTGTCACGTGATACAGTTACAAACTTGAAACCAAGGCGTACGGATTGTGTCAAGGAAGTGTCACGTGATACAGTTACAAACTAGAAGCCAAGGCGTACGGATTGTGTCAAGGAAGTGTCACGTGATACAGTTACAAACTAGAAGCCAAGGCGTAAGGATTGTTTCAAGGAAGTGTCACGTGATACAGTTACAAACTAGAAGCCAAGGCGTACGGATTGTGTCAAGGAAGTGTCACGTGATACAGATACAAACTTAACGCCAAAGCGTATGGATTGTGTCAAGGAAGTGTCACGTGATACAATTACAAACTTGACGCCAAGGCGTATGTATTGTGTCAAGGAAGTGTCACGTGATACAGTTACAAACTTGACGCTAAGGTGTATGTATTGTGTCAAGGAAGTGTCACGTGATACAGATACAAACTTAACGCCAAGGCGTATGGATTGTGTCAAGGAAGTGTCTTGTGTTACAGCTACAAACCTAACGCCAAGGCGTATGTATTGTGTCAAGGAAGTGTCACGTGATACAGATACAAACTTAACGCCAAAGCGTATGGATTGTGTCAAGGAAGTGTCACGTGTTACAGCTACAAACCTAACGCCAAGGCGTATGGATTGTGTCAAGTAAGTGTCACGTGATACAATTACAAACTTGACGCCAAGGCGTATGTATTGTGTCAAGGAAGTGTCACGTGATACAGTTACAAACTAGAAGCCAAGGCGTACGGATTGTGTCAAGGAAGTGTCACGTGATACAATTACAAACTTGACGCCAAGGCGTATGTATTGTGTCAAAGAAGTGTCACGTGATACAGATACAAACTTAACGCCAAGGAGTATGAATTGTGTCGAGGAAGTGTCACGTGTTACAGCTACAAACCTTACGCCAAGGCGTATGGATTGTGTCAAGAAAGTGTCACTTGATACAATTACAAACTTGACTCCAAGGCGTATGTATTGTGTCAAGGAAGTGTCACGTGATGCAGTTACAAACTTGAAGCCAAGGCGTACGGATTGTGTCAAGGAAGTGTCACGTGATACAGTTACAAACTTGAAGCCAAGGCGTACGGATTGTGTCAAGGAAGTGTCATGTGATACAGTTACAAACTTGAAGCCAAGGCGTACCGATTGTGTCAAAGAAGTGTCACGTGATACAGTTACAAACTAGAAGCCAAGGCGTACGGATTGTGTCAAGGAAGTGTCACGTGAAACAGTTACAAACTACAAGCCAAGGCGTATGGATTGTGTCAAGGAAGTGTAACGTGATACAGTTACAAACTTGAAACCAAGGCGTACGGATTGTGTCAAGGAAGTGTCACGTGATACAGTTACAAACTAGAAGCCAAGGCGTACGGATTGTGTCAAGGAAGTGTCACGTGATACAGTTACAAACTAGAAGCCAAGGCGTTCGGATTGTGTCACGGAAGTGTCACGTGATACAGTTACAAACAAGAAGCCAAGGCTTACGGATTGTGTCAAGGAAGTGTCACGTGATTCAGTTACAAACTTGAAGACAAGGCGTACGGATTGTGTCAAGGAAGTGTCACGTGATACAGTTACAAACTAGAAGCCAAGGCGTACGGATTTTGTCAAGGAAGTGTCACGTGATACAGATACAAACTTAACGCCAAAGCGTATGGATTGTGTCAAGGAAGTGTCACGTGATACAATTACAAACTTGACGCCAAGGCGTATGTATTGTGTCAAGGAAGTGTCACGTGATACAGTTACAAACTTGACGCCAAGGCGTATGTATTGTGTCAAGGAAGTGTCACGTGATACAGATACAAACTTAACGCCAAGGCGTATGGATTGTGTCAAGGAAGTGTCACGTGTTACAGCTACAAACCGAACGCCAAGGCGTATGTATTGTGTCAAGGAAGTGTCACGTGATACAGATACAAACTTAAGGCCAAGGCGTTTGGATTGTGTCAAGGAGGTGTCACGTGTTAAAGCTACAAACCTAACGCCAAGGCGTATGGATTGTGTCAAGGAAGTGTCACGTGATACAATTACAAACTTGACGCCAAGGCCTATGTATTGTGTCAAGGAAGTGTCACGTGATACAGATACAAACTTAACGCCAAGGCGTATGGATTCTGTCAAGGAAGTGTCACGTGTTACAGTTACAAACCTAACGCCAAGGCGTATGGATTGTATCAAGGAAGTGTCACGTGATACAATTACAAACTTGACGCAAAGGCGTATGTATTGTGTCAAGGAAGTGTCACGTGATACTGATACAAACTTAACGCCAAGGCGTATGGATGGTGTCAAGAAAGTGTCACGTGATACAATTACAAACTTGACGCCAAGGCGTATGTATTGTGTCAAGGAAGTGTCACGTGATACAGATACAAACTTGACGCCAAGGCGTATGTATTGTGTCAAGGAAGTGTCACGTGATACAGTTACAAACTTGAAACCAAGGCGTACGGATTGTGTCAAGGAAGTGTCACGTGATACAGTTACAAACTAGAAGCCAAGGCGTACGGATTGTGTCAAGGAAGTGTCACGTGATACAGTTACAAACTAGAAGCCAAGGCGTAAGGATTGTGTCAAGGAAGTGTCACGTGATACAGTTACAAACTAGAAGCCAAGGCGTACGGATTGTGTCAAGGAAGTGTCACGTGATTCAGTTACAAACTTGAAGACAAGGCGTACGGATTGTGTCAAGGAAGTGTCACGTGATACAGTTACAAACTAGAAGCCAAGGCGTACGGATTGTGTCAAGGAAGTTTCACGTGATACAGATACAAACTTAACGCCAAAGCGTATGGATTGTGTCAAGGAAGTGTCACGTGATACAATTACAAACTTGACGCCAAGGCGTATGTATTGTGTCAAGGAAGTGTCACGTGATACAGTTACAAACTTGACGCCAAGGTGTATGTATTGTGTCAAGGAAGTGTCACGTGATACAGATACAAACTTAACGCCAAGGCGTATGGATTGTGTCAAGGAAGTGTCTTGTGTTACAGCTACAAACCTAACGCCAAGGCGTATGTATTGTGTCAAGGAAGTGTCACGTGATACAGATACAAACTTAACGCCAAAGCGTATGGATTGTGTCAAGGAAGTGTCACGTGATACAGCTACAAACCTAACGCCAAGGCGTATGGATTGTGTCAAGTAAGTGTCACGTGATACAATTACAAACTTGACGCCAAGGCGTATGTATTGTGTCAAGGAAGTGTCACGTGATACAGTTACAAACTAGAAGCCAAAGCGTACGGATTGTTTCAAGGAAGTGTCACGTGATACAGTTACAAACTTGAAGCAAGGCGTATGGATTGTGTCAAGGAAGTGTCACGTGATGCAGTTACAAACTTGAAGCCAAGGCGTACGGATTGCGTCAAGGAAGTGTCACGTGATACAGTAACAAACTTGAAGCCAAGGCGTACGGATTGTGTCAAGGAAGTGTCATGTGATACAGTTACAAACTTGAAGCCAAGGCGTACGGATTGTGTCAAAGAAGTGTCACGTCATACAGTTACAAACTAGAAGCTAAGGCGTACGGATTGTGTCAAGGAAGTGTCACGTGATACAGTAACAAACTTGAATCCAAGGCGTACGGATTGCGTCAAGGAAGTGTCACGTGATACAGTTACAAACTAGAAGCCAAGGCGTACGGATTGTGTCAAGGAAGTGTCACGTGATACAGTTACAAACTAGAAGCCAAGGCGTACGGATTGTGTCAAGGAAGTGTCACGTGATACAGTTACAAACTAGAAGCCAAGGCGTACGGATTGTGTCAAGGAAGTGTCACGTGATACAGTTACAAACTAGAAGCCAAGGCGTACGGATTGTGTCAAGGAAGTGTCACGTGATACAGTTACAAACTTGAAGCCAAGGCGTACGGATTGTGTCAAGGAAGTGTCACGTGATTCAGTTACAAACTTGAAGACAAGGCGTACGGATTGTGTCAAGGAAGTGTCACGTGATACAGTTACAAACTAGATGCCAAGGCGTACGGATTGTGTCAAGGAAGTGTCACGTGATACAGTTACAAACTAGAAGCCAAGGCGTACGGATTGTGTCAAGGAAGTGTCACGTGATTCAGTTACAAACTTGAAGACAAGGCGTACGGATTGTGTCAAGGAAGTGTCACGTGATACAGTTTCAAACTAGAAGCCAAGGCATACGGATTGTGTCAAGGAAGTGTCACGTGATACAGTTACAAACTAGAAGCCAAGGCGTACGGATTGTGTCAAGGAAGTGTCACGTGATACAGATACAAACTTAACGCCAAAGCGTATGGATTGTGTCAAGGAAGTGTCACGTGATACAATTACAAACTTGACGCCAAGGCGTATGTATTGTGTCAAGGAAGTGTCACGTGATACAGTTACAAACTTGACGCCAAGGTGTATGTATTGTGTCAAGGAAGTGTCACGTGATACAGATACAAACTTAACGCCAAGGCGTATGGATTGTGTCAAGGAAGTGTCACGTGTTACAGCTACAAACCTAACGCCAAGGCGTATGTATTGTGTCAAGGAAGTGTCACGTGATACAGATACAAACTTAACGCCAAGGCGTATGAATTGTGTCAAGGAGGTGTCACGTCTTAGAGCTACAAACCTTACGCCAAGGCGTATGGATTGTGTCAAGGAAGTGTCACGTGATACAATTACAAACATGACGCCAAGGCCTATGTATTGTGTCAAGGAAGTGTCACGTGATACAGATACAAACTTAACGCCAAGGCGTATGGATTGTGTCAAGGAAGTGTCACGTGATACAATTACAAACTTGACGCCAAGGCGTATGAATTGTGTCAAGGAAGTGTCACGTGATACAGATACAAACTTAACGCCAAGGCGTATGGATTGTGTCAAGGAGGTGTTACGTGTTACAGCTACAAACCTAACGCCAAGGCGTATGGATTGTGTCAAGGAAGTGTCACGTGATACAATTACAAACTTGACGCCAAGGCCTATGTATTGTGTCAAGGAAGTGTCACGTGATACAGATACAAACTTAACGCCAAGGAGTATGGATTGTGTCAAGGAAGTGTCACGTGTTACAGTTACAAACCTAACGCCAAGGCGTATGGATTGTGTCAAGGAAGTGTCACGTGATACAATTACAAACTTGACGCCAAGGCGTATGTATTGTGTCAAGGAAGTGTCACGTGATACAGATACAAACTTAACGCCAAGGAGTATGGATTGTGTCAAGGAAGTGTCACGTATTACAGCTACAAACCTAACGACAAGGCGTATGGATTGTGTAAAGAAAGTGTCACGTGATACAATTACAAACTTGACGCCAAGGCGTATGTATTGTGTCAAGGAAGTGTCACGTGATACAGATACAAACTTGACGCCAAGGCGTATGTATTGTGTCAAGGAAGTGTCACGTGATACAGTTACAAACTAGAAGCCAAGGCGTACGGATTGTGTCAAGGAAGTGTCACGTGATACAATTACAAACTTGACGCCAAGGCGTATGTATTGTGTCAAAGAAGTGTCACGTGATACAGATACAAACTTAACGCCAAGGAGTATGAATTGTGTCGAGGAAGTGTCACGTGTTACAGCTACAAACCTAACGCCAAGGCGTATGGATTGTGTCAAGGAAGTGTAACGTGATACAGTTACAAACTTGAAACCAAGGCGTACGGATTGTGTCAAGGAAGTGTCACGTGATACAGTTACAAACTAGAAGCCAAGGCGTACGGATTGTGTCAAGGAAGTGTCACGTGATACAGTTACAAACTAGAAGCCAAGGCGAACGGATTGTGTCACGGAAGTGTCACGTGATACAGTTACAAACTAGAAGCCAAGGCGTACGGATTGTGTCAAGGAAGTGTCACGTGATTCAGTTACAAACTTGAAGACAAGGCGTACGGATTGTGTCAAGGAAGTGTCACGTGATACAGTTACAAACTAGAAGCCAAGGCGTTCGGATTGTGTCAAGGAAGTGTCACGTGATACAGATACAAACTTAACGCCAAAGCGTATGGATTGTGTCAAGGAAGTGTCACGTGATACAATTACAAACTTGACGCCAAGGCGTATGTATTGTGTCAAGGAAGTGTCACGTGATACAGTTACAAACGTGACGCCAAGGCGTATGTATTGTGTCAAGGAAGTGTCACGTGATACAGATACAAACTTAACGCCAAGGCGTATGGATTGTGTCAAGGAAGTGTCACGTGTTACAGCTACAAACCGAACGCCAAGGCGTTTGTATTGTGTCAAGGAAGTGTCACGTGATACAGATACAAACTTAAGGCCAAGGCGTTTGGATTGTGTCAAGGAGGTGTCACGTGTTACAGCTACAAACCTAACGCCAAGGCGTATGGATTGTGTCAAGGAAGTGTCACGTGATACAATTACAAACTTGACGCCAAGGCCTATGTATTGTATCAAGGAAGTGTCACGTGATATAGATACAAACTTAACGCCAAGGCGTATGGATTGTGTCAAGGAAGTGTCACGTGTTACAGTTACAAACCTAACGCCAAGGCGTATGGATTGTATCAAGGAAGTGTCACGTGATACAATTACAAACTTGACGCCAAGGCGTATGTATTGTGTCAAGGAAGTGTCACGTGATACAGATACAAACTTAACGCCAAGGCGTATGGATGGTGTCAAGAAAGTGTCAAGTGATACAATTACAAACTTGACGCCAAGGCGTATGTATTGTGTCAAGGAAGTGTCACGTGATACAGATACAAACTTAACGCCAAGGCGTATGGATTGTGTCAAGGAAGTGTCACGTGTTACAGCTACAAACCTAACGCCAAGGCGTATGGATTGTGTCAAGGAAGTGTCACGTGATACAATTACAAACTTGAGGCCAAGGCGTATGTATTGTGTCAAGGAAGTGTCACGTGATACAGATACAAACTTAACGCCAAGGAGTATGGATTGTGTCAAGGAAGTGTCACGTGTTACAGCTACAAACCTAACGACAAGGCGTATGGATTGTGTAAAGAAAGTGTCACGTGATACAATTACAAACTTGACGCCAAGGCGTATGTATTGTGTCAAGGAAGTGTCACGTGATACAGATACAAACTTGACGCCAAGGCGTATGTATTGTGTCAAGGAAGTGTCACGTGATACAGTTACAAACTTGAAACCAAGGCGTACGGATTGTGTCCAGGAAGTGTCACGTGATACAGTTACAAACTAGAAGCCAAGGCGTACGGATTGTGTCAAGGAAGTGTCACGTGATACAGTTACAAACTAGAAGCCAAGGCGTAAGGATTGTGTCAAGGAAGTGTCACGTGATACAGTTACAAACTAGAAGCCAAGGCGTACGGATTGTGTCAAGGAAGTGTCACGTGATTCAGTTACAAACTTGAAGACAAGGCGTACGGATTGTGTCAAGGAAGTGTCACGTGATACAGTTACAAACTAGAAGCCAAGGCGTACGGATTGTGTCAAGGAAGTGTCACGTGATACAGATACAAACTTAACGCCAAAGCGTATGGATTGTGTCAAGGAAGTGTCACGTGATACAATTACAAACTTGACGCCAAGGCGTATGTATTGTGTCAAGGAAGTGTCACGTGATACAGTTACAAACTTGACGCTAAGGTGTATGTATTGTGTCAAGGAAGTGTCACGTGATACAGATACAAACTTAACGCCAAGGCGTATGGATTGTGTCAAGGAAGTGTCTTGTGTTACAGCTACAAACCTAACGCCAAGGCGTATTTATTGTGTCAAGGAAGTGTCACGTGATACAGATACAAACTTAACGCCAAAGCGTATGGATTGTGTCAAGGAAGTGTCACGTGTTACAGCTACAAACCTAACGCCAAGGCGTATGGATTGTGTCAAGTAAGTGTCACGTGATACAATTACAAACTTGACGCCAAGGCGTATGTATTGTGTCAAGGAAGTGTCACGTGATACAGTTACAAACTAGTAGCCAAAGCGTACGGATTGTTTCAAGGAAGTGTCACGTGATACAGTTACAAACTTGAAGCAAGGCGTATGGATTGTGTCAAGGAAGTGTCACGTGATGCAGTTACAAACTTGAAGCCAAGGCGTATGTATTGTGTCAAGGAAGTGTCACGTGATACAGATACAAACTTGACGCCAAGGCGTATGTATTGTGTCAAGGAAGTGTCACGTGATACAGTTACAAACTAGAAGCCAAGGCGTACGGATTGTGTCAAGGAAGTGTCACGTGATACAATTACAAACTTGACGCCAAGGCGTATGTATTGTGTCAAAGAAGTGTCACGTGATACAGATACAAACTTAACGCCAAGGAGTATGAATTGTGTCGAGGAAGTGTCACGTGTTACAGCTACAAACCTAACGCCAAGGCGTATGGATTGTGTCAAGGAAGTGTAACGTGATACAGTTACAAACTTGAAACCAAGGCGTACGGATTGTGTCAAGGAAGTGTCACGTGATACAGTTACAAACTAGAAGCCAAGGCGTACGGATTGTGTCAAGGAAGTGTCACGTGATACAGTTACAAACTAGAAGCCAAGGCGAACGGATTGTGTCACGGAAGTGTCACGTGATACAGTTACAAACTAGAAGCCAAGGCGTACGGATTGTGTCAAGGAAGTGTCACGTGATTCAGTTACAAACTTGAAGACAAGGCGTACGGATTGTGTCAAGGAAGTGTCACGTGATACAGTTACAAACTAGAAGCCAAGGCGTTCGGATTGTGTCAAGGAAGTGTCACGTGATACAGATACAAACTTAACGCCAAAGCGTATGGATTGTGTCAAGGAAGTGTCACGTGATACAATTACAAACTTGACGCCAAGGCGTATGTATTGTGTCAAGGAAGTGTCACGTGATACAGTTACAAACGTGACGCCAAGGCGTATGTATTGTGTCAAGGAAGTGTCACGTGATACAGATACAAACTTAACGCCAAGGCGTATGGATTGTGTCAAGGAAGTGTCACGTGTTACAGCTACAAACCGAACGCCAAGGCGTTTGTATTGTGTCAAGGAAGTGTCACGTGATACAGATACAAACTTAAGGCCAAGGCGTTTGGATTGTGTCAAGGAGGTGTCACGTGTTACAGCTACAAACCTAACGCCAAGGCGTATGGATTGTGTCAAGGAAGTGTCACGTGATACAATTACAAACTTGACGCCAAGGCCTATGTATTGTATCAAGGAAGTGTCACGTGATATAGATACAAACTTAACGCCAAGGCGTATGGATTGTGTCAAGGAAGTGTCACGTGTTACAGTTACAAACCTAACGCCAAGGCGTATGGATTGTATCAAGGAAGTGTCACGTGATACAATTACAAACTTGACGCCAAGGCGTATGTATTGTGTCAAGGAAGTGTCACGTGATACAGATACAAACTTAACGCCAAGGCGTATGGATGGTGTCAAGAAAGTGTCAAGTGATACAATTACAAACTTGACGCCAAGGCGTATGTATTGTGTCAAGGAAGTGTCACGTGATACAGATACAAACTTAACGCCAAGGCGTATGGATTGTGTCAAGGAAGTGTCACGTGTTACAGCTACAAACCTAACGCCAAGGCGTATGGATTGTGTCAAGGAAGTGTCACGTGATACAATTACAAACTTGAGGCCAAGGCGTATGTATTGTGTCAAGGAAGTGTCACGTGATACAGATACAAACTTAACGCCAAGGAGTATGGATTGTGTCAAGGAAGTGTCACGTGTTACAGCTACAAACCTAACGACAAGGCGTATGGATTGTGTAAAGAAAGTGTCACGTGATACAATTACAAACTTGACGCCAAGGCGTATGTATTGTGTCAAGGAAGTGTCACGTGATACAGATACAAACTTGACGCCAAGGCGTATGTATTGTGTCAAGGAAGTGTCACGTGATACAGTTACAAACTTGAAACCAAGGCGTACGGATTGTGTCCAGGAAGTGTCACGTGATACAGTTACAAACTAGAAGCCAAGGCGTACGGATTGTGTCAAGGAAGTGTCACGTGATACAGTTACAAACTAGAAGCCAAGGCGTAAGGATTGTGTCAAGGAAGTGTCACGTGATACAGTTACAAACTAGAAGCCAAGGCGTACGGATTGTGTCAAGGAAGTGTCACGTGATTCAGTTACAAACTTGAAGACAAGGCGTACGGATTGTGTCAAGGAAGTGTCACGTGATACAGTTACAAACTAGAAGCCAAGGCGTACGGATTGTGTCAAGGAAGTGTCACGTGATACAGATACAAACTTAACGCCAAAGCGTATGGATTGTGTCAAGGAAGTGTCACGTGATACAATTACAAACTTGACGCCAAGGCGTATGTATTGTGTCAAGGAAGTGTCACGTGATACAGTTACAAACTTGACGCTAAGGTGTATGTATTGTGTCAAGGAAGTGTCACGTGATACAGATACAAACTTAACGCCAAGGCGTATGGATTGTGTCAAGGAAGTGTCTTGTGTTACAGCTACAAACCTAACGCCAAGGCGTATTTATTGTGTCAAGGAAGTGTCACGTGATACAGATACAAACTTAACGCCAAAGCGTATGGATTGTGTCAAGGAAGTGTCACGTGTTACAGCTACAAACCTAACGCCAAGGCGTATGGATTGTGTCAAGTAAGTGTCACGTGATACAATTACAAACTTGACGCCAAGGCGTATGTATTGTGTCAAGGAAGTGTCACGTGATACAGTTACAAACTAGTAGCCAAAGCGTACGGATTGTTTCAAGGAAGTGTCACGTGATACAGTTACAAACTTGAAGCAAGGCGTATGGATTGTGTCAAGGAAGTGTCACGTGATGCAGTTACAAACTTGAAGCCAAGGCGTACGGATTGTGTCAAGGAAGTGTCACGTGATACAGTTACAAACTTGAAGCCAAAGCGTACGGATTGTGTCAAGGAAGTGTCATGTGATACAGTTACAAACTTGAAGCCAAGGCGTACGGATTGTGTCAAAGAAGTGTCACGTGATACAGTTACAAACTAGAAGCTAAGGCGTACGGATTGTGTCAAGGAAGTGTCACGTGATACAGTAACAAACTTGAATCCAAGGCGTACGGATTGCGTCAAGGAAGTGTCACGTGATACAGTTACAAACTAGAAGCCAAGGCGTACGGATTGTGTCAAGGAAGTGTCACGTGATACAGTTACAAACTAGAAGCCAAGGCGTACGGATTGTGTCAAGGAAGTGTCACGTGATACAGTTACAAACTAGAAGCCAAGGCGTACGGATTGTGTCAAGGAAGTGTCACGTGATACAGTTACAAACTAGAAGCCAAGGCGTACGGATTGTGTCAAGGAAGTGTCACGTGATACAGTTACAAACTTGAAGCCAAGGCGTACGGATTGTGTCAAGGAAGTGTCACGTGATTCAGTTACAAACTTGAAGACAAGGCGTACGGATTGTGTCAAGGAAGTGTCACGTGATACAGTTACAAACTAGATGCCAAGGCGTACGGATTGTGTCAAGGAAGTGTCACGTGATACAGTTACAAACTAGAAGCCAAGGCGTACGGATTGTGTCAAGGAAGTGTCACGTGATACAGTTACAAACTTGAAGCCAAGGCGTACGGATTGTGTCAAGGAAGTGTCACGTGATACAGTTACAAACTAGAAGCCAAGGCGTACGGATTGTGTCAAGGAAGTGTCACATGATACAGTTACAAACTAGAAGCCAAGGCATACGGATTGTGTCAAGGAAGTGTCACGTGATTCAGTTACAAACTTGAAGACAAGGCGTACGGATTGTGTCAAGGAAGTGTCACGTGATACAGTTACAAACTTGAAACCAAGGCGTACGGATTGTGTCAAGGAAGTGTCACGTGATACAGTTACAAACTTGAAGCAAGGCGTATGGATTGTGTCAAGGAAGTGTCACGTGATGCAGTTACAAACTTGAAGCCAAGGCGTACGGATTGTGTCAAGGAAGTGTCACGTGATACAGTTACAAACTTGAAACCAAGGCGTACGGATTGTGTCAAGTGTCTCGTGATACAGTTACAAACTTGAAGCAAGGCGTATGGATTGTGTCAAGGAAGTGTCACGTGATGCAGTTACAAACTTGAAGCCAAGGCGTACGGATTGTGTCAAGGAAGTGTCACGTGATACAGTTACAAACTTGAAGCCAAGGCGTACGGATTGTGTCAAGGAAGTGTCATGTGATACAGTTACAAACTTGAAGCCAAGGCGTACGGATTGTGTCAAAGAAGTGTCACGTGATACAGTTACAAACTAGAAGCTAAAGCGTACGGATTGTGTCAAGGAAGTGTCACGTGATACAGTAACAAACTTGAATCCAAGGCGTACGGATTGCGTCAAGGAAGTGTCACTTGATACAGTTACAAACTAGAAGCCAAGGCGTACGGATTGTGTCAAGGAAGTGTCACGTGATACAGTTACAAACTAGAAGCCAAGGCGTACGGATTGTGTCAAGGAAGTGTCACGTGATACAGTTACAAACTAGAAGCCAAGGCGTACGGATTGTGTCAAGGAAGTGTCATGTGATACAGTTACAAACTAGAAGCCAAGGCGTACGGATTGTGTCAAGGAAGTGTCACGTGATACAGTTACAAACTTGAAGCCAAGGCGTACGGATTGTGTCAAGGAAGTGTCACGTGATTCAGTTACAAACTTGAAGACAAGGCGTACGGATTGTGTCAAGGAAGTGTCACGTGATACAGTTACAAACTAGATGCCAAGGCGTACGGATTGTGTCAAGGAAGTGTCACGTGATACAGTTACAAACTAGAAGCCAATGCGTACGGATTGTGTCAAGGAAGTGTCACGTGATACAGTTACAAACTTGAAGCCAAGGCGTACGGATTGTGTCAAGGAAGTGTCACGTGATACAGTTACAAACTAGAAGCCAAGGCGTACGGATTGTGTCAAGGAAGTGTCACATGATACAGTTACAAACTAGAAGCCAAGGCATACGGATTGTGTCAAGGAAGTGTCACGTGATTCAGTTACAAACTTGAAGACAAGGCGTACGGATTGTGTCAAGGTAGTGTCTTGTGTTACAGCTACAAACCTAACGCCAAGGCGTACGGATTGTGTCAAGGAAGTGTCACGTGATACAGTTACAAACTTAAAGCAAGGCGGACGGATTGTGTCAAGGAAGTGTCACGTGATACAGTTACAAACTAGAAGCCAAGGCGTACGGATTGTGTCAAGGAAGTGTCACGTGATACAGTTACAAACTTGAAGCCAAGGCGTACGGATTGTGTCAAGGAAGTGTCACGTGATACAGTTACAAACTAGAAGCCAAGGCGTACGGATTGTGTCAAGGAAGTGTCACGTGATACAGTTACAAACTTGAAGCCAAGGCGTACGGATTGTGTCAAGGAAGTGTCATGTGATACAGTTACAAACTTGAAGCCAAGGCGTACGGATTGTGTCAAAGAAGTGTCACGTGATACAGTTACAAACTAGAAGCTAAAGCGTACGGATTGTGTCAAGGAAGTGTCACGTGATACAGTAACAAACTTGAATCCAAGGCGTACGGATTGCGTCAAGGAAGTGTCACTTGATACAGTTACAAACTAGAAGCCAAGGCGTACGGATTGTGTCAAGGAAGTGTCACGTGATACAGTTACAAACTAGAAGCCAAGGCGTACGGATTGTGTCAAGGAAGTGTCACGTGATACAGTTACAAACTAGAAGCCAAGGCGTACGGATTGTGTCAAGGAAGTGTCATGTGATACAGTTACAAACTAGAAGCCAAGGCGTACGGATTGTGTCAAGGAAGTGTCACGTGATACAGTTACAAACTTGAAGCCAAGGCGTACGGATTGTGTCAAGGAAGTGTCACGTGATTCAGTTACAAACTTGAAGACAAGGCGTACGGATTGTGTCAAGGAAGTGTCACGTGATACAGTTACAAACTAGATGCCAAGGCGTACGGATTGTGTCAAGGAAGTGTCACGTGATACAGTTACAAACTAGAAGCCAATGCGTACGGATTGTGTCAAGGAAGTGTCACGTGATACAGTTACAAACTTGAAGCCAAGGCGTACGGATTGTGTCAAGGAAGTGTCACGTGATACAGTTACAAACTAGAAGCCAAGGCGTACGGATTGTGTCAAGGAAGTGTCACATGATACAGTTACAAACTAGAAGCCAAGGCATACGGATTGTGTCAAGGAAGTGTCACGTGATTCAGTTACAAACTTGAAGACAAGGCGTACGGATTGTGTCAAGGTAGTGTCTTGTGTTACAGCTACAAACCTATCGCCAAGGCGTACGGATTGTGTCAAGGAAGTGTCACGTGATACAGTTACAAACTTAAAGCAAGGCGGACGGATTGTGTCAAGGAAGTGTCACGTGATACAGTTACAAACTAGAAGCCAAGGCGTACGGATTGTGTCAAGGAAGTGTCACGTGATACAGTTACAAACTTGAAGCCAAGGCGTACGGATTGTGTCAAGGAAGTGTCACGTGATACAGTTACAAACTAGAAGCCAAGGCGTACGGATTGTGTCAAGGAAGTGTCACGTGATACAGTTACAAACTAGAAGCCAAGGCGTACGGATTGTGTCAAGGAAGTGTCACGTGATTTAGTTACAAACTTGAAGACAAGGCGTACGGATTGTGTCAAGGAAGTGTCACGTGATACAGTTACAAACTAGAAGCCAAGGCGTACGGATTGTGTCAAGAAAGTGTCACGTGATACAGTTACAAACTAGAAGCCAAAGCGTACGGATTGTTTCAAGGAAGTGTCACGTGATTCAGTTACAAACTTGAAGCCAAAGCGTACGGATTGTGTCAAGGAAGTGTCACGTGATACAGTTACAAACAAGAAGCCAAGGCGTACGGATTGTGTCAAGGAAGTGTCACGTGATTCAGTTACAAACTTGAAGACAAGACGTAAGGATTGTGTCAAGGAAGTGTCACGTGATTCAGTTACAAACTTGAAGACAAGGCGTACGGATTGTGCCAAGGAAGTGTCACGTGATACAGTTACAAACCAGATGCCAAGGCGTACGGATTGTGTCAAGGAAGTGTCACGTGATACAGTTACAAACTAGAAGCCAAGGCGTACGGATTGTGTCAAGGAAGTGTCACGTGATTCTGTTACAAACTTGAAACCAAGGCGTACGGATTGTGTCAAGGAAGTGTCACGTGATACAGTTACAAACTAGAAGCCAAGGCGTACGGATTGTGTCAAGGAAGTGTCACGTGATACAGTTACAAACTTGAAGCCAAGGCGTACGGATTGTGTCAAGGAAGTGTCACGTGATACAGTTACAAACTAGAAGCCAAGGCGTACGGATTGTGTCAAGGAAGTGTCACGTGATACAGTTACAAACTTGAAACCAAGGCGTACGGATTGTGTCAAGGAAGGGTCACGTGATACAGTTACAAACTAGAAGCCAAGGCGTACGGATTGTGTCAAGGAAGTGTCACGTGATTCAGTTACAAACTTGAAACCAAGGCGTACGGATTGTGTCAAGGAAGTGTCACGTGATACAGTTACAAACTAGAAGCCAAGGCGTACGGATTGTGTCAAGGAAGTGTCACGTGATACAGTTACAAACTTGAAGCCAAGGCGTACGGATTGTGTCAAGGAAGTGTCACGTGATACAGTTACAAACTTGAAACCAAGGCGTACGGATTGTGTCAAGGAAGTGTCACGTGATACAGTTACAAACTAGAAGCCAAGGCGTACGGATTGTGTCAAGGAAGTGTCACGTGATACAGTTACAAACTAGAAGCCAAGGCGTACGGATTGTGTCAAGGAAGTGTCACGTGATACAGTTATAAACTTGAAGCCAAGGCGTACGGATTGTGTCAAGGAAGTGTCACGTGATACAGTTACAAACTTGAAACCAAGGCGTACGGATTGTGTCAAGGAAGTGTCACGTGATACAGTTACAAACTAGAAGCCAAGGCGTACGGATTGTGTCAAGAAAGTGTCACGTGATTCAGTTACAAACTTGAAGACAAGACGTAAGGATTGTGTCAAGGAAGTGTCACGTGATACAATTACAAACTTGACGCCAAGGCGTATGTATTGTGTCAAGGAAGTGTCACGTGATACAGTAACAAACTTGAATCCAAGGCGTACGGATTGCGTCAAGGAAGTGTCACTTGATACAGTTACAAACTAGAAGCCAAGGCGTACGGATTGTGTCAAGGAAGTGTCACGTGATACAGTTACAAACTAGAAGCCAAGGCGTACGGATTGTGTCAAGGAAGTGTCACGTGATACAGTTACAAACTAGAAGCCAAGGAGTACGGATTGTGTCCTGGAAGTGTCACGTGATACAGTTACAAACTTGAAGCCAAGGCGTACGGATTGTGTCAAGGAAGTGTCACGTGATACAGTTACAAACTAGAAGCCAAGGCGTACGGATTGTGTCAAGGAAGTGTCACGTGATACAGTTACAAACTTGAAACCAAGGCGTACGGATTGTGTCAAGGAAGGGTCACGTGATACAGTTACAAACTAGAAGCCAAGGCGTACGGATTGTGTCAAGGAAGTGTCACGTGATTCAGTTACAAACTTGAAACCAAGGCGTACGGATTGTGTCAAGGAAGTGTCACGTGATACAGTTACAAACTAGAAGCCGAGGCGTACGGATTGTGTCAAGGAAGTGTCACGTGATACAGTTACAAACTTGAAGCCAAGGCGTACGGATTGTGTCAAGGAAGTGTCACGTGATACAGTTACAAACTTGAAACCAAGGCGTACGGATTGTGTCAAGGAAGTCTCACGTGATACAGTTACAAACTAGAAGCCAAGGCGTACGGATTGTGTCAAGGAAGTGTCACGTGATACAGTTACAAACTAGAAGCCAAGGCGTACGGATTGTGTCAAGGAAGTGTCACGTTATACAGTTACAAACTTGAAGCCAAGGCGTATTTATTGTGTCAAGGAAGTGTCACGTGATACAGTTACAAACTTGAAACCAAGGCGTACGGATTGTGTCAAGGAAGTGTCACGTGATACAGTTACAAACTAGAAGCCAAGGCGTACGGATTGTGTCAAGGAAGTGTCACGTGATACAGTTACAAACTAGAAACCAAGGCGTACGGATTGTGTCAAGGAAGTGTCACGTGATACAGTTACAAACTTGAAGCCAAGGCGTACGGATTTTGTCAAGGAAGTGTCACGTGATACAGTTACAAACTAGAAGCCAAGGCGTACGGATTGTGTCAAGGAAGTGTCACGTGATTCAGTTACAAACTTGAAGACAAGGCGTACGGATTGTGTCAAGGAAGTGTCACGTGATACAGTTACAAACAAGATGCCAAGGCGTACGGATTGTGTCAAGGAAGTGTCACGTGATACAGTTACAAACTAGAAGCCAAGGCGTACGGATTGTGTCAAGGAAGTGTCACGTGATACAGTTACAAACTTGAAACCATGGCGTACGGATTGTGTCAAGGAAGTGTCACGTGATACAGTTACAAACTAGAAGCCAAGGCGTACGGATTGTGTCAAGGAAGTGTCACATGATACAGTTACAAACTAGAAGCCAAGGCGTACGGATTGTGTCAAGGAAGTGTCACGTGATTCAGTTACAAACTTGAAGACAAGGCGTACGGATTGTGTCAAGGAAGTGTCACGTGATACAGTTACAAACTTGAAACCAAGGCGTACGGATTGTGTCAAGGAAGTGTCACGTGATACAGTTACAAACTAGAAGCCAAGGCGTACGGATTGTGTCCTGGAAGTGTCACGTGATACAGTTACAAACTAGAAGCCAAGGCGTACGGATTGTGTCAAGGAAGTGTCAAGTGATACAGTTACAAACTAGAAGCCAAGGCGTACGGATTGTGTCAAGGAAGTGTCACGTGATTCAGTTACAAACTTGAAGACAAGGCGTACGGATTGTGTCAAGCAAGTGTCACGTGATACAGTTACAAACTAGAAGCCAAGGCGTACGGATTGTGTCAAGGAAGTGTCACGTGATACAGATACAAACTTAACGCCAAAGCGTATAAATTGTGTCAAGGAAGTGTCACGTGATACAATTACAAACTTGACGCCAAGGCGTATGTATTGTGTCAAGGAAGTGTCACGTGATACAGTTACAAACTTGACGCCAAGGTGTATGTATTGTGTCAAGGAAGTGTCACGTGATACAGATACAAACTTAACGCCAAGGCGTATGGATTGTGTCAAGGAAGTGTCACGTGTTACAGCTACAAACCTAACGCCAAGGCGTATGTATTGTGTCAAGGAAGTGTCACGTGATACAGATACAAACTTAACGCCAAGGCGTATGAATTGTGTCAAGGAGGTGTCACGTGTTACAGCTACAAACCTTACGCCAAGGCGTATGGATTGTGTCAAGGAAGTGTCACGTGATACAATTACAAACATGACGCCAAGGCCTATGTATTGTGTCAAGGAAGTGTCACGTGATACAGATACAAACTTAACGCCAAGGCGTATGGATTGTGTCAAGGAAGTGTCACGTGTTACAGTTACAAACCTAACGCCAAGGCGTATGGATTGTGTCAAGGAAGTGTCACGTGATACAATTACAAACTTGACGCCAAGGCGTATGTATTGTGTCAAGGAAGTGTCACGTGATACAGATACAAACTTAACGCCAAGGAGTATGGATTGTGTCAAGGAAGTGTCACGTGTTACAGCTACAAACCTAACGACAAGGCGTATGGATTGTGTAAAGAAAGTGTCACGTGATACAATTACAAACTTGACGCCAAGGCGTATGTATTGTGTCAAGGAAGTGTCACGTGATACAGATACAAACTTGACGCCAAGGCGTATGTATTGTGTCAAGGAAGTGTCACGTGATACAGATACAAACTTAACGCCAAGGCGTATGGATTGTGTCAAGGAGGTGTCACGTGTAACAGCTATAAACCTAACGCCAAGGCGTATGGATTGTGTCAAGGAAGTGTCACGTGATACAATTACAAACTTGACGCCAAGGCCTATGTATTGTGTCAAGTAAGTGTCACGTGATACAGATACAAACTTAACGCCAAGGCGTATGGATTGTGTCAAGGAAGTGTCACGTGTTACAGTTACAAACCTAACGCCAAGGCGTATGGATTGTGTCAAGGAAGTGTCACGTGATACAATTACAAACTTGACGCCAAGGCGTATGTATTGTGTCAAGGAAGTGTCACGTGATACAGATACAAACTTAACGCCAAGGAGTATGGATGGTGTCAAGAAAGTGTCACGTGTTACAATTACAAACTTGACGCCAAGGCCTATGTATTGTGTCAAGTAAGTGTCACGTGATACAGATACAAACTTAAGGCCAAGGCGTATGGATTGTGTCAAGGAAGTGTGACGTTTTACAGTTACAAACCTAACGCCAAGGCGTATGGATTGTGTCAAGGAAGTGTCACGTGATACAATTACAAACTTGACGCCAAGGCGTATGTATTGTGTCAAGGAAGTGTCACGTGATACAGATACAAACTTAACGCCAAGTCGTATGGATGGTGTCAAGAAAGTGTCACGTGATACAATTACAAACTTGACGCCAAGGCGTATGTGTTGTGTCAAGGAAGTGTCACGTGATACAGATACAAACTTAACGCCAAGGCGTATGTATTGTGTCAAGGAAGTGTAACGTGATACAGATACAAACTTAACGCCAAGGAGTATGGATTGTGTCAAGGAAGTGTCACGTGTTACAGCTACAAACCTAACGACAAGGCGTATGGATTGTGTAAAGAAAGTGTGTAGCAGTGCGTACTTCTGGACGGGCAGTTCCTACCCGATTAAGATTAACATTGGTCAACATTCTACAATTGGCACTACTGTTTCAAGCTGTGATTGCGGAGCGCACTTCGTCGACAGTTGCTTGCTGGACTCGGGAGCAGACGGTGGTTTTCGTACGACGCTGGAACAATGAGGGTCTACTGTGCAAACTACGAAAGGTCTTTTTCACTTATATCTTTTAACAATGTACTTATAATTTAAATAGGGATTACTCATTTTAACTTCTTGCGTAGTTATTTTATAACTCGCTGGCGCCCGCTCAGACATTCTTTACAAGATTAAGTGTTTTTAAATTCATTAATGTCACATGTTCTTTAGTCAAAATTTTATCAAGATGGCGTTATTTACACGTACATTCTTGTCACGCTCTGAGTTAAATTGTTTGATAGAGTCTCATGTTTATTTTATTTGATTAAACATTTTAATTATTGTTTTAATAAATTAGCGTCTGTTGATATTTAAAGTATTCTATTTTTTTATCATCCTTATCAGTTCTCATCACTACCTACCTACTTTGAATTATTGCGTGTGCGTGGATGACTAGATAATTGTATTCGGTAATTTTACCAATTAATGTCACAATCGAAAGACCCATCATTAATTAATACAATTATCCTTTCATCACCCATCCACGATTTAATGTTACAAAATGGCAGCCCTTGTGGGTGAACCTAAGTTTGACTAAATAATAAATGCAGTATTTTTTCTTTCATTGTTTTAATCTTGTATTGGATGTCTGATTTTTTTTTCATAATTTTCTTGTATAATCCCTTGGAAAAAGACCTTTCGTTTTGCATGGTAGATGTTCAGGTGTTGTTCGAAATACATCGTGTCACTGAGATTTTATTTAATTCTTCATTTTACGCAGTTTTTTATCCGGCACAACTCATGACGTTTTTCGTCTTATTATCGTGTTCGTTAGTACGCTGACGTCACACTTATTTTATATTTTTTGTTTTGCGGTGATTGTGGTTGTTGTATTGTTGCTTGCATGTTCTAATGATTTTTTCTACCTACCCTGTTAGTTAGGTATGACGGATTCGACCATTTTAACAAGAAGTCGTGCGTTAATCATGTCAAAACCAGAGGATGGCACTTCTTCGGCAAATTCGGCGGTCGCGTCTAACACAGTTCCGGTTCACAAATGGAACTTAACCTTCGACGGTACGGGGAACGTACATAATTTCATTGAACGGGTCAACGATTTGTCTATATCTCGGAACGTAAGTACAGCTTCTCTTTTTTCATCTGCGGTGGAACTTTTCACAGATCATGCTTTAGACTGGTTTAGAGTCAACCGTTCTTCTTTTAAGTCATGGTCGGACATTGTAATTGCTCTAAAGGAAGAATTCGAGCTACTGGACCATGAAAGACGTTTAGTTGCTCAGATCAGAGCCACGTACCAGCAACAAAAAGAGAACCTGGGTTCATTCATAACACGTGTCTTGACTTTAAACAATCAATTGTCGTCGAAATTACCAGATGACGAAATTCTGGAAATATTGCAATGTAATATGTTACCGAGATACATTCAAAAATTGTCGCTCTCTGTCATCTCGGACATTAATTCTCTGAAAAAATTGGGAAAAATGATTGAACTTGCAGACAGTCGGTCTGATTCCAGACCTTCCCCGCCAAATGCAAATACTGTTAATTATAATAATGTTCCTCATTCCTCCTCTAATAATGCATTTAGCAGAGGGAATAACAGAATGTCTCAGAATAATCCCAATTTCAGGAATCATCGTCAATCTTTTGAGTTCAGTAAACGTAGCCCGTCAAATATGAGTTCTAGGGAGGTGAGATGTTTCCGCTGTGGCCGTCCTGGGGTGAAGGCGCCTTCATGCAACTGCCGGCAGGCAAAAAACTAGATGTCCTGGGGGTCCTGTCTGCGGGCGGCAAGTCGACACCGTTCGCTGACATCACCGCCAGGCATCGGCTTGCTGTGCTGTCGGAAACCAGAACTTTCTTCAAGAACCTTTGGACTTCGAAGGTGGTGAGTGCGGCTAAAAGGGATGGCCGTCCGCACATCATTTTCCAGGTTCTGGGTTCCAACTTTTCTGGCCTTCTTGACTCTGGTTCGCATATCTCAATTATTGGTAATAATTTTCATCGTCAATTTTTAAATCTAGGGTTAAATCTTTCTGTTCTTAAGAAAAAATTTTCACTCACTTCTGCTACGGGTCATACTGTGGAGTGCGTTCACAAAATTGCGGTTCCGGTAGTTCTTGGTAACGTTAAGAAAATTTTTAATTTTGTGGTTATGCCAGATATAAAATCTAACATCATCCTCGGTTGCGACTTTTGGAAAGTTTTTAACATTTGTCCCAAGTTAACTAAATTAATGACTAATGACTCTGACAATAGTTGCGTGTCTGAGGTAAGAGGACTGGATAGCTTTGAGAACTTAAACTCATCTCAACAATCAATCTTAAATAACGTTATACTGGAATTTAAAGCCTTTTCTGGTAATCGTTTGGGTAGAACGTCTCTTGAAAAACATGTTATTGACACGGGTGATTGTCAACCTATTAAGCAACGTGTTTATCCGATATCTCCTCATTTATTGTCGGAAGCTCACAGAGAACTTGACAGACTATTAAATCTGGGAGTAGTAGAACCCAGCAATAGCTCGTGGAATAATCCTATTGTTTTAGTGCCTAAGAAAAATGGTTCTTTTAGACTTTGCTTGGATAGTAGAAAGCTCAACGCGGTCTCGCGGCGGGACGCTTATAGTCTACCGTTGATATCTGATATCTTAAATAGTCTCGGAAGAGCACGATATCTATCAACTTTAGATCTTAATGATGCCTTTTTTCAAATCCCGTTAGAGGAAGATTCTAAAGAGAAAACCGCATTTACTATCCCTAAACGAGGCCTATTCCACTTTGTAACAATGCCTTTTGGTCTTCATGGTGCAAGTTCTCGGATGATGAGGCTAATGGACAAGGTCTTGGGTCCGGAGTTCGATGGGAAGGTCTTTTGTTATCTAGATGACATAATTATCATTAGCTCTACCTTTGAAAAACACATTGATCTTTTAAGACGGGTTAAACAAAAGTTACAAGCCGCAGGTTTGACTATTAACGTAGAGAAGTCAGTCTTTTGTCGTGACTCCCTTAAATACCTAGGTTTCGTGATTGATAAGGATGGGTTGAGAACTGACCCGGGAAAAGTAAAAGCAATCGTTGACTTCCCCATTCCAACGTCGCAAAAGAGCTTGCGTAGGTTTATCGGTATACTTTCTTGGTACAAAAGGTTCATTTTAAATTTTTCCTTAATTGCAGCACCTTTGCATAATTTAACCAAAAAGGAGTTTGCTGGTAAAAAATTTGTATGGAATGAACAGGCTGATGCTGCCTTTACTAAATTAAAGAATATTCTGGTCAAGGCTCCTGTTCTTGCTTGTCCCGACTTTAGTAAACCCTTTACAATTAGTTGCGATGCATCGAACACCGGTTTGGGGGCGGTCCTTTCTCAATCTGACGTTAATGGTATAGAACACCCTATTTCCTTTATTTCCAGATCACTATCTGCACAGGAGAAAAATCACTCCACAACCGAGAAGGAGTTAAATGCTATGATCTTTGCACTAGAGAAATTTAGGGGTTATATTGAAGGTTCGCCTATTCCTGTCAAGGTGATCACTGATCACTATAGTCTAAAATGGCTTACAAACTTAAAGTCTCCGTCGGGAAGATTAGCGCGGTGGGCGGTTAGACTACAGCAGTTCAATTTTGAAATAATTCATAGGAGCGGTAAAGACAACATTGTTCCGGACGCACTGTCTCGTGACCCTTTACATGTTGACTTGTTAGATCAGTCCTTTTCCACTTCTGACCGTTGGTACTTAAGTTTGAAAGAAAAAATTTTGGCTAATCCGGAAAAATTTCCAGCGTTTAAAGTTTGCAATGGTGTCATCTTCAAACACATTCAGAGCATGGAGGCTCTACACAGGTCTTATGACTGGAAGGAAGTTCTCCCAAAAGAGTGTAGGAAAAACGTCATCGTTCAAAATCACGTTCCGCCTTCTTGTGCACATTTTGGCATCTTAAAAACGTTAAATAGGATTAAACTTAAATACTACTGGCCAAAAATGGCAGCTGATGTGAAGTCTTTTGTAAGTAAATGTCATACTTGTTTAGGTTATAAAAGTTCTAACTTACTGCCTCCTGGTTTGATGGGTGACCCGAAACTGGTGCAAAGGCCGTGGCAAATGATTGCGACAGATCTATTAGGTCCTTACCCTAATTCTTATAAAAAGGGTTATACTTACCTTTTAGTGGTTTCTGATTTCTTTACCAAGTATACTAGACTTTTTCCACTTAGGAAAGCAACGGGTAGTGTTATTGCGGGAATTTTGGAAAATGATATATTTTATAAATTCGGTGTTCCAGATACGATTGTTTTGGATAATGGCCCACAATATATATCGCGTGACATGAAAGCGCTGGCCAATAAATTTCATATCCGTCACTTGTTTTATAATTGCAGATATCACCCGCAGAATAACCCTGTTGAGCGTGTAAACAAGGTGTTGGTAGCAGCCCTGGGTTCTTTTGTGGGATCTGATCACAGATCCTGGGCGTGCCATCTACCTGAAATTGAACTGGCTATAAACACGGCTGTTCATGAAGTCACAGGCTATACTCCGTTCTTCCTTAATTTTGGTAGAGAGATTGTAATTTCGGGAAATGACTACAAAGGTGTAAACTTTAACGCGGAAGACATTAGATTCTCTAAACGCGATTCATGGGCATCTGATTTACATGAATTAAATGACATTTTCTCCCAAGTTCGCACGTCCTTAAGACAATCATACGAACGTAATAAGGTTCAATATAATCTGCGTCGTAGGGACGTTCAATATGAGGTTGGGGACATTGTCTGGAGAAGGTCATTTGCTTTGTCTGACGCTGGTAGATACTTTTCAGCAAAATTAGCCCCCAAATTTATACGTAGTAAAATTATTTGCAAGATATCGCCGGTTGCTTATCAATTAGCGGATATGACAGGGAAACCCGTGGGAACTTTTCATGGGATATAATCAAGTTAGAAGAAGCTAACTGACCTTGGGGTGGGTTAATTGATGAACTATTTTTTCTTATGTTGTAATCGTTATACTTTTATTTGAGAATTAATCCCTTTTCTCTTGTTATATATTAGGTTATTGCTTGCCTTGCCCTCAGGTTTGCAATTTTTCTTGTGTTCTCTCATTGTGAGGACATGACTAGTATTTTTGTGTCTTCACATTGAGTGGATTTTTTGTATAAGTTTTGTTTTGTCCTTGTGTACATGTGTAGTATGTGTTTTGGGAGTAATGTGTCCATTCCGATTCAACGCGGGGGATTGACGTTTTTTTAATCTCACGCATTGAATCCACACATTTTTTTTGGATTTAAGTGCAATTATATTGTATTGAACATTTTGTGATCTCACGATTTGAATCCATTGTATCATTTTATACGTTATCCTAGGGCAGTGAAGTTCACAATCTCAGTTGGCCACTGTTTTGTGCTATTTTTCTGTTCGAGGGATCTTTTAATAGCTGATTTTACTTTGTGAGATGATACTAATTGTTCTTTAATGAACTAAGTCCGCGATGGCGACTTGTTTTGAAGTACGGTTTGTCCTTTCTAGAGGGACATACTGTATTTCAATTATGGCATATACGAAGCTGTATTTCGGTTTAACAGTTCTGTACCAAGCTTGGTCCTCGTGTCATTTTAATTGTGCGCATGGTTGTTCTTTATATGTTGTTCCTTAGTACCTTAGTTTGCCTTGGTGTTGGTTGACTATTTTAATTCATTAATTTAGAAAATACTTCATGCAGTTTTCCGCGATAGCCTCAGATGCTCATAACAATCTATTTTTCTCTGGTTTTAGGAAACCATTGGCATGGTGTTTTCTTTGATTTAGTCACTGTTGATTACACTTTTCAAATATTTTTTAAAAAAAATTTTATGCCATAATAGTTAATTTAATAATTTATTTATTTATTTAATATTTATTTTGAAATTTAGTGGGTTTTCACTCGCTCAGGTTATTTGAGATTTACAGAATCATAGTTTTTTTTAACATTTAAAAATTGCATCCTTTCATGAAGTTTTTTTACTTTTATTGCTCTCATTGTCCTTGGCTTGATTTATTATTAAATTGATATTTGTTCATATTATTAAGAATGTCAATGAGTAATTTTTTTTTTACATTTTCGTTTAACAAATACTATGCGTTTTCACATGCAATTGCTGTGGCTTCTCTCTGAGCTCAAGATAAGTCGCATCAGTTTCATTTGGACTTAGCTGTATTTTGTCAATATTGGGTCATCAATATATGGTTCTGTTTGAGCCCTCACTTCTATCTTATTATGAATTTGGGTTTGTTTCTGGGATAACTTTATAATTTTTCATCTCTGCTCACAGAGGGCAGTAACTTCAATGTGGATATAGACGTTATTATTTTCATTTTATAGTGTTTTCTTTTAGCTTCAAATTTAACTTTTGTTGGGCGCTCAGCTTTCACTTTTAGCTAGACTCGTTTTATAAAAAAAAATTTTTTTTTTTTAATAAATTTTGTTAGTCTTTACTACAGTTTATCTTTTCATTTGTTATTCTATTCAAGTTTTTGTTTACACTTTAGTAGTTGTTAAATTCCTTGCTCAGTAATCCATTTTGTCAAGCATAGCATACCTTTCTTTTCACTTGCCTCAAGGAAGTCAGTCGCCTTCATCACTCTTCGGTTCTTCACGTCAAGATAACTCAAGATAATACAAAATTTCAAGATTTACAAACTTTTATCTATTCTTCGAGGAAGCAATTTTGTTCAAGATCGAGTCTTCAGGGAAGCAACATTCTTCTACGGGATGAGTTTAATAGGATACTACCTGGCCGTTCACTGCTATCAGAAAGAGGGTGCAGCTTCTCAAGATTGCATTGTTGTCAACATTGGAGAATGGTGATACAATTATCGAGGCTCTTTATCTTCGCCAAGCAAGTTCAATCTTCTTCACTGATGTCAGAAGAGGGTCATTCAGATATTCCATCAGCGAGAATTCTTCCTTCTACTTCCTGGGTGTTGGCGCTTCAATCCTTGCTCAGCGAGCACTTCACGGACTTCTACAGAACGTGCTGGACTCTTCTTTTAAGGCATTATCGGCATTTGTGACTCTTTGCCACTTATTGGACTTGGATTTGGAGGCATGAGAAAAAAAATCAAAAAAAAATTTATCGTGCCGAAAATTTTTTTTTCCTTTGGAAGGGGGGTAATGTAGCAGTGCGTACTTCTGGACGGGCAGTTCCTACCCGATTAAGATTAACATTGGTCAACATTCTACAATTGGCACTACTGTTTCAAGCTGTGATTGCGGAGCGCACTTCGTCGACAGTTGCTTGCTGGACTCGGGAGCAGACGGTGGTTTTCGTACGACGCTGGAACAATGAGGGTCTACTGTGCAAACTACGAAAGGTCTTTTTCACTTATATCTTTTAACAATGTACTTATAATTTAAATAGGGATTACTCATTTTAACTTCTTGCGTAGTTATTTTATAACTCGCTGGCGCCCGCTCAGACATTCTTTACAAGATTAAGTGTTTTTAAATTCATTAATGTCACATGTTCTTTAGTCAAAATTTTATCAAGATGGCGTTATTTACACGTACATTCTTGTCACGCTCTGAGTTAAATTGTTTGATAGAGTCTCATGTTTATTTTATTTGATTAAACATTTTAATTATTGTTTTAATAAATTAGCGTCTGTTGATATTTAAAGTATTCTATTTTTTTATCATCCTTATCAGTTCTCATCACTACCTACCTACTTTGAATTATTGCGTGTGCGTGGATGACTAGATAATTGTATTCGGTAATTTTACCAATTAATGTCACAATCGAAAGACCCATCATTAATTAATACAATTATCCTTTCATCACCCATCCACGATTTAATGTTACAAGTGTCACGTGATACAATTACAAACTTGACACCAAGGCGTATGTATTGTGTCAAGGACGTGTCACGTGATACAAATACAAACTTAACGCCAAGGCGTATGGATTGTGTCAAGGTAGTGTCTTGTGTTACAGCTACAAACCTAACGCCAAGGCGTTTGTATTGTGTCAAGGAAATGTCACGTGATACAGATACAAACTTAACGACAAAGCGTATGGATTGTGTCAAGGAAGTGTCAAGTGTTACAGCTACAAACCTTACGCCAAGGAGTATGGATTGTGTCAAGGAAGTGTCACATGTTACAGCTACAAACCTAATGCCAAGGTGTATGGATTGTGTCAAGAAAGTGTCACGTGATACAATTACAAACTTGACGCCAAGGCGTATGTATTGTGTCAAGGAAGTGTCACGTGTTACAGCTACAAACCTAACGCCAAGGCGTATGGATTGTGTCAAGGAAGTGTCACGTGATACAATTACAAACTTGACGCCAAGGCGTATGTATTGTGTCAAGGAAGTGTCACGTGATACAATTACAAACTTGACGCCAAGGCGTATGTATTGTGTCAAGGAAGTGTCACGTGATACAGTTACAAACAAGAAGCCAAGGCGTACGGATTGTGTCAAGGAAGTGTCACGTGATACAGTTACAAACTTAAAGCAAGGCGTACGGATTGTGTCAAGGAAGTGTCAAGTGATACAGTTACAAACTTGAAGCCAAGGAGTACGGATTGTGTCAAGGAAGTGTCACTTGATACAGTTACAAACAAGAAGCCAAGGCGTACGGATTGTGTCTCGGAAGTGTCACATGATACAGTTACAAACTTGAGGCCAAGGCGTACGGATTGTGTCAAGGAAGTGTCACGTGATACAGTTACAAACTAGAAGCCAAGGCGTACGGATTGTGTCAAGGAAGTGTCACGTGATACAATTACAAACTTGACGCCAAGGCGTATGTATTGTGTCAAAGAAGTGTCACGTGATACAGATACAAACTTAACGCCAAGGAGTATGAATTGTTTCAAGGAAGTGTCACGTGTTACAGCTACAAACCTAACGCCAAGGCGTATGGATTGTGTCAAGAAAGTGTCACTCGATACAATTACAAACTTGACGCCAAGGCGTATGTATTGTGTCAAGGAAGTGTCACGTGATACAGATACAAACTTAACGCCAAGGCGTATGGATTGTGTCAAGGAAGTGTCTTGTGTTACAGCTACAAACCTAACGCCAAGGCGTATATTGTGTCAAGGAAGTGTCACTTGATACAGATACAAACTTAACGCAAGGCGTATGGATTGTGTCAAGGAAGTGTCTTGTGTTACAGCTACAAACCTAACGCCAAGGAGTATGGATTGTGTCAAGGAAGTGTCACATGTTACAGCTACAAACCTAATGCCAAGGTGTATGGATTGTGTCAAGAAAGTGTCACGTGATACAATTACAAACTTGACGCCAAGGCGTATGTATTGTGTCAAGGAAGTATCACGTGTTACAGCTACAAACCTAAAGCCAAGGCGTATGTATTGTGTCAAGGAAGTGTCACTTGATACAGTTACAAACAAGAAGCCAAGGCGTACGGATTGTGTCAAGGAAGTGTCACGTGATACAGTTACAAACTTAAAGCAAGGCGTACGGATTGTGTCAAGGAAGTGTCAAGTGATACAGTTACAAACTTGAAGCCAAGGAGTACGGATTGTGTCAAGGAAGTGTCACTTGATACAGTTACAAACAAGAAGCCAAGGCGTACGGATTGTGTCTCGGAAGTGTCACATGATACAGTTACAAACTTGAGGCCAAGGCGTACGGATTGTGTCAAGGAAGTGTCACGTGATACAGTTACAAACTAGAAGCCAAGGCGTACGGATTGTGTCAAGGAAGTGTCACGTGATACAATTACAAACTTGACGCCAAGGCGTATGTATTGTGTCAAAGAAGTGTCACGTGATACAGATACAAACTTAACGCCAAGGAGTATGAATTGTGTCAAGGAAGTGTCACGTGTTACAGCTACAAACCTAACGCCAAGGCGTATGGATTGTGTCAAGAAAGTGTCACTCGATACAATTACAAACTTGACGCCAAGGCGTATGTATTGTGTCAAGGAAGTGTCACGTGATACAGATACAAACTTAACGCCAAGGCGTATGGATTGTGTCAAGGAAGTGTCTTGTGTTACAGCTACAAACCTAACGCCAAGGCGTATGTATTGTGTCAAGGAAGTGTCACTTGATACAGATACAAACTTAACGCCAAAGCGTATGGATTGTGTCAAGGAAGTGTCACGTGTTACAGCTACAAACCTAACGCCAAGGCGTATGGATTGTGTCAAGTAAGTGTCACGTGATACAATTACAAACTTGACGCCAAGGCGTATGTATTGTGTCAAGGAAGTGTCACGTGATACAGTTACAAACTAGAAGCCAAGGCGTACGGATTGTGTCAAGGAAGTGTCACGTGATTCAGTTACAAACTTGAAGACAAGACGTACGGATTGTGTCAAGGAAGTGTCACGTGATTCAGTTACAAACTTGAAGACAAGGCGTACGGATTGTGCCAAGGAAGTGTCCATGATACAGTAACAAACCAGATGCCAAGGCGTACGGATTGTGTCAAGGAAGTGTCACGTGATACAGTTACAAACTAGAAGCCAAGGCGTACGGATTGTGTCAAGGAAGTGTCACGTGATTCAGTTACAAACTTGAAACCAAGGCGTACGGATTGTGTCAAGGAAGTGTCACGTGATACAGTTACAAACTAGAAGCCAAGGCGTACGGATTGTGTCAAGGAAGTGTCACGTGATACAGTTACAAACTTGAAGCCAAGGCGTACGGATTGTGTCAAGGAAGTGTCACGTGATACAGTTACAAACTAGAAGCCAAGGCGTACGGATTGTGTCAAGGAAGTGTCACGTGATACAGTTACAAACTAGAAGCCAAGGCGTACGGATTGTGTCAAGGAAGTGTCACATGATACAGTTACAAACTTGAAGCCAAGTCGTACGGATTGTGTCAAGGAAGGGTCACGTGATTCAGTTACAAACTTGAAACCAAGGCGTACGGATTGTGTCAAGGAAGTGTCACGTGATACAGTTACAAACTAGAAGCCAAGGCGTACGGATTGTGTCAAGGAAGTGTCACGTGATACAGTTACAAACTTGAAGCCAAGGCGTACGGATTGTGTCAAGGAAGTGTCACGTGATACAGTTACAAACTAGAAGCCAAGGCGTACGGATTGTGTCAAGGAAGTGTCACGTGATACAGTTACAAACTAGAAGCCAAGGCGTACGGATTGTGTCAAGGAAGTGTCACGTGATACAGTTACAAACTTGAAACCAAGGCGTACGGATTGTGTCAAGGAAGTGTCACGTGATACAGTTACAAACTAGAAGCCAAGGCGTACGGATTGTGTCAAGGAAGTGTCACGTGATACAGTTACAAACTTGAAGCCAAGGCGTACGGATTGTGTCAAGGAAGTGTCACGTGATACAGTTACAAACTAGAAGCCAAGGCGTACGGATTGTGTCAAGGAAGTGTCACGTGATACAGTTACAAACTAGAAGCCAAGGCGTACGGATTGTGTCAAGGAAGTGTCACGTGATTCAGTTACAAACTTGAAGACAAGGCGTACGGATTGTGTCAAGGAAGTGTCACGTGATACAGTTACAAACTAGAAGCCAAGGCGTACGGATTGTGTCAAGGAAGTGTCACGTGATTCAGTTACAAACTTGAAGCCAAAGCGTACGGATTGTGTCAAGGAAGTGTCACGTGATACAGTTACAAACTAGAAGCCAAGGCTTACGGATTGTGTCAAGGAAGTGTCACGTGATTCAGTTACAAACTTGAAGACAAGACGTACGGATTGTGTCAAGGAAGTGTCACGTGATTCAGTTACAAACTTGAAGACAAGGCGTACGGATTGTGCCAAGGAAGTGTCACGTGATACAGTTACAAACTTGAAGCCAAGGCGTACGGATTGTGTCAAGGAAGTGTCACGTGATACAGTTACAAACTAGAAGCCAAGGCGTACGGATTGTGTCAAGGAAGTGTCACGTGATACAGTTACAAACTTGAAGCCAAGGCGTACGGATTGTGTCAAGGAAGTGTCACGTGATACAATTACAAACTTGACGCCATGGCGTATGTATTGTGTCAAAGAAGTGTCACGTGATACAGATACAAACTTAACGCCAAGGAGTATGAATTGTGTCAAGGAAGTGTCACGTGTTACAGCTACAAACCTAACGCCAAGGCGTATGGATTGTGTCAAGAAAGTGTCACTCGATACAATTACTAACTTGACGCCAAGGCGTATGTATTGTGTCAAGGAAGTGTCACGTGATACAGATACAAACTTAACGCCAAGGCGTATGGATTGTGTCAAGGAAGTGTCTTGTGTTACAGCTACAAACCTAACGCCAAGGCGTATGTATTGTGTCAAGGAAGTGTCACTTGATACAGATACAAACTTAACGCCAAAGCGTATGGATTGTGTCAAGGAAGTGTCACGTGTTACAGCTACAAACCTAACGCCAAGGCGTATGGATTGTGTCAAGTAAGTGTCACGTGATACAATTACAAACTTGACGCCAAGGCGTATGTATTGTGTCAAGGAAGTGTCACGTGATACAGTTACAAACTAGAAGCCAAGGCATATGGATTGTGTCAAGGAAGTGTCACGTGATTCAGTTACAAACTTGAAACCAAGGCGTACGGATTGTGTCAAGGAAGTGTCACGTGATACAGTTACAAACTAGAAGCCAAGGCGTACGGATTGTGTCAAGGAAGTGTCACGTGATACAGTTACAAACTAGAAGCCAAGGCGTACGGATTGTGTCAAGGAAGTGTCACGTGATTCAGTTACAAACTTGAAGACAAGGCGTACGGATTGTGTCAAGGAAGTGTCACGTGATACAGTTACAAACTAGAAGCCAAGGCGTACGGATTGTGTCAAGAAAGTGTCACGTGATACAGTTACAAACTAGAAGCCAAGGCGTACGGATTGTGTCAGGGAAGTGTCACGTGATTCAGTTACAAACTTGAAGCCAAAGCGTACGGATTGTGTCAAGGAAGTGTCACGTGATACAGTTACAAACTAGAAGCCAAGGCGTACGGATTGTGTCAAGGAAGTGTCACGTGATTCAGTTACAAACTTGAAGACAAGACGTACGGATTGTGTCAAGGAAGTGTCACGTGATACAGTTACACACTTGAAGCCAAGGCGTACGGATTGTGTCAAGGAAGTGTCACGTGATACAGTTACAAACTAGAAGCCAAGGCGTACGGATTGTGTCAAGGAAGTGTCACGTGATACAGTTACAAACTAGAAGCCAAGGCGTACGGATTGTGTCAAGGAAGTGTCACGTGATACAGTTACAAACTAGAAGCCAAGGCATACGGATTGTTTCAAGGAAGTGTCACGTGATTCAGTTACAAACTTGAAGACAAGGCGTACGGATTGTGTCAAGGAAGTGTCACGTGATACAGTTACAAACTTGAAACCAAGGCGTACGGATTGTGTCAAGGAAGTGTCACGTGATACAGTTACAAACTAGAAGCCAAGGCGTACGGATTGTGTCAAGGAAGTGTCACGTGATACAGTTACAAACTTGAAGCCAAGGCGTACGGATTGTGTCAAGGAAGTGTCACGTGATACAGTTACAAACTAGAAGCCAAGGCGTACGGATTGTGTCAAGGAAGTGTCACGTGATACAGTTACAAACTAGAAGCCAAGGCGTACGGATTGTGTCAAGGAAGTGTCACGTGATACAGTTACAAACTTGAAGCCAAGGCGTACGGATTGCGTCAAGGAAGTGTCACGTGATACAGTTAAAACTTGACGCTAAGGCGTACGGATTGTGTCAAGGAAGTGTCACGTGATACAGTTACAAACTAGAAGCCAAGGCGTACGGATTGTGTCAAGGAATTCTCACGTGACACCGTTAAAACTTGACGCTAAGGCGTACGGATTGTGTCAAGGAATTGTCACGTGACACAGTTAAAACTTGACGCTAAGGCGTACGGATTGTGTCAAGGAAGTGTCACGTGATACAGTTACAAACTTGAAGCCAAGGCGTACGGATTGTGTCAAGGAAGTGTCACGTGACACAGTTAAAACTTGACGCTAAGGCGTACGGATTGTGTCAAGGAAGTTTCACGTGATACAGTTACAAACCAGATGCCAAGGCGTACGGATTGTGTCAAGGAAGTGTCACGTGATACAGTTACAAACTAGAAGCCAAGGCGTACGGATTGTGTCAAGGAAGTGTCACGTGATACAGTTACACACTTGAAGCCAAGGCGTACGGATTGTGTCAAGGAAGTGTCACGTGATACAGTTACATACTAGAAGCCAAGGCGTACGGATTGTGTCAAGGAAGTGTCACGTGATACAGTTACAAACTAGAAGCCAAGGCGTACGGATTGTGTCAAGGAAGTGTCACGTGATTCAGTTACAAACTTGAAGACAAGGCGTACGGATTGTGTCAAGGAAGTGTCACGTGATACAGTTACAAACTAGATGCCAAGGCGTACGGATTGTGTCAAGGAAGTGTCACGTGATACAGTTACAAACTAGAAGCCAAGGCGTACGGATTGTGTCAAGGAAGTGTCACGTGATACAGTTACAAACTTGAAGCCAAGGCGTACGGATTGTGTCAAGGAAGTGTCACGTGATACAGTTACAAACTACAAGCCAAGGCGTACGGATTGTGTCAAGGAAGTGTCACGTGATACAGTTACAAACTAGAAGCCAAGGCATACGGATTGTGTCAAGGAAGTGTCACGTGATTCAGTTACAAACTTGAAGACAAGGCGTACGGATTGTGTCAAGGAAGTGTCACGTGATACAGTTACAAACTTGAAACCAAGGCGTACGGATTGTGTCAAGGAAGTGTCACGTGATACAGTTACAAACTAGAAGCCAAGGCGTACGGATTGTGTCAAGGAAGTGTCACGTGATACAGTTACAAACTTGAAGCCAAGGCGTACGGATTGTGTCAAGGAAGTGTCACGTGATACAGTTACAAACTAGAAGCCAAGGCGTACGGATTGTGTCAAGGAAGTGTCACGTGATACAGTTACAAACTAGAAGCCAAGGCGTACGGATTGTGTCAAGGAAGTGTCACGTGATACAGTTACAAACTTGAAGCCAAGGCGTACGGATTGCGTCAAGGAAGTGTCACGTGATACAGTTAAAACTTGACGCTAAGGCGTACGGATTGTGTCAAGGAAGTGTCACGTGATACAGTTACAAACTAGAAGCCAAGGCGTACGGATTATGTCAAGGAATTCTCACGTGACACCGTTAAAACTTGACGCTAAGGCGTACGGATTGTGTCAAGGAATTGTCACGTGACACAGTTAAAACTTGACGCTAAGGCGTACGGATTGTGTCAAGGAAGTGTCACGTGATACAGTTACAAACTTGAAGCCAAGGCGTACGGATTGTGTCAAGGAAGTGTCACGTGATACAGTTACAAACTAGAAGCCAAGGCGTACGGATTGTGTTAAGGAAGTGTCACGTGACACAGTTAAAACTTGACGCTAAGGCGTACGGATTGTGTCAAGGAAGTGTCACGTGATACAGTTACAAACTAGAAGCCAAGGCGTACGGATTGTGTCAAGGAATTCTCACGTGACACCGTTAAAACTTGACGCTAAGGCGTACGGATTGTGTCAAGGAATTGTCACGTGACACAGTTAAAACTTGACGCTAAGGCGTACGGATTGTGTCAAGGAATTGTCACGTGACACAGTTAAAACTTGACGCTAAGGCGTACGGATTGTGTCAAAGAATTGTCACGTGACACAGTTAAAACTTGACGCTAAGGCGTACGGATTGTGTCAAGGAATTGTCACGTGACACAGTTAAAACTTGACGCTAAGGCGTACGGATTGTGTCAAGGAAGTGTCGGTCACAGTGTGATACAGTTACAAACTTAGAAAACTTACAATACGTGGAAATTTGCTGATAAAAAAATTATTTATTGCATTTCAATATACATAAATCATGTATTTTGTCATAAAAATCAACTTCAGTGCGGCTAAGCCTGTATCGAGGTTAAAAAATTACATTTAAGTGAAGCAAACATAGAATAATCACAAACGTAAAGTAATAGTACAAACGTACTGTTAATTTATTAAAATACTTGTTAAATTATTCCCTTTCCTGTAAAAAACAGGATTGCAGGCCTTTAACGAATGAATTAACAGAGTTTCTAACAAAGTGTCCGTTAAAAGCGAATGTATTATGAGGACGGTGGAACATGAGTTCGTACAAATATTGATATTGTCGCATTCCGTGATGATATTTATTAGGAAAGTAACACGTGTCTCGATATATTCTGGATGACTAATATTTCAACGAGAATTAATTTTAAGAGAAACTAATATTAAGAACGAGAGTTTTAAAAAGGTGAGAAGGAACGGAACAATGTCAAGTCCTCATTGTTGAAAGTACCGTTTTGATGGGACAGACCTTTGTATTTAGGCATATCTGAAATCCTGGACTTGTCTTGATTTTTATCGAGGTCCTATCTGGTATTTTATATTTCAAGAACAAAGATAATTTTGGGCAGGGGGGCCTTATAAGAAGCCTTTCGATATTGCGTACGGACGTTTAACAATGGATTACCTTAGACAAAGTCATATTCTTCAAAAAAAAAAAATAGTATTTCAAAAAATGTTTAAAATTTCCCCTGGGATCTACGTTATCTTTGGGGATACTCTGTGGAGGGACTTTTCAAGTGAAGGAAGGAGAGAAAATTCTGGGTAGCATAAATATGTGGGGAGTAGGTAATATTTTTTTTATTTACCCCGTACAGGAGGCCCTGAAGAAAATAATTTACCTCAGGGCCTATGTCATCTTTGAGGATGCTGTATGGAAGGTCTTTTTAACAAAGGAAGGTGAAGAAGAAAGATATGTGGGGTGGGTAGGAATGTAGGGATGACGGTGCAGGAGCGACGGACGTACGAATATATCCAATGGATATCCATCCCGCTGCGGTGCAAGGCGATGAGTCGAGAGACCAGTTGGAGAGGTCAAAAGGGTCTTGCTAAACCAGCCTCTCCTGATCTGGCACACCACGCAGCTGGTGGGCAGGCGTATCCTGAACACACCTCACCCAATGAACCCGGAAACTCCTGCTAAATCACCAAACGTAGCGAATCACTCGAGGTGATCTGTGGCAGAGGTGTTGGTTTTCCAATCAATGTTTTGCAGAGCGGCGGTAACCAAACCCGCCTCCCAAATTGTAGACTATACTCATGGTCTCTGTACGGGACGTGTTTGCCTGCACAAGAAAAAACTGTAAATAATAAGCACCGGCACACATCAGTCCTCAACCTGGGTAATGATTTAAGTAAAACACCGTGAGGTGTTCTATCCAAACCATCATAAAAGAAAGGCGATTCAAATAAAAATTCACATTTTAATTACAAGTATTGTACTGGTATACAGAACGTACAAAGGGGTGTAGTTTATAGGTACTTCCTATTTTTTACAGCCAGCCCAATTCACAAGAAATAGTTATATGTATTTCAATACAACTGGGTTTTAATACAAGGATAGAAAACTGAGATATTATCACTACAACTTGTTTACCGTTCCAGACGCAGGTGTTTTTAGGTGAGAATAATATTTCGCCGGGGCTACTGGCTTTGTCAATATTTTTATTTCGTTTTAGAAAATAGGGTTATAGAACTGTTTTAGTCTCTTTTGGTAAATATTATGATTTTGAAAAAGGGGGTCATCAAACTTGCAGGTGTTTACTTTAAGTTATTGACACAATGGGTGGCAACAACTTAATCTAGTTGTATGATATGATGTTCGATACAGTCTCATCTAAATATACTGATCTGGGGGTTAGTGTGTCCATGAGTAACAAACTTATAAATTCGACCCCCCACTGCGTTGTTAGGCGATGGCAGACCCATCCACCGCCAAGATCAAAAAAGAACCCCTGCTAAGTCATCAAATGTAGCAAACCACTCGGAGTGATCTATGCCAGAGGAGTTGGTTTAAATAAATGATTCCCGCTTTAATAAACAATTTTTAAAAAAAAACCTATTCTTCGTCACATTATTTATAGTCCAATTTTTGAAATTCAAACAATTTAATCAAAGCCACACGGAGAAAACATACTGTTAATTTGTTAAAAATACTGTCAAATTATTCATTTTCCTGTTAAAGACGGGACTGCAGGTCTTTAACGAATGAATTGACAGATCTCCTAACAAACTATCAGTAAAACACGAATGTGTTATGAGGATTCGAAAAAAATTTCGTCATTACATTTATGAGGAAAAGCGCAGCAATCCGATATATTCTGAATGTACTAATAATTTATTTGTAAATGGCTTGCCAACACGTTTTTAACAAGATTTTAATAAATCAGTCATAGTAGTTTTTTCCGTGCAATCTCCTTAATATGATCGCTCCGTTATAATA
Organism: Hesperophylax magnus; assembly: GCA_026573805.1. Classification (NCBI taxonomy): domain Eukaryota; kingdom Metazoa; phylum Arthropoda; class Insecta; order Trichoptera; family Limnephilidae; genus Hesperophylax; species Hesperophylax magnus. Next base: position 1,812,421 of record JAIUSX010000149.1, on the reverse strand, counting down.
ACACGTTTAGAACATCCCTGTGATAGAATAGAGGAAAATACAAGAAATGCTATGTTGACGTATTTTGTAATATAAATTTTGGGAGAAACTCCCTTACTTTTCAAATGCCGGTTTCAATTGATTTCGATTGGCGATAAACGATGTCGGGCAAGTATAAAAGAGACGGAGCGGGTGCTAAATGGGCTAAACCAAAAGGTAGCTAATAAGTCAGTGGCGTCATTGGATTTAATTCGAATCTAAATTAAGGCATTTCTAGTATATATTATCCGTTCAGTGATTCCAGTGTTATTTGAGATTAATTATAAATAATTAAGCAATTAGAACAGAAGGATTACGAATTGAAAATCAAAGAGCTGCTTACGGGGAGAAATTAATCCAAGATTTTGTTTGTATTTTAATTAAATTTGCAGATTTTAATACGTTTCATCAATTTTTACCAGGTTATACCGTGTTTTTTTATTTATTTATTAACGGACATCGTCCAAATTACAAAATAATAACACGAATACAGTAAAATGAAAAATACAGGAGTAGACAAAGGTACATGCAAGCAAAGACATATGGTAGATATAATATAAGAAAATAAAGTGACAAGTCGAATCAAGTCAAGACTACGCCGTGGGTCAGGACCACGGGACACTTAACCCAAAAAAGTTAAGGTTTTGACTTGAGTTGACCAGTCTACACATTCTGGACGATGGTGAATAATATCCAAAATTTGTCGAATGATGGTTGAGGAAGAGCAGTTCATTATTTCTAAGTCTGTGCGAGAGGATATTGAAGGAATTGATAATAATGCTTTACCAAGTTTCACTACGTTTTATCACATTAAACCGCGTTTAACCACGGTGTACCGCGTTTAACCACGTTACATTATTTTAACACGTTACAATATTTTACGATGTTACATTGTTTTACCACGATTTATCGAGTTTTACCATGTAACATTGTTTTACCATGTTACATTGTTTTACCACGATTTATCGAGTTTTACCATGTTACATTGTTTTACCACGACATATCGAGTTTTACCATGTTACATTGTTTTACCACGATTTATCGAGTTTTACCATGTTACATTGTTTTACCACGACATATCGAGTTTTACCATGTTACATTGTTTTACCACGATTTATCGATTTTTACCATGTTACATTGTTTTACCACGATTTATCGAGTTTTACCATGTTACATTGTTTTACCACGATTTATCGAGTTTTACCATGTAACATTGTTTTACCATGTTACATTGTTTTACCACGATTTATCGAGTTTTACCATGTTACATTGTTTTACCACGACATATCGAGTTTTACCATGTTACATTGTTTTACCACGATTTATCGAGTTTTACCATGTTACATTGTTTTACCACGACATATCGAGTTTTACCATGTTACATTGTTTTACCACGATTTATCGATTTTTACCATGTTACATTGTTTTACCACGATTTATCGAGTTTTACCATGTTACATTGTTTTACCACGATTTATCGAGTTTTACCATGTCACATTGTTTTACCACGATTTATTGAGTTTTAACATGGTTACCATGTTTTACCATGTTACATTGTTTTACCTAGTTACTTTTAGATTTACCAATTTAACATGTTTCACCTTGTTTTAACACGTTTTTCCAATTTACCGTGTTTCACTATGTTTTACCATGTTCTGCCACGTTTTAGCACGTTCTACCTCGTTTTATCATGTTCTCCCAAGCTTTGTCACGTTTCACCACGTTGTATCTCGTCTTAAAACCTTTTACTACGTTCTTCTCTAATTTTTATTTATTTTTAAATCGATGCTGATTGATGATTTGTACATGGATCGTGTGTATTAGGTATTTTTTTAAAAAGAAAAAGTGATAGTTCTAGGAATGAAAAGGAATTTCCATTTAATTCGGTGGGCTTGAGTTAAGACGTAATGAGTTATGGGGGTAGGGGTGTAGGACGTATTGATCTTTCCCTCTCACAGCGGTCCAAGTCGGTCTATCGAGAGAGTCCTGCTAGAGAGGTCAAATGGTCTCCCTATCCAATCCGCCACTCATCCCATAAACTATGGCTCCTTTAAGTAACTTAGGACGACCTATGTCAGAGGTTCAAGTTATCAACATTAATGATTTCCGGAGCGGCGGTACTATGTTCGCCACCCAAAATTACTAAAGACACCTTCAGAATTTGGGATTGCCAATTGGAGATGCCGTAGCTCCACTGGCTACAGAAGGTTGGAATCACGTGCGATATTAATAGTTAAAATAATTAATAAATCTTGTCACCTCACCTTAATTGGCTGATATCATTGAGTGTTGGTTTACCCCTAGAGGTAAGAAAACGTGACAAATATGTCTGTGGTATTTAATATTTTCTCCCCCTTCGCTGGGGGTGAGTCGTCCCCTGTAACAAATCACAAAGTGCCTTGGTCTATAATAGGTTGTACTACTTTGGACTTGGTTTTAATCAGATTTCCAATAATTTGAAGAGATTTGTAAGAAATTATCAACACTCATTTTACTCCGCGCATGTCCAATAAATTCAGACAAAAGATAAAGCATAATATTTTAACGAAAAAGTGTTTTAATTGATATTTTCATAATTTTAATTCTAATATCCTGTGATTTGACACGGATTTGCCAATCAACAAAATACTAGATTCAGTTACGTGACTGTATGTAATTCTGGATCAAAGAACTCTAGAATTCGGATTTGCTTTGATTTTCAAAATTGTTTGATCAAATTCACAAAAGCGATAAAGAACCTGCCTACATTTTTTTAATTTTCTAAATATCTGACTGACTAACCATCACGTCAATTCCCCGCAGGGGTAGGCAGAGAGGACGGCACACACTTCTTTTTCTCATTCACATTCGTAGATGGTCTCATACGCACTCTTCCATTATTCTGACTCTTGACTTGGCCCGCCTCAAGTATCTGATTCACTTGGTCGTGCCATGTCTTCCTCGGGCGTCCCCGACTTCTGCTACCATTCAAATTCGCATCATATATTCTCCTTACACTCCTTTCTTCGCTCATTTGCTCTACATGCCCAAACCATCTAAGCGTCCCTTTTCTAATCTCACTCATTACGCTTACATCAGCCTTGCACTTTTTGCATTTAAAAAAATATGTTTTTTGTAAATATATCAAATGTCCGTGATTTTTCGTTATTTTCTTTCGTTACAAATCGTTCATTGGTAGGAACCGGCCTGGTTTTTTTCTCAGGCCTGTAGAGCCTACGGAATAAATGTGATAGTTTGAGCTAAAAATAAAGTCCCCTTGCAATTTTCAGAAAACACTTCTGAGAGAGCTTTTAATGTTCTTTGAAATGTGACCGGCACTTTCATTCTGGGTTTCAATATCGTCAAAAGTGTAATAAAAGTCGTGTCAAAGTCAGTGGTAGATACTGTCAGTATCGTCCTGGAGAAGGACTACTTAGGTAATTTACTTGAAATGCCTTTAAGGCTCAAATAGTTTAATAGCTTTCAAATAGAAGAAGAATAAGCTTACTGAAGATGGTTTCAAAGGAAGATGTTTAATTTTAATACGAATGATAGAGAGAACGATTATAATTAATAGGCGTAAGCGAAAATTTATGTAAATACGGTTTGTTTGTTTGTTTGTCCTCTATAGACTGATAAGTACTAGACCGATTTGCTTTAAATTTTAAACTTTGTTTTTATTAGTTTAGGGAGTGTTTAGAGATTGGTTTGAATGGTAAAATAAGTCAGAGACGTCCGTGGAATACTCAACACACTATCTCTGCACTAAAATGAGATACGCAGTCGAATTAAATTCGATATAATTTATTTTTTTAATGGTCAATATACAGAAGCCGCTGTTTTTAGCGCGGCCTCCAAGGTGTTATATAAGCTGCCAATGTGCACAACTTTATGGATTATGTCGTTCGTTATGGAAAAAAAACTGGCTTATTAATGAATGTAGGTGAACTAACTAAGCTCTAAGAATTGAAATAAATCGTATATACGATCAATATATTTAATAAATTGATTCCCTTCCGCCATGAGAAACAAGACTTCACAAACTAATTGACTCCGCTTTTAGTGTCAAAGAGTAATGCGTTCTGCCAATTTATTTTAAATTATTATTTCATTTCGATATTGTCAATTTATTAGTATTTTTTTTACTTTTACGTAGCCGTCTGAAGTTTAGGAGCGTCAATTCATATAAAATATCTCCAGTCTTGCCAGCGTATGTCAATTTGTAATTTAATGCATTATCAATATCGGTCTGGCTATCAACAGTTCGACTGTGCTTGAAATAAAATCATGGTTCGTTACGCCTGTTGATCCCATATTGTAAAGTTATCACAGATCCTCAGATCTGAAAAGCCAATAATAACCTTATCTTCCTTCCCTTTCCCACTTTCCTTTCAGCCTTACAAAATACTCCTAATTAGGTATGCCATAATCCCACTGGTTCCGGACAATCGGGAGAGCTTTGGACTCCTGTGCGGTATTAAGAGGAAGCTACAAGCCAACAATGTGTATATTATTGGTATACCTTATATCGCAGGTAATAGGCATTGAAATCGCTTGACAAACGGAGGATAGAAACGTTCGATTTTAAGCACAAAACTGGTTTTTATTTATTTTGTAAATAATTTTATAAGAAAGCAAAAAAGTTAATCAAGAGAAACTGTCACAGATAATCTTAGCTAATACTGTATTTTTTAAAGTTCTTTCCTTTACGTGTTCATACATTTCTATTGAAAAAATAATTTTTTTGGTAGTTTACATTTATATTTTTTATTCAGTAATTTTTTTTTTTTTTGTATTCTACTCAAGCAAAACGATAGGAAAACCTTCAATTTATCCAAGGCATATTTTTTGGTATTCATAATGTACACAAATTTGTTATAAAGATTAATCAAAATAGTGATTTAGCATTAAGCTTCGCCTTAACAGTAAAACAAATTGTATTTCAAATTTTGAATTGGAAACAAAATTTGAAGGTAACTAAAATATTCGAATACAAAATAAACAATTTCCTAGAAAATTAAAGAGTATTATTTCAGTAAATAACGAACTTTAGATTTTCGGTCCGTTCACTGAAAATCAAATTTCTGGAAGTGTGATTTTTCTGAAAGTAGGTATGTAGTATACTGCCTGTTGCATGTATGGAAGATCTACAGTCTCTCGTGTCTAGGATGAATGAAGTATGTTTTAACAACGAGTTATGGTGTTTGAAAGCGAGAGTCGTCTTTCTATATATTTATGGGATTTTATGAATTTCAATTTTCTCGGTAATTAGGCGTACTCTATGTGTTTGTCTTCCTAGGATTTCAGGAACAAATCCAAAGTAATATCCAGTTTCATTTAAATGCTCGGCAAATGCCGATTTGTCAAGGTGGCCGAGTTTACATGCTCGAAAGTATTCTTTTGGAGATCGTCCGTTTTGTCTGGTTTTTCCTACGTTTGTTTTTTTTTTCATTTTAATAATTAACGATGATAATTAGCGATCGTAAAATTAAGTTGATTTTTTTATAAATTTAGAGGCATGTTGCACGTGTTCACGAAATAAATTCGAAGACTACGCCAAAACCAAACACAGAAAACCACGATAAGAAAGATTAAAGCTTTCAACACGGCACCACTTCTACATATTAAATAAACACAATATTATCATAATCTATGCACCTGCTCTTACGAAGCATAAACCTCACAGGCCTCTGGCATGTTCTGTCAGAAAATCTAAGTAAATGGAATAATTCTGAACACATGCGAAAACTAAATAAAGTTTTGAAAGCTGATAAATATGATTTCAATGTTTTTGATTGGAAATTAACATATTTAAAAATAAAAAAATTAAAAGTTTTTAAAAATAGTTAACAGTACGTTCTTTGTTCTTTGCTTAGACATTAAACTGAAATTACAGATAACGAAAAAATGCACATTTTATTATATAAATGTTTCACAAAATTTATCGTTGCCTCATTTTTTTACGTTAAAAAAAAATAATTAATGAAAAATTCTCAAAATTTCATAAATTTACTCAAATTTCTCAAATCTTTAAAATTTGTTTTTTCTCGATTTGAATATAAAGCATGGTGTTTTAACTTTCCTTGCGGTTTAGATCATATTTTTTTCCATGCCAGTAAAGAAATCACGACGATCTCTATAAGATTATATGACATGTTCCCACTTTATATTATGCAATCAAACACAGATAAATAAATTGCAAATAATTCAAAATAGAGGCAAGCGAGCAGTATTGCATTGTAGTAAATATTCTCAGATAATTATTATGCAGAAAAAAACTTGGAATGTTAAGTGTGAGACAGAGAATAATTTAAAATACCCTAATATTTATATTTAAGCAAAAAAATTAAGATGCTCCCGATATACATCTTAAAGAATATAAATTTTAATTTCGCAATACATGGCTACCCCACGAGAAACTGTGGAGATTTTAGACTTCCAAAAACAAATTTGTCGGGAACCCAAAATAATATCTATCTTAAAGGATTTAAGATTTTTAATAAATTACCGACAGATGTTAAAGAAGCTAAAAGCGTTGCTGCTTTTCGTGGGTTATACTTAAATACTAAACTTGAACAAATAAGCCTAATACCCAAAAATTTACAACGATAAAAGTACGATATATTGTGAAAATAATATAATAATTTCAACAAGGAAAAAATAAGCCAAAATAGGACGCACGGAATCTCCTACATTAAATTTCTATGGTTTTTTTTATTCAGTGTTTATACAGCATCCATATCGGCGTACGTGAGATATTTCTATTATTTCAAAACAGGCTTTGTTTGTTTTCAAAACTGTTTGTTTAAAAATTGTTAATATTTCTGTTTCCATTCGTTTCCAATCCGATATTTTCCCACAAAACAAACCTTTAATATACACAGAAAATATTTGGTTTAAAATTCCATCAACAATATGAGATAATAAAAAAATATTTAGACTGACAAATAATACCACCATTTTTTGTTTTATTTGAACAACATTATCTTATTCTGCGCACTATAATTTCAAAATTGGAACTGATGAGGGGAAAGCAGCGAAATATGGGAAAAATATGAAGAAAAGGCAGCAAATATACTGCTAAATTAGATCTGATGAAGGGAATCGTTGGAAAATGTTAAAAATATTAAGACACTTAAAAAAGCAAAAAATAACCAGCTAAATTGGATATGATGGAGGGAATCGTTGAAAAATGTGAGAAAAATATTAAGACACTTAAAAAAACAGCAAATAAACAGCTAAATTAGAATTGATGGAGGGAATCGTTGGAAAAAGTGCGTAAAATATTAAGACACTTAAAAAAACAGCAAATTAACTGCTAAATTGGATCTAATGGAGGGAATCGTTGAAAAATGTGAGAAAAATATTAAGACACTTAAAAAAACAGCAAATAAACAGCTAAATTAGAACTGATGGAGAGAATCGTTGGAAAAAGTGCGTAAAATATTAAGACACTTAAAAAAACAGCAAATAAACTGCTAAATTGGATCTAATGGAGGGAATCGTTGGAAAAAGTGCGTAAAATATTGAGACACTTAAAAAAGCAGCAAATAAACAGGTTTATCGGATCTGATGGACGGAAATTTGATCATAATATTAAGGTACTGGCATAAACAGCAAAACAATACGAAAGCGCCAAATCCCGATTGGGTAGGAAAATTTATTTCCCATTTTCTGTAATTTATCCAATTTCAGAGAAATGCACATAGTGTATCCGCGTGCGTACCACCAAAATAAAGAATGCATTGATATCGAGTCCATCTGGCGGGTTTCAGCTCGATTGGATGTCGGGAAGTGGGTTAATTTCAAATTCCAAGATTTGAATCATTCATTCATGAAAAAAAAATCTTTTATGTTGTATGAATATCCGGGGTTAGATCTGTCCTTTGACGGCTCTAATGGAATATGATGTTAGTGGCCAGTAATGACCTTCCAAGGCTCGAGGGTTAAGAACTCAAGGATCTGCCTAGACATATGAGTACCAACACGAACATCGTACAAATTGCATGTACAGACGTGAGTCACACTGAAAAAACATTGGCTCACAGGAACCTAAATGTGAGAAGCGTTTTAACCCTTTATAACATCTGGTGACAGTTCTGTTATAAACTATTTCAACGCACACAAATTCCAAAATAACCACCGAGGTTCATTTAATGCTACGTATACACGCGCGAGCCAAACTGCCGAACTGAACTGAAGCAACCGCAAATAGCGCGAAACGCCGCTTGAAGTTGCTCCGTTCCTTTCCCGTCATTCGTGGCACGGTTCGTGTTTCGGTTCGCAAATGTATACGTACCATTACATCAACGCAGCACAGGTACAAACCGCTATATATAATCTAAGTACGTTTTCTTTCACACAGATGGTGTTAGTGTAGTCAGTAAGTTCATTTGACATTCACCAAATACCCTCCAATATTAATAATACCTCCAACTTTTGACATTTCCCAAACATTCTGATGGCAGATGATGCTATTGGCAGCATGAGTTGGTTTTCTTTCATAAATTTTAACGAAATATTTAAGCTGCCATTAACACTGTCTTTGAAGGCTTAGGAACAATAATAAAATATTTTATAAATAAATTTACCACAAGTATTTATTCTATCGATCCAAGCTTAATATTATAAGGTTTTTATTATTTATTATAATTAATTATTTATTATTCATTCAAATCAATTTCCACAGTTAAAAGTAACCAAAATTTTCTCAAATCGCAGTCGAAACCTTTGATTTCATAGAGATGTACATTTAAATAATTCTGTTTTCAACTTCTATATTGGAATACAGAGCTTGGTATTTTTTTCTTTTTAGACTGTTTAGTTCATATTTCTATCTATGACGGTAGGGGAGACAACGATTTCCATGAGACCATATGAGCTGTTCCGAGAAAAAAACAAATTGACCATACGGGTAATAATAAAAAAATAAATCACAATTTATCCCGATGGTTTAAAACGCATTATTATTTTTTTTAAACTTTTATTTGTTTTATTATTTGCATTAAGCTGTGTTGAAGAAGTTGAGTTAGAGGGTTAAAATTTGAACACAAAGCCCGAGTGTTACAATTAAATGTAGAGAAAGCAAAACATTACTTCTCCCTTTTTAAACGAGAAGCCACAGCACAAGAGAAGTGGGCAAGACTAGACATTTCCCTCTCTACTAGACTTGTGAAAAATGTCTGAGTTTTGACACCAGAATAAAGCAATTAAGGCTACAAAAGAGTACATAAAACGGGGGTTTGTTCGAAGCTCACATTTTAATTAATTCAGAGAAATTTGTAACAAATTATATTAATTGGATAACCAACACTTTTGCCATATGTCACTCCAAGGCGTTCGGTACGTTTAGTGATTTAGCAGGTGTGTCCGGGTTCATCGGGTGAGGTATGTTCAGGATACGCCTGCCCACCAGCTGCGTGACGTGCCAGATCGGGAGAAGCTGCGTTGAACTTTGACCTCTCTAATTGGTCTCTCAACCTATAATCGGTAAGGATATATTCATACGTCCATCTCCATTTCTACAGACCTCTCTAATAGGTCTCTCAACCTATAATCGGTAAGGATATATTCATACGTCCGTCTCCATTTCTACAGACCTCTCTAATTGGTCTCTCAACCTATAATCGGTAAGGATATATTCATACGTCCGTCTCCATTTCTACAGACCTCTCTAATTGGTCTCTCAACCTATAATCGGTAAGGATATATTCTTACGTCCGTCTCCATTTCTACAGACCTCTCATAATCGGAACTACCTCTTCTTCCCTTCCCCAAATATAACCCACACAAAGCATCCCTAAAGATGACATAGGCCCTGAGAGAAATTATTCGTATGTGGGGTTAATGTTAAAAAATATATAAAAAATTAACAATACTAATTCTTCACAAAAACTTCACCGTTCCATGCTTTCTTTCATATTAGTATGTTCCATATGGCATCGAGTTGTTTGCCTGCAACATTATGACCGTGTGTTGTGTGAAATATTATTTAAGGTTTTCACGGCCAAAAGTGTTTTTGTATATTTTTTTTTTGGGGTGTTAAGCCGTGTTGCGCTAACTCCTTCTTTAGCCAACGTTTTGGACAACGTTACAGTGTGCCATCATCAGGGCAGATGGTTAATTGATAGTGTTCTATTGACCGGTCGGTGACTGAGTTGACATCGCGTTTGGGTCCCACCCAGGCGTATTGTGTTCAATTCCTCGGCTGACTTGAGTCCCCCATCCACAATACAAGCAACATTTTCCGCTTACTGTGGTGCTAGTAGGAGATTTTAAAAGATTGTCAGGTGATTCGTAAGACGGGAACGTTTGTCTTTCTTTTAAATAAATTAAATAAAAATGATATATTGTCGCGTCTATGGTAGTTATTCTGTGTTTATAATTTGTTCTACGTCCATAAAAATGGAAAATAGTGTGACATTGTGTGGATAAAGATGAATAACACAATATAATCAAAATGGCGTATTGGGAGGCCTGTTATTTAATAATCAACATTTTTGCCATAGGAAACCCCTGGTGCTTCGCTACGTTTAGTTACTTAGCAGGGGTACCTTATGAAGTGAAGTTTGTGTAGGTCTTGGCGTATTGCGTGGCAGGTTGTATCTGAAGAGACTGGTTGAGGGATGCCTTTTGACCTCTCCAGTCGGAATCTTTTTCGACCCATCGCATTGCACAGCAGTGGGAAGGATGGTTACTTACGTCCGTCAGTCCTGAACACATTAACTCCCAGATTCATAACCCCCCATACGTTTTTCTTCCAAGAACGTTTTCTCCTTCCTTTTCTTAACCTTTCCCCTTAATGTGCTAAAAAAATCCACACGTTCCGGTGGTGTGTAGTCAATACACATCTCAAAATAAGCGATTTAATATTGGAAAAATATAAATATTCATAACTAATCGCTTATGTTTATTATATTTTATATCAAAAATAATATTAATTGTAATTTAATTGCTGAACACATGAAAAAACCATCGGCAGATGCTAAAGAAACGTGCAAGGGGTCCACTTGTAACGACGGTCCTTGACCGACTGGCTGGAGTGGCTGGCGGCAGTGTTGCCAACGGGTCTTGGCCTAATGTCGCCGTTTTTCAAACATTTAGTAGCCTAATGTAGCCGAATTTCTATAAAATTAATTCTGCCCACATATTCCCCACAAATATTGTACGTGATTCCGCACAGCCAAAAACATTATGTGATTCCCCACAACAATTTTGAAATCCATGGGGGAGGATTTCGAAAAATTCCTCACATTTTTCCATTAAAATTGAAAAATCTCAGGTAGCCTCATTGGCGACCAGTCGCCTTTTAGATTTTTTCGTCGCCGATCCTCGTTCTGAGTAGCCTACCCTTCGTTGGCAACACTGGCTGGCGGCTGGCACACACACAGCTATGCGGTCGTAGGTGTCGATGGTCCAAATCAAAATACAACTGCGAACGTGTGGATTTCTCATGTTCCCGCATAGCAAACTAAAGCGGGACATCAATAGCTTGTCATTTCCTTGCACACTCTTCGCGTAACTGTGTCACACGCTATTGGTGTATTTGTTCCCGATTTCTTACAAAATTCTCTGATTTTTAATTGAATTTGAAAACTTTGTAAAATATTATTTTTTAATTGAGTGCATAAATGTATAACGGAGGAATACCTAAAATCTGAACCCAGAATTGATTATATTTATGGAGTTATTAAAGTTATTAGAAGCAATGTGTAGAAAATACACACCACAGATAAGAAAAGGTTAAAAAGACCCTCGGCACATAGATGAGATAGGCCCTAAGAGATAATAATTTACTATCCTTTGTGCTATGCATAAAAACCTTGTCTTATAAATTTTTTTTTTTTTTTTTTTTTTTTTTTTTTTTTTTTTTTTTTTTTTTTTTTTTTTTTTTTTTTTTTTTTTTTTTTTTTTTTTTTGTCTTATAAACATTAGTTTATCATAAAAAATAATAATATTTGACAAGTCAAAAATATTTCACCAACTAATGTAGATATAATATGACTCGACGCCATCTAGTGGAAAATTTAGCACTTACAAAGCCTTTCCTATAAAAATAAAGTTGGTTATTTACAGGTGGAAAAAATAAAATAAGCAGTGATTGTTGATTGAAGTACTAGTACATATTGAATTATTTGGCGTGTTGGAAATAAGCCGACGTAGCTCAGTGGTCCATCAGAATGAGATATTTTCAATTTGCATATATATTTCAGGCGACTAATTATTGCTTATAATAATTTATTACAAATGAAATGCTCATTTGTAAGCATGTTATTCAGAACGAACCAATATTCTGGTGGAGTTTTGTTGAAAAATGATGCCAAGACGCCATTTCAATTCCCAATGAGAATAGTCCTGCATCAGGAGGGTTCTAAATTAAACAATAATCAGGATTAGGATCCTTAACCCCAAAGTTATAATCCCTTTCCCTAATTCCTACAATCTCGTAACATATTGCAGGCAGTCTTACACCCAATGGGCTATTAAATAACGATTTCCTCTCATTCCCGCAACAACCCGGGAGCTTAGACTAAGCGTTCTCAACCTTTTAAATGCATCTATTTAAATTTCACTTTGGTTTTCGGTATCGCAGATCCCGTCAGGCAGTTATTGATATCGCTTTTGCGATATTTAGGTGATAAATACTTACGCGTTTTAAATTAAGCAATTATATTTAAGTAACTTTATTCAGCGCACGAATTATTTACAAAGCAATTTTATCAAAAGGCTTGGTTGGTTCGTTGAAATGCGCATGCGTTCCTATGTGGCGATTAACTATAAATTGCCTTTGTCTAAACTAAGTAGTTCCAATTTCAACACAAAACATATTACACGAACTAAATACAAGGATAAATGTTACAACACAGGATAATTAAAAAATTATTGCTGTAACAAAAATAGAAATGAACGAATGCAAATCTTGGATGTGGTATCGAACCCTTTTTGCTACATCCGATCTAGCTGAAACTCGGCAGATGGACTCGTTGTCGATGACAATGAATTAATTTAAGTTTTGGCCATGTTTGGTGACCAGATCTGGATATTCAGGTACGTCGTCACCTTCCTCTATTGGGATATTGTCGTTCCCTCCCGCACTACATTCAGCCTAACAATATACGCCAATTACGGATGCCATAGTCTCACTGGCCCCAAACGATTGGCAGCAGTTGGAATTCTTGTGCGGTTACACATTAAATATATGTATAAATATATAATTTTTGTTAATACAAATTATCCAATATGAATGTCAGCTTTATTTGAAAATAAGTATTTTCCAAATATTATTTCAATCAATTGCCAATCAATTGCTCACTCGTAAAAGAGATAATTACCAGTCTGCAGATATGTTTATCCATGGGTATTTTTATCTCCTGCTCGAGGGATTAGTACACAAGTATACGGTGACGGTCTTGCAATAAATATTGAGACAAATATTATTTTCTGCTCTAGTTAAAAAAATTGTGAGATTGTTATATTATCAAATTATTTTCATAAATCATCATTCATTTTGTGTATTTTAGTATTGTAAAAAAAAATAATGCCACGATTCTCTAGAATATACAAACATGAAGACAGTGACAATGATGATAATTTTAAATTATATGATGGTTATCAATTTGGAAGTTAGAAGAAAATGAAATCTAAGGATAATATACTCAAGAGGTAGGAAAAATGTTACAAGTTATATACAATAAAAATCAAATCTTATTTTTTTAAACATGAAAAACAACGAGAAAAAACTCATGCCAGGAAATGGTAATAGAAATTACAATAATTTTATTATTGTTTTCAAAATATATTGTTATTGGGGTTTACAGTTATTTTATTATCAAGTTAATAAAGTATGCCCATTGCAAACATTGCTAATACATACGAATATTTACTTATGTTATTATTTCTATACAGAGTGTTAACCCTAGATTCATAACCATTTGTCCCACAGACCGCTCAAAACGTAAATTTGTTTCTAGTGTCTCGAGTGAAAGAGATAAAATGATGACCTCTCAAGTACCTTCCTAGATCGCTTGTTCATTAGTAATGGGGGTGCGTTTGCCTTGCAGTGAAGTTTTGTGGACAAGTTATAGACCTTTGAACGTCTGAGAGACGAATGTTTATGAATAGTGTAACTTTTGACGAGACTGCAAGTTATTTTGAAAACATTGTTTTTGATGAGTTCTGGTTATACAGAGTAAAAGTAAGTATATGATATTATTCTATATGAGTTATTATTTATAGTTACATCTTATTTAATCATTCAAAATGTATTATTGTGTGTATTTTACATCAAATCTTTATTTTATTTTAGAATGGATGATCAGCAAATTGATGACCATTTGAATCGTTTATCTGATTTTGGTGATGATGATTTTACCAGTCAGCAAAAGGACGTAGAAATCAGTGATGTCGAAGATCATGTTGAATTAGATGAAATGGTCCCGACAGATTCCGACAGTGATAACGACATGGTTACGTAAAAGACACAAAATGCTAACTTTGAAGAGATGCCTAAAAATGAAAATGGCCGAAGTTTTAGATGAAATGCCTACCATTGCCACACCTAGTCTAAGTGGTACTCAAAAAAGGTTTGTGGTTATTGTGATTATAAAAAACGGCATATGACAAGGTTCCAATGCAAGCAATGCAAAAAGTATATGTGCATGGACCATCGCGGCCTCATGTGTGTGGAATGTCGCGATGAAATTTAATTTTAACTCGTTTATTATTTTTTTTGTTACCTAATTAAACATATTAAAAAGTGCCATACTTAATTTATTTATTTTATTTACAAGTACCCCAAAACTCGTCACTTAAATTTAGTCGTCTGTGAGACGAATGTTTATGAATAATGTTCCTCTTAGATAAGGTTATGAATCTAGGGTTAAGGAACATACTTGTCTTACTTAATTAACCTGTAATTTCGGAAATTATTTGAAGTTAAAAATGTTAATCAATTTTTGTCAAAAGTGACTTTTTTATATATGTTTTTTTCGTTGTTCAAAAACATTTTTTTAAAGAAATCTTAAGAAGCTGAGAGACCGCCAAAACCCTCACGTCGACCATAGCATACTCCAATTCCTACTAATTTTCTATGTTTTTGTTGAAAAAAAAAAAACATAAAAATGTCACCGATGACAAAAATTTCAATTACATTTGTTACTCCAAATAATGTCAGTAATCACTGGTTAAAGTCAGTAAAATACGTTCCTTATTTATACCATGTATTTTAATAATTTGCCAATGGATTTAAAAAACAAATCAATCAATGAAAAAAATTGGCTAATGGACCAAGATTTTCTATAATGATATTGTTTATAAATACATTGGCATCCATTGATTGTATTCATATGTCTATGAGAGTGTTGACGTATGTTGTGTGCCTCTGAGTGTGTGTATGACTGTGAGGATGTTGACTATCTTCTATATATCTGTCTATGTATTTTCTATAGTGATATTGTTTATAAATACATTCGCATCTATTGATTGTATTCATGTAATTGCATACATATGTCTATGAGAGTGTTGACGTATGATGTGTGCCTTTGAGTGTGGTTATGATGATGAGGATGTTGACTGTCTCATATATATATATATATATATATATATATATATATGAGATATCTGTCTACATATTTTTATACTTTGAGTTGTAGTCACATGAAATGTTATTCTTCTGTATCTGTTTCCTATATTGTGGCTTCTCGTTATATGTGTGCTTTAGTGTTATGATTAAAAATGTGAACATGACCAGCTGACAA
Organism: Hesperophylax magnus; assembly: GCA_026573805.1. Classification (NCBI taxonomy): domain Eukaryota; kingdom Metazoa; phylum Arthropoda; class Insecta; order Trichoptera; family Limnephilidae; genus Hesperophylax; species Hesperophylax magnus. The sequence goes on along the minus strand of JAIUSX010000149.1, from coordinate 1,796,669 downwards.
ACTGCTTTGGCAGTTTATCGGGTGCATATAATGAACAAAAAAATTAATTAAACTAAAAAAAAATTTTAATTAAAAAAATACTATTCTTATTTTCACCACATGTCACCAATGTTTTATCCTTTCTCAAAGTTTGAAAACCCATCTGGCAATATTTTATTCGAGCTTCGTTGAATAATGTACGAACGTACCTAAATTGGCGCGCTTTTACAATCACAACGAAATGGCAAGGCACCATTCGTCTCATTTTTAACTATTATTATTTAGTGCGGATGAAAAAGCGGGGACGCTTTTTGACACACTTGCTAATACTTGCTTTTTTAGACTTTAATGCTCGCTCGCCATTTTGTTTCGATTATTACGAAATAAGAACGGAACGTTCAGACGCCGTTGTTGACCTCATTGCGGCGCAAGGTCTAGTAATTCTCAATAAACCTAACCATAGCTTCACCTTTTCAAATATACATGGCGAGAGTAACATCGATCTAACTCTATGCTCTAGATCTGTTGCAGGCTTAATATCGAAGTGGCAAGTTCACGAATCCGCGATAAATTCTGATCATAGGCTCATAACCTATACAGTGGGTGTCAAGAAGACCGAAGCTCCGAAATCCTCCTGGAACTTCAAAACCACTAAGGCGAATTGGGATAACTTTGGGGAGGCACTACGCGATACTTTAAGGGGCTTTTATGATGTAGCGTGCAAAGATCCGAACAATTTGGGGAACTTTTTCAACGCAGCCGTGGTATCAGCTGCCGAATCCTCTTTGGGAAGATCAAACCCGAAGAGGACCATCAGGACGCCGTGGTGGTCGAGTGAGTTGACTTTGCGTAAGAGCGCCTTTAAGAAGGCTACCAGAACCTTAGGTCGTGCCAGAAGGGACGGGTGGTTGCCTGATCAGCGGAAAACTGCTGAGTTAAACCTTAGGCATGCTCGTGGAGCCTTCAGATCGGCAATCTTAAAAGCAAAACGAACTGCTTGGCATAACTGGGTTAAAGAAGTGGGTAACGCCGACCCGTGGACTCTCCACAGCGCCATTGATAAAACCGGGAAAGGCTCTGAACGGTATCTAAGTAGCATCATTTTTGAAAAAGAGGGAATGGACACTGAGAGTGTTGATGTGGCCACCACTCTTAGCACACTGCTGAGCAAGCTTGTCCCATTAGATTCAGTAATTGGGGAAAACGACCACCACAAACAGATTAGAAATCTCTCACGGCTCCCACCCAGCCTCGCTCAGGAGGACATAATGCGAATATCAATATCTGAGGTCGATACAATAATTAAGGGCTTGGGAGCGAAGAAGGCACCAGGCTTCGACAAGCTTAACGGTATAATAGTGAAGAAAGTATGGGTCTACGCCAAGAATGAATTATTCCAGGTGCTAGAAACGTGTATGAGGAGGGGAATTTTCCCCTCTGAATGGAAGAAGGGCGTGCTTCGGGTCATCCCTAAGGGTGGAGATAAGCCTAAAACAGACGTCAAAGCGTATCGCCCGATTACTCTGCTGCCAGTATTTAGTAAAATTCTAGAAAAACTAATACGCCAACGTTTGCGTCAAACCCTGTCCCCGGCCTACGAAAGGCAATTCGGCTTTGTCCCTGGGATGTCAACGGAGCACGCCATTACAAATGCGCTTGATTGGGTGAAGGTCTGTAAAAAGAGGTATGTCATCGGGATCTTCTTAGATATCACTGGTGCCTTCGATCATGCGTGGTGGCCGATGATACTGTCTAAACTAAAAGCGCGAAATTGTCCCAAAAGACTCTTTAACATTCTGGTGGACTATCTATCCAACAGATTCATCATTATCACATATGGCGGAATCACTATTGTTAGGCACGTCGACAAGGGTTGTCCGCAGGGTTCGGTCCTCGCACCGGAACTCTGGAACATCCTTTTCGACGATTCCTCAAGGCTGCCCTTGCCTGAGGGATGTATCTCGGTAGACTATGCTGATGATAAGTTGTACTTGGTCTCGGGGAACAGTAGAAGAGAAGTGGAATCTAAGGCTGAAGAAGGTTTGAAAATGATTTTAGAATGGGGAAAGAATAACAAACTGAACTTCGCTCCCCATAAGACCGTGGGTTTGCTCATGAAGGGTTTCCTCGACAGAGGAAGGAACCCTACTATAAGAATGGGCAACTCAAATATCAAATTTGCAGAAAATACTAAATATCTTGGCGTCACATTAGATCGATCGTCCTCTTTTCTGGCACATGTGAAAAATGTGTCCAGTAGGGCCCAGGCTCTTTTTATGAAACTGAGAAGACTCTCAACTGCGGAGTGGGGATTGCGATCTCCGGCACTGCGTATTCTGTACAGAGGGGTTTATGTTTCTCAAATAACATATGCCGCCTCTGTTTGGGAGCACCGCCTGGATAACGTACTGATCCACGCCGCACTTAAAAAGGGCCAGCGAATCCCTCTACTGGCATTATCAGGAGCCTATCGCACTGTAGCCTCGGACGCTTTGCCAATATTGGCTGGCATTCTGCCAATCGATCTTGAAATTAGGGAAGTGATCACGAAAAAGAAGCTTACCAGAGGCAGACCTGCTACTCACCTAGGAGTGGTACTCACTCCTGGTGGAGCTGTGTCTCTCCAAGGACTTCTAAGAGAGATGCGAGAAAGAACATTGAGTGAATGGCAAATAAGATGGAATAGGTCGAACACGGGAAGATGGACCTACTCTTTCTTCCCGTCAGTTAAAGCCAGAATGGAAGGGGCGCACATAATACTGGATCACTACATCACCCAACTCCTGTCCGGACACGGTGAATTCAGGGGGAGACTTTACAGCCTCGCCCTGTCCCCTCATTCAAACTGCGCGTGTGGAGATAACGATCAGTCAGCCGAGCACATTCTGTGGCATTGCGAGATAATGAAGGATGCCAGAGAGGAAATGCTAAATGGTCTGAATGTTATAACGAGACCGATTTCTAATGTGGATCTCGTATCGAATAGAGAGAATTTCGAATGTCTGAGAAAATTTGTAAGGACTTGGGTTGAACGATGGCCTGAATTGAGAGTCGGAGAATAGCATAAAATCACATTCAAAAGTTATGTACCATGTATACTGCTCCTGTTCTCCTCGGATAACGATATGACCTTATTTCCATGAACAAAATATACAAAATATATTGTAAATATTTCTACCTGTTTTTATATAACGATCTTTACTTGTTGGCAAAGCCATTCGTATGCTCTGACTGCGACTAAGCGGTCGGAAGAGGGAAATGGCTTGCTATTTATTTATTTTATTTTATTTCCTTCTTGCCTATCTGTTTACCATTTCGTAGTTTTTAATGTAGATTCTTACAGGTTACAAGCAATCACGGTCGACGCAGTTTTAGATTGTTGAAACTGAACTTTTTATGTAATGTTTTGTCCCAGCCCTTCGAGGGCGTGGATCACAGACCGTCGTCCCTGCAGAAAAACTGGCTTCTCATTTATCCTCTGTACATGGTGTATAGATCACGAGTCGCGCCTCCCCCTTACGAGGTGCTCTTGGTTGTCGTGAGGTCTGCAAGAGCTAGACCACCTTCCTTGCGATCCTCTCCCGTCTGACGCTCGATTTCTTCTTTAGGGTCTTCGGCTGCTCACAGCCTATATATCAGCTTATCTCTTTCTTTGGGGCAAAATCAGACGGTCACCGCGATCGTGAACGGTTGTCGAACCTCACCTGTGGACCAACCGACATCTGATTGCACCTGTGAGGGACTGCCGACTCGGAGAATCTCATTCCACTTGTACATACTTGTTTTGCATTAACTGATGTGTAAAAACTAACAATGTTCCTTATACACTATTAACACTTATACTAATCTGGGCATCTTGCATAGTGCTAACTAACCCCTCATGCAGGGACATTTGAGGTCTAGAATCGTTGTATACCTAGAGTCTTTTAATATAAAAAAAATTAGAGTCCTGTTGTGTACCCTGAAGGAGTAACCCTCTGTTACTTATACCGGGGTGGGAAAGTGGTGGGAGCCTCAAGTCCTAATTCCGTGAACATTGTCGATGCGCTGCTGTATCTTCGGTATCCAAAGATGATTCTACAGGCGTCATTATATTGAATTCGGAGTCGTTCCATCGAGCAAGTTCGGTAGTGACACCATGTCTCACGTAAACAGGCCAGTAAAGAATGCGTTGAACAGTTGAGCAGTTATACGGTGGGCTGGAACACATGATGCATTTACGGCATTATACGGTGGGCTGGTACACATGATGCATTTACGGCAATAAAGGGTGGAATGGAACACATGATGCATTTACGGCATTAAACGGTGGGCTGGTACACATGATGCATTAACGGCATTATAGGGTGGACTGGTACACATGATGCATTAACGGCATTATAGGGTGGACTGGTACACATGATGCATTAACGGCATTATGCGGTGGGCTGGTACACATGATGCAAATACGGCAATATAGAGTGGGCTGGTATATATGATGCATTGATGGCACTATAGGGTGTTCTGGTACGCATGATGCATTTACGGCATGAAAGGGTAGGCTGGTACACATGATGCACTTACGGCATTATAGGGTAGGCTGGTACACATGATGCATTTACGGCACTTTAGGGTGGGCTGGTACGCATGATGCATTTACGGAACTATGCGGTGGGCTGGTACACATGATGCACTAAGGGCAATATAGGGTGGGCTGGTACACATGATGCATTAACGGCATTTAACGGTGGGCTGGTACACACGATGCATAAACGGCATAATACGGTGGGCTGGTACACAAGATGCTGAAAAAATAACTAAGATAATTCAGTAATAAATAACCTAAGATGAAATCAAGTTATGTGGGCTGTGGGCTGGTATGCATTTTTGTTTATTTTATTTATTTATTTAACGCCCAGAGGTCTTTTACATGTGGGTGGTACAAATTTAATGACAGTTTTGAAACATAAGAAAGAAAAGAAAGAAATAATAAAAATAAAATTACATAAGTATATGCGAGAAACAAAATTAAAAATAACAAGCACATAAATTAAAAAATACAGCGATTTGACTGGATTACAAAAATATAACTTCCATTTGGGAATAGTATTGAAATAGGTCTTTTACGTAATCCACAAAATTCGCAAAGTTAATATTAAATATATCGACATCACCTAAGTATTGGTTTCCCATAGTGTGAAACCGTTGTATTGGGGAGTTCGCAATGTAATAAGGAAGTTGAGTCCATTTTTTTTATTTTTTTTTATCAATGTTCGCATTCAAACTTAAATACGAGTATTTTTTTATTTTTTTTTAAAGTTTGTTTTCATAGTTAAATTAATTCTCAAAGTTTGAATTTTATTAAGCCCGCCAAAACGAGCGGAATCCGAGCGGTAAGAGGCGGGGGTGGGTGTGACGTCATTCAAACTGTAAGAACCACGTCGCTTAAAGATTTTGTATGGAAAAAAAAATAATTCTTCAATAAGGAATTCCAGTAATTTTTTTACCAATGGTAACCGTCTATTAGAATTGATGTTATTAAAAAAAAGAAAATTGATTAAGATTTCATAGTTAAATTAATATTTTAAGTTAGAATATTTGATTTTCAAGCCCGGTACGGTATTGTCGTCGCTATTTGTTGACTTGCCCCGCGCGAATTCAGTACCACCGCGCAGAAAAGTAAAGACCAAAAGTAAAATAACGGTTTACAGCCCAGTTCACTGTTAGACTTTTCTGAGCGGCCGGCGGCCTGAAGTGTATCACATGTTATGTGACATGTATAATAATAAAAACTTCTAAGTTATGCAATAAACAACATATTATTATAAAGCACTATACGAATATGTATCTTTAGAAATCCATTTCATATAATAATAACAACAAATACGTACATATATTTGAGAAACTTAAATAAACGTTTGGCCTATACACCTCTCTCATCTAAACCGACCATCTCTCATGTAATAGAAAGAGATGCACCATAAGTGATCCGTTGTACGTACAAGTCACGACACATGTGACGTCAGAATTCTTTCGACCAATCGTGGAGCGTATACAGTCTATTGCTATTGAATGCTTTTTCAAGAACGTTTAACTAATTCTAAGAATAATAATACAGAAATATATTTATATATTTAGAATAGATATTTTTTGATCTACATGAACATATTTTTTATAAGTCAAAATATTTTTCACTCAACTTCCTTATTGCGCTTATGTGTGTTGCAGTGGAATAGTGTATTTTGTCGTGTTTTTATTGTAGGTATTCGTATGTTTATGAGTTGCAGAAGTTCGCAACAGTCGAATTTAGAGTTTAGAATCTTGAATAAAAAAGTTAAGTCGTTTATTTTACGCCTGTCTTCCAATGTGTGTATTTTTAGAGTGTTTAATAAGAAATGATATTGTAAGTTTTCTAGTGGGATATTTAATTTAAAATTAATAAAACGCAGAGTTTTTTTTTGTATTTGCTCAATGTTATTAGTGTGAATTTTGTAAGAGGGAGACCAAACTACTGAGTTATATTCAATTATGCTTCTAACTAGAGATATGTATAACAATTTAATGGCTTGTATGGAGTTAAAGTTTTTAGTTGTTCTTAATACGAAGCCTAGTGTTTTCATGCCTTTGTTTACAATTTGGTGGATATGATTGGCGAAACTTAGTTTTTCATCCAAAATAATTCCGAGATCTCTCATTTCCGTGACTCTTTCTAAAGCTGTATTGTTAATGTAATATTCAAATAAAACAGGATTTTTATTTCTGCAGAAAGTCAGGGTTTTGCATTTGTCTACATTTAAAAACAGATTATTTTGTACGCACCAATTTTTAAACTTATTAATATTTGATTGTAGTATTTGGCAATGATTTACATCAGTTATTTTTTTGTATAGCTTGATGTCATCAGCAAAGAGCAATACCTCGACATCGTCGAAGCAATTTGTTATATCGTTAATGAAAATGAGAAACAAAACCGGACCAAGGTGACTACCTTGCGGTAGGCCACTGGTCGCACAGAAAGCTTTCGATAGCAAAGATTTTATTTTAACAAATAGTTTACGATTAGTTAAATAGCTAGTAAACCATTTTTGCATGTTGTCTCTTACTCCTAGGGCAAATGGTTTTCGGGTTAGTAGTTTATGGGATACTTTGTCGAATGCTTTTGAAAAGTCTGTATATATGCAGTCGACTTGTTTATTTTTTGCAAAAGATTCTAATATAAAGTTTTGAAATATTGTTACGTTACTTGCGGTTATCTACCTTTGATAAAACCGTGTTGTTTTTGGTCGATTAGTTTTATTAATTTGGGATAGATTTCATCAAGGACCATTGATTTAAAAAGCTTAGAAAGTACTGACTGTATACAAATGGGGCGATAATTGGTTATGTCAGTGTCGTCTCCTTTTTTGAGGATAGGTGTAATGAAGCTCGATTTCCAGCGGCTTGGAAAATGTCCAAGGAAAAAGAGGCGGTTGAATAGTACTGTAAGCGGTTTAAATAATGCATTGGAGCATTTTTTAAGGAATATTGGTGGAATGTTGTCTGGGCCAGCAGATTTGTCAGTGTCTAAGGAAAATAATTTCTGTTCGCAAGATTTTTGTGTGATATGGCAATTTGTTAAGTGTGTAGTATCACTAAATTTGTATTCGGGTATTTTATCATCGGGGGTTTCGTCATCGTATACGTTTTTGAAGAAATCTGAAAAAAGGTTCAATTGTCCAATGTCTTGTGTATTGTTTGCACTGATTCCATTCATTTGCATTATTGGTGGGTGATCCGTGTTTTCATTGTTTATTTTTTTAAGAAATTTCCAGAGATTTTTGGATTTAAAAACATTATTCTCGATGGTAGTTATGTACATTTTGTAGCAATGTTTAGAAAGATCTTTACATTTTTTCCTAGTTTCGCATGATACATTTAGAGCATAATAGGGTGGGCTGGTACACATGATGAAATTTATTTATTTTTTATTTATTTATTTATTTAGACGCCGTAAAAGGCTTTTACAATATACATGATTTATGTTTACAGTGGTTCACAGGAGCGAAACAGTATTATGTTAAACAGAATAATTACTGAGAAATTATGTTGAAAATTAAACAAGAATAACATCTGGTATACATAGGTACAATAGCATTTTTATTTTCAATCCGTACAGTAATTTAGTATTGAGGTTATTGTTACCTTCAATATTGAATTTGGTTGAATTTGCTGAGAACTAAGAGTTAGCTCTATTGAATCAGGGCTGTCAGTAAGACATTTCATAACAATTTTGGGAAAAATTATAGTTTTGATTAAGTATATAACACTCTTCTGTCTGATATCTGATGTAAGTGCATAGTTTAGGTTCTGTGATAACTTATGAATAGAATGGTATTATGCCTAATAACATTGATAATTACGACAGAGGTATGTTATTATAGCCTTCTTATAACTATATTCCGTGCAGTTGAACACATCTACTACTTCTGAGAAAGCATTGCCAACTGCATGCAATCTAGGTATAAGCGAGTTTCTAAATGACTCAGTCCTGATATTGTTATTGAAATTAAAAAGAATTTTGGATCGAGTGGTTCTAGTGGGTATATGGAAGGTAATTAGGCTTAATATATCAGGGCTGTCTATAATACCATTGACAATTTTAAAAATAAAAGTCAAATCGGAAATAAGTCTTCTATCTGAGAGTTTAAGTAAGTTTAATTCTTTCATCAAGTGATAGTAATTTATTGATTCTATAGGTAGACCGAGTTTATAGTTAATGTATCTTAGGAATTTATGCTGAATTTTTTCAATAGAGTCGGAGTGGATTTTAAAGTAAGGACACCAAATAGGAGAATTATATTCGATTTGACTTCGAACAAGTGAGGAATATAAGATTTTTAGTGTTGAAATATTTTTAAAGTCTCTGCCATTTCGGAGAATGAAGCCGAGCATTTTTAATCCTTAAATTACGGCAATATAGGGTGGGCTGGTACACATGATGCATTTACGGCATTATGCGATGAGCTGGTACACATAATGCATTGCCGGCAATATAGGGTGAGCTGGTACACAAAATGAATTAACGGCATTATGCGGTGGGCTGGAACATGATTCATTTAAGGTATTATAGGGTGGGCTGGTATGCATGATGCATTTACGGCAATATACGGTGGTCTGGAACACATGATGCATTTACGGCATTATGCGGTGGGCTGGTACACATGATGCATTAACGGCACAATAGGGTGGTCTGGTACGCATGATGCATTTACGGCATGATAGGGTAGGCTGGTACAAATAATGCATTTACGGCACTATAGGGTGGGCTGGTACGCATGATGCATTTACGGAATTATGCGGTAGGCTGGTACACATAATGCCTTTACGGCAATATAGGGTGGGCTGGTACACATGATGCATTTACGGCATTATGCGGTGGGCTGGTTTGCATGATGCATTTACGGCATTATACGGTGGGCTGGAACAGATGATGCATTTACGGCATTATGCGGTGGGTTGGTACATATAATGCATTAACGGCAATATAGGGTGGGCTGGTACACATGATGCATTAACGGCACTATAGGGTGTGCTGGTACGCATGATGCATTTACGGCATTATGCGGTAGGCTGGAACACATGATGCATTTAGGGCAATATAGGGTGGGCTGGAACACATGATGCATATACGGCAATATAGAGTGAGCTGGTACACATGATGCATTTCCGGCATTAAACGGTGGGCTGGTACACATGATGCATTTACGGAATGATAGAGTAGGCTATTACACATGATGAATTTACGGCATAATAGAGAAGGCTGGTACACATGATGCAATTACGGCACTAAAGGAGGGCTGGTACGCATGATGCATTTACGGAATTATGCGGTGGGCTGGTTTAAATAATGCTTTTACGGCAATATAGGGTGGGCTGGTACACATGATGCATTAACGGCACTATAGGGTGTGCTGGTACGCATGATGAATTTACGGCATTATGCGGTAGGCTGGAACACATGATGCATTTAGGGCAATATAGGGTGGGCTGGAACACATGATGCATATACGGCAATATAGAGTGAGCTGGTACACATGATGCATTTCCGGCATTATACGGTGGGCTGGTACACATGATGCATTTACGGAATGATAGAGTAGGCTATTACACATGATGCATTTACGGCATAATAGAGTAGGCTGGTACACATGATGCATTTACGGCACTATAGGGTGGGCTGGTACGCATGATGAATTTACGGAATTATGCGAAGGGCTGGTTTAAATAATGCTTTTACGGCAATATAGGGTGGGCTGGTACACATGATGCATTTACGGCATTATGCGGTGGGCTGGAACACAACATGCATTTACGTTATTATGCGGTGGGCTATCACACATGATGCACATACGGCAAAATAGAGTGAGCTGGTACACATGATGCATTTACGCCATTATACGGTGGGCTGGTACATATGATGCATTAATGGCACTATAGGGTGGGCTGGCACACATGATGCATATACGGCAATAAAGAGTGAGCTGGTACACATGATGCATATACGGCATTATGTGGTGGGCTGAAACACATAATGCATTTACGGCAATATAGGGTGAGCCCGTACACATAATGCATTTACGACATTTTGCGGTGGGCTGGAACATGATGCATTTACGGTATTATAGGGTGGGCTGGTATGCATGATGCATTTACGGCATTATAAGGTGGCTGGAACACAAGATGCATTTACGGTATTATGCGGTGTTCTGGTACACATGTTGCATTTACGGCATTAAAGGGTTTGCTGGTACATATGATGCATTAACGGCACTATTGGGTGTTCTGGTACGCATGATGCATTAACGGCATTATGCGGTGGGCTGGAACACACGACTCATTTACAACATTATGCGGTGGGCTGGTACACATGGTGCACTTACGGCAATATAGGGTGGGCTGGTACATATGATGCATTAACGGCACTATTGGGTGTTCTGGTACGCATGACGCATTTACGGCATTATGCAGTGAGCTGTTACACATGACGCATTTACGGCATTATTACGGTGGGCTGGTACACAAGATGCATTTAGGGTAATATTGGGTGGGCTGGTACACATGATGCATTAACAGCACTATAGAGTGTTCTGGTACGAATGATGAATTTACGGCATTATAGGGTGGGCTGGTACACATGATGCATTTACAGCAATAAAGGGTGGGCTGGTATGCATGATGCATTTACCGCATTATAGGGTGGGCTGGTATGCATGATGCATTTACGGCATTATACGGTGGGCTGGAACACATGATGCATTTACGGCATCATACGGTGGGCTGGAACTCATGATGCATTTACGGCATTATACGGTGGGCTGGTACACATGATGCACTTACTACAATATAGGGTGGGCTGGTACATATGATGCATTAATGGCACTATAGGGTGTTCTGGTACGCATGATGCATTAACGGCATGATAGGGTAGGCTGGTACACATGATGCATTTACGGAACTTTAGGGTGGGCTGGTACGCATGATGCATTTACAGAAAAATGCTTTGGGCTGGAACACAAAATGCTTTTACGGCAATATAGGTCGAGCTGTTACACATATTGCATTTACGGCATTATAGGGTGGGCTGGTATGCATGATGCATTTACGGCATTATACGGTGGGCTGGAACACATGATGCATTTACGGCATCATACGGTGGGCTGGAACTCATGATGCATTTACGGCATTATACGGTGGGCTGGTACACATGATGCACTTACGACAATATAGGGTGGGCTGGTACATATGATGCATTAATGGCACTATAGGGTGTTCTGGTACGCATAATGCATTAACGGCATGATAGGGTAGGCTGGTACACATGATGCATTTACGGAACTTTTGGGTGGGCTGGTACGCATGATGCATTTACAGAAAAATGCTTTGGGCTGGAACACAAAATGCTTTTACGGCAATATAGGTCGAGCTGTTACACATATTGCATTTACGGCAATAAAGGGTGGGCTGGTATGCATGATGCATATACGGCAATATGCGGTGGGCTGGAACACAAGATGCATTTACAACATTATGCGGTGGGCTGGTACACATGATGCATATACGGCATTATACGGTGGGCTGGAACACATGATGCATATACGGCAATAAAGAGTGAGCTGGTACACATGTTGCATTTACGCCATTTTACGGTGGGCTGGTATACATGATGCATTTACGGCATTATAGGGTGGGCTGGTATGCATGATGCATTAACGGCATTATACGGTGGGCTGGAACACATGATGCATTTACGGCATCATACGGTGGGCTGGAACTCATGATGCATTTACGGCATTATACGGTGGGCTGGTACACATGATGCACTTACGACAATATAGGGTGGGCTGGTACATATGATGCATTAATGGCACTATAGGGTGTTCTGGTACGCATGATGCATTAACGGCATGATAGGGTAGGCTGGTACACATGATGCATTTACGGAACTTTAGGGTGGGCTGGTTCGCGTGATGCATTTACAGAAAAATGCTTTGGGCTGGAACACATAATGCTTTTACGGCAATATAGGTCGGGCTGTTACACATATTGCATTTACGGCAATAAAGGGTGGGCTGGTATGCATGATGCATATACGGCAATATGCGGTGGGCTGGAACACACGATGCATTAACAACATTATGCGGTGGGCTGGTACACATGGTGCATATACGGCATTATACGGTGGGCTGGAACACATGATGCATATACGGCAATATAAAGTGAGCTGGTACACATGATGCATTTCCGGCATTATACGGTGGGCTGGTACACATGATGCATTTACGGAATGATAGAGTAGGCTATTACACATGATGCATTTACGGCATTATAGAGTAGGCTGGTACACATGATGCATTTACGGCACTATAGAGTGGGCTGGTACGCATGATGCGTTTACGGAATTATGCGGTGGGCTGGTTTAAATAATGCTTTTACGGCAATATAGGGTGGGCTGGTACACATGATGCATTTACGGCATTATGCGGTGGGCTGAAACACATAATGCATTTACGGCAATGTAGGGTGAGCTGGTACACATAATGCTTTTACGTCATTTTGCGGTGGGCTGGAACATGATGCATTAATGGTATTATAGGGTGGGCTGGTATGCATGATGCATTTACGGCATTATAAGGTGGCTGGAACACAAGATGCATTTACGGTATTATGCGGTGTTCTGGTACACATGTTGCATTTACGGCATTATGCGGTGGGCTGGAACACATGATGCATTTACGGTATTAAAGGGTGGGCTGGTATGCATGATGCATTTACGGCATGATTGGGTAGGCTGGTACACATGATGCATTTACGGTATTATAGAGTGAGCTGGTACACATGATGCATTTACGGAATTATACGGTGGACTGGTACCCACGATGCAAATACGGCATTAAAGGGTTTGCTGGTACATATGATGCCTTAACGGCACTATTGGGTGTTCTGGTACGCATGATGCATTAACGGCATTATGCGGTGGGCTGGAACACACGATTCATTTACAACATTATACGGTGGGCTGGTACACATGATGCATATACGGTAATATAGAGTGAGCTGGTACACATTATGCATTTACGGCATTATACGGTGGGCTGGTAAACATGATGCTTTTACGGCATTAAAGGGTGGGCTGGTATGCATGATGCATTTATGGCATTATACGGTGGGCTGGAACACATGATGCATTTACGGTATTATACGGTGGGCTGGTACACATGATGCAATTACGGCAATATAAGGTGGGCTGGTACATATGATGCATTAATGGCACTATAGGGTGGGCTGGCACACATGATGCATATACGGCAATAAAGAGTGAGCTGGTACACATGATGCATATACGGCATTATGCGGTGGGCTGAAACACATAATGCATTAACGGCAATATAGGGTGAGCTCATACACATAATGCATTTACGACATTTTGCGGTGGGCTGGAACATGATGCATTTACGGTATTATAGGGTGGGCTGGTATGCATGATGCATTGACGGCATTATAAGGTGGCTGGAACACAAGATGCATTTACGGTATTATGCGGTGTTCTGGTACACATGTTGCATTTACGGCATTAAAGGGTTTGCTGGTACATATGATGCATTAACGGCACTATTGGGAGTTCTGGTACGCATGATGCATTAACGGCATTATGCGGTGGACTGGAACACACGATTCATTTACAACATTATGCGGTGGGCTGGTACACATGGTGCACTTACGGCAATATAGGGTGGGCTGGTACATATGATGCATTAACGGCACTATTGCGTGTTCTGGTACGCATGATGCATTTACGGCATTATGCAGTGAGCTGTTACACATGACGCATTTACGGCATTATTTCGGTGGGCTGGTTCACAAGATGCATTTAGGGTAATATTGGGTGGGCTGGTACACATGATGCATTAACAGCACTATAGAGTGTTCTGGTACGAATGATGCATTTACGGCATTATGCGGTGGACTGGTACACATGATGCATTAACTTCATTATAGGGTAAGCTGGTACACATGATGAATTTACGGCATTATAGGGTGGGCTGGTACACATGATGCATTTACTGCATTATGCGGTGGGCTGAAACACATAATGCATTTATGGCAATATACGGTGAACTGGTACACATAATGCTTTTACGACATTTTGCGGTGGGCTGGAACATGATGCATTTACGGTATTATAGGGTGGGCTGGTACACGTGATGCATTTACGGCATTATGCGGTGGGCTGGAACACATGATGCATGTACGGTATGAAAGGGTGGGCTGGTATGCATGATGCATTTACGGCATGATTGGGTAGGCTGGTACCAACACATGATGCATTTACGTAGTTATAGAGTGAGCTGGTACACATGATGCATTTACGGCATTATACGGTGGGCTGGTACTCATCATGCATTTACGGCATTATAGGGTTGGCTGGTTCATATGATGCATTAACGGCACTATTGGGTGTTCTGGTACGCATGATGCATTTACGGCATTATGCAGTGAGCTGTTACACATGACGCATTTACGGCATTATTACGGTAGGCTGGTACACAAGATGCATTTAGGGTAATATTGGGTGGGCTGGTACACATGATGCATTAACAGCACTATAGAGTGTTCTGTTACGAATGATGCATTTACGGCATTATGCGGTGGACTGGTACACATGATGCATTAACGTCATTATAGGGTAAGCTGGTACACATGATGAATTTACGGCATTATAGGGTGGGCTGGTACACATGATGCATTTACAGCAATAAAGGGTGGGCTGGTATGCATGATGCATTAACGGCATTATGCGGTGGGCTGGAACACATGATGCATTTACGACATTATGCGGTGGGCTGGTACACATGATGCATATACGGCAATATAGAGTGAGCTTTTTTTTTTTTTTTTTTTTTTTTTCTTTATTCATGAAATATTGGTACACATGATGCATTTACGGCATTATACGGTGGGCTGGTAAACATGATGCTTTTACGGCATTATAGGGTGGGCTGGTATGCATGATGCATTTACTGCATTATACGGTGGGCTGGAACACATGATGCATTTACGGCACTATAGGGTGTGCTGGTACGCATGATGCATTTACGGCATTATGCGATAGGCTGGAACACATGATGCATTTAGGGCAATATAGGGTGGGCTGGTACACATTATGCATTTACGGCAATTAAGGGTGGGGTGGTATGCATGATGCATTAACGGCATTATGCGGTGGGCTAAAACACATAATGCATTTACGGCAATATAGGGTGAGCTGGTACACATTATGCTTTTACGGCATTTTGCGGTGGGCTGGAACATGATGCATTTACGGTATTATACGGTGGGCTGGTATGCATGATGCATTTACGGCATTATAAGTTGGCTGGAACACAAGATGCATTTACGGTCTTATGCGGTGGGCTGGTACACATGATGCATTTACGGAATTATGCGGTGGGCTGGAACACATGATGCATTTACGGTATTTAAGGGTGGGCTGGTATGCATGATGCATTTACGGCATTATTAGTTGGCTGGAACACAAGATGCATTTACGGTCTTATGCGGTGGGCTGGTACACATGATGCATTTACGGCATTATGCGGTGGGCTGGAACACATGATGCATTTACGATATTAAAGGGTGGGCTGGTATGCATGATGCATTTACGGCATGATAGGGTAGGCTGGTACACATGATGCATTTACGGCACTATAGGGTGGGCTGGTACGCATAATGCATTTACGGAATTATGCGGTAGGCTGGTACACATAATGCCTTTACGGCAATATAGGAAGGGCTGGTACACATGATGCATTTACGGCACTATAGAGTGGGCTGGTACGCATGATGCATTTACGGAATTATGCGGTGGGCTGGTTTAAATAATGCTTTTACGGCAATATAGGGTAGGCTGGTACACATGATGCATTTACGGCATTATACGGTGGGCTGGTACACATGATGCATTTACGGAATGATAGAGTAGGCTAATACACATGATGCATTTACGGCATTATAGAGTAGGCTGGTACACATGATGCATTAACGGCACTATAAGGTGGCTGGAACACAAGATGCATTTACGGTATTATGCGGTGTTCTGGTACACATGTTGCATTTACGGCATTATGCGGTGGGCTGGAACACATGATGCATTTACGGTATTAAAGGGTGGGCTGGTATGCATGATGCATTTACGGCATGATTGGGTAGGCTGGTACACATGATGCATTTACGGTATTATAGAGTGAGCTGGTACACATGATGCATTTACGGAATTATACGGTGGACTGGTACCCACGATGCAAATACGGCATTAAAGGGTTTGCTGGTACATATGATGCATTAACGGCACTATTGGGTGTTCTGGTACGCATGATGAATTAACGGCATTATGCGGTGGGCTGGAACACACGATTCATTTACAACATTATACGCTGGGCTGGTACACATGATGCATATACGGTAATATAGAATGAGTTGGTACACATTATGCATTTACGGCATTATACGGTGGGCTGGTTAACATGATGCTTTAATGGCATTATAGGGTGGGCTGGTATGCATGATGCATTTATGGCATTATACGGTGGGCTGGAACACATGATGCATTTACGGCATTATACGGTGGGCTGGTACACATGATGCAATTACGGCAATATAAGGTGGGCTGGTACATATGATGCATTAATGGCACTATAGGGTGGGCTGGCACACATGATGCATATACGGCAATAAAGAGTGAGCTGGTACACATGATGCATATACGGCATTATGCGGTGAGCTGAAACACATAATGCATTTAAGGCAATATAGGGTGAGCCCGTACACATAATGCATTTACGACATTTTGCGGTGGGCTGGAACATGACGCATTTACGGTATTATAGGGTGGGCTGGTATGCATGATGCATTGACGGCATTATAAGGTGGCTGGAACACAAGATGCATTTACGGTATTATGCGGTGTTCTGGTACACATGTGGCATTTACGGCATTAAAGGTTTGCTGGTACATATGATGCATTAACGGCACTATTGGGTGTTCTGGTACGCATGATGCATTAACGGCATTATGCGGTGGGCTGTAACAAACGATTCATTTACAACATTATGCGGTGGGCTGGTACACATGGTGCACTTACGGCAATATAGGGTGGGCTGGTTCATATGATGCATTAACGGCACTATTGGGTGTTCTGGTACGCAAGATGCATTTAAGGCATTATGCAGTGAGCTGTTACATATGACGCATTTACGGCATTATTACGGTGGGCTGGTACACAAGATGCATTTAGGGTAATATTGGGTGGGCTGGTACACATGATGCATTAACAGCACTATAGAGTGTTCTGGTACGAATGTTGCATTTACGGCATTATGCGGTGGACTGGTACACATGATGCATTAACGTCATTATAGGGTAAGCTGGTACACATGATGAATTTACGGCATTATAGGGTGGGCTGGTACACATGATGCATTTACAGCAATAAAGGGTGGGCTGGTATGCATGATGCATTAACGGCATTATGCGGTGGGCTGGAACACATGATGCATTTACGACATTATGCGGTGGGCTGGTACACATGATGCATATACGGCATTATACGGTGGGCTAGTAAACATGATGCTTTTACGGCATTATAGGGTGGGCTGGAATGCATGATGCATTTACTGCATTATGCGGTGGGCTGAAACACATAATGCATTTACGGCAATATAGGGTGAGCTGGTACACATAATGCTTTTACGACATTTTGCGGTGGGCTGGAACATGATGCATTTACGGTATTATATGGTGGGCTGGTACACTTGATGCATTAACGGCATTATGCGGTGGGCTGGAACACATGATGCATGTACGGTATTAAAGGGTGGGCTGGTATGCATGATGCATTTACGGCATGATTGGGTAGGCTGGTACCTACACATGATGCATTTACGTTGTTATATAGTGAGCTGGTACACATGATGCATTTACGGCATTATACGGTGGGCTGGTACCCATCATGCATTTACGGTATTATAGGGTTGGCTGGTTCATATGATGCATTAACGGCACTATTGGGTGTTCTGGTACGCATGATGCATTAACGGCATTATGCGGTGGGCTGGAACACACGATTCATTTACAACATTATGCGGTGGGCTGGTACACATGGTGCACTTACGGCAATATAGGGTGGGCTGGTACATATGATGCATTAACGGCACTATTTGGTATTCTGGTACGCATGATGCATTTACGGCATTATGCAGTGAGCTGTTACACATGACGCATTTACGGCATTATTACGGTGGGCTGGTACACAAGATGCATTTAGGGTAATATTGGGTGGGCTGGTACACATGATGCATTAACAGCACTATAGAGTGTTCTGGTACGAATGATGCATTTACGGCATTATGCGGTGGACTGGTACACATGATGCATTAACGTCATTAGAGGGTAAGCTGGTTCACATGATGAATTTACGGCATTATTGGGTGGGCTGGTACACATGATGCATTTACAGCAATAAAGGGTGGGCTGGTATGCATGATGCATTAACGGCATTATGCGGTGGGCTGGAACACATGATGCATTTACGACATTATGCGGTGGGCTGGTACACATGATGCATTTACGGCATTATACGGTGGGCTGGAACACATGATGCATTTACGGCATCATACGGTGGGCTGGAACTCATGATGCATTTACGGCATTATACGGTGGGCTGGTACACATGATGCACTTCTGACAATATAGGGTGGGCTGGTACATATGATGCATTAATGGCACTATAGGGTGTTCTGGTACGCATGATGCATTAACGGCATGATATGGTAGGCTGGTACACATGATGCATTTACGGAACTTTAGGGTGGGCTGGTACGCATGATGCATTTACAGAAAAATGCTTTGGGCTGGAACACATATTGCATTTACGGCAATAAAGGGTGGGCTGGTATGCATGATGCATATACGGCAATATGCGGTGGGCTGGAACACACGATGCATTTACAACATTATGTGGTGGGCTGGTACACATGGTGCATATACGGCATTATACGGTGGGCTGGAACACATGATGCATATACGGCAATATAGAGTGAGCTGGTACACATGTTGCATTTCCGGCATTATACGGTGGGCTGGTACACATGATGCATTTACGGAATGATAGAGTAGGCTATTACACATGATGCATTTACGGCATTATAGAGTAGGCTGGTACACATGATGCATTTACGGCACTATAGAGTGGGCTGGTACGCATGATGCATTTACGGAATTATGCGGTGGGCTGGTTTAAATAATGCTTTTACGGCAATATAGGGTGGGCTGGTATGCATGATGCATTAACGGCATTATAAGGTGGCTGGAACACAAGATGCATTTACGGTATTATGCGGTGTTCTGGTACACATGTTGCATTAACGGCATTATGCGGTGAGCTGGAACACATGATGCATTTACGGTATTAAAGGGTGGGCTGGTATGCATGATGCATTTACGGCCTGATTTTGTAGGCTGGTACACATGATGCATTTATGGTATTATAGAGTGAGCTGGTACACATGATGCATTTACGGAATTATTCGGTGGACTGGTACCCACGATGCAATTACGGCATTAAAGGGTTTGCTGGTACATATGATGCATTAACGGCACTATTGGGTATTCTGGTACGCATGATGCATTAACGGCATTATGCGGTGGGCTGGAACACACGATTCATTTACAACATTATACGGTGGGCTGGTACACATGATGCATATACGGTAGTATAGAGTGAGCTGGTACACATTATGCATTTACGGCATTATACGGTGGGCTGGTAAACATGATGCTTTTACGGCATTTTAGGGTGGGCTGGTATGCATGATGCATTTATGGCATTATACGGTGGGCTGGAACACATGATGCATTTACGGCATTATACGGTGGGCTGGTACACATGATGCATATACGGTGGGCTGGTAAACATGATGCTTTTACGGCATTTTAGGGTGGGCTGGTATGCATGATGCATTTA
The DNA here is from genome assembly GCA_026573805.1 of Hesperophylax magnus. NCBI lineage: Eukaryota > Metazoa > Arthropoda > Insecta > Trichoptera > Limnephilidae > Hesperophylax > Hesperophylax magnus. Next base: position 1,776,154 of record JAIUSX010000149.1, on the reverse strand, counting down.
CTACATTTTGCGGTGGGCTGAAACACATAATGCATATACGGCAATATAGGGTGAGCTGGTACACATAATGCTTTTACGACATTTTGCGGTGGGCTGGAACATGATGCATTTACGGTATTATAGGGTGGGCTGGTATGCATGATGCATTTACGGCATTATACGGTGGGCTGGAACACATGATGCATTTTCGGCATCATACGGTGGGCTGGAACTCATGATGCATTTACGGCATTATACGGTGGGCTGGTACACATGATGCACTTACGACAATATAGGGTGGGCTGGTACATATGATGCATTTACGGTATTATAGGGTGGGCTGGTATGCATGATGCATTAACGGCATTATGCGGTGGGCTGGAACACATGATGCATTTACGACATTATGCGGTGGGCTGGTACACATGATGCATTTACGGCATTATACGGTGGGCTGGAACACATGATGCATTTACGGCATCATACGGTGGGCTGGAACTCATGATGCATTTACGGCATTATACGGTGGGCTGGTACACATGATGCACTTACGACAATATAGGGTGGGCTGGTACATATGATGCATTAATGGCACTATAGGGTGTTCTGGTACGCATGATGCATTAACGGCATGATAGGGTAGGCTGGTACACATGATGCATTTACGGAACTTTAGGGTGGGCTGGTACGCATGATGCATTTACAGAAAAATGCTTTGGGCTGGAACACATAATGCTTTTACGGCAATATAGGTCGAGCTGTTACATATATTGCATTTACGGCAATAAAGGGTGGGCTGGTATGCATGATGCATATACGGCAATATGCGGTGGGCTGGAACACAAGATGCATTTACAACATTATGCGGTGGGCTGGTACACATGATGCATATACGGCATTATACGGTGGGCTGGAACACATGATGCATTTACGGCAATAAAGAGTGAGCTGGTACACATGATGCATTTACGGCATTATAGGGTGGGCTGGTATGCATGATGCATTTACGGCATTATACGGTGGGCTGGAACACATGATGCATTTACGGCAATGTAGGTCGGGCTGTTACACATATTGCATTTACGGCAATAAAGGGTTGGCTGGTATGCATGATGCATATACGGCAATATGCGGTGGGCTGGAACACACGATGCATTTACAACATTATGCGGTGGGCTGGTACACATGATGCATATACGGCATTATACGGTGGGCTGGAACACATGATGCATATACGGCAATATAGAGTGAGCTGGTACACATGATGCATTTCCGGCATTATACGGTGGGCTGGTACACATGATGCATTTACGGAATGATAGAGTAGGCTATTTCACATGATGCATTTACGGCATTATAGAGTAGGCTGGTACACATGATGCATTTACGGCACTATAGGGTGTTCTGGTACGCATGATGCATTTACGGCATTATACGGTGGTCTGGTACACATGATGCATTTACGGCATTATGCAGAGAGCTGTTACACATGACGCATTTACGGCATTATGCGGTGGGCTGGTACACAAGATGCATTTAGGGCAATATTGGGTGGGCTGGTACACATGATGCATTAACAGCACAATAGAGTGTTCTGGTACGCATGATGCATTTACGGCATTATGCGGTGGACTGGTACACATGATGCATTAACGGCAGTATAGGGTGGGCTGGTACACATGATGAATTTACGGCATTATACGGTGGGCTGGTACACATGATGCATTTACGACATTATGCGGTGGGCTGGTACACATGATGCATATACGGCATTATACGGTGGGCTATCACACATTATGCACTTACGGCAATATAAGGTGGGCTGGTACATATGATGCATTAATGGCACTATAGGTTGGGCTGGTACACATGATGCATTTAGGGCAATATAGGGTGGGCTGTTACACATATTGCATTTACGGCAATAAAGGGTGGGCTGGTATGCATGATGCATTAACGGCATTATGCGGTGGGCTGGAACACACGGTGCATTTACGTTATCATGCGTTGGGCTGGAACACATGATGCATTTACGGCAATATAGAGTGAGCTGGTACACATGATGCATTTACGGCATTATACGGTGGGCTGGTACACATGATGCATTTACGGCATTATAGGGTGGGCTGGTATGCACGATACATTTACGGCATTATACGGTGGGCTGGAACACATGATGCATTTACGGCATTATACGGTGGGCTGGTAAACATGATGTTTTTACGGCATTATAGGGTGGGCTGGTATGCATGATGCATTTACGACATTATGCGGTGGGCTGGTTCACATGATGCATATACGGCATTATACGGTGGGCTGGAACACATGATGCATATACGGCAATATAGAGTGAGCTGGTACACATGATGCATTTCCGGCATTATACGGTGGGCTGGTACACATGATGCATTTACGGAATGATAGAGTAGGCTATTTCACATGATGCATTTACGGCATTATACGGTGGGCTGTCACACATTATGCACTTACGGCAATATAAGGTGGGCTGGTACATATGATGCATTAATGCCACTATAGGTTGGGCTGGTACACATGATGCATTTAGGGCAATATAGGGTGGGCTGTTACACATATTGCATTTACGGCAATAAAGGGTGGGCTGGTATGCATGATGCATTAACGGCATTATGCGGTGGGCTGGAACACATGATGCATTTACGGCATTATAGGGTGGGCTGGTATGCATGATGCATTTACGGATTATACGGTGGGCTGGAACACATGATGCATTTACGGCATTATACGGTGGGCTGGTAAACATGATGCTTTTACGGCATTATAGGGTGGGCTGGTATGCATGATGCATTTACTGCATTTTACGGTGGGCTGGAACACATGATGCATTTACGGCATTATACGGTGGGCTGTCACATATTATGCACTAACGGCAATATAAGGTGGGCTGGTACATATGATGCATTAATGGCACTTTAGGTTGGGCTGGTACACATGATGCATTTAGGGCAATATAGGGTGGGCTGTTACACATATTGCATTTACGGCAATAAAGGGTGGGCTGGTATGCATGATGCATTAACGGCATTATGCGGTGGGCTGGAACACACGGTGCATTTACGTTATCATGCGTTGGGCTGGAACACATGATGCATTTACGGCAATATAGAGTGAGCTGGTACACATGATGCATTTACGGCATTATACGGTGGGCTGATACACATGATGCATTTACGGCATTATAGGGTGGGCTGGTATGCATGATGCATTTACGGCATTATACGGTGGGCTGTAACACATGATGCATTTACGGCATTATACGGTGGGCTGGTACACATGATGCACTTACGGCAATATAGGGTGGGCTGGTACATATGATGCATTAATGGCACTATAGGGTCGTCTGGTACACATGATGCATTTACGGCATTATACGGTAGGCTGGTACACATGATGCATTTACGGCATGATAGAGTAGGCTATTGCACATCATGCATTTACGGCATTTTAGAGTAGGCTGGTACACATGATGCATTTACGGCACTATAGGGTGGGCTGGTACGCATGATGCATTTACGGAATTATGCGGTGGGCTGGTTTACATTTTGCTTTTACGGCAATATAGGGTGGGCTGGTACACATGATGGATATACGGCATTATGCGGTGGGCTGAAACACATAATGCATTTCCGGCAATATAGGGTGAGCTGGTACACATAATGCTTTTACGGCATTTTGCGGTGGGCTGGAACATGATGCATTTACGGTTTTATACGTTGGGCTGGTATGCATGATGCATTTACGGCATTTTAAGTTGGCTGGTACACATGATGCATTTACGGCATTATGCGGTGGGCTGGAACACATGATGCATTTACGGTATTAAAGGGTGGGCTGGTATGCATGATGCATTTACGGCATGATAGGGTAGGCTGGTACACATGTTGCATTTACGGTATTATAGGGTGGGCTTGTATGCATGATGCATTTACGGCATTATACGCTGGGCTGATACACATGATGCATTTACGGCACTATGCGGTGGGCTGGAACACATGATGCATTTACGACATTATGCGGTGGGCTGGTACACATGATGCATATTTGGCAATATAGAGTGAGCTGGTACACATTGTGCATTTACGGCATTATTCGGTAGGCTGGTACACATGATGCATTTACGGCATTATACGGTGGGCTGGTACACATGATGCATTTACGGCACTTTATGGTGGGCTGGTACATATGATGCATTTACGGCATTATAGGCTCGGCTTATAATGCTTTTACCAATGAGCAGGGAATATTATTTTTCAAATTCAGTATTAAATAATCCGTGATTGTTATTTTTTAAGTCGAAACTCCCGCGCCATGACGACCTACATGGTCGAGGGTAAGGCTCTCGACTAGCAAGCCTGAAGTCGCGGGTTCAAATCTCGGCTTGCTCAAATATATTTTAAAATAACATATAACATACATTCGCAGCACGTTCCAGAGTGAAAGCATCTCTCAGTATTGCCCTGATGTAAAAACACCATTTGTTGAAGTTGCTTGAAATGGCTTTGGTCGTGTTTGTGATCAGATCTGAATAGCCACGTACTTAACCCAACCTTACTCTTCCCCATCTCTTTCCTTACCTTACTACCTTCATCCTCATAATATACCCCAATTCTGAATGCCATTGTCTCATTTGCTGCAGACGTTTGGGAGCAGTCAGGACTCTTGATTCACATTTGTAAATGCTAACTAAACAGGAAATATTCTATGAATGTTTTTTTTCAGCATTCTCAGTTCCCTCGAAATGCAAAAATTAAATCATGAAATAACCTGGAAACAATATTTTTCAGAATGATGATTGTTTTAAATTACCTTAATCTTAATCATTTTCCTCCGGCTCCACATTTCGAAGGCGTCTCCCCGCTAGTTTCTTTGTAACACCTGTTGTCAATTTGGGAGGCGGGTATGGGTACCGCCGTCCTGGGAGCCATTTATTGGATAACCAACATCTCTGCTATAAGTCACCCCAAATGGCATGCTATGGCTGATGACTTAGCAGGGGTGACCGGGTTCATGGGATGAGGATTGTCCAGTTCTTGGAAGCGTCTGTCCACCTACTGTAATACACAGAGAAAACTTGTTGATAATATTGGTAATTTATTGAGAATCGGGATTGCAGGCCCTTAACGAATGAATCGATAGCTTTCTTAGTAAACTTTTAGTCAAAATTCGACCGTATTTTCACGATGTCGGAACGTGTTCATAAAAATCATAATATTGCCGCATTCCATCATATTACCAAGGCAAGTGCAGGAGCATGCAGAGGGGCCTACTTTTAACCGGATTACCAATAATTTGAAGAGATTTTTATTGAATTAGAAATACTTATTTTTCTTCGTGTGGGTCGGATTTGGAGAGATCGGTAGTGGAAGATGTTTTTACCGCTCCAACTGGACGCTCTTGACTTGCACCACAATATATTCAAAATAAAAATAGCAAGGCAATTATGTATCGCAGTTTAGTGTCATTTCACTTCAAGTGCGCTTTACTATAACAAACTTAAAAACAGTAATTTAGTATTAGTGGTCATGTTTTTAAAATTATTGCTACAGTGTGTCTTACCCAATACAGATCTAATATTAAAACACTAAATATACTACTTATTCAAAATGATGACAAAACTAAGAATAACAATATCAGCGGACAGGACAAAACAAGAATATTAAAACTAAAACATGATATAAAACAGGAGGCAGTTTGTGCTCAGAAATGAGAATCTTCTGAGCAGACTTTTTAAAAAGGTACAATAAGGAGGCAACAATTACTGGAAGTTTTAGAATATGGCTTATTATAAAATGTCGAAAAGAAGTTAAGATTTATGAATGGTAAGATATTTTAAATAATTTTGTTTTTAAAGCCCGCTTAAATTCTGCCAAATTCTGGAGATCAGTCTATTCTTCGATGACCGGGCCTGTTACACTAAAAGAGCGATCATAGTAAACGGCTCGATTTGACCTAGAAAGTTCGATTAGACGATTACTAACATCTATATCTGCTGACCTTAGAGTAAGCTGTCTATTGCTCAAGTTTTGTCGGACACATAGTTCCGATATATAGGCTTACGCCATTCCTTGCAATGCTTTGAAAGTTACATGTTGAAATTCCTTGCAATGCTTTATACACTGATACCCGATTCCTATCCTCCCCAATATTCCTAACGCAAAAAGATGAAAGTGTGCAGCTTATGTAAAAAAAAACGAATATATACATTGATAAAATCAGCGCTTGACGTTAAAGTGCCCCATGTTCCTGGAGGTGTTAGTTTTGTATGTTTATTGCGAAGCTCCCTGTGAAATGATACTAAACCCGGCTCAGTAGCTCAGTAGCTCAGTAGCTCAGTAGCTGGCGATATTATTAAATTCCTGCCGAGCGCACTAATAAAATTTGGAAGATTTAACTCAACAGCCTTCTTGAAACAATTAAACTGTAGGTACGACACGGCGCGATGGCAGGGCTGCCAATATTTTATAGACTGACTTTTCACGACCGTGTTAATAACGACGAAATCCTGAAACATTTCTTTTACATTAGACGGATTGGATTATTATTTTTTAAATTTAATAATAAAATATTATAACACTATAATACGTGTTCAAGCAGGTGGCCTTTTCCTAGTAAATATAACTTTTAAGAACATGTGTTTCGACTTCCCCATTACATATTCGTGCTTTACTAATTATGAACAGGAAAACGAATAATTTGACCAGATTTTTAATAAATTAACAATGTTTTTTATCAGTTAGTTTTCTTCGTGTAGCTCCACACAAGAAGCTCAGAGGAAAACAACCTCTCTCAGGGCCTGTCTCATTTTTGGATATGCTGTGGGGAGGTTTTTTTTAAGGAAAGGAAGGCGAGGAAGGAGAGTAAGATATGAGAAGGAAAGAAAGAATTTTTTTTAATGTGTTTTTTTTTAGTCCCACACAAAAGCTAAAAGAACCCTCAGGGCCTATGTCATATTTGGAGATACTGGGTGGAGGGTCTTATTAGCAATCTTCCCAGAGAGGAAATTCTGGGAAAGAAGGGAAAAGATATGAGAGGTGGGTAGGAATCTAGGGATCAGTGTGTCCAGGAGTGACAAACGTTAAAATTCATCCAGTTAAACGCGATGGGTCGAGAGAGTTCTGCTGAAGAGGTAAAAAGATCTCCCTCCACCATCCCCAAATCCAGCCCGCCCTGGACAATCCTTACCCCCATGAACCCGCCAGCCCCTGCTAAATTACGAAACGTAGCGAATCACTTGTGGTTACCTATGGTAAAGGTGTTGGATACCAATAAATGGTTCTTGGGATGGCGGTACCCAAACCCGTCTCAGAATGGTAAGGCTGATGTAAGCGTAGTAGTTAAATTAAGAGAGGGACGCTTAGATGGTATGGGCATGACGCGGAAGTCGGGTAGAAGAAGTCAGATGCCCGACGGAAGCATGACACGATCAAGTGAATCAAATAATCTGGTCATGTCAAGAGTCAGAATAACAAAAGATTATGTGACGATATATGTACAGTACATGAATGAAGCAGGAAGCGTGTACCGAGAAAGCATTTTGTGGCGGTATATCCTCTCTGCCTATCCTTTCCGCGAAACGGCATGATAGTTAGTAAGTTAGTTAAGAATTCTTTAAATGTTTAGGTTGGGCGAGGTAAGATCAGGTTAGGTTAGGTTAGGTTAGGTTTAAAACAATATTTGAGAAACTCCTTCTGCCATCATACTCATGAGCCTATATACCTCGGAGCTGTGGACCAACTTCAACAAAGCATCTCTAAAAAGAATGGAATTACAATACAACAATTCCTACCGAATACTTTTTGAGCTGTCCCGGTACTGCAGTGCCACTGAGATATTTGTAGAAGGGCGTGCTCCCGGATTCCGAGCACTAATGAACAAACGGATCACCAGCTTTCGAACACGACTAGCCACGAGCGAAAACGGTCTTGTGATGGCAGCACTGCACTTCTGGCAGAGACCTATTTACAAGCGATGAAGCCAAATCCTGATGTCATAAATAAAAAATAAAAAAATGTATATATATTCATATATATTATTTCTTTTTAAAAAACTTTAATCTCATTACGTTTTTTGTATTATTATTATTGTCTTTTGTTTTCGTATATTGTGTATGTATAATCTAACAATATTTTTTATATTTACTTTATATATATTCTATGTATAATATGGAGCTCGTGGGATTGCATCACCCTCCCCGAGATCTGGAATAAAAATTAAAAAAAAAAAAAAAATGAAGTTATTTCATTAATTTATTTCTATTAAGAACTAGCCTGAGTAGTAAAAGTTTCCCGGAAAGTTACTCCCAGTTTTTCCCAGTTTAAGCCGAGATATTATAATGTAGAACAATTATTATTAATCAGTTCGTAGCTTAGTTGACAAATGTACCGGGTTTCCACCTAGACGCCGTGGGTTCACTTCCTACGCTAGGTACCCAAGTCCTCCATCATTTCACAAGAAAAAAAATTCTACCAGAGAGAATTTAAATGTGGTTAGGTTTTTCGTAACCCGGAAAAGCAATAAAGTAAAATAATCGATTATACATGGTGTCCGAAAATTCGTAGTATAAGCAAGATACTGGTTAATATATATCCCACAGAGAAAATTTAAAAAAAAAACTTCTTTCCTTTTTTTGGCAATCGAGTGTTACTATAAACTTTCGAAGTTGGGTCAACGCATCAATGACTTATAAAAAAAAAACATAGAACAGGGGAATATGGTGCTTGAAGTGATTTACACTAAAACGGCGCTACATAAATTATAAAATTTTTATATTACTATTATATCCCGAAAATGGATGTTTTTAACGTGCCGAAGTATACTTTAAATTATTATAAATGAAAAATTTGTGAAATAACACAAATTAATCAAATAACAATTTACTTGCGCATGACGTGATTTGAACCCGCGACAAATCAAAAAAATATATATATTTCGAAATTGACTCGTAGATTTGATTGATACGTAGATTTAATAGTTTCCTATTCGTAACACGAGTTTCCGGGCACCGTGTAGATAAAAAAACCTTGACACAAGCTAAATTTTGTCCACTTCAAAAATATTTCAAAAAATTTTCGCTACTAAAACTCATAAATATTATTATATAACTACCCACAATAAAGTGCTATCAATTATTTTTTTAATAAAAAATAACTAATTTTGCACGCCCTGCTGCCAGTTCCGCGTTTCTGTCTCCCTCCCACAGTAAGCGTGTAGTCTCTCTCGCACTGCATAAAACTTCCCACCATATTCTACTGTGGATATCGGTCCGCTCTAAGCCTTTTCTCAAAGTCAGTTTTGTACTTGGCGTAAAAAGGTACAAACGTAATTTATAATTATTCAATTAAATTTAAATAACCTTTTTTAATGGTGGGAATTAAATTAAATAATAATGAAAATCCGTGACAATTGTTTTTTTAATGTGATTATTAAAATCTTACCAGAATCTGATAGGAATTTTTATGTTCATGCTCATCTGGGCATGTTTTGAGGCTGAAGATGGGAGATGGGGTGAGGAAGGTTTGGAATATCCGATAGCGAACAAGTCTAAAGTCATTTCAATTCTGTTGATTATTATATAGATTTTTTTTTAAAGTCAATCATCCTTCCCGTATAAATAAAAATCAGATATACAAGTTCATCCGAGACAATTTTTTGGTTACAAACCAATTCTTTACAACTTTGTGACCATTCAATAAGATAACTGCCCAAAATATGTGAATAATTAGAAAATATTGTTAATTCTGAATTTTTTAAAATGAAATCGACAAAAATGACATCTAATAATTAGGTCCCAATGATCGAGTGGTTACTGACGTTGTCCCGGTAAGATAGAGATCCTGGATTTAATTCAAAGTGTCGTTCTGATTCATGTTTAGTTTAGATTTATTAGTATTGTCTTTTTCTTCAATGATATACAGTTTTCCGAGGGTAAAGTGCGCTAACTTCAGTGGGTGATTCTACATGATACTACAATAAAAAAAAATAATAACTTATTTCGAAATTCCAATGTTATAAGGTAGTTTTTAGATTAAAAGAAATTGAATTGTTTGTTAGGGAAAATAAAAATAATTATATTGAACCATTTTTCTTCTACCATCACCGTGTAAAATCACCTCCAGAAGTTAGCGCACTTTACCCCCGGACACCGTGTATTACATTGATGGGGAATAACCTTGAAAAGTTGTTAGAATAAAAATTGAATTATGCTTAGGACGGTTTGTTTCAGAGAATTTGAACAAACCTTTCAAACTTATTTTTAAAGTTCTGTGAAAGTTCTATTATTATTTCAGTTCTGTCAAGTAACTGGCCTATAATTATATAATAACAGAACTTGAATAGAAAATTCACAGAACTAGCAAATGAACGTTAAAATTTGATTGTTATTTTGTTGAATTTTCGCTTTTTGCGTCGCTTGGAAAATTCCCCAGTTGTTTCGTTGCCTTCTGCGCTTAGTCAATCCCATACTAAAGGTGTTCGCTTCGGCACTGCGAAGGCTTTCGTGCCAGTTCAGTACTAACCGGGCCTTCCCTCGCGTAAGGCGCCCGAACTTTAGTTTCAAAATTGTCCGTTTTACGAGTGGCGCTATTCTCGTAGGCCAACATTTCTGTCTCCCTCTATCGCGTGTCAGATTGAGACTTCCATCGCATTCACGCCGAGTTTTATCCTTGTCTCACCAGTGGAGAGTTGGATTTTGTGTCGCGTTCACGGCTCCGTGTGTTCTTTTGACATTTAAAAATTACATTTCGAAATTGAAAGTTTTAAAATTGCGCTTGTTTTTTTGTGAAGTTTTATTAGTTTCTTGTTTTTGAATTGTTCCACGAATTAAAAATTTGAAAACGTTACGAATTGTTTCTTGTGTCGTTTTTTGTTGAAATATTAGCAGTTTTGATTGTGGTTTAAAATTGTTAAAGTGTTTGTTACTCTACCATTCAGAAATAATATTCATTTTGGAAAGTGAATGCTTCGTGCCGACGGATTTGTCAGAATATTGCATCGTTTCTCAACATTCTTGCAATATAAAGGTGAGTTTCTATGTTTTTTAATCTAATTACGTTGTGGATATTATTTCAAACATTAGTATGCATTAGAAACTTATTTTTTGTTGATGATTTAATGTTGTATTTTTAAAATTAGTTTAGATCGCTAATTTAAAATGTAAACAAAATGAATCAATTCATTTTGAATCGAATTAAACACATTCAGTAAAGAATAACGATTATAAATTTACTTGTTTTTTTTTTATCTATACGGCTTTCGTGGTCGAGGGGTAAGGCTCTCAACTAGCAATCCAAAGGTCGCGGGTTCAAATCGAATTTGTTTGATTGCACAATTTATTTTTTTAAGATATGCCTTTAGCCGTGTTTGGTAACCAGATCTGAATAGACAGGTATCCCCCACAATACCTTCAACCTCACAACATACCCCATTTGGTATGCCATAGTCTCACTGGCTCCAGACGGTTGGGGGCAGTTTGGACTATTGTGCGGTATTCACTCAATTATTGACAAATCAGTTCCAATTTTGAAAAGTTAATGAGTAACCCAGAACTTTGCCATGCTTTAACTGCTAGCAGCCGTCGGGACTGTTGCTATTTTGTAAGGCGGAAGTGGAAAAGCTAATGAGATGTAAAATAGGACGGTTGTGAAAAATCTTGCTATTCAGATCTTGTCACCAAATCCGGCTAAATCCAATAATTCAAGCAACCTTTTGTCTCTGAAAGGTGATCTTTCAGCAGGGCGATACTAAGAGTATTTAAATAGAAACATTTTGGTAAATATACAGAAAAGTGGGACAGGTTAAAACGCACTTTAAAAAAGTTAGAAAATAATGAAAAGTAAGTATTTCATTTTCAGGAAACGGAAAATAATGCAATTTTATAGTTACTTCGTTCAAATTAAAATCATTTTAATAGTTATTTCGTTCATATTAAAAAAAAATATAGTTTTTTCGTTAATATTAAAATCATTAATAGTTATTTCGTTAATATTAAAATCATTTTAATAGTTATTTCGTTCATATTAAAATCATTTTAATAGTTATTTCGTTCATATAAAAAAAATAATAGTTATTTCGTTAATATTAAAATTCACATTGTTTTTTATTTCTTTTAATTAGTTTTTTTTCTCTTATTTAACCAAACTTGTAAACTTAGGAATCTTAAAAAACTATTTTAATATTATGGTCAAATTATCCGGTTTTTAACAAAATCGCTATTAAAATGCATTATTTTTAATTTTGAAACACCAAAATACTTACTTTTCTTAGTATCTAACTGATACAAAATGTTTTTAAAATAAAATGTGTTTATTAAATGTGTCCCATTTTCTGTATCTCTATTTTCCCTTTTCTCTAATTCTTCTTCTAAATTATTTATTCATTTTTGGGAAATCGACAGTTTACATTTAATCACTTTGTACATAAGTATTAAATAGTAAATTAAAACCAATTATGGATTTCCTCCTTGTGACTTTAACTGAGACAGCATAATATGGAATAAGTTATTTAAATTTGTAAGAAAGGAATATGAATTAAATTAAAGATTATATAAAACGAAAAATTTACTAAACAATACATTTACAGCCATGGAGAGAGGTTGTAAGTATAAATAAAATAATAATAGTTATAATATGAACAAAAGAGATATAAACAATATAAATTATACTAAAATAAAGTCGCTATCCGCTTCTGTCTGTTTGTGCGCTTAGTTCTTCTAAAGTGAGCAACGGATTTTGATAGGGTTTTCATTATCATTTAGATAATTTCTTACGGAAGGTTGCGTATTACATTCATAGATAGTATAGAAAAGTTGAGAAACGCCGGGTACACGTCAGCGAGTATTATTGTTCGCTTTTCGGTATTGGTAGTTCATATGGACTCATAAGAATCGTTGTGTCTCCCTTACCGTCATAGATAGAAATATGAACTAAACAGTATTAGAAAGAGACAACACCAAGCTTTATATACAAATATAGAAAGTAACCACAACATGATTAAAATGTACACCATTATGAAGAAAAAGGTTCCAGAGACATTTAAAGAAAAATTTATGAAACAATTTTTTATTAATTATTTTTATACACAAAAAGACAAAAAGTGAAATAATGTTTATAATATATTTGTCTTCAAAGATTCGTATTTTTTGTTATCAGTAATTTTGATTCAACATTAAGACGAAAAAACGTATTGTGCGCAATTTTAAACCTTTTTAAAGTTTAATTATAAATTTTGAATATTTAAATAAATCGATGTATTTCTATGAATGTAATAATGACTTGATTTTGGGGTATAATGCCGTGTTGAGCTACCTTCTTCTTAAGCTTACTTTTCGGACAGCATTGCAGTGTCCAACATCAAGGTAGATGTCAAATTACACATCTGCCCTGATGATGGACACTGCAATGCTGTCCGAAACGTTGGCTAAAGATGGAGGTAGCGCAACACGGCATAATACCCCAAAAACAAATCACTATTATACTTTTGAAAATCTCAAATCATACCTTCTATTAATATATCTTGAACAGTTTTTAGTTTTTTGGATACGTTCAGAAATATTCCATTTATTTGGATTTTATTGAAATACACACAAATTATAATGAAGGTCAACATGCCAGAAGCCTGAAGAGAACATCGTCAACTATTTCATATAATTCTTGGCCAGCGTTGACTTTATATTTCTTCCACTTTAGCTATTTAATTCGAGCTTAGTTCCTACCTTCAAATTCCCATTAAAACCATCATTGCAAAAGCCATCGATTATGAAACCCGAGAAAACAAAGAACTAATTAAAGTTACCGTTCTCACGGTGGCTTGAATTATATATATATAGAGTGATTGACAAACCAATATTACACCACTGAACTCATAATCCCTAGTCGAGTGATCTGTATTGATTAAAAGAAAACTAAACGTCAATTCACGTAAAACCCTTTCCACTACAGACAACAGAATGGTCAGTAAATTTGATTTTCTGCCATAGAAAAACAAATCGTTTACTGAAAAACATCGAAAATTTCCATATTCCTTTCCAAAGAACCAACATAACCTTCTGTCGACATATATATATATGTGGTCGAAGGGTGGTTCTCTCCGCTTTCACGCCGGAGGTCACCGGGTCAAATCACGGCGTGCGCAAGTAAATATATGTTATTTAAAAATTTAATAATTTAAAATAATATATAGAATATTTGCGGCAAGTTCTAGAATGAAAAATACTCTCAGTATCTCCCTGGTGTAAGACCACCATTCAGAATTGAAATGTTGCTTACAATGGCTTTGGCCGTGTTTGGTGACCAGGTCTAAATAGCCAGGTACTTCCCCACCATAAACTCTATCTGGGATGCCATGGTCTTACTGGTTCCAGACGGCTGGGACCAGTCGGAACTCTTGTGTGGTTGGGTCATGTGAAGTTAAGTGAAAAGTTCTTGTATTAATTAGCGATATATATATTCCAGAACTATTCACTTAACTTCACTTGACCCAAACATTATCCACTCTTTTTTTGTTATTACAAATACATACCCCTTTACTAATAAACGTATTTTAAATTGTACACAACTGACAAACAACTATTTACCCTATGTTAATGCTTCACAGTTGTGTAAAATTTAAAAAACACATTTATTATTGAGGCCCTTGATTTATTACTTAAATATTGTTATGTACACCGTTATTAGACGGTTGATATTTAATCATTTTTATTTCTTATTAATTATTTAATGTTTAAACAATGTTTTCATTTAATTATTGAAGACAATATTAGCGATTCCTAAACGAAAATTTGAAACAGAAAATCAGAAAAGGATACGGTCACATCTAGGACTCGAACCCAGGACCCTTTCCTTGCTGGGGCACCGCTCTACCAACTGAGTTAATGGGACCTTATCTCCTTCGGTCACATTTAACTGTATCATATTTCGAATAAGAACTACCGACATTGTCTTCATTTTTCTCACCGCACATTTTCATTGGCTGCTATCTTTATGTATGATCGCAAGATTCAACTCAAACCAAATGCAGTCCCATTAACACAGTTGTTAGAGCGGTGCTCCGGCAAGGCAAGGGTCTTGGGTTCAGTTTCTAAGGAAAAAAATTACTTACTTCGAGCTCACGGACTAGCACAAAATACGTTCTATTTCGTATATAATCTATCGTTTTATTTCGTCAGCGCCTTCGACAGTTCTTGACCTACAAACTATGTTGAAGTAGAAATCTTGTTTACATTTTCTCTACTGTGTTTTTAATCATCAAAAACCAACTGTCTAAGAGGAACGATTGCGCATACAACAAAACTTCTATTTCGATTTGAGCCCAAAATACCTAACTAAGTAAAAAGATATATTTTTAAATCAAATAAATATTAAAATGCGTTTGTATTACTTTGCGCTTTAGCCACGCCATTGGCCATATTTCTTGATTTTTGAGGCAATTTTGGCGTTTGTAAGTTAATGATAATTATTAAAAATAAGCATTTTTCTACACTAACTAACTAACCATCACGCCGTTTCTCCGCAGGGGTAGGCAGAGAGAACGGACCGCCCAAACAACTCGGTCTTGGCACACACTCCTTGCCTCATTCACATTCATACATCGTCTCATACATACTGTTCTATTGTTCTGACTCTTGACATGGCCCGACTCGAGTATCTGATTCACTTGATCGTGCCATGTCTTCCTCGGGCGTCCCCGACTTCTGCTACCATTCAAATTTGCATCATATATCCTCTTTGCACTCCTTTGTTCGCTCTGCATGCCCAAACCATCTAAGCGTCCCTTTCTTAATCTTACTCATTAAGTTTACATCAGCTTTGCACTATTTGCGGATCTCTACATTTATCGCACGATCATACATGGTTTTACCACACATACGCCTCAGGGATCTCATGTCAACGGCATTCAATCTACTTTCATTATTTCTCTGCTACTTCCATGCCTCACTTCCGTTCATCGGGGTAGGTATCAGCACTCCATTGTGGACTGCTAACTTCGCTTCTTTGGACAAGTTTAGTTAGCGCCAACTGCGTTCAGTCCTCCATTAATAGAGTTTTCTGCATTTACCCTTCTTTCAATATCTCTGTTAGCCTTCCCATTTCTCAAAATTTATTTTCTACACGAATTAAAATTTTTTAAATTGTTTTAAAAATGGCTCAAATTGAAATTACAAATGACCAATTTATGTTGGCACACAAATTCGTCGCGCAAGGGTCACTCCCTAAGAGGGTTAAATATTTACTAAATTGAAATGATATGATTGTTCCAAAAATCACTTCGATGGACCAAGATATATTAATTATTTCGGAAAGTTTTAAAGATTTTCAAATGAAACTATAAACTTAGTTAGATCTTTAGTAATGCTGCAACAGAAAGACAGTTATGCTTATAATTTATTAAATATTTAACATGAAAATCCATAAACATGAACTCATATAAATAAAGATTTTCAACCAAAAACTTCTTATAGTAGGAGAGGCAAGATTGTTTCCTTGTAATACTATTAGCTCACAACAAAATGTTATTGTTACCCATGAAATCATAAAAAGTCCGACTTAATTAATTAATAACTTAAAACACAAATAAATAAAATATCACATTTGTATTTGCAACAAGAATAGACGTCACAGTAGCTGATTTGTCAATAATAATAATAATAATAACATAGCATTTATATAGCGCAGTTTTGTGTTGTTTCACTTCAAGTGCTTCAAATACTTCAGGTTCCCAGATGTCGGTATCGTGCATTTAATTTCCCTTCAAGCTAAGTCCTTAATCATTGTACTTGCAACATTAACTTTCCTGTTTTCTTGAATTAAAGAATTAATGTCTGGTTAGAGGTTATTTCTGTTTGTCAATAATAAGGACATAATGTTCCAAGATTTTAATTTCGACCGCGGGACTGTTAAAAAAAACTGTTTGTTTGGAATTTAAGCGTAAATAGTACCTACCTATTACATATTTTTTTTTACGTTAACTACTCCAAACAGGAGGCCCTGAGGAAAATAATTTCCCTGTGTCATCTTTGGTGATGCTGTGTGGAAGTTCTTTTTGAGAAGAGGAAGTAACGAACATGGGTCTTGAAGAGGAAACAATATTTTGACAGAAAATTATTTTAATTGTGTTTTTTAAAATCGGAACTGATATGTGATATTATTCACAAATAAGCAATATTAGAGTATTTTTGTATGAAAAAATCCCAGAACCTTAAAATAATAGTGGTACAGCCTACAACCATAATATTACATGGCGCAGCCGGTAATCCAATTACTATTGTATTTTTGTAATAATTCTTGTGAAACTCAGGTTTCGCAACTATCCGCGCGTTGCTGTTTATCGACCCAGTTAATAGTTCATTGATAAATATTCTGTTGCTTGCTTCTAAAGCTGTACACACACGACGGCGCCATTTGGCTCCGCGCCATTTGAACATGGTCATATTGATTAGAGTCACCATCGAGTGAACAACTCGAACTTGGGATCTGAAATTATATTCGGTTACATAAAACAGGGTATTTTTTTTCACTAATGTTCACCGAAGGTTTATTTAAAATCAAGTGCTAACCCTTCGAGCCTCTGACATATTGATCGTTATATTTCTTAAAGATGCTGTCAGAAATTCGAAGAATTCGTATTTATTTCCGCTTCTCAATAATATCCAAATAAATGGAATATTTCTGAACGTATCCGAAAACTAAATACTGTTTTTGAAATATGATGCAATACGCTATTAATTTTACTATTAAATAAGAACATATTATTCTTAAAATATTAAAATCAAAAGGTAAGTAGTTTTTAAAATGACTCATCTTACTTTTTTGTTTGGACACTGAACTAAAAACAATACATATTTGTTAAGATAAATGTATGATAAACATTACTACCATATCACTTCATATAAAAATCATTAATCAAAAAAAAAAATGTTTTTTTCTCAAATTACGGTCGGAACTTTAGTTACATAGAGATGTAAATTTTAATTATTCTATGGTTAACTTCTATATTTGAATATAAAGCGTTGTGTTTTCTCTTTCTAACAATTTTTAACACTGTTTAGCTCATGTTTTTTACCATGACGGTAAGTGAGACGCAATGATTTATCTATGATTCCATAATGAGCTGTTCCAAAGAGCGAACAAATTAAATCTACGGGTAATAGCTGTTTGTTCCCAAAACCGAACAAATTGGCATGAGGAGTTAACAAGTAATATAAGAAAATACCTACCTAAAATAGGTTTACTTTTTTCTTTCATCCCGAAATCACGTTCACTTGAAAACGCCGTACTTACGACTTACTGAAAGGATTTTGGCTCGGGGATTGAACATACACGGCGGAGCCACCTAGCTATTAGTTCAGAAATTGAAATAGTAACCTAGAACATCCTTGAAGGGTTAAAACCAAAATAATTTGAAAAAAAAATCAAAACATGATTTTTTCTTACATAATTTATTAAATTAGTGCCTTCTCTGGAAGAGCAGAAAAAAAAAGAAACATTAAACGTACTGTTTTTAAGCCAGCAACACATTCTATTGATTATTATATTCTCGTCAGTGTTACTAATATTAGTTTGTTTATTGCGACAAAATCATTGAATTCAGCCTACTTACACTAAGAGAAAGTTATCTTTGCGTTTGTTATATTCAATACGAATTCTCTAAAAGTGTCACTACTCGTACTTGAATGCATCGACGTTGAAATTATATTATTTGCCATTTGTGAACTAGCTGGACATTGCGTAACTTAATTTGCATTCATATTGTGTGATCATTGCAAAAATGTTATGCAAATTACGAACGTATCGTCACATCATTGTTAAAATTATCGACATTAATAAATTGGGGAAAATTTTGTGTATATAAATAAAAAAATTCAAATATAGATCTGCTATATTTTAATCACCCCTATAAGGGGATGGGAGAATTTTTGACAATTATGTGTTAACGAACTTATTCCTTAAAAGGCATAGTTTTTTATAATTTTTTTTTGGGTTAAATTACAATTTAGAAGGTGGGAATGGATACCGC
Source organism: Hesperophylax magnus (assembly GCA_026573805.1). NCBI lineage: Eukaryota > Metazoa > Arthropoda > Insecta > Trichoptera > Limnephilidae > Hesperophylax > Hesperophylax magnus. Next base: position 1,757,128 of record JAIUSX010000149.1, on the reverse strand, counting down.
CACCCCGGGAACCAGTTATTGTATAACCAACATCCATGCCATGGGTTACGTGGGTTAAGTATTTTTTATTATTCTTTTTATTTAATAGCTATACTTATATACTTTTAACATTTTTACAAGAATATGTTTATTTATATACATGTATAATAGATATTGATTATTGGGGGACTAGTTTTCAGCGACTTCTATGTATGGTTCGACTTCATGTTTTGGGTAAGGTTTTCCAGAAACTTATAGACGACGTTTGAAATATGCCAGTAAGTTCTTTATCCGGTAGTTCCTTAAGCCAAGATTTAATGTCCTTAATGTAGTTATTTTTTGTTGTGAATTTTTTGATACTAAATTCAATACGTTTGGTTACTTAGCAGGGATGCGTTTAACAAATCGTGACGAGTCGGATCCTGAGAGGCTGGTTGAGACCCATCGCTTTGCACCGCATTGGGAGGGATGGATTTATAGTCAGTCACTCCTGGAAACATTGATCCCTAGATTCCTACCCATCCCTCATAACTTCAAACTTTTGCTTCAAAGAACTTCCTTTCCTTCAAGTTTATTTCTTTATTATATGGTGTGTGACGAAGTCTTCATTGCAATAAAGTTTGTTTTTAAAGAAAGTTGGTAGAAAATTTATTGTTAAAATCTTTGCAGATAAAACAAAAACAGTTTCCGTTTGATAGGTTCTCCTATCTTAACAAATGGATTACAATTGTAAGAGCACATGCGTTAAGTACATATGCTGTGCTTGTTCTACCGGTATTACGATGGAAGATGCTCTGATGAACTAGTGTCATTGATCCCTTCGGCACCGGTGGATAATCGGGAAACAATCGCACAACATGTACACGGTCACAAGAGAACGAGTCATTTCTGCGACTCGGTTCTTGTTTTCAACAGCTCGGCTGTGGAACGATTCACCGGCCTATGTGTTTCCTCTCTTCTACAACATAGATTTCTTCAAGACTCATGTTCAGTTCTTCGTCTTCTCAAAGTTCTCCTCAAAACTTCCACACAACATCCCCAGAGATCCCCTGAGGGAAATGATTTTTCTTATGTCCTCCTGCGTGGATTGAATTGAATAAATAAAATAATTTTGTTCCCTGTATTTTATTGTAACCGTATGTTCCAGTACGCACTCAGTATCCTATTGCTTATTCTGTATTATCTTTGTTTGAGAATTCCCAGCGTAATTCATACATTACGGACGCTAAATAAATGAACGTTCCTAATGAACTCGTTTTACCTACGAATTTAAATTATGCGTGTTTGTCTCAACTGCCGGAGCTAATAGTACTGAAATGCTTTATAGAATTAAAATATAAGTGGATACCTAACAGAGGCAGTGAGCAAACAGAATAATATTGTGTAATTATACAATATTATTCAGGGTTTTCCAATAAGAGGTGTTATTTTGAATAGCCCACTATTTCGGTAGATGTTACTTTTGAAGCTGTCATTTTTTGACATTTGACAAGTAAAAACTACGCCATTGATAAAAATGGAACGATACACATTTCAACAACGCATTGAATTTATTAAAATTCACTTGAGTGAATCAAATGCAAATCATCTTGAGTGATGAGGCTCATTTCCACCTCGGTGGCTTCGTCAACAAGCAAAATTGTCTCATCTGGGGCTCGGAAAACCCAGTTATTGTATTGTTATATCAGAATTATTGTTGAAAAGCCTCTCTATCCTCAACGTGTGACTGTTTGGTGCGGTTTATGGTCCGGCGGAGTCATTATACCTTACTTTTTTGAAAATGAGGCTGGAGCAACAGTTACGATGAATGGATTGCGCTATCGAGAGATGATCAATGATTTTTTATGGCCGGAATTGGATGGTATTGATCTGGACAACTTTTACTTTCAACAAGACGGCACTACGTGCTACACAAGCAACGAAACCATTGATCTTTTACGATTGAATATCAAAATAACACCTCTTATTGGAAAACCCTGTATTTCTTTTGTTAATTATATAAATTTACAACGCTTGTACCATTATCACTTAATTATTAACTCTTAACCCATGGTGTTCAAACGAACCGATAACATTGGGTGATGTGGGTGAGATTTAATTATTTAGACCAGAATTTGTGAGGTAGGTAAGGATACCGCCGCCCCGGTAAGCATTCATCGGATAACAAACATTTCTCGTAGGTCACCCTAAAGTGGTTCGCTATGTTTGGTCACTTGTAGCAGTTCACTTTTTCCCCGCTACGGTTTAAGAATACTTCACGAAACTCTATCCAAAGACCGCCTTCATCTATGGCACTCTTGGTCTATGGTTGGTCGAGAAGGAACGCAGCTGACGATTTCCAAAGCGGGAGTACCAAACGGACGGCCTTGGAGCGAGGTCGCGCCAACAGGAAGGATTCGGGCAACTGCTCCAGACGACAAAATTCACGGGAGATGCTGATGGCGGGTTTAGCTAGTTTGAAGTAATCGCTGGTCATCACGTCTATTTTTTCCTAAGAGCTGTATGGCGCCCATTTCTGTGAATCAGGTCAGACATTTATCTTTGTACACAATGTCACTTTTTTTTAACTGTTTATTTCTACCATTTAAATTCCTCCCGTGCGTGCAATCTTTGACTGCCGCTCACCCCTTGAGATTATGTTAATCATGTGAATTTGAGAGTCTCTTTTTCTATTTGATTTGAATAAATGTAATTAATCATCGTCTATCCTTTTTATTCAAGATCAAAGCAATCCTTTCTGTTACAAACCTCTCATGTTACAGACTAAACTGGGGTACCCGGGTTCATGTGGTGAGGTTTGTCCAAGTTTTGTCGACAGTTGCGTGGCGGGCCGGATCGGAAGAGACTGGTTATGAGAGACTTTGACCTATCCAGCCGGTCTCTCGACCGCAATGGGAGGGATGGATTCATACTTACATCACTCCTGGAAACACAGACTCACCAACCACTCTTACGTTTTCCATTCCCAGATCATCGACTACTTCCTTTCCTTAATAAAACCCTCCATGCAGCATCACCAATGATGACAAAAATCCGAGAGAAATTATTTTTCTAAGGGTTTATGCAAAAAAGGGCGAAACCCGATAACAATCCATTTAATAGATGTTTTTCGCATACATATTATACACGCGTGTTATTGGGTTATAAAATATTATTCGAATGTTTGATGAATTCATCATTCCAAATGCATTTGCATATTGAACTTTCATTTATTGAAACCCGAATTCGAGATGCATTTGTTCGCTCAACGGTTCCGCATGATCCGTTATGGAAATCATAATAAATTGCACCCTTTGTTATATATTGGGAACGAATAAGCGGTGTAGTAGAAAGATATTTTTGACGAACAAGACTGAAAAGTCGGTGAAACGAAATTAAATGAGAACCAAACCTTACAAATACTAAAGTGACCTTACTCTTGATCAACGACAGCTGATTTTCCGGACAGTTGATACCCCGGATGGCTGATCCCCCAGACAGTTGATTCCCCGGACAGTTGATCCCCGAAAATTTACCTCCCAGACTGCTGATCCCCTGGACAGTTCATACCCCGGACAGTTGATACCCCGTACAGTTTATCCCTCTGACGGCTGATCTCCTGAACAGTTGATCCACTGGACAGTTAATCCCCCAGATATTTGATGCCGCGGACAGTTGATTCCCCGGACTGTTGATCATCGATAGTTTACCTCCCGTACTGCTGATCCCCTGGACAAATGATCCCCGGATATTTGATCAGAGGGTAGTTGATATCCCAGGCAGTTGATCTTCCGTACAGCTTGTTCCTCTAATAGCTGATATCCTAGACAGTTGATCCCCTGAACAGTTAATCTCCCGGATATTTGATTCCATGGACAGTTGATTCCTCTGACAGTTGATTCCCCGGACAGTTGATCCCCGAAAGTTTACCTCCCGGACTGCTGATCTCTTGGACAGTTGATTATCTATATTATATATCTATGATTATCTATATTATATATCCCGTTAACAGTTAATCCCAGGGATATTTGTTCCCTCAGACAGTTGATCCCCCGGACAAATGATCTTCCAGATATTTGATTCCTCAGACAGTTGATTCCCCTTCCAGTTGATCCCCTGGATATTTGATCCCCCTGACAATTGATTCCCCGGATAGCTGATTCCTCGGACAGTTGATCCCCGAAAGTTTACATCCCGGACTTCTGATCCCCAGTACAGTTTATTTCTCTGACAGCTGACCTTCTCGAGAGTTGATCCCCTGGACAGTTAACCCCCAGATATTTGTTGCCACGGGCAGTTGATTCCCCTGACAGTCGACCTTCCGGACTGCTGATTCCTTGGACAGTTGATCTCCAGGATATTTGATCCACGGAGAAGTGATACCCCAGACAGTTGATTCCCGCATACAGTTGATCTTCCAGACAGCTGATCCCTGGAGAGTTGATCCCCCGTGCAGTTGATCCCCCAGACAGTTGAACCTTTATAATAAAGTTCAAATAAATTTGATATAAATTAAATGTAAAATAAGACATATTAATAAAAATAATACAGCATATTTCACATGACGAGATTTAAAACCGTGATTTCTGGATTCGGAGGCAAGGATTTTAACCGTTTGACCCCCAGTTTGTCTAATATTGTGGTCTTCTCTTGGTCGTCTCTTCTTTGTCTTCTCATCTTTGTGGCCTCATCTTTGTCGTCTCATCTTTGTCGTCACATCTATATCGTCTCATCTTTGTCTTCTTATCTTTGTCGTCTCATCTTTGTCTTCTCATCTCTGTCGTCTCATCTTTGTCGTCTCATTTTTACTACTTCATCAAAGCAGGTTCCTTTGAAATACCTTTAAAAGCGACCCAGTACAGTGCCATTTAATTAATTAACAGACTCCGGATTCGATTCTGCTTAATCCCTAACGAAATTAACAGGATTTATATTTTATATAGAAAATGAAATTTGGCACACATTAGAACAAATATTTTTTGGTTATACCTCTCTAAGCAAATATCATCTCTTCCATCAAGCCTTATCTAAAGTTGCCTCCCCCCATTCGACATCTCATCTCTTCTGAATTCATCTCCAATCATCCGTATAATTTTGAAAACCTTCCCTTATTTCCATAATTTGAGATAATGGACTGTAATACCCTTGAAGGGTGAAAGCCAGAAACAATTGAAAATTCAAAATAAGAGGAAAATTACAGTCTACCTCTGATTTCGAAAAACTCTGCGTAAAGCTGGGGCAACGTCGGGGACTTCAGCTAGTTTTAATATAAATTAATTAAATTTTCAGGAAATTTGTGAATCTCTTTGCTGTAATTTTGTATCAGAAATTTATCCCAATGAAAATCATTCAAACAATCTACGCACAATTTATTATTTAAACTCAATTTTCCAGCCACTGCGTTTATTGGCGAAACGGCCATATTTACATGATTGTTTCGTTAGTTGGAAATGCTCATATGTGACGGGCTGCTGTATAGATAGGTACGTAGTACTTTGCGTTGCAAATGCCAACTGAGCTTTTGAAATATTTGTTTTTGACATAATTATCACGTTAATGATATTAAACAAGCAAATTGCAGGTAAATCCATTAATAATGGAGGATTGTGAAGCGAACTAGCAGTCCACATAGGATTGCTGGTGCCTACCCTGATGAATGGCAATTCGGCATTGAATTGGCAGAGGAAGGATGAAAGTACACCGAATGCTGTGGAAATGAGATCCCTGAGGCGAGTGCGTGGTAAAACAATGTACGATCGTGTCAGATCGTGGAGATCAGCAAATAATGCAAGGCTGATGTAAACATAATGAATAAGATTAAGAAAATGATGTTTAGGTGGTAAAGAAATATGTAACGCAAACGTGAATGGAAGAAGAAGTCAGGAACGCCCGGGGAAGAGACATGGCACGATCGAGTAAAGTAAAACGTGTAGATTCGCTAAGAAGGCTAATCTAAGCATAGTGAGTAAAATTACGCTCAGATGAATATCTAACGCAAATGTGAATGATCGGAGAAGTCGGGGACGCCCAAGGAAGACATGGCACGATCAATTATACCAAATACTTGATATGATATGTGAATGAAGCAAGAAATTTTGTGCCAAGACCAAATTGTTTGGCGTGTGTCCTCTCTGCCTACCCCTCCGTGCCTGCCTACAGTTTACACTTAACAAAACCTACAATTATAATATCCCGTGATTTATCTACTGATAATGGTTAATGGCCTATCTGCGTTGACTAAAAATACATCAATGCTTATCTCTCTTATCACTAATATCTGAATTGCAGATAGATACTCGATACTATTGAGCTGAGTAGACTATAGTCTGCAATAGTCTGTAAGACAAACTAAAAAAGCGGAACACTTCTAAACGGAAACTGAAGAACTGAGTTCCGTCTCCTCTTTGACGTTCTTTCCCGTTTCAGGATTCGTACGATGCCTTTGAGATGGGTAGAAATTCAGGATCTCAGAAATAAATGGCCACCTTTTTATATAAATATTTTCATCCACATAAAGCGAAGACCAGATCCAGAGCAGAAAAATCAACTTTTTTATTTATTTTTCGGAATAACTTTATTGAGTAAAACCTCAAATTGTAATATTTAAATATTGAAGACAATATTAGTGATTTTTTTTTAAATTTTTTTATTTTTTTTATTTTTTTCAACTTTTTTACATTTTTTTTTGAATAACTTAACGAATAAAACGTCGAATTGTAATATTTAATAATTGAAGAAAATATAAGCGATTCTCAAACGAAAATTCGAAACAGAAAAATAGATTCGGTCGCATTTAGGATTTGAATCCAGGACTTCAGCCTTGCCGGGGCTTTGCTCAACCACTGAGCTAATTCGCCCACCACCCTTCGGTCATATTTTAGTGTATCATACTTCGACTAAGAACATCATCTTCATTTTAAAGTGATTTATTTTTGGGGTATTATGCAGTGCTGCAGCGTCCATCATCAGGGCAAATGTGATGATAGACACTGCAATGCTGTCCGAAACGTTGGCTAAAGAAGGAGGCAGCGCAACACGGCATAATAACCCAAAAACATATCACTATAATACTTTTGGCAGTGAAAATCTCAAATCATCATCTCCATTCGTTTAAAACGATGGCAATGGCGATGAGCCGCTATCAATAACAACCCTTACGTAGATGGCGTTAAGGTTTAAATTCCCGCTCAACACCATCCGCCTGTTTTGATTTATGCAAGAAAAAAACATGGCCAAAAAGTGCCTTTTATTTTATTTTGTGGATGTTCGGGCATGAATATTTATTGTTTTCCAATCATTTTATAAATAACTTAATTTGCCACATTATACAATAAAATCATAACCGAAAACGGGTTCGTAAGTAGGAGATTTTGAACTTTAAAAGCAGTTTTCATAGGCCTATACATTATTTTTTTCTGGGCTTATAAAAATACTTATCTAAAAAATACTCGATTATTTCAAAGGCCAAGATGTATTCTACTCGCAGTATTTAATAAAGCATCTGAAACATTTCTAGGCGACCAAATTTTCAAACCAAAAACACATAATTTTGCATTACTACGTATGGCATCGCCTTAACGCATATTTTTAATGGCTGCTATCTTCATTATTTTTTTAAAATTTTATTTTTCATGTTTGTTAGCAAGATTCTTTCCGAACTAAATTCAATCTATATAGTGTCTTGGATAAATATATTCATTTTTATTTAAATGTGCGACATCTATTGACTTTTCTACAGGTCTTGGACGGTATTGTTTTAAATAAGTTAACGAGTATAACCTCCAATTATAATATTTGAAAACTTTTCTTTGTTGGCGTTGTTTTGTGTTTTTAATGCTATTAGTTTTTTTAACAGGATAGTCTAAATTCTCAGCAAATTCGAAATTGGCAATAGAAATAATTTGCTGTTAAAAAATATAATCATTATACATAGATGGATGACCTAATTCGGTCGTGGGATTTCTCCAAACAAACAATTCCAGTTTTGAAAACGACACTTAAATTCAAAGCGAAGATAACCAAAATTATTTTTGATGATTTAATTAATTGTATTTTTAAAATGAAAGTATTGTTGCAATAATTTTGGTGTAGTAAATTTCGATTTTCTTTCAAATCTAAGATACTTATTTCAATTGTGGGTCTGTCTGTAATCTGGTTCAATGTAATCGGATTCGTCGTGAATTTAATGTGTCATTATCAAATTTGGAACTGATTGTGTGAAAAATTCAGACAAGCGATAAAGTACCAACCAACCTACATAAATTATTTGTATTGTTTTTTTTAAATAAAAGTTGTAACTGATGGGTTTGCGCTAGTAAAATAATAATGAAATGAATACATTTTATTCTTGTAGTTTTCATGAACCGTTGATGTAGACGTCTTAGAAAAACTTGTAAACATGCAAAGAAAAATATTAATTTCGAAGTTAAGACAATTATATAAAAAAAATTGACTCAATTTTTTTTTTATTCAAATTAGCGTTATCCACAGCATCACATTTCCGACGCAGAGATGAAGTGTGAACGAGACCTGCACTGGTAAAGATGAGGAATAAGGGAGAGAGAAGGTGGTGGGTGGAAATTTTCAGGTAAAGTTTTTTAAAAAGCCGATGTTAACGTATTTTGCTAAATACCAAGGGTTCTGAGGCCACTTTGAGTGATAAAACGCCGCAAGGAGAACAGATTATTGTCATGGAACGCCGAAATAAAACAAATTATTCAATTGGAACATCTAAACTGAACAGATTGTTGAAAAGGAATGACCGCAATTAAAACAAATCGGATGATGTCCGCAAAGAGCATAGGTTAGTGTAATGAACCGCTTAAAGAAAGTAGATTATTTTAGTAGAACACCCTAAATTAACAAATTATTGTCATGAAACGTTGCCAACAGAACATATTATTGAAACGAAACGCCACAAAGATAACAGATTATTGTAATGGAACACACAAAATTAACAGATTATTGTAATGGAACATTGCCAACAGAACATATTATTAAAATGAAACGCCACAAAGATAACAGATTATTGTAATAGAACACACCACATTAACAGATAATTGTAATGAGACGCTACCAACAGACTATATTATTGAAATGAAACGCCACAAAGATAACAGATTATTGTAATGGAAGGCGTAAAGAAAAAAGGTTTTTGAAATGTGACATCCAAACTGAATAGATTACTGTAATGAAATATTTTACAATATTTTTTTTTCTTCTGGTGCTCTCCTCCTATCAAATATTGGCCATCATAAGGATGATTGCAGGCTAAATTAACATGCAGGCTTAATTAACCCAGTTAGGTTTCTGCGTATATTTCGAAGCAACTTCGTTAACATGATCTTATCGTATGCAGTCTCGTGTAAAATTGTCAATTTGAATACGTATGCAGGATTCACGTATTTTACCACAGATCCTTCAGATATACGACACCATAAGTGGTTTTGAAGTTACACACAATAGTGGGGTAACTCGCAAAGGCAGGCGTCACGTTATTTCGGAAGCTTTTGAAGCAATGTTGTTTGTAAAATAAACTCAAGTAGTTGTAACTTCCACCTTTGATAGCTTTGAGAGCTTTTTCAAAGGCGGGTTGAACGCGGATACTGTTGAAAATATGAATGCCGAGCTTTTAAATTAATTGGAGATATGTTAGCATTCATAAAACTTATCATAGGTAGGAATAAAATACACGTTTTATTTCATTTTCAAAACACATTATTTTACCTGTGATGTACTGTGCCTGTCGCTAGGCAATCATGTTTCACTTAACATTGTATTATGTCAACCCCTCTGCCCGAGTGGCTTGCTACGTTTGGTGACTTAGCAGGAGTGCCCGGCTTTATCGGGTGAGGTGTGTTAATCTTTGGCGGCGGGCCGGATCGAGAATGGCCGGTTTGGGGAAACCCTTTGACCTTTCCAGCTGGTCTCTCTCGACCGCATCCATTATTATTTATTTATTTATTGGATAATTTGTATAGCGCCGCTTTTGTGAGATATCACCTCAGGGGCGCTTTACAGTTGATGCAGGTATTACAGAAAATATAAATATTACAAAATAGAGTGAAGTTAAGTTAAGTAAAATGAAGTATAGGAACAGGTGACACGAAAATAGAAGGTGGAGACTCTGCAGCAAGAATCCTAGATGGTGAAGAAACTGGGCCTGCTGCTGCAGCGAAAGAGTCCACCGCGTCCACCAACAGTGCCAGCACGAGGTACGTCATCCGTCCAGGTATGTGTCTGCTGCTAATAAAGCGCTGACACACTATCCTCTCGCTGATACCAGACCTTGGCAGCACCGCTGTGACGTTCTACGAAGATAGAAGATGGAGACTCTGCAGCAAGAATCCTAGGTGGTGAAGGAACTGCACGAGCTGCTGCAGCAAGAGAGTCCACCACGTCCAAAAACAGCGTCCAGGTATGTATCTGCTGCCAATAAAGCGCTGACACCTCACATAGATAAGAGACCCTGGCAGCACCGCTGTGACGTTCGGCAAGTCCATCATTTATCTCAATGTAATCCTGTTCCTGGTAATTGTTGAAGTGGTACATTCTGCCGGCAATAAAAAGCGACGATCGGGATAATAAATTACCCTGGGCTTAGTAAAAAACTTGCCAGGGTTCAAACTTGCCCAGTTTCCGAGAATTTCGTTAAAAACAACTGGGGTGGATTATTACTCATTACTCATGGACATACCGACCCCTAGATTCCTACCCACCCCTCATACATTTTTTCCTTCCCAGAACTTCTTCTCCTTCCCTTCCATAAAAAGACCCTCCACATAGCACTCTCAAAGATGACATAGGCCCTGAGGGAAATTATTTTTGTCAGGGCCTCCTGTGTGGAGTTAATGTAAAATAAATAAATTCAGCAGTTTGACTTCGTCGGTGTAGAGCGAGATAGATATATTATAGCAGTATTAAAGCCCATGTATTAGGTTCATTTCTCTCTCACAACCCAGCTGGCAACTAGATAGCTTGAATCCCTAATCTTTATACTTGGTTAAACAATAAACTTAAGTAGACTATCATTATATTAATAATTCAGAAACAGTACGAAGACACTGGTGCAGCCATTATAGAGCAAATAAAACATTACAAGTTTAAGCACGGAAGGAGGCGGTTATAAGTACCGCTGCCCCGGAAACCATTTACTGGATAATCAACATCTCTGCCAAAGGTCACCCAAAGTGGTTTACTACTTCACGTTTGGATCAGGGGTGCCCGGGTGTAATAAGGGTAGTAAAAATTGATTTTATGATCGTGTTTTGTCCCGGCGTATGTCGGAATGTAAGACTGGTTTAGTGCTGGCGCAATATGCAATATCAAATGTACATACCTTTGAGACGTACACATTGTTATTTTGTTCATTGCCCAAATTAATAAGTAGCATCACGTCAATAATATAAACCGTTCAATGCACATACATCCAAAAACACACACACACGCACAAACATACACCGATACACTACCACGTAACCAAGTATTAATTACAGAATATACACACTGCATATAAGACATTACAAGGAAACAAATCATAGACCATGAAAAGTTTAATATCTGTAAATTGTTTCATAGTGTAACCAGGTAATAAGTATTACCATATTTTAATACTGAGGAATTTAATAAATATTCTTCGTCGTTGGGAATTAACTGCACATATTATGCTCCTTAGAGAAAACCGTAACTGCTTGTTATCTCCGTAAAAGGACCACCCACCCCCCAGGCGGGGGCAAACAGGGTAATCCATTAGCTACCACAAACAAACAAGGCGGAAACTTTCAGGCAGGTAAACAAACATTAAGGATAAGTTCGTACCGGTGATAGCTCCGCTGTGACTTCTCCCTCTTTTGCATAAACGAGGAAAGTGAAAGACGGAGAGGTTGCAACTGCACTCTCAGTGGGAGTATCGTAGCCATAGAATATAGAAAAAAACAAGAAATGAATTGTGGGCGTGATTCTTAAGTTAAGTAATGTTTAAGTTCTTAATGGTGGTCTTACAATCTGAACGTGCCACAAATATACTATATATTATTTTGAATAAATAAATTGTGAAATTTACTTGAACTCGCGACTTCCGGATTGCTAGTTAAGTGCGAAGCCTTTGCCCTCGAACACGCAGGCTGTCAATGGCTAAGTAAGTCAGAGGAGACATTGGTTTCCATACAAATCTATACGGAAGGCATTTTAACTGTTCATAATTATTCTATGATCACAGAATTTTTTTTAAAATTTGATTTCTGCACTAGAGTACAACTGTCCGGAACCATCGGGACTCCGGCATCGCCAATAATTGGTGTATATTGTGAGGCTGAAGGCAGTGGGGAGGGGAAGGAAATGAGAGAGAGGAAGGTTTGGAAGTACCTGCTTATCCAAATTTGGCAATAAAGTTTGAGTGGTTACAATCTTTGCGATTATTTCAAGGATAAATAAACCATCCTGTCACTTCGAATGCAATCAACATTGTACTAAAAGGGTAACAATTATTTTTATAAGCAATAATTATTAGCCTGAAACACTCATCCACATTGAAAAATCTCCTAATAAAATATACATGACGCCAACGGGACTTGAACCCGTGTCCTTTCGATTTCCGGTCGACAGCTCTGACCACTGAGCTATGGCGGCTCATCTCTTATCCGCGAAATAATTCAATATATACTAGTGATTTATTCAACAATTACTGCTTATTACATTTTTTCACCTGAAAACAACCAACTTTATTTTATATGAGAAAGGCATTGTAAGTGCTAACTCTCTCACTAGATGGCGTCGAGACAAATTGTCTACATTTTTTGGTGAAGATACTTGAACTTGTCAAATATTATTTTTTTTTTTTTGGTAAACTAATGTTTAAGACAAGATTTTTTATGCATAGAACAGAGGGTAACAATTATTTTTTTAAGCAATAATTATTAGCCTGAAACACTCATCAATTGTTGAATTCCAATTGTTGAATAAAACACTAGTATATATTGAATTATTTCGCGGATAAGAGATAAGCCGCCATAGCTCAGTAGTCAGAGCTGTCGACCGGAAATCGAAAGGACACGGGTTCAAGCCCCGTTGGCGTCATGTATCTTTTATCAGGAGATTTTTCAATGTGGATGAGTGTTTCAGGCTAATAATTATTGCTTAGAAAAATAATTGTTACCCTTTGTGCTATGCATAAAAAATCATGTCTTAAACATTAGTTTACCAAAAAAATAATTATTGTACTCAAAATTTGTTTTGACATAATCGCCATTCCATTGTAAGAATATTCTTCTTCTTCTTCTTCCTAGCACTATCCCAACTCATTGCCTAGGTAGGCTGTTGGGGTCGGCTCTTCTTGTGAGCAGTTGGGAATCTTGTGCGATATTCACATAAAAAGGGCGATACTGAAAGTATCTTACTTACAAAGTATCTTAAGCATTATCATTATTGCTAAATAATATTAAATTTAATGTGCCTGCACGTTTAACACGGTCTTCTATCCTGTTTAAAATCAATCAAAGCAAAACGAACTGTAGACAAAATTCTTGCCTGAACAGAATATGTAATAATTACAATAACATATTATTCAATATCGACATCTTCAATTGCGAATTTACTAAATATAAAATGATCTTAAAAGAGTATTTCACTGATGTTTCTTGAATTGATGTTTCTGATGTTTATGTTTCTAGTATTTATATATTTATAATCCTGTTATGGTATGATTTATATGCACAACATTATCTTCTTATGGTTATGGTTATGATATGATTTATATGCACAATATTGTTTGTATTCTTATGGTATGGTATTCTTACCAATGTATCGATAATCTTTTATTTTATATAAATTTTTTATTTTTTTTTTTTTTTCCCCTTTATTTTTGTTGTATTATTTTGTTCTATTATTTTATACAATTCTTTTATTTTATATAATTATAACTTCACATTTCTCATAAATTTAATTATTTCTTCTAATGCTGTCTTACGTAAAGTCACAAGGAGGAAATCCGTAATTGGTTTTATTTTGGCTATTTTACTTATGTACAATCTGTAAAAATGTAAACTGTTGATTTCCCAAAAAAATGAATAAAAAAAAAAATAAAAAAATGAATAAATAAATTATATTCCAAAGCATGCAAGGATTCCAACTAGTCACAAAGTGCAAGTAATGAAAGATTTACGTAACATTGCTGTAATTACTAATTTTGTTTAAAAACAATTTAAAAACCGTAAAAGTACCAACAATGGAAAAACAATTTCATTTTCACCAAACGAACATAAGTAGCATTACAAAAAATACCGTCAGTGTTATCTCATATATATTTATTTATGTTTATCTGTGTATTGTCTATGCTTGTCTAATATTGTGGTTCATCACTGCCTCGTCTATGAGAACGGTCCCGTTCCAATTTCAAAATGTAAATTCCACGTTCTGAAATTGAAATTCGAATGAGACGCGGTGTTGTCATAACACAATGTTGCAAACACAATATAATGTTACTCAAAGCAACGCTGGCAACACTGATGACATGTCAGAGAAACAGTATTGCACCTGTCCTATAAATTATAACTCCCCAAAATTGACCTGTGGTGTGCGATTTCCAAATTTGGGGTGATTGGGCCTTATGTTTGGAGGAGAATGGACGAACCGTGACTATCAACACTCAACGTTATGTTTCCGTGTTGGATTTTTTTTAACCTCAATTGAAAGATTTAATTAACGGAGAAAACAGATCTGGGAGACATCTGGTGTCAACAGAACGGTGCTGCCCGTACTGATCGAGTTTCAATGACAAAACTGTGACAGATGTTCCCTGCGCACTTCGTGTCTCTGAGGTGTGTGACCTGATTTGAGCATTTGCGACTTCTTCCTGTAGACCAAGGATTAACTCAAGGATTGAATTCAGCAGGAAATCGCCACTACGCCCATCGAGCTATGCCAAAACTCGGCGGAAAACTTCAGAAATAGTCTTCCTCATTGTATCATCTTTCTGATGTCGCCTTCAGAACTTTCTGATGTCGTCTTCAGAACTTTCTGATTTCGTCTTAAGAACTTTCTGATGTCGTCTTCAGAACTTTCTGATGTCGTGTTAAAACTACACTATCTCTCTGTCTGTTTTGCCGCACCCTATATGAGTTAAAATTTTCAACTGGTTTCGTACATATATAATAAATAATACAAAAAGGTATATTTATAAAATTAAAATTAAAAAAATTGAAAAATATTAAACCATAAACATGAAATTTTTTGAAGGTTTAATTATATGACTATAAGTATTCAATAGCACTAAGGGCGGGTTGTTTCACAAAATCTGAACAATTAATCTAATTTCAACGTTGATTTCCAAGTTCTGTGAAGGTTCTATTCGAGTTCTGTTACTATACCATTATAACAAGTTGTTTTATTAATAATAACAGAACTTAAATAGAACCTTCACAGAACTTGAAATTCAACTTTGAAATTTGATGAATTGTTAAAATTCTTTGAAACAGTCCGTACTCAGACTTATGATTTAAATTCATTAAGGTTAGGAAGCGTTGTTACGAAGAATTTTGAGAAATTTAAGGTCCTGGGTTCAATTGCAAAATGCAACATAATCTTGTTTTTCGTTTGAAAGTCGCTTGTGTTGTCTTCAATGATTAAGTACTATTTGAATCAATGAAATAAATATCAATTATGTCATTGATTCGTCCGTTCATATTTATCAAGGTCTGAGTTCAGTTCGCAAAACGGTTCACACAGAAACTCGTCCAATTAATATCTGAAAATCCGAAACGTTTCATTTCATCAAATTGTAAAGTCGGTTCAACACGTTTCAAAGTTAGCGTATTAAATAAAAGTTATTTGGGATCACCGAAAGCTCTATTATTAGTATTTTCGAAAGTAATTTCGATTCATCCCTTAGCAATTTCATTCCCCCTCGCTTTAGGGGTGGAGATACGTTTGGATAAATGATTTACCCTTTGAATTCAAAACGTTTGATGGGTATTAGAAAAACAATGAATTGTATTTTAGGATTTCTGTTTGTATTTTATTGAATATTTGTTCTTCTGTAGCATTTTCATCGCTTTATCTACGAGTAAAATATATCTATATTAATAAAACCGAATGGACGGGTTGTTTCGGATAATTTGAAAAATTCGTCAAATTTCAACGTTCATATTCGGGTTCTGTGAAAGTCTTATTCGAGTTCTGTTTTTTTATATAATTATAGGCTAGTTGCTTGACAGAATTGAAATAATAACAGAACCTAAAAAAAATATTTCGCAGAACTTGAAAATTACCTTTTAAATTTGAAGAATTGTTCAAATTTTCCGAAACAACCCGTCCTAAGTTCGTTAGTTAAAAATCTTAAATCTCCGAGAGTTCTTCACGGAGAATACGCGTATATTTGTATATATTATATATATAATAGTTAAAAACGTGTTTTTCTATAAACAGCGCCTACTGTTGGATGTAAAAGCAACACCCGCTATTGTTACTCTATCTACACAGAGAGACCGAGCCACAGCAATGCGTAGCGGGATACAACTAGTAAATAAATAAATGTTTAAGATTCTAATTAGTTTATTTGTTAAATAGTTAATATGTTATTAACAATTATAGAAATAATTTCTACCTTTTTTACTGTAGGTATTCGAGGGTGACAAATTTATTGCGGCCCTTACTAACAAACGTGTTTAAAATATTCACACAACTGATAAACAAGCAGTAATATAGAACAAATATTTATTTATAAGTTGACTTGTAAAATTTAAATCATGTTTTTTAGTAAGAGATATAAATTATATCATAGATATAGATTGAATCATTTCAATCGAATATCCATAAATTAATAGTTAATTAATCATTAATATACTCCAAAAATCACTTAACTTAACCTAATCTAACATAATCTAACATAACTGATTGTGGCCGTGGTCAACGGGTAAGGCTTTCGACTAGCAATCCGTAGGTCACCGATTAAAATTCAGGCATGCGCAAGTAAAATAAATTAAATTTATTTTGTGTTATTCCATAATAATAAATTACTTTACTAGAATTAATTAGCAGAACGTTCCCGTCTGGAAATTACTCTCAATATCGCGCTGTTGAAAGACTACTATTCAGAATTGAATGGTTGCTTGATATGGATTTAGCCGTGTTCAGTGATCAGGTATGAATAGCCAGGTACTTCCCCACCTTCCTCGTCCCATCTTTTCCCTTTGATCACTACCTTCAACCTCACAATATATCCCAACGGTGTATTTTAAAAAACTATGAATACCGTTAAAAATAAGTGGAAAATTTAAAGTTTATTTTTGTTATTATGATTATCGTACTTAAAATTGATAAAAAATGATCTAAAACCGCACATTCCGAAAAAGATTCAACTTTCCACAACGTCATTATGAAATAGAAAACCCCAACATCATCGCCGCCGATTTCATGAATAAAAACAAACAAGTCATTTTGGCGGTAAATCGAAAATGTCATATTTTAACTCGTTTCAAACAATTTATTCGTCAACATAAAAATAAAACATCAATTAATAAAATAAAATAAAAACAATGAAAATACCCTATTGCGTAAGCCATATGTACCGGACAGCAGATGGATGTACCTAAATAATTATTAAATCATCAAGAAAATCAATATTTATCTGATATCACACATTTTACGATGCTGACTCCTTTGAGGCTTATCTCGCACGATAAGATTTTAAATCACCGCACACGTGTCATATCGCCAGTTCAAGGATGAATTACTCGCACGACAAAACTGTGGGACCCTAGTAATTAATTCTCGTCGTAATATTTCTGTTTAGATATAAGAATAATTGCTTCATATTAAAACGTGTAGAAATTGTTGAATTCGAACCCAATAAATACGCAAACAACTGGCCCAACCAGTCAGTTGTCCGACGACATTCGCAAGTCGTGTTTCATTGCAAATCCTTACCCAAGGTACCACCGAGAGGAAACCGGCATTTTACAGTCAATGTCACTGGCGTAGGTGTCCAGTACACCATGGTCTCATCATATTACAGACGATTATAAGCAATTGGGACTCTTGTGCGATACACAAATTGAACATAAATTTATAATCAATTATTTCACCAGGAAATCAAAAACTAAGTGACTTCGGCACGCGGAGACGCCCATTAAATAACTTCAGCTCACCTGAACTCAATACGAATTCGACACTCAATATTAACATGTACAGAAGTTAGACGAAAGCAAGTCCTTGAAAGAAAAAGTTTTCCAATTTATAAGTTCACGCAATATAAATTAAAACACCAAATACATTTTTGATGAATGAACTGGTCTTTGAAGTGAAGTTAAAAGTTTTTCTTACTTTCAATGAAGTTTTTACTTAACCACTCGAACGATCGCGCGTCAAAAAACTTTTTTCTCCGATTGCTCGCGGTTTTTTGGCGACGATTTTGAATATTTTCCGCCAACATTAAAAAAATCAAACCTCCGAATTTTAATACGGAAACATAAAACTGATTATAGTGCTATACAGCCAATGAATTCACCTATATTTTAATAATTATTCTATATTTTTAGAATTGATAGATAAATTATTAAAAAATCTTAAACTTTATAAATGCGCGAAATTTGCGTTTTTGTGATTTGAAATTGCCGCCAGTGGCAGTTTTAAAAATCTTTATTGAATATTTTCTACGTTTTTATGTTCTCTATGGCCTGTTTGATAATCACAGATGCAAGAATGTAATAGAAAAATATTTTTTTGCATGTTAAGATCTCTTCAAAAGTTTGGTCAGAAAATAATTTTGTAAAATTTGAGTGCGTGACGCGTCAAAATTGAAATCACTGTATTATATTATATAATAAATTTACCACAAAAACTGGTATAACGTTAGGAAGATACATTAACTGTCTACAATTATTAATAAGCATAGTCGCCGTGTTGGCTTTATTTTATTCATTTGATGAATTATACAGAGAGCCTATTTCACGATGTCAAAATCATGGTGCTACTTTTTAAATAATTGTAAATTAGAACTGGAGATTTGTAACCATGTTTTTATATTACGTGCAAAACGAGGAAATAAGGCTTAAAGTGAGATATATATCATAGATATAAACATTGCCAATATTTCAGGGGGATACTTTGAAAGTTGATGAAATTCACCAATATTTGACCAAAAATCACTTCTGACAGCTACCTTAAGGTCAATCTACATAGGGTAAATCGGAATATGTAAAATGATGATAAATTTGTATATATATATCAAACCTTTGTATGACCGTAGAATTTCAAATAAAATCATAGTGATAATTTTATATCTAAACGCAAAGGTATCGAAAAAAAATGGGGGAGGGAAAATAATTGATGGAACCAATAATTGATTTATTTATTAAGCCCTAATATCCTTTAAAATCAATATTACAGTTGTATGGTTACAATGAAAGAGCAGTATATTGATTTAAACATTGTTTACACCTTTTGTCATAATAAAAATGTATTCAGTTTATTGGTTTATTCATAATTTAAGAAAATCAATACATAATAATATCATTGTGCCTCGCTATAGAGTGAGATTCTGAGTATCGCTCTGGTGAGGGACCACCATTCAGAATTGAACATTGCTTGAATTGGCTTAGTTATGTTCAGTGACTAGATCTGGAAAAGCATCTTTACAGAAAAATTGACAAAATATAATTAAGACATAAAAATAAAACGAGTTATTTAATGTGTACAATAAACAGGGAAAAATGAGAAAACCTGTGCATTTGTTAACATGCATATTTCAATGATCAGAATTGAAATATACATATTAAATGTCCACCGAACCTTATCATATAGAACCTTTGAGGACAACATAACATGAGACGTGAGTATGCGGAAAGAAATGATTATAAGTCCAGCCATCCAGGCCATCATAATTGATGTTCAAACAAATTTAATTAAATTTATAAATTAGAATTTCATAACTAAAAAACCAAAAAAGAAAAAAATGAAATAAAAAAAAACCCTCAGCAAATCTATATTGTAGTGTGATATGGCTTCATGCAATCATAGCATAATGCCACATCACACACATCACACTTTGTAAGGGTCCTTTTGAAAATGTTATTTATGTTGCACCAGGCACATTTCACCTTTTTCCCGCTACGGACCACGAAGTGGTTGCCTTTCAGGATAGGTCGCAGAGTCTTTCCTTCAGCTATTAGGCCAATGGTCCGCACAGTCGTGTCAATTTGACTACGACAGAACAGCAGAAGGAGTTCATCCGCAACCTCACTCCTGAAGTTTCGGTACAAAATGCGTTTATTTTCCTTGCGGAGCTTTGAGCCGTACAATATATACGCATTCTGCACCGAAACGCTTAGTAGTCTCCTGAAAAGCTTCTTGTACCAGACCAGGTTTCGCTGTCGTTCAATGGGGAAGCCTGACAAAAGCTGATCTTTTCGGTCAACCCCCCCCATTACCTTGTTATAGTCTAGTACGAGTTGAGGTTTGTAAGTCCAGGTACCAAACTTTTCAACTGCCCCGATTTCTGCCTTATGGTAGGTGGACAACATACTTACCAGGTTTTTGTCCAACCAAACCATTACATTGAGGTCCCCGCAGTTCGAGTATACAACCTCACCTTCCCTCAGTTTGGACCGGAGATGGGACTTAAATGCAGAGGGCACAAATTCTCGGTTTAACCGCAATGTGCCCATGCAGTCCATCCCATTTCTTTTGAGGCATCGTGCCAATAATGGACTATTATAAAAATTGTCCATTATTAATGTATACCCCTTGTTAAACAGAGGGCTGGCCAGGTCGTATACTATCTTTGCAGTGGCCCCAACTGGGCAGATATTGTGAGCACCCAAAAAGTTGGCCTGTGTCATGTCGTCCGTCATATCTTCCGTTATGTCTTCCGTCATATCTTCCTGGTCTGGATTTGTCGATTCAGCCTGTCTGGAAATGGTCTTCCCCGTATAAATTTGGAATTTCCAAAGATAGCCAGACTTGGACTCACAAAGCTCGTAAGACTTTATACCCGCACTGGCCGCTTTGGTTTTGATCATCTGGACGAATCCCAAACGGCCTTTATAGCAGAGTAAGGATTCATCCAGAGAGATGTCTTGCTCGGGCAGGTATAAAGTCTCAAACTTATTTGAGAGGTGGTCCAAGACGGGTTGAATCTTTTGTAACCTTCGCACAGATAATGGTGCATCAGAAGAAAGACTTTCATTGTTGGTGAAGTGAAGGAACTTTTTAATTAGAAGAAAACGATTATAATCCATGGCTCGGCTGAAATAAGGCATGGCGGTGAGTTTTTTTGAATAGAAGTAGTCTTTTTCAACAGGAAGGGGACTAATACCTTGATACATTAAAATTGCCAAGAATACATACATTTCCTCTTTATTCGTGGGAGCCCATTTATTGGTACGCGCATGACGCTTAAATTGTTTTTTCGCAATCCATTGATCTGCATACCTGTTGGTCTCTCTCGCGATCAGTTCAACGAAATCTGCATCAAAGATTTTAAGAAAGGCATCCACAGGTTTGCCCATTTCGTCGGTATTGAAAGTTGGTCCCGGCGTGCCTGTGAAAGTCTCCCTTATCCCAGTAAAACGTAAGATATCTTTAGACCAATCGAAAGAGTAACCTTCAGGCGGCAGAATCGAACGCATTGCCTCACTATCTACCTGGTCTTGTCTACTAAAGTCTATGGCCATAGCGGAGTTAGGTGAAACGTTGATAATATTATGATAAGGTATTGGTGGCATGCAGAAGGTATCCTCATCGCTCTCTTCGTGGTCGACGTCACTCGCTTCGTCATCCTCGTCGCTCGATCTGTCCATTTCTGAAACAACAGAAAACCCAAATTAATTTAATGTGTCTATATTACGATAACCCACTGCCTCTGGTACGGCTTATGACTCGCAATACGATGGTCGCGGGATCAAATCAAATAAATTATATTTGAATAATTAGTGTTATTTTCACACAAAATTCATTTAAAATAATATATATTATATTTGCGGCACGTTCCAGAGTGGAAGATACCCATAGTATCGCCCTGGTGTAAGACCCCATTCAGAATTGAAACGTTGCTTGAAATGGTTTTAGCCGTGTTTGGTGACCAGTTCTGAATAGCCAGGTACTTTTCCACCTCCCTCTTCCACACCTCCTTCCCCTCCCCGCTACCTTCAGCCTCACAACATACCCCGATTGAGGATGCCATAGTCTCACTGGCTCCAGATGAGGCTCTTGTGAGGTATTCATATAAAAAAATAAATAAAAAGTTAATCAAATACTTGAGGCGGGCTATGTCAGGAGTCAGAATAGCACAGTCAGGTAGGTATGGAATGAAGAAAAGAGTGTGTGTGCCAAGATCGAGTTGCATGGTGGTTCATCCTCTCTGCCTACCGAAATGGCGTGAAGGTAAGTTAGTTAGTTTTATAACTCACGGTTTCCAAGTACAGACTCTTCTAGTACAGCTGCCTCGTCCACGTTACTGCCCATGTCTGACTCTGAAATAAAAGAAAACACAAATTTACAGTAGAATTTGGATATAATGACTTTGCATTTAACGGTCTACTGTTTTAAGTGACGATAATGTAAACTCTAGTAAGGTTTCATAACTTTTAGTAGGAAAACGTATCCGTTTAAAGTGACCAACTACGTAAAGCGACCTATTTTAATGATAATTTGTCCGGTTACAAAACCCACCTACCAATACAGCCTCGCTTTTGACTAGGAAGCTCGACACAATGAGTCCCGTGAAGCGAAAGTGTTTTTTCAATTTAAGAAAAAAATGCTGTATTACACCGTTTAGAAGCCGGTGAATCAAATGTAATCCTCGCAAAGAAGTTCGGCATGTCTTATTTCTCACTCTGCAATACCCGTTACAGAAAAAAAAAGATGTGTAATGATGCATCCACGTCATAACAACAATACATTTTGTATGTTTGTTATGTGGAATTTTTAAGTACTATGCTTATTTCCTGCCAATATACCAACAGTGAAACTGTGCTAAAGATATCAATATAAAATATAGATAATTGATTTTATATTGAGCCCCTGGTATGACATTTTAAAAAATAAACTCACCGTTCCCAAACGCCGATAATTCTTGGTAGAATGGCACGTCCACCCACAGCTCGCTGTGATAGCGGGCCTCCGGAGAGAAGAGTTCCCCACTCCGCGATGTCCCAGGTAACGGCTCGGGAGATGCTGCACGGATAGGCATAATTGGTGCATTGGGAGCCGTTGATTGGATCTGTGCGGGAGTGGACATCCACGGTGGTGGTACGGGTCGTGGCAACGGTGAAGGCGTCCCTTGTGAAAAGGGACACGTTGTTCTCTCCGGAGATGGAATTCTGAAAACATTTACATAAATCATATAAATTGTTCTCATTCACGTGTGAAACAGTAAGTACAGTATGTAAATAAACAATAAAATTAGAACTCTGTAAAATATGCACTGAATGTGCCAAATGCACAGAGCGCTGATCTTACCAACTATCACTGTAAGAGTGGAACGCTGTCAGGAAAAAACAATAATATTGTATCAAGCATCTAAATACGATTGCTTACTTTTGTTTAGTTTTTCTTGGAGGTGCGGTAGGGAGCAAAATGCGCGCCGCCTGCTTCTTGAATTTTCGGCTTTCCAGCTCTAGCCGGAAGGAAGCAGGCAGGGCCCTAACAGCCTTTAGGGCCTTGACGCGATCCTCTCGCACCAGTAGCAAAGCAGGGTCGCTGTTTAAATAAATACAAATATATGATGAGTTCAACGGCCACAGCAAAGTACTTTCATAAAAAAACATTAAAAAATACTAACACTCCAGACGAGGCTGCAATTGCAGCTCTGCGTTGACGTCCACGTGCAGGTAGTCTGGCACCAGCTCGTACCCCACCTCTCCCTCTTCCTCTGCCTCCTCTTGCAGTCAGCACCACTCTATATATTTTAAATTGAAAACACTTAATGTAAGTACTTAAATGTTTAAATTTTGTTAAATATTGCACTAATATAAAATTTGAAAATAATTATTGGGTCGTGGAGTGCTCCCTTTCCCTGGACGACATTTGTTTCTGCACAAATTTGGTAAAAGTGAAGAAATTAATTAATTATACAACTAAATTACTAAATTTTTATTGTGTGACGAAGGCTTTACACCATTTTACATGTAAAAAAGAGTCAACTTTTTGACATATGACTTAAAATAATTGGTTAACAAATATCTGTATTAATAATGAACCAATTCAAATAAAACTTATATATATCTCTTTGTTTTGAATCACTGTGATGGAATATCTATATTTCAAATGCGCGAGTGCAGTATATAAGACATTATTGTAAATCAAAAACAGATGACGTCTTCAGTTGACGTATTCTTACACAAAAACTTCAACCAAAACAATATATTAGAAACAAACTAATTAAAAACGCATTTCAAAGATAGATAAGTCAATCACAATAACACAAATATATAATTATGCGTTAAAAACCCAATAAATTAATTACTTACGGCATTTTAGGAAGAGTCCAAAATTTCGTGAATGTTAAAAATTTATGGTTTTGTTTTTTGACAGGACGCCTTATAAAACCGCGAAAACTCGTTAAATATCACTTCAAAGACAACGGATAAGTTCATAGACAAAGAGAATATATTATCAGCTATTCGATAAAACAAGTAGCTGGCCAAGGAAGCGTTTTAAATAATTACAATAAATATTTTACGAATGGTAGAAAAATCGGTCCATTTTTGGACCGATATCAATCGCAGAAAAATAAAAGTGGTCGATTTTTCGACCGAAATCGTTCCAGTGGTTAACTTTATGATTTGAAAAATGTCGTCTTTTATTTAATTTTAGTAAATTATACAGCACTAGCTAGTACATAGCTCCACTTTCACTCCAAATTCCGACAGGGCCTGTGTCATCCTTGAGGGATTTTAAGTAAAGAAAGGAGATGAAGTTCTGGAAAGCAAAATGATAAGATCGGTGAATAAACGACGCCTGGGGCGGCGGTATCCATACCCGCCTCCCAAATTGAATAAGGTGGTTTTTGAAATTTTCTATAGTCAGTGGTCTTCCTCTTGTTTAGAAGTCAAGTGTGCAAAATTTCATCAATCTCTGAATTAAACTGTAACTTTTTATAAGAAACAAACCTATCCACGGACGCCCTACTTGTTTAAACTAACAGATGTTATTATTTAAAATCACATGTAGACGTCAACCTTCATTTTGTTTTGAAGGCTAAGTGTGCAAACTTTCATTAATCTGGTAATAAAACCGTAGATTTGGATTGAAAAAGAACCTACCCACTTGCACGATTCGTCATATTATAAACGCACCACAAAAGTCCCAACTGCGGCTAATCGTTTGGAGCTAGTGAGACTATGGCATCCCCAATCGGGGAAATTGTGAGGTTGAAGGTAGATCGGAAAGAGGAAAGTGGAGGAGTACCTGGCTATTCGGATCTGGTCACCAAACACGGCTAAAGCAATTTCAAGCAACGTTTCAATTCTGAATGTTAGTCTTACACCCGGGCAATAATGATAGTAACTTCCACAATATATTATTTTTAATAAATAAATTGTGAAATAACACAAATTAATCAAATAAAATTTACTTTATTTAAAAAATACTATAAATGTAAGTCCTAATTTTTAAACCACTTTTACACATATGCATGCAACAAAATGAATGCTTTTTACCAATATGTAAATTACATCTACTAACTGTGAAAGATAACCATTTATATTATTTCAAACGAATCATGTTTTAATTTCCGACTTTATGTCCAGGTTAAATCTTCCCCATAGGAAAAACGACACACTTTTCCACAAATGATCATCCAGTCAATCAACATTATGCAAGTGCATTATATAAGCAAAATAAATACAAAACAATACAAGAACAAAACGTCAACTTACCAGAGATCAAATGGGAAAATAATTCACCGACTCCAGATATTTTCATATCAGAGGGTTCGGCTCGGTAGAACTCCTAACAGGGCCTATAAATCCTACTGATCCCTCAATATAAATATTTAAAAAATCTTTCGTAATCCTACATGTATTTAAAATGACTGATTTTTGCATTTTTATATATAAATTTTTTGATAGATCTAATACGCCTAAATTTTGAATGAGAGAGCTAGGTATAATGCCAGTAGCCGAAATAACAAATGGTAATATTTTTTATTGTCTGAGAATGCCAAATTCTTTTTATCTCATTCCAATTTAAATACTGTCACAATTTTCGTTAATTTAATTATTATTGTTTTTTGTATTTACATATCTCCCTTTTAAATCACCTTTAATTGATTACTACGGGGCCTTTAGAAAAGTTTTGCTCTTCTTTAAATAAGTCGTGTTTTATAAAATAATTTCACAACAGTCATTTCTGTCCATTAATAAATTATGATCGATTTTATTTTAATATAAGCGAACTCTCTTTTCGCGCGTCTTCTGTAATCGTTTTCTTCTTCTTTTTGAACGCTCATAACGGAGCCTTAAATAATTTAGTACGGTATAAACAAACCGGAGGAAATGGAAATGGAGGGAGACGAGGTGGCAGCCCTTGGCACTAAGGACTAAGGAGGTCTTCATTAAGAAAATATAAACGTATTCCAGTCTACATTGTCCTTAATTTATGAAATTCGTTTAGGACCTTTAAGAGGTTTACGAACGTACCTCCATAGGTGGAATTTACCGTAGGTGTTAACCTCTTCAACGCAGAACAAAACTCCTATTTAAAATATTTCATATTTCAACTCTTGACAGGCCAAGATGCCGAACAAAACTAATGTTTATCGGACAATGTTTTTTATGCATAGCACAAAGGATAAGAAATTATTATAAGCAATAATTAGTCGCCTGATATATCAATACAAATTGAAAATATCTCTCGAGTAAAAATAAATGCCGCCGACGGAAATTGAATTGAAGTTGGTTGTTTACAGGCGAAAAAATATAATAAGCACTAATAATTGTTGATTGAAGTACTAGTACAGGGTTTTCCAATAAGAGGTGTTATTTTGAATAGCCCGCTATTTTGGTAGATGTTACTTTTGAAGCTGTTATTTTTTGACATTTGACAAGTAGAAACTATGCCATTGATAAAAATGGAACGATACACGCTTCAACAACGTATTGAAATTATTAAAATTCACTTGAGTGAATCAAATGCAAATCATCTTGAGTGATGAGGCCCATTTCCACCTCGGTGGCTTCGTCAACAAGCAAAATTGTCGCATCTGGGGTTCGGAAAACTCAAGAGTTATTCTTGAAAAGCCTCTCTATCTTCAACGTGTGACTGTTTGGTGCGGTTTATGGTCCGGCGGAGTCATTGGACCTTACTTTTTCGAAAATGAGGCTGGAGCAACAGTTGCGGTGAATGGATTGCGCTATTGAGAGATGATTAATGATTTTTTATTGCTGGAATTGGATGGTATTGATCGGGATAACGTTTACTTTCAACAAGACTGCGCTACGTGCCACACTATTGATTTTTTACGATTGAATATCAAAATAACACCTCTTATTGTAAAACCCTGTACATATTGAATTATATTACGCATCAGTGGTAAAGTTGGCTCTACGGGACATTGCATCCATAGGTAACAGGGCACGGGAAGGGGCAACGACAATACTGCTAATTAGTATTCACCTCATAGCTTTAACACTCGCAATAAAGTAGGTGGATGGCCACCTGATCGGAGGTCGGTCACTGGTCTGCAGATAACGGGGTATAACTAAATAAAAATTTTAAAAAATACGATAGAATACGAAGATTCCCTATCATAGTATCGAGTAAAAATGTATACAACGCAATCATTGTACCAATTGTAATTTGTTTTTTTACTACTTCACACAGGAGGTCTTGAGGAAATAATTTCCTTCAGGGCATCTGCCATCTTGGGGATGCTTTGTAGCGGGTCTTTTTTGATGAGAGGAAGAAGTAAAAACGGGTTTTGAAAAGAGTTGTTGTAGGGAGGAAACTCAGTGGCCGGAAGATCATTTTACAGGGGAGCTGTTGAACTCAAGAACGAATCTAAAAAGCGACCCGTTCTCATATGCAAAATTTCAAACGTGTACATATTAAATAAAGGAGAGTATATGTGGCGGGCGGGCAGGTGGCTGTGTAGCGGATTAGAGTTCATCTTTATACAAATCTACAATTTATTCCAAGATAGATGAAATTTGGCATAATTCACTTTAAAAATAAGATGAATTCCGCGTAAAGCCCTGGCAACGCGTACATCTCGTTTTACTTGCTGACACAAGTGTTGGCTCAACTGACTTCTGCCAGCAGAACATATTTTATAGCTGACAAAACCTCAATATCATGCTGACCATTTTAATCTTAATTGGTATCCGTAAGAATGTTGCAATCACAACAACAAAATGGTTCTATCCAATTTATCTTTCGCCGGCTCCGAGCCGCGACCTCGAATAAACCTTTACATTACCTCTTGCATCGAGGCCACAAGTTCTGATGGTTGCTTTCCGGTCCGGCTGTTCTCACTTCTTCTCAGATTCGACCACACTGAATTAAAAATCCCTAGAGTGGGACCTATTAATTATACGCCCATACCGAAATTAGATCAAACTAGTTTACATAAAGACCTATGCCAGATGGGTAGACCAGTTGGCTAACAGTCAAATCGTTAAATCACTTGACCATAACTCTATTCTAGATATAATTTTAAATTTCCACGGCCAAACGTGTTTTAGTGATTTATTTTGGGGTATTATGCCGTGCTGGGCTACTTCCTTCTTTAGCTAACGTTTCGGACAGCAGATGAACTGATGGACATCCATACCACAGATGAACTCTTAGCGAGGAGGACAAAATACATTCTCTCGTAAAATACAAACATGTTCAATTAAAGAAAAAAAATAAAAAATTTAAAAAAACATACAGACTCAACAACTATTGAAGTTTGTTCTAAATAGTTCCGGAAATGGTTAGAAAGTGTTTTAAATGATGGAAGAAGTCGAGGATGCCCGAGGAAGACTTATCGCATTATCTTTGAACTGAAATAAGATACAGAGTAGAAGTAAAGTCGGTATAATGTATTTTTAACAATTATAATGTGATATAGGTGTGACTTCATGATACTACATGGAACGAATGATAGAAACAGTCGAGGACGTCCGAGGAAGACATGGCATGGTCAAGTGAAACAAATTCGGAACATAAATAAACTAAGATGATTCTTTTAACCGTGGTACAGGAATTAAAGTCCCACACAAAAATTTAAAAGGTTTAAAACTTAAAAATTTAGAATTTTTGGAAATAAAAAAGGGTCCTGGGTTCGAGTCCTAAATGTGCCCGTATCATTTCTGATTTTTCTGTTTCAGATTTTCGTTTAAGAATCGTTAATATGGTCTTCAATACTTAAAGTATATATTTAATCTCTCGAGTCATTTAATGAATTTATCTATAAGTAAGGAAAAGCTGAGCTTGCTTTGGGCACGCGAATACACCTACACTTTTCTACCGGTTTTGTTTCTTCACTGATCGACTCGAATACATTACAATTCTAGAAGACTTTCTTTGAAGAAAGTATTAGTACGTTAATTTTGCATTGCAAATTAACTGTACGAATACAAGTTGTATTCAACTTCTGTAGAGAAACGAGATTATTTATTTATTTATTTATTTATTTATTATTTTATTTACGCCCTAATGGGCTTTTACAAGAAAATATACATTTACATTGATTACAATAATTGAACATAAGAAGATAAATGGAGTTAATTGTAAGAAAGCAACACATATAATAAAATTTTGTGCAAATTAGCAAAACACTAATAAGATGGATTCAATATAAAATATACCCAAGCATGAAATAGTAAGTAAAAGAAAGTTCAACATAAAAAGTAAGTAAGTGGGTGTGTTTAAACCCAGTATTAATTGTGTGTTTAACAAATCGATAAACCAATATAAATTAGAGTGTAACTTACTAAAAAATTTTTTAATACATCAATACATTCTATGAACTACATTATTCGAAATTATTTAAAACGAATTTTTACCAATTTATAACATATTTTTTGTTATTTTTTATTATTTTTTGTAATTTTTATTTTTTTTTTAATTTTTTGTTATTTTTTATTATTTAATTTTTTTTTAATTTTTTTTTTATTTTTTATTATTTTTTATTTTTTTATAATTTTTGTAATTTTTTATTATTTTTTATTTTTTAATATTTTTTGTTATTTTTTGTTATTTTTTAAGATAATATCTGTACATTTGTTGAGCCGAAACGATAATTACATGAAATTTCCTCGATAGAAAAAATTGCTAAGTATCCTCCGAAAATTATTAAAAACACGTTTTTTTTTATTTATTTAATAAGTCATAGGTATAAAAAAATTCACAGTGTATCTTTAAATTCAACGTAGGGAATTTGTTGAGAGATTTCTGCTCTATTTTAAACGAGTAATTATTATCGTTTTCTTATATTAGCGCGCTCCCTCTAACATTCGTATTTATATTATCTCCCTTTCAAACCATCTTCGTCTTCTTTCTGAAAGCCTACTACGGAGCCTTAAAAGTTTTAAATTATGCCGTGTCCCCTTTAAATTACGTTTCTTCGTTTTCTTATTAGAATGATTTTTTAGCTTTGTTTTCGTATTAACTCCAGACAGAAGTATATATTTATATCATCTTTGGGGATGCTGTGGTGGGAGGATTTTTAAGAAAGTTGTGGAATGTTCTAGGAAGTTCAGTGTGTCTAGGAGAGCTACAAGTATGAATCCATCAATCCCACTGCGTTGCAAGGAGATGGATCGAAAGAGTCCGGCTGGAGAAGTCAAAGAGACTCCCTCGATTGGCCTTTACCGATCCAGCCTTCCACGCAGTTGGTAGCTAGATGCATTCTCCACCAAAACCAGGCTAAACCCCACCACATGAATCCAGGCAGAGGTGTTGGTCATTAAATGAATAGTTAAATCACAAATTTAAAATCTATGAAGAAATCATTGATGAGATTTATAACAACGTTATTTTATTCCTGGAATAATGCAATCAACCCCAAGTTCATATCTATTGATAGGTCGATAATAATAATTCATGTGCGTAGAGCTGGAACTAGAATAATTCCTTAGACTGTAAGAAGTCACGCGCTCGGAAGTTAGCTCTTTTATTTGCCTCACCACTACCGTACTTTCTCATACATACTTGGTTCTCTTTCATAACTAACTAACCAACTAAACATAGCAGGGTTACGCAGAGAGAACGGACTGCCAATCATCTCTGTCTTGCCACAAACTCCTTGCCTCATTTATACACGGTCTCACACATACTATGTTTTTAGCATGGTAAGTGTATCTGGTTTACTTGATTGTGCCATGTCTTCCTCGGGCGTCTCCGACATCTTATTCCATTCAATTTTGGTTTACATATTTCCTCACACTCCTTTTTTCGTTAATTCGTTCTACATGCCCAAACCACCTAAGCATAATTTTCTTAACCTTATTCATATCAGCTTTGCATTCTTTGCTGATCTCCATAATTGTTTGTCACTCGAACATTCATTGTTTTACTACACATACGCCTCAGCGATCTCATGTATAATGCTTTCAGTCAACTTTCATCGTTCCTCTACCAGTTTCTTGCCTCACTTCCATACATCAGGGTAGGTACCAGCACTCCATTGTGGTCTTCTAGCATCGCTTCTTTGTCACTGCTTGTGAGCAAAAACCGCGTTCAGTCCTCTATTAATGGGATTACCTGAATTTACCCTTCTTTCAACATCTCTTTCAACCTTTCCATCTCTCGTCTCTTTCCTACTTTTTGATATACGTTGACTAATTTAACAAAAAACGTTGTTCTTACACCACACTTAGACTAGTGTTCTAGTATTCTTTATTGGAGTAATGTAGGTAACTTAAAAAACTTAAATAATCCAGAATAAAACAATAAGACAAATTTTGAATTGTCTGCATTATAAATCAATACGCTTTAATACATTAAATGTAACTTCTCAAAAGCGAACAAATTGGTCCGAAGGAATATAATAGTCCGAAATAGATATATAATCAGTGATAAACAAACAAATTTCTACAACTTTTTATTTTTTATCTACTTTAAAGATAAACAACATTAAAATAAAGTCCTCTACAGAAACCACACAAGACAGAAAGAAAACATTAAAATAAAAAAGATTGAACGAATCAAAAACACACAAATATTTAAATCGAAATAAATAGCTTTGTTTCCAGTGAAATTAAAAATGTACCCAGATGAAGCATATTTAAATTTTTGCTTTATAAAGGCATCGAAATACACAGTTTTATTCCCAGTGTAATTAAAAATGTACCCAGATTAAGCATATTTACTGTATAAATGCATCGAAATATTTAGCTTTGTTCCCAATGTAATTACTCGTAAAAATGTACCCAGATTAAGCATATTTACTGTATAAAT
Organism: Hesperophylax magnus; assembly: GCA_026573805.1. Taxonomy (NCBI): domain Eukaryota; kingdom Metazoa; phylum Arthropoda; class Insecta; order Trichoptera; family Limnephilidae; genus Hesperophylax; species Hesperophylax magnus. The sequence continues at coordinate 1,724,791 of JAIUSX010000149.1, read as the reverse complement.
GCATCGAAATATTTAGCTTTGTTCCCAATGTAATTACTCGTAAAAATGTACCCAGATTAAGCATATTTAAATATTCACTGTATAAAGGCATCGAAATATTTAGCTTTGTTCTCAATGTAATTGAAAATGTACCCAGATTAAGCATATTTACTGTATAAAGGCATCGAAATATTTAGCTTTGTTCCCAATGTAATTACTCGTAAAAATGTACCCAGATTAAGCATATTTAAATATTCACTGTATAAAGGCATCGAAATATTTAGCTTTGTTCTCAATGTAATTGAAAATGTACCCAGATTAAGCATATTTACTGTATAAAGGCATCGAAATATTTAGCTTTGTTCCCAATGTAATTACTCGTAAAAATGTACCCAGATTAAGCATATTTAAATATTTACTATATAAAGGCATCGAAATATATAGCTTTGTTCTCACTGTAATTGAAAATGTACCCAGATTAAGCACATTTTAAAAATATGTTTAATTTAATTTAGTTGATATAAGTAAAGTGTTAATTAAAATGTTAAAATGTGTATTTATATTGGACCAAGTGATGTGGAACTATTATAACACGTATTGTTCCCCTACTGTTATGCATTAATTTTATTGCTAAATTAATTATTAATTTATTATTAAGTCCCAATTGCTCCCAACCGCCTTAGCAAGTAGGACTATGGCATCCTCAATTGAAGTAGGCTGTGAGGCTGAAGGTAGAAGAGGGGAACGATATAGAAAAATGAAGGTTGAAAATTACCTGGATAGTCTTCCACTAGGGCGATTGCGAGAGAACTTGTCTACCGCTCAGGTAGACTCACTGTATAAACCTGTGCATTTGATGTATTAACCACTTGATCATGTTTATATTTGAAAACTGTTTAAACGAATGCTTTCCTTTCGTTTCAGGTAAGGACTAAATACAAAAGAAATTAGACCTCATCCTCATTTGAATAAATCGTAAGTATTGCAAAACAAATCATCAAAAAATAATTGTAAGGCCCCACTTTCACTGGGATTTTTATCTATCCGATACAAGATGATTGATGATGATCGCAGGGGTAGGCAGAGAGGACGGACCGCCAAACAACTCTGTCTTGGTACACACTACTCGATTTCAGTATTTGATTCACTAGCGGATCCCGCAATGCTCCGTTATTGCTAATATCTATCTTGGGCGTCTCCGACTTTTTCCACCATTCACTACTATATACCACAATGTTACTGTGAAAAAACTACATTACATCGACTTTAATTCGATTCCTTATCTCATTTCGGTGCAGAGACATTGCATTAAGTATTCCTCGAGCGTTCCCGACTTCTTCTACCATTCAAACCACTCTCTAAACACTCCTGACACTAATAAGAACAAACTTTGAAATTATCATCGAAATCGGTGCACTACTTTTCGAGTTTTATGAGCACAAACATACGCATTCTGTTTGTGCTCATAAAACAGCTTGCGTATGGTGCACAAAAAACTCGAGTCTTTAAATCAATACAGAAAATGCTTTACTCTTCATGTCTCAAACAAATTCTGTCAGACGGTAGGAGTATATTCGATTTGCAATAAAATCTAAATAAATGCAATATTTCTGAACGTATCAAAAAACGAAAAACTGTTTTTGAAAGGTGATATTGCATATTGCAAATAAACATATATGTTTTAAAATATTAAGGCGATGCACCACGTCGTGTAATATTTTGAATCGAGCCGCTATCAATAACACACCTTACGAGATGGCGATAAGGCTTAAATTTCCGCTCCACACATTCCACCTGATTTGATTTATGCAAGAAAAAAACATGGCCAAAAAGTGCCTTTTATTTTATTTTGAGGATGGATGGATAATTTGCCATACTAAACAATAAAACCATAACCAAAAATGGGTTCGTAAGTAGGAGATTTTGAACTTTAAATCAGTTTTCATAGGCATATACATTATTTTTTTCTGGGCTTATAAAAAAACTTATCTAAAAAATACTCGATTATTTTAAAGGCCAGGATGTATTCTACTCGCAGTATTTAATTATAGGATCTGAAGCATTTCTAAGCGACCAAATTTTCAAACCAAAAACACATGATTTTAAATTACTACTTAGTGAATTGCTTTAAAATTTTTAATGGAAGCATTTAAAAAAATAGCTCAAATTATGTTTTTTAATCAAAAATTACTGCATACATATTGTCCGTTGTACTAAATTTTAATAAGATTTAAATGAAATCCTCAGCATGGGAGATCTCAATGAGGACTTCATCATCTTTGTTTGTTACAAAAAAGGAAGATATTAAAACATTTATTATTATAACTATAAATTTAAAAGTCAAAGTAAGAATTTAATTAAATGCGTCTGTTTCGTAAGGAACGTGACCCAAAATGTCACAGAATTAACTTCTGTGATGACATGTCATTCGTTGCATCAACGAGAATGATACAATTATTCCAAATGTTAGGAGGTTGCAGTGAGAGAGAGAAGGTTAAAAATAGAAATCTAGATCTATGCTTGTATAAAAACTTGATTAAAAAGTTACTTTTTGCCACAAAAAAAAACCTGACGGATTGAAAAGGAAGAAATCTAATTTATTTCTACGAAGTTCATATTACGTTGAGTGAATATTATTTCGACATGCAGAATAATTGTTAATTTAAGTTGTTTTAAAGTTTTTACTTTTGCACTAAAACGAAAAACTGAAATAATTCTAAAAGCAGAATTTCAAGAAATTTAAAAAATTACTACTATTTATCAGATTTTTTGGTGAAATTCTAAGCAATCTCTACATAGTAAAAAACAACGAAGTCGCTATCAGCATTTGCCTGTTTGTGCGCTTAGTTCTTCTAAACCACGTAACAGATTTTGATAGGGTTTTACTATCACTTAGAGCATTTCTCCCGGAAGGTTTGTATATAATCGTACTAGACTTAAACATGTATTTGTGTGCCCAAATTAAACACTTCTTTTGCACAACACCATTATACTCACCAAGGAAAATTCTTTTTCAATAACCTACCAATAGAAATCAGAAGCATTAGGAACAAAATACAATTGCTGAACTCCATCAAAAAGTATTTTAGAGAATGTCACACCAAAAATCTTACTTGTTTTTCTTCTTACTGAATACATATATGTTTATATATTTTAGTTAACGGATCTGATTGCCATGTGTCTATATTACCTACACATACATATATATTGAAATACATGATTATAGTAAATAGTTATTATAATTATATAAAATGTATTAACTATATTAACTGCATTGTATTAACTGTACACGTGACTTTATTTGTACATAATATGTGAAATGTTAACTCTTCTTCCATCCACAAGCTAAGGCTTTTAATGGAAGACCAGTAAAATTATAAATAACTAACTAATAAAGAGGCAAAAAAAAAAAAAAAAAAAATAAATAAATAAATAATACGTGCATATTGTATGTATAGAAAAAAATATAGCAAAGTAGAAAAAAAGTTGAGGTATTGTAATCAAGTCGTAAAAAAAACTTTGCTAACGCTGGTTAAACCGTATAAGATACTAGCTGAAGTATATCCGGCGTTGCTGGGGGTTATTCTTAGGAGATGGACATATACCATTTTACACTTTTCTGTAGTCCTTTTTAAGATATACAATCGCGTAGTAATTTATTTTGCTGTATGTCTTAATGTTTAGCCAGCGTTAGCAATGTTGTGCCGAAAATATTATTTTTAGACTTAAATATGCATGAATCATGTGCGTAAGCCTATCGGAAAAAAATTTCTAAATGATAGTTAAAACCCTATCAAAATTCGTTCAGTAGTTTTAAAGAACTAAGCGCACAAACAGAAACTGTGGTATACAGTAGTGAATGGTGAAAGAAGTCGGTGACGGGAATTTCATGTGTTAGCCTGATGAAATGCAACGTTGCCAGCTATTTCGGCGCACAGTTAAAAACATTTTTTATTAGCACCAAATTGAATTTAAACTTGTCTAGTCTTTATTCCACGTGTAATTAAAACACCGTTTAACGGTCGGGAAGTTTTTATTCATTATTAAAGCTGTTAGAGAATAAATTTAAATTACAATTAGCTATCGTTTTGTTTATGACAATATGACATATCGATACTTTAATGTTTGTAAAGAGTGATTGAATAACTTATAATGTTACATAATATTCATTATTGGGAGTTAGTTTATATCATCGCTCTATATTATTTAAATTAGCTCTTTTGTAGGTAGAATACCTGAAATGCTAAGAGACCTCAACGCGTCGGCGGGCAAGCGCCAAACCCGCTCCCAGCGTAATATCCTTCCACCCACGTTAACCATGCCTACTGCCTACTGCCTACGACCTTTAATCTAGTGCCTCTGTTGAGGTATTTCTAACTAATACTTGCGCGTATTATAACGTATTGTGTTTGAATATTTAGAGTGAATAAACTCGGTACACTTAAAATTCAAATAAAAAATAAAAAAAATCATTACAAATGTTGTCATTAATTCATTTAAATACACCTTTCAGGCGTACCCGCCATACAAATCTATTGCAGAAGATTATTTAAAAAATAAATGTGGTCTTCATAAATTCACTAATATTTGTCTAAACTCTGACATCGACTTTTTTGGATTCACTGTCCATATTTAAAGGGAGCATCATGTCAATAATAGAAACTGTTCAATGCACATAGGTTCTGTTTACTAATTACTTGCTAATATATTAAGAATCTCTTCAAATTTCTCGTAATCCGGTTAAAAACGGGACTGCAGGCCTTTAACGAATGAATTGATAGGTTTCCTGTAAAAAAGGAATGTTTTATCGTCATTTTCATAAAAATAAAAATATGTTTGCTTTTCGTACATAATTGCATATTATTAAGACATAGTGCAGGTGCGTGAACACGTATTCCGATAATTTAAGAAAGTACTAAGAGTTTAAAAGGAAACAGCCTGTAATTCCGTTCTTAACCGGATTACCAATGATTTGAAGTGGTTCTTTATAAATTAGCAATCCGCGAACCCGAGTCAAGCATTATTACTTGGCAAGGGTCAGAATAATAGAAGAGTGTGTATGAAACGATGTATGAATGCGACTAAAGCAAGAAGTGTGTGCTGAGATCAAGTAGTTTGATTGTCCGTCCTCTCTGCCTACCCCTGCGGAGAAATGGCGATATGGTTAGTGAGCTAAAAATTATTTTCCGAATTCTTCTGAAGTTATTTCTCAAATATTAGCCATGTGTGAAACATTATATCTCTATTGTACTATAATAAAGTCGCTATCCGCTCTATAGTCTGTCTGTTTGTGCGCTTAGTTCTTCTAAACTGCGCAACGGATTTCGATAGGATTTTCACTATCACCGAGTACACGGCAGCTAGTGTAATACTTATCAATTATTATAAGCAATAATTACTCGCCTGAAATACCAATAGGTACAAATTGAAAATATTTCCCGAGTAAAAATAACAAAGTCCTTCCTACAAAAATAAAGTGGTTCTTTACAGGTGAAAAAATATAATAAGAAATATTTGTTTATTGAAATACAAGTACATATTGAATTATTTGGCGGTTTGGGAATAAGCTGACGTAGCTTAGTGGTTCAGAGCACCTGACCGTCAATCAGAATGTTCGAGTTTAATTCCCGTCGGCAGCATTTTCAATTTTTATGGATATTTCAGGCGAGTAATTATTGCTTATAATAATTTTTATCCTTTTTTCCAAGCATAAAAAAACCTTGTCTTTTAAACATTAGTTTATCATTAAAAAAATTTGAATACTAATCATTCTGTGATATTTCTTCTAACGCTGTGTATCTATAATGTCTAAATGGGTATTGTAGTTGCTACAAAATTCCACAAACAATGAGCACAAACTATGTGAGTTTTAATGCAGAAACATACCTTTGCCAGCAGTCTGTACCGAAGGTCATTCTATGTCAGTGTGCGTGCATTCGAGGTATTTCCACGCTGCGATATCCAGTTTTATGCGTCACTAGGTAACTTCACTGACACATTATAATGTAGGCAAACTAAACACATATAATTGAACAAAACAGATTTATTGCACGGTCTTTAGAAATCAGATATAGACAGTAATATTTGTTCTCTTATTTTAACTAACTAACCATCACGCCGTTTCAGTAGGCAGATAGGACGGACCGCCAAACAACTCGATTACACCACACACTTCTTGCCTCACTCACATTTCTCATGCATACTCTTCTATTGTTCTGACTCTTGACATGGCCCGGCTCATCTGATTCACTTGATCGTGCCATGTCTTCCTCGGGCGTCCCCGACTTTTGCTGCCATTTCACATTCGCATCATATATTCTCCTTAAACTCCTTTCTTCGCTCATTCGCTTTACATGCCCGAATCATCAGAGTGTCCCTTTCTTAATCTTACTCATTACCAGTGCCAGTTCCGTGCATCACCTCCATACATCAGGGTAGGTACCAGCATTCTCCCTACTGAAGTCCGTATACTGCTATAGTCAAATATAATATAATCAAATTACTATTAGATACAGATTCCATAATGAAGTCCATGTATTGCTACATTATTGGAATTCACTTTATCTGTACCTACCTATATCTGTAACTACCTATATCTGTACCTAACTATATGTGTACCTAACTATATGTGTACTTTCCTATGTCTGCAAATACCTATATCTGTACCTACCCATATCTGTACCTAACTATATGTGTACCTACCTATATCTGTACCTACCTATATCTGTACCTACCCATATCTGTACCTAACTATATGTGTACCTACCTATATCTGTACCTACCTATATTTGTACCCACCTATATCTGTACCTACCTATATCTGTAGGTACCTACATATATCTGTACCTACCTATATTTTTACCCACCTATATCTGTACCTACCTATATCTGTAGGTACCTACTTATATCTGTACCTACCTATATATGTACCTACCTATATCTGTACCTAACTATATGTGTACCTACCTATATCTGTACCTACCTATATCTATACCTACCTATATCTGTACCTAACTATATATGTACCTACCTATATCTATACCTACCTATATCTGTACCTTACTATATCTGTACCTACCTATATCTGTTCCTAACTATATCTGGACCTACCTATATCTGTACCTAACTATATGTGTACCTAACTATATGTGTACTTTCCTATATCTGTAAATACCTATATCTGTACCTACCCATATCTGTACCTAACTATATGTGTACCTACCTATAACTTTACCTACCTATATCTGTACCTAACTATATCTGTACCTACCTATATCTGTACCTACCTATATCTGTACCTAACTATATGTGTACCTAACTATATGTGTACTTTCCTATATCTGTACCTACCTATATCTGTACCTACCTATATCTGTACCTACCCATATCTGTACCTAACTATATGTGTACCTACCTATATCTGTACCTACTTATATCTGTACCTACCTAAATTTGTACCCACCTATATCTGTACCTACCTATATCTGTAGGTACCTACTTATATCTGTACCTACCTATTTTTGTACCCACCTATATCTGTACCTACCTATATCTGTAAGTACCTACTTATATCTGTACCTACCTATATCTGTACCTAACTATATGTGTACCTACCTATATCTGTACCTACCTATATCTATACCTACCTATATCTGTACCTAACTATATCTGTACCTACCTATATCTATACCTACCTATATCTGTACCTAACTATATCTGTACCTACCTATATCTGTACCTAACTATATCTGTACCTACCTATATCTGTACCTAACTATATCTGTACCTGCCTATATCTGTGCCTGCCCATATCTGTACCTGCCCATATCTGTACCTACTTATATCTGTACCCACCTATATCTGTACCTAACTATATGTTCAATTCAATTCAATTCAATTCAATTCAATTTGTTTATTCCTTTAAAAACATTACAAAATTACATTTTATTTCGTTTTTAAGTACATTTGTAAAATGGTATTACATAATAGTTAGCGGTGTATAAACTATACCAGCATCAATAGAGCTTGCCTTTTAAAGGCAGCTTCACCGATGCTAAATATGTCGATATCCGGATTAATTCTGTTCAACAGCAAGACTGCTCTCCCCACCGGCATGACCATTGGCAAGTTGGTCCTGCAGGCCGGGAGATAAAACAGTCTATGCTGTCGGTAACGGAGATAATCATCAGGAACATAGAGACTAATACTCTCCATGATAGTCGGATTTTCAAACCATCCACGAATCAGTTTGAAGAAGTGTGATACAATATGCACATCTCTTCTGACCCGTAGATGGTTCATACCGAGCATGCCCAAGAGAAAGTCAGTAGGATAGAGCCACGGGTAGTAGCCATACTTCCTCAGGTAGAGGAATCTTAGAAATTTCTTCTGTACTCTCTCCAACATAAGGGAATACTTCACCTGATGTGGGCTCCAAACCACCGACCCACTCTCAAGCCTACTCCTAACCAACGCAATGTATAGCACTTGGAGAACCCGGGTGTCTCTAAAATTCATCGCAGTGCGTAGGACGAAGCCCAGCATTTTCAGTGAAGCACTACACGTCATTTCGATATGAGTATGAAATGTCAGCCTACTATCAAACATGATGCCAAGATCTTTCATAGTGGAGACACGTTTTAAACTTCGGGCATTCATGGTATACCGGTAAAACCAAGTATGACGTTCCCGTGTGAAAGAAAGAATGAAACATTTAGAAACATTGAATTCGATCCGATTCCGTTTACTCCAGTCAACAATTCTATTAATGTCCGATTGGAGTCGAATGCAGTCTTCTAAAGTTTTAATTTCCAAGAATAGTTTTAGGTCATCAGCAAAAAGAAGTGACCTGGAATGCAGAATATTTTCTGTAATATCGTTAATAAAAATCAGAAAGAGGAGCGGTCCTAAATTAGAGCCCTGTGGAACGCCTGACAGCACAAGGAATAATCTTGACAAGAATATTCCATGAGATACAAATTGCTTTCTTCCAGTAAAATAGCTTGCAAAGAATATGAGAAACCGTAAAGAAAAACCTAGAGTTGACAATTTATTTAATAATATGTCATGGTTTACGGTATCAAATGCCTTCGAGAAATCATTATATGAGCAATCTACTTGGTAGCCCTTATCTAAAGATTTGGAAATATAATCTGTGAGTACCACTAGGTTAGTATCTGTTGATCGACCTTTTCTGTACCTACCTATCTTATCTGTGAAACTATTTTTGTGCATTAATGCTAATTATATATTATTTACATTTACATTATTTATGTTAATTTAACCCATTGATTAATTGTAAACATTACATCACTATTATTATTATATATTGTTTGAAAACATACCATGTAAATAGATGAAATGTTGTCAATTGGTATCTGCTGACAAGCTTCATAAGTAGTTTATCTGGTTTGAATGATGGTAAAAATAAAATTAAAATAATAATCAAATACCGAAAATCCTTTGATCTCTTCTGCTCTCTAATGGTACGTATACATTTGCGAACATGAACGCGAAATGAGCAACGAATTACGGGAAAGGAACGAAACAACTGCTAGCGGCGTTTTGCGGTTGTTTCGTTCCTTTCCCATAAGTTGAGGTTCAGTTCGGCAGTTCGGCTCGCGTATGTCTACGTAGAATTAAATGGGAATTGTGCATACCTTCCATCATAATATAATGTTATTTTTAGACTAATACAAGTTCAGAGTTGAGTCACTTCTGACATTTAGTTCGTAATTCCAACTAAAACTAGTCTGCTTTTAATAGCCTCGTTATCAAACCGATGGCGCGATTTTTTCTAACCAATTAGCGAATAATTAATGATCGGATGTTTTGTACGAAATATTTGGTTTTATATATAAGTATATCTATTTATAAACAGTGTCTGGGAAGTAGAAGTACAAACAGGAAACTGGGGAATCTACATCTCGTACATCACAAATATAACACAACAAAAACTTCCAGCTCAAAAAAACCATCTGGAGCCTGTGATACTATGGCATCCCCAATTGGGGTATATTGTGAAGCTGAAGTGGGGAGAGGAAGAAGAAAAAGGACTGGAAGAGAATCTGGATATTCAAATCTAGTCACCAAACACACCTAATACCATTTTAAGCGATGTTTCAATTCCGAATGGTGATCTTTCTTAGGGCGATCTGAGATGGCCAGTGCAAGTTTGTAAAAGTATCTACAATTATTTTATTTTATTTAGGAAACAAACAGTCATTTATATATTTAGCATAAACAGCAATTATTTACAATATTAGACCAATAATATTCCATTAATTCTAGTCGTTGATTCAATATTTGCACCTACACAATATATTTATAAATGACAAACAAATATAAAGAATAGACATTATAAGGAATTACAAAATGTTATAAAAAAATTAAAGACAGTTTTCACATGATTATAATAAAAACAATAAAATAAACTAAGATGATAGGATTATTTCACAAAATAAAAAATTATGTTATCAGTTTAGTAAGTTGCATTTTATATGTTTTCAAGTTACAGTTGAAAATGTGTACCTCTCTAGAGGCATTGTGAGTTTTACAGATACGTCCTATTAAAGAGTTTTGCGCATATTTGGCTTTACAGTGTGGTTTTCTGAATAAGTCGTTCGATCTGGTGTTGTGTTCAGTGTAACGAAATGCAATCTTTTCTAGCAGATATGATGAATCAACAAGACTGTTCACGATTTTGTATAAGAATAGGGCATCAGAAATGTAAAGCGGTAGGGTCAAACCGATGATCGCTAAAGCGATACGATAGGTGTTTGATAAATTTGTATTGGATATTTCCAATACGATCAATGTATGTTTGATATTGAGGATTCCAAATGACTGAGGCAAACTCGAGTTGTGACCTTACATATGACATATATAGCAGAATTAGCGTGTGTGTCACAGTGAAAGGCTTTGTAATGCGTATAATAAATCCCAATTGTTTGTAAACTTTTTCTAAAATATGTTCAATATGGCCCTTAAATAACATTTTAGAATCTAGCAGCACTCCAAGATCTCTGATTGATTCTACTCGTTGTAGGGGTACACGGTATAAGAGAATATAAAAATAATCTTGCATATTTGATTTCGCTTTTCGCTACAGATGGTTTATTAAATAAACTTACGGGCAAACAATCCTAACCGGTTTTGGTGAATGTATGTATTTCGTTCAATGAGATCAACTTCAATACTACCAACTTATAATACTATCACTAATTATACACATTCATAAATACATTGTAAGATTTACATGTCATGGAAACATGTTTTTGTCGGTCCTTGCGACAATGTGGACCTATTACACTATGAACCTTGATTATTATTATTTTACTCGTTGCTCGGAGGCTTATGAATCGTTTGTAGTATAGTTTTGACGAAACATAAGTATTTTACCGTATAAAAGAATTTTTTTCACTTGATTGTGCCATGCCTTCCTCGGGTCTCCCCAACTTCTTTTACTATTCAAACTACTCTCTTAACACTCCTGACACTAATAAACTACTCTCTTAACACTCCTGACACTAATAAACTACTCTCTTAACACTCCAGACACTAATAAACTACTCTCTTAACATTCCAGACACTAATAAACTACTCTCTTAACACTCCACACACTAATAAACTACTCTCTTACCACTCCTGACACTAATAAAAACAAACTTTGGAATTTTCAACGAATTCGGTAATGTAGTTAGGAGTCTATAGGGTACAATTAAAGAAACATATATAGAAAATATATTTTTCTAGTCCATTGCTATGGGTTCTGGACAAGAAGCAACCTTCATTAGTTAAAAATGTACATAATTTCGACAGATAAAATGAATTTTAGGTTATTACATGCCAGTAAAATGGAAGGTATAAGTTTTCTGCAGTTCTTTATGAACAATTGACGCTGTTAAGTGAATGATTTTCTGGAATTGAATGATATTTGAGTGGTAGATATAGCTCGGATGATATATCACCATTCGCAACATTGCGTTTTTAGAACTGCAAAGAACCTTTCGATTTTTACAGAAACGTCCGTTTGATAGATTCCCCTGTCTTAACAAACAGATTACAATCTTTATAGCACATTCACAGGTGGGATTGCTGTATTCTACCTGCATTTTGATGGGAAATTCTCCGAGAAACTAGCTTCATTGATCAGTACTGCACACAGCATCACAAAGGATGACAGAAAGTCCAGAGAGAAATTAATTTCTCAAGGCTTTCCTTAATGTATAAAAAATATCCGGATCCAGCACTATAATTTCGACTCTGGGTTCGGACCTATTGAAATATGTTGACGGAATAGACCGCAAACGGAATGAGGATGGAACAAGAAAGTTGTGTCAGGAAATGACGCACAAGTGGATGCAAGAAAAATAAGGGTTTGTCCCAGGAAGATGTTAATTTAAGCAACAATAATAAAATGATATTTAATACAGATGAATCACAGTTATCTAAGAAGTCAGTAATATGAACATTTCAAGCTATAGGCTGAGTAACATGACAAAAAATTTAAGGTCACATTTGTGGTTTTTTATGTCAGAAATTCCCGACCTGGGAACAAAATGAATCACTTATCGGAATTATAAACATTCGGAAAAATCACTTGGAGCTGGCAAAGGTATAATGAGAATTATGCAAGTGTAAAAATAAGACAGAGATACTTGTATGGTTTGGGCTTTATGTAGAGCAGGTGAACAAATAAAGAAATTTAAGTCAGAATTCGGGGACTTCCGAGGAAGACGTTACAAGATCAAGCAGTGAATTGAATAATCGAGTCAGACATAATCAGAATAACAGAAGAGATTATGAATGTCAATAAAACAAAGATGTGGTGGTCTATTCTCTCTGTCCATTGTTGGTTAGTTAGTTAGTTTCTTATCTATAATTGAATTCACGCAAAACTTGTACCAGCTGCTACCAACACCTTTGCATAACTTACCTCACTACTCGACGCGTCTGAAACAGGTTTGAGTGTTGATTGCATACCAACAGTGAAGTTGTTGCCTGTGGGTGACTTGACTTAGCCAAAACAACTCTCTGTTTTTACTCCGGTGTTATTTGGCGGTGATTGGTTGTCGTTATCGGCTAAATATGTGGGCAACTATAATCGCCAGCATTTTCAAGGAAACGGTGGAGATTTTTTTTGAGTTCCAATTGATCGGTGTCAGTTGTTTTGTAAGACCTCAATTGTTGAGACATTTTTGAGTCCCAACTGCTCCCAACCGTCTTGAGTCAGTGAAACTATGGCACCTCTATTGGGGTACGCTGTGAGGCTGAAGGTAGTGGGTAGGGGAAAGATATAAAAAAGCAGGTTTAAATCCCGGCGTGCGCAAGTAAATTATCTTTGATTAATTTGTGTTATTTCACAAATTACATATATTTTCGGCATGTTCCAGAGTGGAATATACTCTCAGTATCGCCCTGTTATAGAAATGGCTTTGGCCGTGTTTAATGACCGAATCTGATTAGCCAGGTATTTCCCAACCTTCATCTTTCCCATGTCCTTCCTCCCCTCAACGCCATAGTCTCACTCCAGACAGTTGGGAACAGTTGAGACTCTTTAATACTTTGATGCAAAAAACATTTTTAAACTACAGGAAAAGGTCGATAAATTTGCAAAATAATTGTTCATATGATGGCTTGTAAATTATCAATTATTATTAGTTGCGGTGGACGTGCTGACATTCCAGATACACTTTTAGCAGCACGTTTGCGGAATGCAGACTTACCTATGGTCAGTAGGAATTATTATTCACTTTGTGGACACACTCACACACTTACATCACCGCGGTCACTTTTACCTCCAGTGAAGGCAGTAGCAGAGTCACTTGTAACGCTGTGTAGTATGCTTACTGATGGCATTGATCAATATTATAATTTTAAAGTTTTCAAACTAGAGTAGTGCCATGTCTTCCTCGAGCGACTTCGACTTCTTCTAACATTCATAATCGCGTCATGTTTGCACTTCTTTCTTTGTTTGTAATGCAATATTATTGCGTCAACTAAAATTACCACGTTGTGACATAATAAAATGATCAATTATGTTAATTATGCCATTGTAACAGTTAATATAAGTTAAGAACAACAAAAACCATAGTGTGAGGTAGGAGTGATAGAAAATATTGAAACAACATAGGAATGTCACAAGAAATCATTTATTGGCAAATAACGAAACATCGATTATGTTTGTTATTATTTACGATTAGATTTAACCAGAACATGAGACTCAAAATTTAGGATAGATAACAATATCTCAAGGTGTGAAATGAAATGAAGAAATGTTGACAAAGGAAAACAATGATTATAATTTGACCTGTTTCATAACAGGGCGCCATGCAACTCTTAGATTGGAACTGCAAAATTGATAAAGGATAACGTGATGACCAGCGATTACAACAGCTAGCTAACAAGAACAATATGTCTGCAAGATTCTTCCCATAATGTCGCCTGGAGCAATCGCTCCAATCCCTCCAGTTGTAAGGTGTTTCCTCGACCCTCGCCTGTTTGGTACTGGTTTCCTCGGTGACCGTCAGTAGCGCTGCTCCTCCGATAAATCATAGACCGAGAATCCCATAGACAAGTAGGCGGTCTGAAGATAAAGTTATGGCTAAATTAACCATAAATGTAGCGGAGCGAAAGTGAACTGCTACACGTTCATTCGCTATCCATGATCAAACCATCTGAACGTCCTTTCTTAATCTTACTTCATTACGCTTACACCAGCCTTGCTTTCTTTGCAGATCTCCACATTTCTTACACGATCATACATGGTTTTACCACACATATGCCTCAGAGATCTCATTTAAACAGTAGCCTACTTTCATCCATCTTTTGCCAGTATCATGCCATGCATCAAAAGATACCAGCACTCCATTTTAGACTGCTAGCTTCGCTTCCTTGAATAGTTTTTTAGTTAGCGCCAACTGCGTTCAGTCCTCCATTGATGGAGTTATCTGCATTTACTCTTCTTTCAATATCTCTGTCAGCCTTTCCATCTCTTTAGAACATACTTCTCAGATACACAAACTCATCCACCTGCTCCAAATATTCATCATTCATAACTATATTGCACAGTGCATCTCATTCAACAGCATGACTTTATTTATTTAATATTACAGATATAAAAGATTACATTAGTTACAGATAAATAAAGATATTTACTTATTTACGCTTTTAAATTATCACAAATAATGAAACAATTGCATCTAGTGACACTGTCTGACAGGAGAATTACTTCAGACTTGGTTGTGTTACACAGAGTCATTAACAACTTTATTTACTGTCCTGCCATCGTTGCCACTGTTAAATTCCATGTTCCGACTAGGAATACAAGTAAAAATGTAACATTCTTCTGCAATACATACACAATCAACTATCAGACACACTCACTAACCAATAGGATGCTTTATCCGGGCAACAAGTTTGGGGGTACCATTGACATATTTGCTGACTCCATTTATAGAATTAAATTAAATCTATACCAGCACTTCGTTGGATCCTACAAATTATAGGTTCCATGCTAACTCAACACAATCGCTTTCCATGGCTTTATATAACTTTTTAAAGATGTGATGAATTATCATTTTGATGATTTATCCGGTCACCCAAAAATATTTATAAAAGCATTTATTTTCCAGAATTCAGGTAGATATTTGGTTACCCTCGCTAGGTGCACGAATGTCCTTCAAGGCAAGTCACCGAACACGTTTTACACTATCTATTACATTCTGTCGGTTACAACAAAAATATATACCACACACAGACATAGGAATTAATAGACGAGAAGATAATGGCGAGGGGTAAAATCAACTGTTGAAGAACGAAGGGGGTTAAGCTGACTGTGATTCGTCAATAAATCAATCTGACAGTAAATAGGCATCTCGCATTATAATATCACCATTTACTTCTTAAAAGTAAAATCTGCTTTTGAATGAATAGACATTTTTACATGGGAGCGCAAATTACTCGCCACGTTATGAACAAATTTGCGAAGTCCAAATTCGGCAAAAAAATTCGGTTCCATTTTCAGAGTCGAATATTTCGTTTAAGTGTTTAGTTAAGACACTTTTATAAATGTTCATAATTTACTTCCCAGCAACCAACCAGCATTGTGTTTCGCGTCCAGACGTTTCTCGATGTGATAGTAACAACTGATCTATGTTATACGATGTGAATATGCTTAAAATAAAGTAAAATAATGCTTATATATGGAATGTAATACGACAATTGGGTTTATTCTCTTTTTCACATCTATTTTTACAAGTTTTCATAGTACAAGTCAACATTCTGCCGTGTTATTTCGTAAAATGAACCGATGATGCCTCGACCATAGTTCGCACAAGAATGATGACGTCATGTTTTCTAAATTCACTTGAGGCCATACGCGAGCACAGCCGGCTCCAATGGAACCGGTATGGGGAGTGGGGATAATACGCTTTTAATCACTTAGGGCAGGTCTACTAATATTCATATGTCTATGATACCACACTATACAGAGATATAGTTTAGTACTTGTATAGATTATGGTGACCGGATAAATCATCAAAATGATAATTCATCACATCTTTAAAAAGTTATATAACGTCATGGAAAGTGATGAAACAAAAACTACATTAACTGGATTAAGTAGGTTAGGTTAAAAAAAAAATTTCATCGTTTTTAATGACTTTATATTACTTTTTAAATGTGTGTTGAATAGTCACTGTGTTGAGTTAGCATGCAACCTTAGATTATCTATATGTATATATTTTATAGTTAAAGTTTATTTGTTTGTCCCATACGCATTCTTATAACCACATATCGGATGGTTATAAGAACGAAGGGAGAATGACTCAACACATTATCTCTGCACTGGAATTAGATACGAAGTCAAATTAAAATCGACACACTGCAGTGTTTTTAACGGTAATAATGGGGATTTCACGATACTACATGAAGTGAATGGTAGAAGTCGGGGACGCCTGAGGAAGACACAAATCAAATAAGTGGACCGAGCTTTCAGGTACACTTGAACTCACAGCCTCCAAACTTAACTCCAATCCAAACCACGAGCAACGCCGCGTAAACATCAGCTTGTTATGTATGTATTTTAGCGCACTAGTGTGGAAGAGACTAACTCAGCTTTGTGGCGCTCGTTCTAATTGAATACCTCACCAGAAGAAGGATCCATATGGGAAATCCATTTTGTTCAGGAGAGTGTCTGTTTGTGGCGATTTGATTTGTGTACAAACCTACAGTTTTATTTCGATAAAATATTAATTTGAAATAATAAGATCGAATAAATCCAATAAGAAAAGTGTCCAATAGGAAAAATGACAGGAATCACTGGTTAAAGTAAGTTGAGTGCGCCTCTTAACACTTTGTAAGCAAGAATAATTTAAATAATATCAGAAATCACCGGTTAAAGTAAGATTTTTTTTTTTTTTTTTAATTAACATTTTAACCTGCTAAACTACTTATGTAGTTTGTCAGCAGGTACATAATGACAACATTTTTTCAATAACATGGTACAATGGTAAACAGTATGTAGGTATGTATAATGTTGATGATAAATTAACAATAAATGATAAATTGGTTAACTTACAGAATTATATAAATAAAAATATGTAAGAAGCAGTATAAGCCTCATATAACAACACAACCACAAAATGAAAATATGAACAAATGAATATAATCAACAAGTACTTCTATGGTTTTAATATACATAAGGTAAAAACAAATTTATAACGATTTTCCATTTCCCTAGAATGTGAATTCCAATTAGGAAAAAAAGGTCTTCAGTAGTGCATCAATATAAATCCTCATTATCTAATAGCCATTTCCTTAGATTATATTTGACTTTGGCTGTAAAAACGTTTATATTTTTAATTGTCATTAGTAGTTTATTAAATATTTTGGGTACAATAAAGTTTAGGGTTCTTTCACCGTATTTATTGGTACATTTCGGGACCACCAGTCCTTCATTTTGGGTGAATCTTGTATTATGTTTATGTAAAACTCTTTCCCTATACAAGGAATCAGAGAGTATAAGATGTTGACTTATAATATTATAAAACAATAATCCTCTGACAGGTAAAACATTCAGAGACTTGTACATTAATTTAGTGTCGCTTCTGTGTTCATTGGTATATTTATGGATTAACAGTTTTGTAAGGGAGTTTTGTAATGTTTGGATATAACTTATATTAGTTTTACAAGAATGTCCCCAAGAAGTGATTCCATAACGGATTGTGGATTCAGCGATTCATTAAGTGCGCCTATTAACACTGTATAAGCAAAAAGAATTTAAATAATGTTAGGAATCATTGGTAAAAGTAAGTTAAGTGCGCCCCTTAACACTGTGTGAGCAAGAATAATTTATTTTTTCGTAGGAAGCAATCACTTTGTGGTTAGACATTATATATTAAATCAAATAAAACACTTTGTTTATTAACCACGACAGTCGTGTCGTGACAGTCGTGGTTAATAAACAAAGTGTTTTATTTGATTTAATAAGAATAATTTAAATAATTTCTGGAATCACTGGTTAAAGTAAGTTAAGTGCGCCTCTTAACACTTAATAAGCAAGAATAATTTAAATAATATCAGGAATCACTGATTAAAGTAAGTTAAGTGCGCCTCTTAACAGATTATAGACTCATAGATCCTTCTTCCGGGGGATGGATTCAATTATTGTTTCGTGTTTGTACGAATATAACTAAAGCAACTCTTCTAAAGAAAATGCTACACTTTGTGAATGTTAAACAAGTTGAACTTTTATCAGGATTGTTTGATGAAGAAGTTTTGATTTGTTTCGAATGTTTATTGACCTCTTTGATTGAGTTATACACGAACGATCATGGGTTCAAACCCCGATGAAGTTAGATCATTCGGAGCATTTAAGTGCGTTTTTAAATAAATTTGTTCATATTTACATATTGTGTTAATACACAAATATAAAAACTGGCACAAACCATAATTAAGGCAAAGCTTAATGCTAAATCACTATTTCGATTAATCTTTACATCGAAAGCGTTTACATTGTGAATACCAAAAAATATGCTTTAGATAAATTGAAGGTTTTCCTAATATTAATAGTTTTCCTTTCTTCAATACAAATATATGAACGCGTAAAGGAAATAACTTTTTAAAAATATAATATTATAGCTAAGATTATCTGTGATAGTTTCACTTGATTTACTTTTTTGCTTTTTTATAAAAGTATTTACAAAATAAATAAAAACCAGTTTTGTGCTTGAAATCGAACGTTTCTAGACTCCGTTTGTCAAGCGATTTTAATGCCTATTACCTACGATATAAGGTATACCAAGAATATACACATTTTTGGCTTGTAGCTTCCTCTTAATGTTTCAATAATTCATGTTTGAAATTGCAATCCAGGGCGCGAAGTTAATTTGATGTTGGCAACCAAGCGATGGAAGAAAAATAATACAGAGAGAGTTATACTGCTATGGCAAATACGACTGTAGGTGTGTTTAATACACCAGGACCGCGCGTCGCATATTTTTATGAATGGCTTCGTCACTTCCGTCGTTCCGACTTTATTTCATAATGCAATATAACACATTAATTATTTTGCGAACGCCGGGACTAGAACCCCAGAACTTTAAATGTTATTCACCGCTCGACCTCGTAAGAAGCTACGAGTAATAAAGTAAAGCAAATATAACGTGAACTAGTACTAAAATGTGCTGTGCTTGTATATTAGTACAGATACTGTTGTTATTTCCACGATTTGATGATAGGAAATTTTCTTTGCAATAAATACCGTGGGAGTTTGTTTCAGATATCTCGTCATCCTATAATAGCAGATTCTGTCTTACTTGTTGCGTACATCACACATTGACTCACAAATCTAGTCATTATTACATTGCCATAAATTAAAGTCTATATTTGGAACGGAAATTGTGATAAACAGTCATGACCCGATGGTTAGGCAGAGAAGAAATAATAAGAAATACCACCATTCGGACATGAGAAACGTTGCATGAAATGGTTTAAGCCGTGTTTGGTGACCAGATATGGTCATAAGAGTTTATAGAGAGATAGTGCAATGCAATTAATTCCGTATTTTAACCGTTCAGGTTTTACCAACAAGTATTTTTACCAACAAGTCCAGAGGTATCTAAAATGTGCTACATATTACTTATTTGTGAAGTTTTCGTTAAAAAAATTACAATTTTTGAAACTAGATTAAATTATCTTTGAAATATTTGCATTTACAAAAACATTGATCTTTCTAAAAAATATATTTTTAATATCAAACATGAAAATGTTTACAAAAAAAATTACCAGGACATTTTGACTCGGAATGTCCTTAATTTTTTAAGAAATCGATATTTATAAAACATATTCCTTTTGTCTAGGTAATAAGTAATTAAACTGTCACTTTTTTATACCGTTAATACAGTATAAAATATAAATATTTTTTTAACTTTTAATTTTTAACAATGAAAAAATGTCGAAGTTCGTAATAATGCACTTTGTGACAATTACTTTAAATTGTATCCATGTAATAATGTATAAATATTTGATAAAAACTGTGAATAATGATTACTTATCTTTCCAATGACGAACATATCATATATCTACCTACGCATTATAGAATAAAGAAAAAAATAATTTATAATGTATTGACGCCCCGGTCAGATCTGTCCTTAAGAGGCTCTAATGGAATATGATGTTTGTGGCTAGTAATGTCCGTCCGATGCCTGAAGGGTTAAAACAACAGACAAATAATAATAAGAATACACAGATAGGTAATGCGGAATAGTAGTGAAAAATGTGTGCAAGCAGCCGTTTATGGAGGATATTTTAACATCTCCCGTCTCCAGAGGGCCAGCACTGCCAGCAGGGTGGACTCCATCCAGGCAACCATGGCAGTGATGATTGTGTTGTTTGATTGGCGTAGTCGTCGCCATAAGTTTCCCATGTGGTGGTGGAGAAGCGCTCTGAAAGAGTGCACTCGTCCCTCCAGGAACATTTCCGTAGCGCTGCAGTATCTCGTTAGGCGGAACTGTTGGCGAAAAACATTATTGTAAGCGACGCACACTGGGGCCAAATACCAGAAGTTGATACAATAAACAAAAAAAATAAATTCAATAGTACGATGTCGCTTCATTTGTTTCGAGGTACCTCGATAGTTGTAGCATTATTATACAGTAGGTAGAAACCCTTGACCATACCCTTCTTCCTGTGACACCGCTCAGTACAGAGCGAACACTCGTGCAGAGAATACGCCGTTTACAAGTGCCAGCATAAACCTCAAGTTCAAGTATTTATTTCGGAAGACACCTATTACGAATCCCAAAAGTGAGTATGGAACCATCATGTTCAGGTATTTATCTTATTTTTTCACATTACATTTTAACATTATTAATTATTTTAATAGATAAAATTGTTTATCAAATATATACAAAAATTTAGTCGTGATTTAAAAAAAAAATGATATTCTTTTAGAGATTAGTTGAGCTCCGGGCACCTCCGGGCTATCATTTAAACATTTTTAGGACCAGTAACTATTTTTATTTACGAATCACTTTTAAAATCTTGCACATATGTACGCTTTTTTAAGTAATGAATTATTTCAATGTGATCGGGAGCTATAATTAAAATGAACAGTTTTTTTTAAATCTCGGGATCAGACAATTTAATATCATGTTAGTTACAAAACCTGTCAGAATAGAGATTTATTTCAAAATAATCGTTACCGACATTCAATTTCCATTTTTTGGACGTAAGGTGGTAAAGTGTAACTCAAAGATAAAACTTCATGGTCTCCCTTCCTAAAACTGTTTATACCACATATCTGGTCATAAAATAACAAAGATAGAACGCGTTTTCTGAGAGACATTAAGTCGTGTCAGTTGGTGGCAGATATAGCATAACGCAATTCAGCGGTTTTTTATGCTTCGTGACAAATACAGCACTACGTGAACCGAGCGGAGAAATTTATTCATTTTCTTTTTTTCACACAGGTGCGAATTCTGATACCTTATTCATGACAAGACGACAATTATTCACAATAATGAAGAACTCTGGACACGTACACATTCCAGATTAGCTAAATTCGCTGCAAAAGGAAATGGAGTTGAGGACAAGATGCATCGGTGATCCCAGAAAACATATTTCGAGAAGGATAAATCGCTTCAAATCGGAACACTATTCACGATGGGTAGCAGCGCACCGGATTGAAGTAAGATTTCTGGAGAAAAATAAAACATTGCTGGATTCATCAATTTATTTTCCTAATCTTACACTAAAACGCGGTGGTCCCGGTCGCCCGAAAATTACCTTTGATCAGAGTACAAAACGAATGAAACGACAAAAGACTCACAAGTCAAGCCACACATATGGAACTTAGAACTACAGGACAGGCAGAGGCGTCTATAGCTATCACTGATATTTTATCGGATTCATCAAGTCCCAGTAAAAGCAGCTTATAAAAAGTCTCTTGAAACAGTAACTATGTCAGGAGAGGATGCTGTAGCACTCTTAGTGGAAGCGGGATTATCTCGACACCAATACAATGTAATAAGATCAAATGCTCTAAAACTATACCCGTCTTATAAAATTGTACAGGCCGCATAAAAGGAATGTTACCCAGTGACTGCAAAAATCAATGTTAGTGATACTTCAGTTCATGATGATTTGCAGACAATACTCAATCTTACCATTAAGCGTTTGGTCTTCGCTCAGGGCGATGTAATACGTACACTCAATTCTAAGGAATTATAAAATATGTTTTCAATTTGTTGTTTTTGTTATCAGATCCTCTGCGAGCAAAAGGAAGCAGCAAAAAAAAAAAGTTGACCACACTCCCCATAGAAGCGGTAGAACTGCTAATGGCTCCATCATTACAGCCGACAGGTGAAAATTATTCAAGTAGTACTCGATTACGATTATTATGATGATCGTGATGATGGTAGTGTTGATTATGGTGATGATGATAGTGATTTTGACTCAAACAAGTCGGATAAAGAGAATTGATTTTTTTTTGTTATTTATTTATTTAAATCGTGAATATAAAATATGTACATAATAAAGTTTACATATATTATGTATTTTAATTTTTTGTTTTTTTATATCCTTCCTTTCCACATTCAAATTTTCTCTTAAAAACGTCCCTGTGAATAAAGGGCGTTTTTCGTCACTCTTGCCCCAGTGTGCGACGTTTAGCTTATGCCATTGGGATTCAGTGTAATCTACCCACAGTTTTGTCGTGTACGGTGAAGTTCAGAATGCGTTGAATAATATAGAATAATAGATATGATTATTAATTCAATTAATTGATATGGTAATTCCCAACCTTCCTCCTTCTCCCCTCCTTATTAAATCTCATGACATACCCCAATTGAGGATTCCATGGTCTAAAGATGGTTGGTACTCTTGTGCGGTACTCGCATAGTTTTATTTTCTTATCCTTAAGTTGTTCAATAACATTGCAGACATGTTTGAAACATTAGCAAACAAAATTTACTAACTGTACCCCGCCACGCGTTGCTGTGGCTCAGCCTCTCTATTCAGATAGAGAAAAAACAGCGCGTGTTGCTTTTACGTCCAACAGATGGCGCTGTTTAAAAAACCATGTTTTTAAATGTCACATATAACATCCATAAAATATAGGTTTATAAAAACGTTGTGTCAAAATTTCAAAGCAATCGGTGAAGAACTTTCGGAGATTTAAGATTTTTGAGCAAACGAACATTTATATTTTTATAATTTTTTTGGTAAACTAATGTTTAAGACAAGATTTTTTTTTTTTTTTTGCATAGCACAAAGGGTAACAATTATTTTATAAGCAATTATTATTAGCCTGAAACGAAAATGTATCTTTTATCAGGAGATTTTTCAATGTGGATGAGTGTTTCAGGCTAATAATTATTGCTTATAAAATAATTGTTACCCTTTGTGCTGTTTATATTTTTATTTATATATAAAGATTATTGTATATTTGATAAAATTGTAAATTAGATATTAGGCTAAATAATGTTTACATGGATATTGGGTGTGTGTATTGATATGCAATAATATGACGAGGTTAAGCTGACAGGCGTGAATATATTATGGCTCATTGAACATTAGTTTTTAAATAGGCAGTGCCTGTTCTAGTAAACTAATCATGACATTAATTTTTCTAACTTGGCCTGTTCTAGTAAAACAATCATGACATTAATTTTTCTAACTTGGTATAGAAAATCAAATTTTAATTTTTCTATTAAATTATATTAATTTATTTGTTAACGATCTGTTTGATTTGACAAAATCGATCGGTCGCGGAATGAGAATGTAAAAAAGCAGTAATACTCATTTGCAGCACCATTAGAAGAATCTTTTAAAACTAAATTTAGATTTATCAAAGCAAATACGGAACGCATAACCAAATTGGCAAAATTTCGAAGCAATTCAAAGTAGAGAGGGTCAATGACATCGTAAATGTCATCTGAAGAAACGTGAAGTTAGCAACAAAACGCGAAATGCGAAAATGATTATGATATTATGAGTATTGCTTTTAATCCGAGCAGTATCCCCCCTCTTCACCGTGAAAGCCAATTTCTCAGGCTGTATCAAAGATATTAGAAGAACGAGATGTGCTATGCGCAGTTCGTACTGAGTGGAATTGTTTTGCCGAGTGTCGCCGGTTTTGTTCACCAATACTACTGCACACCTTCGCTTACGCTAAGGCATCGCTAAGGTATCCGCACTAATACATAGAACAGATTTCTGTGCGTACACGTCCCGATACCGTTCAAAGTACCCTAATTAGGTAGTACTCCGGCTACGGTCCGGCGGCCAACATAGCATATCTCGTTCTTCTAATATCTTTGGGCTGTATGATGCCGAATTGACTAAAATTTTTCACACGTACTGTGAATTATGGTCTGAAGTGGAATCAATAACAACATCTCTGAAAAGAAGCATTTTCTTCAGTGGCTTTCCAACACTGCAGCTGCGTATTAAAGAATATATGTAAGACTGACAATGTTTGCATTCTGTTCTCTCTGCCACGTTTTAAATATGCTTTAATTTTTTTATCCTGCCAGGCGTCTCATGACGGCTATTATTTTTTATCAGTTGTGTAAAAGATAAAACGCGTTTATTTGTAAGGGGGTTTGGGTTTTAACGACATTTAATAGATCTATACTCCACGAGACTGCCTAATTATAAAGTGAAATACAATACCCATAGCGAAGTTAGCAGCAGCCGTTGAAACGCAGTTTATAATAGTTGTTAGCTAGCTAGTTAGTAAGTTTGTTTGTCTATTGTTAGCCGTACTTGTTTGTCTAGCAAACTTCTCCCAAATACTCCGACTAGCCCGGGATTGCCGGGTTGCGCCAAGTGCACCGGCAGTTAATAAATAATGGGCGCTTGTGCTGCCTCAAACTTTTGATCCTTAGTTGTTATCTATAAAGACAAGTTTTCCGTAAATGCAGACGAGAAAACTTTTAATTCAGAAACTAGATGGCACGATGGCCCCATTCGGGGTATGATGTGAGGCTGAAGGTAGTTAGTAGGGAAACGAGATGAGGAAGAGGAAGATGGGGGAGAATATGAATATTCAGATCTGGTCACCAAACACGACTAAAGCCATTCCAAGCAACGTTTCAATTCTGAATGGTGGTCTTACAGGGCGATATTGAGAGAATCATTCGCTCCGGAACGTGGCGCAAGTATACTATATGTTCTTTTAAATGAGTAAATTGAGAAATAACACAGATTAATCAAATAAAATTTACTTGCGCACTCCCGGATTTGTTTTATTTGCCTAATACTGCTTATTGTTAATGTGTGAAAATCGTAGAACTCTAATTATAAGTACTCCGTAAGAACTCCATTTAAAAAAACAGTGTTTTCTGTATTATAAAACTCTACTCAAATTTTTAAGGAAAAAAAATATCCTTCTGACCAACACTAAAAAACCTACGCTACAGGGACTAAAACCTCTAATCTATGGAACATACTAAAATTAAATACATTTTTGGACAGAAAAACCATAATTTCGACGCAACAAAACCATATAAACCCTTCCAAATGATATTAAAAACCCCATGGATATGAAAAACGTTTAAAAAATATGAAAACCAAACGTGAAGATGATGAAATCAATAAAAATATGAACAAACATAACTTACAGTCAAAAAACAAAGATTTATTTTTATTTTCTTGGAATACGCGAAGATGACAACACCTAGACAAATTTCAACCCATGAACCAGGGCGCCGCTGCTAAGGCATGGGTATTGGTTATCAAATAGATGGATTTTATCAGACGTGTAAAATTTAAAACACGTTTATTCGTAAGGGGGGAGAACAGTAAATAATAGTAGGTACGTAATGTAATCATGCATAAAAGCAAGAGAATAGTATTAATATGTAAGATAAATAGGTCTGCTTCCTTCCAAAGACAAGATGGAGGTTTTACCATAGAGTAGAGTCAGATCCAAGTGATATAATGACGTCTCCAAGGACTACCAAGCAGCCTGAGATAAGAAATAAGAAAAATCTCTGAATTAGAGCCAAGGTTATGTCAGTACTGGTAGACTCCCAATGGACCAACAGCACGATGAAATACAAGACGTTCGTTTTATCATTCAGAGAAATCTGCTTTAATACCTTGTGTTATTTTTTACTCGTGGAAAAGATAGGGTTTTTTACCGCGTGGCATCCGTTAACTGAATAATTTGTATTCGGTTTTTACGGGAAGATACCTTCTATTCCGGTGATGTCAACTGATTTAACATCATATCTAATTAATCAACCCTTCAAGCTTCTGAATTTTTACCGTTACATTTATTATAGATCAAGAATACGCTAATCTGTGTGTAATCAAATTTATTTTTTTGTAATAACTTAGTGAGTAAAATCTCAAATTGTAATATTTAATTTTTGAAGACAGTATTAGTGATTCCTAAACGAAAATCTGAAAATCTGAACCCAGGACCCTTGCCTTGCCGGGGCACCGCTCTACCAACTGAGCTAATGGGACCCTATCTCTTCCGGTCATATTTAACTGTATCATACTTCGAATAAGAATTACCAACATTGTCTTCATTTTTCTCACAGCACATTTTTATTGGCAACTATCTTTATGTATGATCGCAAGATTCAACTCGAACTAAATTAAATCTAGAAAGTGTCTTTGGATAAACATATATTATTTTTATTTTTATTGAATTTTCTGCAAGTCAAGGATGAATAGGTATTTTTTTGAATAACTTATTGAGTAAAACCTCAAATTATATAATATAGCATATATATAAATATGACACGTTTCCGAAATACGCTTTCAAATCGGAGGATCGGTATTACAAACGCCTAACAACAAAAACTGGTGTTTTTAAGTAAAACGCTAGGGTTTTTGGTGTCATATATATAAATTTTCCATATTATTAAATTAAAACAATTCCTCAAAATATTAATATGAAAACATATCAAACTATTTACTGCGGTTTAAAGCCAATAAATCCACCTAGGGTTCCGCCTCTTGTCCCATGTTTTTAGGTTCTAGTAATATGGCATATTATAACAAGTGATCGCTCAAAACGTTTTTGCAATATGGCGAAATATGCCAAAAAATCACTCCGATGGTTAAGCTTGGTTTCGGTAATACCATAATCATATGTATTTAGTGACACGAAGTTCTCTCTGGTACATACAGCCGTATACGAGATACAGTTGGACTATTGCTGGGCGTACGAGAATGCCAATCTTTATTTGCTTGTATCACAAAACTAGGTTTTTGTAGATAGGCCCCTGTGATACTAAGCCCCCGAAATTTTATCAATAGAAATAAATATAAAAAAATTATTAAAATTTTTTTAAAACATACATGAAAAAGCTTTAAAAATGGTTCAGATAACGTTTTTAAGTCTAAACACTGAATTAAAATTATTGATAACTGAAAAAATAAATATTTTATCAGACAAATGAATTATAAACATTACTGCCAATTCACTTTTAAAAATAATTAATGAAAAATTAACAAAATTCATAAAATTTTCTCAAATTGCGATTTGAATCTTTTAAAAATTATTATTTGGTTAACATCCATATTTGAATTATATAACACTCGAGTTTTCTCTTTCTAACATGCTGGTAAGGGGGACAACGATTTTCATGACACCATATAAGCTGTTCCGAAATGCGAACAAATTATAACGAACGGATAATAGCCGTTTGTTCCCAAAACCGAACAAATTAGCCGACATAAATGATAAACTATTGTTTATAAGACAAGGTTTTTATGCATACCACAAAGTATAATACATTATTATAAACAACAATCATATTGCTTATAATAATTTATTATCCTTTGTGCTATAAAAACCTTTAAAAATTAATTTATCATTAAAAAAATATAATAAGTCAAAATATTTCACCAACAAATGTAGATATAATATACCTCGACTCCATCTAGTGGGAAATTCAGAACTAACAAAGCCTTTCCTACAAAAATAAAGTTGGTTGTTTAATTAATTTTTGATTGAAGTACTAGTAAATATGACGTATCTCAGTGGTCCAGATCGTCTGACCGCACATCAGAAGGCGCGGGTTCAATTCCCGTCGGCGGCATTTATTTTTACTCGGGAGATATTTTCAATTTGTATTGATATTACAGGCGACTAATTATTGCTTATAATAATTAATTAATTAAATTTACCAGTATTAAAGAGATATCTTTGTTGTTGTTTGTATTTTTAATAATATTGTGTATTTTTTGTTTACATTAATTTTATTTTTATTATTTCTGTTCTCATGTTATCTTATGTTATCATGTTCTAAATTATTCATCACGTCAAATTTAATAAAATATTGGTTGTTTGTAGGTAAATCTTAAACATTTATATTGAATATTGTTTTGTAGGTACATCTAATACACTTATATAAAATTTATAATTAATTTCATAATCCAATTTTCTTCGACCTAGTTTTCCATGTCAAATTTATAATTGAAGTATGAAAGTAATTTCATAAGACCCCATCTGTGGGTTTGCATTTAAGACGGAAAACATAAAGTTGAGATTTTTTCATTTGTTATTCACGGTATTAAAAATGAAAGAATTATAATCCGCAGAGTCATTGTTTTTCTTTGAAACAGATCCGAGAGAATTTTAGACCTCGAGCAAAACAATGTCATGTATTATTCAAAATAATAAGGTTGTATTTCAGATATTCTGTTTTCTTGATGTTCTGTAGTAGTTTAATAAAAAAATAAAATGTATTTACAGCGTACATACAAACATACCCCAATTAATTGGGGTATGTTAGTGTTGTGTTCCCACAAACAGTTCTCTAACACGTCGTGTAAGGAGATTTAAAATAATAGGTTCTTGTGTTTAAATCAGGGATTTATTAATACTTCGCGTATTACAATGGTAACTCGATAGTCGACCTAACTAGAAGCGGGCTAATGGAGATCTGAGAACAGTAAGTTTGTCTGGGAGCATTCCCACTGGCCCTGGCGACTACTGGCTACCAGCTGCCATCTTGCGGACTTTCAAGCAAGCTCTATGCACTGCCCTCTATGAGTGCATCTGTGAAGCTCTTACTTCCCAACAGTTAGGATGCTGAATGGAGTGGAGAGGAGTAATATTATATGGGAAAGATTGCGAAGAACCCAGCTATCCCGATCTGATCATCAAACACGAATAATGTGTTTGGTAACCGGGTATAAATAGCCAGATACTTCCCCACCTTCTGCTTCCACTTTTATTTTGGTTTTAAGGTTTGGGTACCGCTGCCCCGAGAACCATTTATTGGATAACCAACACCTCTGCTATAGGTCACCCCGAGTGGCAAGCTACGTTTAGTGATTTAGCAGGGGGGCCCGGGTTTATAGGGCGTGGTGTGTTCAGAATGCGCCTGCCCACCAGCTGCGTGACGTGCCAGATCGGTAGGAGCTAGTTTGGGGAGACCCTTTGACCTCTCCAACTGGTCTCTTGACCTATGGTCTTGCATTTTAGTTTAGAAGGGTTATATTCATAAGTGTGTCACTCCTGGACACACTGACACACCTAGATTCCTACCCACCCCTCACACCTCTTCCTTCTCAGAACCTCCTCTCGTTCCTTTCGTTAAAAAAAACCCTCCACACAGCATCCCAAAAGATGACATGTGTGGTGTTAATATTAAAATAATCTAACTAATCGCTTGTTAAAATCTTTCAGGTACATCCTATACCTATGTGTAGTATTTCGGGCACCCTGTATGTATGTACATTACGGTGGTAAGTACTTGCAAATAATGATAATAATTATTAATCCGCTAGATATTCCACTAAATGCTTTCCATACAAGTTTCAATCGGCCGGATTCCATACAATTTGTGGAATAAAGGAGAACGTCTTCGGATCAAAGCCTCGCTGTATAATATATAAATGTACAGCGAGCCGTGTCTAACTGTACACCCAGTTAGGTGTTCGCAGAGGGGTGGGTTTAGGGTTTAATATACTAGGTAGGACCTGTTAGTCGTATTGGGCCCAAGTGTAAGATATACAACCATAGTCGACCTACAACCGTCGTCGGCGTTTGCCTATATTTATTATTGAAGGTAAGTTGTTCATGAGTTCAATAATAAGTGTATAATGCATTTTTAATAATTATTCCCTACCTTCGCGTCGTTGTAAAGTTGTCATCAGGAGAGGGGAAGTACACCTTTACAGTTTCAGAGTTTCAGTTCAAACGCCATGGAGTTTATTTACGTGCTGGCAGAAAGAGGAGCATTGATGACACCAGGACCAATATAGGACTTTCTTTTTTTTGTTGGCATCCTCTTATAGATCTCTTTCGTTCCCCTTTCGCTATTCAATATTTTAGGAAGAAACTTGCGGCCGGAACTATATCCGGTTAATTCCAAAACCTATCGAAACATGCAGGTACAATACAAGTTATGATATAGACTTCTGTTGTATAGAGGAGTTTAATAATTATATATAATAACAAAGGTATAAGATAAGTGTATTTAATAATTATAAAAATTAACATAAACAGTTTGTTGTAAAGCACGTTTGTAATCGACAAATATTATATTATTATACCCGATTTAATGTTTTACAGAACATTGTAAAGTTAATATAAAGATAAATAATAATAATAATATTTGGCTAATTTATATGGCGCCGTTTTCGTGAGAAATCACCTCAAGGGCGCTGTACAAATATATATCTTAAATAGTTAATACTAGAACTACTGACTTATCTCTAAGACTTAGTAATATCTAGTGACTTACGACTAAGGCCTATAAATACTATCTTAACGACATATATACGAGTATTTACATATTTAGCAACTTGTTAGATATTTAGCAAAGTGTGTAAGAACATGTTTTTTTGGTTCCATGCTAACTCAACACAGTGACTATTCAACACACCTTTAAAAGTGATATAAAGTCATGAAAAACGATTAAAAAAACAAAATTTAACCTAACCTATCCTAACCTAACCTAACCTACTTAACTCATTTAATAAAGTTTTTTTTTCATCATTTTCCATGACTTTATATAACTTTTTAAAGATGTGATGAATTATCATTTTGATGATTTATCCGGTCACCGTTTTTTTTAGATCTTTTCAAATATTCTAATAGATTGCATTTTAGGTATATTGAAAATATGTTTTATTGATATTAAATTTTCAATGTATTGAAATACCTTTGTGCTGTTTAACGCGTTTTGTTTTTTTAATTTTAAATTATCGCCAAAGGTGCTTTTTTGCACAATGAAATAACCTAATAGTCATTGAAGACTATTTAAAAAAGAAAATTCAGAAAAAATTTAGTCCCGTCTAGAAATTGAACCCGGGACCTCAGTCCTACCGGAGATTTGCTCCATCACTGAGCTAATCCGCTCCTATGCCCTTAGGTCACATTTAATTGTATAATACTTCTACTAAGAACGTCATCATTTTCTTATCGCATATTTTTATTGGCTGCTATCTTTATGTATGATTTCAAGATTTTTTCTGAACTAAATACAATCTAGATAGTTTATTGGATAAATATATCAATTTTTATTTTAATGTGCCATATCTATGCTATTTCTCAATCTGCAACTACCATTCGGCAAGGTTCGTCTAATTTGGTCTAACATCGGCAAGATTTGTAATTGAATGAAAAATATTATGGCTTAAACTAAATATTCATATAGATCAACAAAAGCCGATTCTGGAAAAAAAATATATACGAGTATAAATTTCATTATTTTTACAAATTAAAAGTTGATTATTTAATAATTTAACATCGTTGAAACAGGATGTTATATCGTTAATAAAGTTAAATAACAGTAAAGGACCTAAATAGCTACCTTGGGGTAAGCCGCTAGATGCGTAGAAGTGGTAACAAATAGTTTTCTTTTACTCAGATAGCAATCGAACCAAATTAGCAATTTCATTATCAAACAAATAAATAAGAATCAAATCAGAATCAAATTTTTGTGATATCAGTTGTCTGTGATGCGGGTTAGTTAGTCTTGCGTGAAACCCGATTCAATGATATCTAATTTTCTTTGAATTTTAGTGTCTTTTTCAAAATTGGAATGGCTTAACTGAAGAATTCTGATAAATGAAGTACGACAGGTTAATACTTAAGATATTTACGGTCATATTCGTTGTTTCTCTTCCACCTATATGCTCTATGTCAATGGGGTAGCAAAGGTATTCACCGTCTAAAATTACCGAAACTTTGGTAATTGAATGGTGAGTGTGAGTAGGGTATTAGGTGTGGGAGGGGGGGGGGGGGTGACAGAAGTACAGGCGGCAAACTGTGGGAAGTTCTAGGAGGTATAAAGGGCGAAATAGAGTGATGAAATTATTGCATTTATTTCATTAGATATTAATTGAAGTAATACTTATATGATACACTAAGTTATTTTGAAGCGGAGGAATCGCGTACTGAAGATGCTCGCCTGTAGATCGGGTAACATCGGCTATCTTCGTAACCATTCGGACATTAAACTCAACCGTCCGCAGTTACAACTGATACCTAAGGAGACACCTTAAAACTATATATCCTATCCTATCCTAAACACTACAAATACATAAAGTATTAATTAATGTATGTAATCCAAATAGTCTTCGGCACCATTCGTAAATTTTTTTATGTTTTAACTTGCCGCTGAATTTTTCTAAGCGAATTGTGTTGCGTTGAATTTACCTGCGGTCAATGTTCCACGGCAAATTTTCAGTAATCGAGCAACTCGGGATGGTGGCAATTCTATGTACATACTTCAAAACACTCTTGAAAAATGATTTAAAATCATGAAAGGTTATGAAAAAATTAAGTTAAATAGGTTATGTTAGGTAAGGTTAAATAGATAATGTTAGGTTAAATAGGTTAGATTGGGTTGAATAGGTTAGGTTAAATAGGTTACTTATTTATTAATTTTCGGGAAATCGACAGTTTATATTTATTTCAGTTTGTACCAACCAATTACGGATTTCCTCCTTGTGGTTTTACCTCTACTGAGACAGCATAATAACGAATAAGTAATTCAATTTTTAAGAAAGGAATATGAAATCAAAATTGATACAAAACAAAGATTATATAAAACGAAAAATTTAGAAAAAAAAACATTTATCAATACATTTATAACCATATTACGTTAGGTTAAATTGGTTACGTTAGGTTAAATGGGTTAGGTTGGGTTAAATAGGTTAGGTTGGGTTAAATAGGTTACTTATTTATTAATTTTCGGGAAATCGACAGTTTATATTTATTTCAGTTTGTACCAACCAATTACGGATATCCTCCTTGTGGTTTTACCTCTACTGAGACAGCATAATAACGAATAAGTAATTCAATTTCTAAGAAAGGAATATGAAATCAAAACTGATACAAAACAAAGATTATATAAAACGAAAAATTTAGTAAAAAAAACATTTATCAATACATTTATAGCCATATTACGTTAGGTTAAATAGGTTACGTCAGGTTAAATAGGTTAGGTTGGGATAAATAAGTTACGTTAAGTTAAAGAGGTTACGTTAGGTTAAAGAGGTTACATTAGGTTAAATAGGTTACGTTAGGTTAAATAGGTTAGGTTGAGTTAAATAGGTTATGATACGTTAAAGAGGTTACGTTAGGTTAAATAGGTTCCGTTAGGTTAAATAGGTTAGGTTGGGTTAAATAGGTTACCTTAGGTTAAATAGGTTAAATAGGTTAGGTTGGGTAAAATAGGTTACGTTAGGTTAAAGAGGTTACGTTAGGTTAAATAGGTTACGTTAGGTTAAATAAGTTACGTTAGGTTAAATAGGTTACGTTAGGTTAAATAGGTTACGTTAGGTTAGGTTTACAATTTTTTTTTCATAACTCTTCATGACTTTAAATCACTTTTCAAAAGTGTGTCCTGAGTAACCATGGGACAAGTCTCAGAGAGAGTTCGTACTAACTTCATCGTTCTAGTATCTTCTGGTTTTTATCGTTTTAATGCAAGAAGAGTGAGAAGAAAGAAGAACCTTTCTCCGGGACTACTTTATCAAAAACTAATTATATATTATCTAGGTAAATCTAATGTATGTAAGTTAATATAAATTTTAATAATTAATTTGTTTTGAATTTATCAACATAATTGAATTAATCCAAGTTAACTGAAATTCTCTCCACAGTAAAACGATTTTCCGTTCACTGAACTGAATATGCATTTGTGCAATATTACCTGTTTATTCGGAAATAGATTGATAACTCTAAATGACCATTGCTTTAATTTGGCAGTTTACATTTTAAATTAATTGTATTTTGTCTGCAGCACTAAAAAATCGCAAACAATCAATTTGTGAGGCGGGTATAGGTACCTTTGCCCCTATAACCATCAATGTTCATTTCACCGAAAGTAATCTCCACATATCATCCTCAAAGATAATTAAGCATTAATAAAAATATAAAACTAATAAGTTGCTTCATATATCTAACCTCAAAATCTTCCAATTTCTCAACTCTTCTAATATTTTAACATCCGAACCGGGGATGTTATAGTCCCACTGGCCACAGGAAATTGGATTCTTGTGCTGTATATTATATTGAGAACAGACATTTAAATGAGGTAATTTAAAATGAAAAAAGCAAAATAATAGAAAGACGAAAAACCTAAGAGAAGTTAACATTGAGAGAGATGATGAAAGAAATGTTTATTCCAATAAGCAAAAGCATGAAAAACGGCACAAGCAACAAATAACAAGAAACGGATTAGTTAGAAAAAAAGGTTTTTTGCGGAAAACAATGTAAGAATGGAATAACTATGCATACCAAGCACAAACAGTGATTCACGAAGGGTTTCAAACAATACATTTTGTATAAAGTTAGGGTTTAATAGCTGTCAAATAGGATTAAAAAAAAACAAATTATTTATAAGTACATAAACTCGTCGACTTACTCCAAGTATTTATATTTTGTTATTAAATGTTTTATATGAATGAAGAAAATATTATATATAACAATGAAATTTAGCTCTCAGGACGCGGCCATATTCTGTCGGTCGGTAGTATTTTTGCTTTATGATAAAATGCAAATTAACGGAAGATTTCCGAACGTATCCGAAAACTAAAAACTGTTTTAAAAAGGTGATGAAATAAACTCTCATATTTTATCATTTAAAATAAACACATGTTTTTTAAACCTTAAAAATTTGAATGCAAACATCAAAAAACTTGCGATGGCTAAATTTTGAAAGCGAATGAAGAATTTTGAGGTGGGGATGTGCCTGGCAGAGATCAGGTCACCAAACACGGATCAATTCATTTCAAGAAAGGTTTTAAATCTGAATGGTTGTCTTACACTTGAAAGGGCGATGCTGAGAGTATTTTCCTCTTTGGAGCGTGCCGAAAGTATACTATATCGACCACGGACTAACTATCCATCACGCCATCGCCCGCAGGGGTAGGCAGAGAGGACGGACCGCCAAACAACTCGGTCACACCACACACTCCTTGCCTCATTCACACTCATACATGTCTCATACATACTCTTCTATTATTCTGACTCTTGACATGGCCCTACTCAAGTATTGATTTATATGATCGTGCCAAGTTCATTCACTCCTTTCTTCGTCCATTTGCTCCACATTCCCAAACTCTGCAAGATCTCCACATTTATCACAGGATCAAACTTGGTTTTACCACAATACAGTCTACAGTTACACTGCCATACATCATGGTAGGTACCAGCACTCCATTGTGGACTGTTTGATTCGCTTCTTTGGACAGTTTTTTGCTAGCACCAACTGCGTTCAGTCCTCCATTAATGGAGTTACCTGCATTTACCCTTCTTTCAATATATCTATCAGCCTTCCCATCTCTCGTAAACATTATTCCCAAATACACAAACTAATCCACCTGCTCCAAGGAGTCATCATAATCTTATTTGAAAACTAGCTGACGTGTACCCGGCGTTGCTCGAATATTCTCTACTTTCCATAAATATAACATGCATGTATTATATATATCAACATTACGAAAAAAAATCTCTAAGAACCAATCGCACAAACAGACGGACGCGGATAGCTACTTTGTTTTATACTGTTTAGAGATCAATTGATTAGAATAATTTTACAAAGAAAAATGAAGTTCTAACACTGTTTAGTTAATTAACAACCAAACAACTAGTACACGACCTAACAACTAACAATCTCAGTTGAATATTGAAACTAAACCAGGCGATGGGTCTGTTAGAAACGCAAATAAACCAGTTTTGTTTGAAATGGGAGTAATTAAATATTGACGATTGAGTTGTACAAAATATTTATGTTACAGTTAGAATTTGATTTGACCATCAATGATTTATTGCAAAGATGACGATCATATTATTTGTAGAACGATTTTTTTTATTGCAATTATTTCAATGGGGGCAATTATTATTGTAGTTGTAGAATTACAGCGGCGTGCCACATTTTTATAACTTTAAGTTAAACGAATTAAATTGGATAACTGTGAAACAGATGTTGACCTGGAACGCGATGATATTTATGCGAAAAATAATAAATAACCTATTGCCAAAATGTTTTTAAATCTAAATTATATACAATAAGGACATTAATGTAATAAATAATAACTTTAATATGATGCGCATTTGTTTTACACTAACTCCATACACAAAGGAGGCCCTAAGGAAAAGATCTTCATCTTTGAAGATGCTGTGTAGAGGGTCTTTTTAAGGAAATGAAGGAGAAAACATATAATGGGTGGGTAGGAATCTAGGGCTCAGTGTGTCCAGAAGTGACGGAGGTATGAATTCAATCAATGAGTCGACAGATACCAGCTGGAGAGGTCAAAAGGTCTCCCCAAGCCGGCCTCACCCGATCTGGCCCACAACGCAGCTAAATGGCAGGCGAATCCATCGCCGAGTCCTGGACACTCCTCACCCGATCAACCCGGGCACCTCTGCTAAGTCACCAAACGTAGCGAATCACTCAGGATGACCTATGACAGAGGTGTTGGTTATCCAATAAATGATTCCCGTGGCGACGGTACCCAAACCAGCCTCGCAAATTAAAAATTTATATTTGTAATTAATAATAAATCAGACATTTGTAAACATGGATGTAAAAACGACAAACAAACAGAAATAAAAAGTAGTACTGTGTGTACATTTAAATTGTTGACCAAATACAGGGTTTCCAATAAGAGGTGTTATTTTGATATTCAATTGTAAAAGATCAATGGTTTCGTTGCTTGTGTGGCACGTAGCGGCGTCTTGTTGAAAGTAAACTTTGTCCAGATCAATACCATCCAATTCCGGCCATAAAAAAATCATTAATCATCTCTCGATAGCGCAATCTATTCACCGTAACTGTTGCTCCAGCCTCATTTTCGAAAAAGTAAGGTCCAATGACTGCGCCGGACCATAAACCGCACCAAACAGTAACACATTGTGGATAGAGAGGCTTTTAAACAATAACTCTTGGATTTTCCGATCCCCAGATGCGACATTTTTGCTTGTTGACGAAGCCACCGAGGTGGAAATGGGCCTCATCACTCAAGATGATTTGCATTTGATTCACTCAAGTGAATTTTAATAATTTCAATGCGTTGTTGAAGCGTGTATCGTTCCATTTTTATTAATGGCGTAGTTTCTACTTGTCAAAAGTTAAAAAATGACAGCTTCAAAAGTAACATCTATTGAAATAGCGGGCTATTCAAAATAACACCTCTTATTGGAAAACCAAGTACTTGAGTCGGAGTATCATTATAGCATTGAGTTTTTTTATTTTTTTATTATTTACGGCACGCCACTGATTTCGATGGATGATTTCCTAATAAATTTTGTTTGCATTTAACACCTGGTCCCATCTAACGGCTTAAATAACAATATTTATATGTACGTATTGTAAATTAAACGTTATTTGACACGAATTAAAAACCACTACATCATGTAGAGCCAGTTGTTTAATCTGATTAGAACTTTCAAAGAAATTTGATGGTAGAATGCATTGTCATTAATAAGGACTCTAACTGCCGAGTTTCAGCTCGAGGATGCCTGCAAGTT
The DNA here is from genome assembly GCA_026573805.1 of Hesperophylax magnus. Lineage (NCBI taxonomy): Eukaryota > Metazoa > Arthropoda > Insecta > Trichoptera > Limnephilidae > Hesperophylax > Hesperophylax magnus. Next base: position 1,686,348 of record JAIUSX010000149.1, on the reverse strand, counting down.
TGTTAATTTCCACTTCCAAGATTCCTATATTTTTCATTCATTTATTAATTTATTTATTAATGTATTCAATCATTCTATCTTTAATTTATTCACTAAGGCGATGCACTACGTCGTGTAATATTTTAAATTGCGCCGCTATCAATAACAACCCTTAACGCAACGTAGATGGCGATAAGGTTTAAATTACCGCTTAACACCATCCGCCTGTTTTGATTTATGCAAGAAAAAAACATGGCCAAAAAGTGCCTTTTATTTTATTTTGTGGATGTTCAGGTTCGATCATTTTATAAATAACTTAATTTGCCACATGATTCAAAAAAATCATAACCGAAAATGGGTTCGTAAGTAGCAGATTTTGAACTTTAAAGCAGTTTTCATTGGCCACATACATTATTTTTTTCTGGGCTTATAAAAAGTCTTATCTAAAAAATACTCGATTATTTCAAATGCCAAGATGTATTCTACTCGCAGTATTTAATTAAAGCATCTGAAACATTTCTAGGCGACCAAATTTTCAAAAACCAAAAACACATGATTTTGCATTAATACGAATGGCATCGCCTTAATGTGTTCATTCAATCAAGAAAACAAAAACTAATTTCAAACAGATGAATTTGAAAAGCATACAAATTATTATGAAATGAATATGACCATATTGCAAGCTAGTGTACTGGTTATAGATGCATTATTCGCTTATGTTTGTATGCAATTTACTGCAATACAAAGGAATTTGTGCATAGAAAGTTGGCAGTGGCATGTGCGCACAGAATAACATGACATTCGCATGTCGGCAGAAGCAATGGAAATGGATTTGTAAATCAGTAAAGTTGTATATTTGCATGGTCATTAAATAAATCTCATTTTTGTCGAAATTGGATAATCGATTAATTACATTCAAATGTATTTTTAAGTGGAAATAATATTATTTTATTGTTCTAAGTATTTATTTAACTTTGTCGTGCCATGTCTTTCTCCGGCGTCCTCGACTTCTGCTACCATTAAGAGGAAGCTGCAAGCCAAAAATGTGTATATTTTTGTTATACATTATATCGTAGGTAACAGGCATTTAAATCGCTTGACAAACGGAGTCTAGAAACGTTCGATAAAAAGCACAAAACTGGTTTTAATTTATTTTGTAAATAATTTTATCAGAAAGCAAAAAAGTTAATCAAGTGAAATTGTCACAGATAATCTGAGCTATAAAACTGTAATTTTTTAAATTGTTTCCTTAAAATATATTTTTTAGTAGTTTACATTTATATTTTTTACTGAGTAATTTATTTTTTTATTTGTATTCTACTCAAGCGAAACATTATGAAAACCAAAGAATATGCTTTAGATAAAATGAAGGTTTTCCTATCGTTTGAACAATAAAACAATTTTTTTAGAGTAAATTATTTACATTTAAAAATAATATAAACAGTATCTTCTTACCTTTAAAAATTTTTATGTAAAACGGTATGAAAATTTTATAAAACTTTTTTATAACTTTAAAATTAGCTGTCAGCATCCGATTTTATTTTTCTAGATGTGGCTCAGTCTGTCTGTGCAGATAGAAAAACAATATCTTGTTTTGCTTGTACGTCCAAAAAAAGACGCTGTTCTTTTTTAAAAGAATGTTTGTTCAACAGATTACGCTGTTTTAGAAAAAAACATATTTTTACCTGTCGCAGGTGACATCTACATAAAACAGGTTAATAAAAATACATGCGTATTCGAATGCAAGGATATGTGTCAAAATTTCAAAGCAATCGGTGAAGTAATTTCGGAGATTTAAGATTTTGAACTAACGAACATTAAGGCGATGCACTACGTCGTGTAATATTTTAAATTGAGCCGCTATCAATAACAACCCTTATGTAGATGGCGATAAGGTTTAAATTCCCGCTTAACACCATCCGCCTGTTTTGATGTATGCAAGAAAAAAACATGGCCAAAAGTGCCTTTTATTTTATTTTGTGGATGTTCAGGCATAAATATTTAATTTTTTTCCGATCATTTTATAAATAAATTAATTTGACACATTATACAATAAAATCATAACCGAAAATGGGTTCGTAAGTAGGAAATTTTCAACTGTAAAGCAGTTTTCATAGGCCTTTACATTATTTTTTTCTGGGCTTATAAAAAGACTTATCTAAAAAATACTCGATTATTTCAAAGGCCAAGATGTATTCTACTCGCAGTATTTAATTAAAGCATCTGAAACATTTCTAGGCGACCAAATTTTCAAATCAAAAACACATGATTTTGCATTACCTACTACGTATGGCATCGCCTTAACATTTTTATTTATGCAGATGGATAGATTAACGCGCTCTCTCTAACAGTCGTATTTTGCATATTTTCTCCCATTCAAAACATCTTCTTCTTCTTTTTGAACGCTTACTACAAAGCCTTAATGTACATATAACTAAAAAAAAAATTCTTATTATTTCAGGTAAGGACTATTGAAAATATGATCTGCACGTCGCCTTCAAGCCTTACGACAGCAATAATACAACTCGGGTAAGCTAACGAGATAACAAGGTTATACTACAAGTCAAATAAACACGTAAGTTAGTAAGTATTGCAGAGCTTACGGAAGCATTTCTTGATTACGTCGAAGAAGCGAGATAATATTTATTGTCAACATTGACCTTATGAGAAACACAGATCGCCTTCAAAATAGACGTGTTTTGTAACAAATACCTACTGTGTTTTCATAAAAATAGATCTTTTTTTTAAATCCATTTTTTCTTCGCAATAAAACAGTAAGACAATGGCATCCCCAATTATTTAAGTATTTTTTGAGATTGATTAGAATTAAATTACAAAAATATCAAATTTTATTAGAATAACTTTTCTTCAACTTTTGAAGATTATACTCATCGATGTAATATATCATTGAAGAAGAAGATAATACCAATAAATCTGTAGTTATGTTCGGTATTCTAAATTTGGCTGAAGCGGTTTTTAATAATACATCCGAAAACAATAAATAAACGTAGAAAATACAACAAAATGATTTACGAAAGGAAGGTTCGAGAATGTTCCGAAGCGCGTCACGTAGGCAAAATAACTCGATCTCGATGTCGCGGTTGTTGGTACTGTTCTAACCATTTCGTTTACGTTGTCGCTTTCTAGGTGGAAAATAAAACATTCTCGAACATTCCAAAAAAATAAAAGAAAATCCAAGAAGCTTGTTTGGAAACTTCTAGAATAACGTTCGAGTCAAGTAGTGGCGTACCACTGCAAATCTAAGCGTAACATGAAACAGAATAAGACACAGAATGGGAATCGAACCCAGGATCTCTGTATTACCGGGACAACGTATTTATCCACTCGACCATTGTGACCTAATTACTAAACGTCACATTTCAAATTTAATCAACAATTTTATCTGGCAACTAATTTTTTCCTATATTTTCGGCAGCTATCTTTTTGAATTATCAGAAAGTTCTAAATAATTTGTTTATAACCTAGATAGTGTATCGGAGAGTCAAATCCGATTTTTATTTGTACGGGATCCCTATTGACTTTTTGTCAAAGTTTTAATAAATATTCAATTTTTATTTAAACAACATTTCTTCGATGTAAAATATGGCATATTGACAGCAAAAAGATAACTGCCAAGATTATGGGAAAAATTAAATATTATTATTTCTGAATTTGAAATATAACGTATAATAATTAGATCCCAATGGTCAAGAGGATAAAGACGTTCTCTCCGTTATTAAGACAAATAATTATCATTCGTAGTTGATTGTAGCGAGTAGATTGTGAAGCAAGCCTTTCCAGCTAACCGTCAACCACTTGTCAAACGTTTTTGCTAATTTCCCTCGGGAGACCCGCTTCACAAACGCACAAATATTCCATAACAAAAAAATCTTATTCTATGTAAGTACATCGATAAAGAATGTTCCTAGATGATCTGTAACATTGTGTAACCAGAGGGAGAGTCTGGATAGAAGTTGACCAAACTCGTGCTCTAGAAAATGCACGTGAGTATTGCTAAATGAAAATGAAATTATTATTTTTGATAATCAAGTAATATTTATAAGACAAGGTTTTTTTATGCATAGCACAAAGGATAACAGATGATTAGAAGTAATAAAATACAAAAAGTTGGTTGTTCAAAAGAGAAAAAATGTAACTAGTAAATATTTAATGGGTTTGAAATAAGACGACGTAGCTTAGTGGTTCAGAGCAGCTGACCGGAAATCAGAAGGCTGCTGTTTCAATTTCGGCATTTATTTCCACTCGTGGAATATTTTTAATTTGTATGGGTCTTTCTAACGAATAATTATTAAAAAAAGAAATTATCGGTAATCCGGTTAAAAACGGGAATGCAGGCCTTAACGGATGAAATAACAGGTTTCCAGATCAAATTTTAGTAAATTATCATTAATATCGAATATATTATCAGAAACACGTGTTCAAATAAAATCCGTATATTTTGTCTGATATATATTATCAAGGCAAATGTACGTGCATAAACAAGTATTTCTTAGTATTTACTTAAAGTTTATCAGGAAACGGCCTGAAATCCCGTTTTAACCAAATTGCCAATGATTTGAATAACCTAACAATGCTAGAATTTTAATCGTCGGTAAATTCTCGCTTAACGCTTTATTCTTTACACAAATTTGTCATTAGAATTGACGCCATATTGTTAGCATGATGTGGCAATTGACGCCATCTTGGTAACATGATGTGAAATTTGACGCCATCTTGTTAGCACGATGTGACATTTGACGCCATCTTGTTAGCATGATGTGACATTTGACGCCATCTTGTTAGCACGATGTGACATTTGACGCTATCTTGTTAGCACGATGTGACATTTGGCTCCATCTTGTTAGCATAATGTGACAATTGACCCCATCTTGTTAGACTGGATAGTGAAGAAAAAAATCCAGCCTAAAAACCTAGAACCTTTGCGTTTTTTTTTATTGTTCAAGATGGTTGTCGTGTTGGATACTACCCTTTTATCCCGCCAGAGTTTCCATGATCGTGTTCCTTACTAAAAACTGTCAAATTGGAATAATCAACAACAGATCAAATATCTTATTTTAACCACTCGAGTGATTTTCGTCATATTATGCCAAGTTTGTAAAACGTATTGAGTGATCGCACGCCATAATATGCCATTTTTGACTGGCGGAATAAAAACATTAAAAAAATAACACGGTAAATCCTAAAAATATAAGATAAACTGTTAAATATAGGTGAATTCATTGATGATATAGCACTATAAGCAGTTTATATGTCTTCATATTAAAATTCAGGTACGTGAGAGTATGCTTACTTGTGTAGTGCAATCATCTAACCTGATACATATCAAAGTGTACCATAATATACTTCGTGATTCCTCGCTACTGGAGCTGATCTGTCTGTATAAATCAGAAATGTCATATTTGTGCAAAGCCTCCGAGACTATCAAATAATGAGGGCTTACCGCTAGAGTGGCTGGAGCTCGCCACAGGTGAGGGGTGCCAGGGATTTCAGAAACACATTGGATACGTTTGAGTTAACAGTTTTATGATTTGTTACGATTCACAGTTTTTAATAATTGTGCTAAATATAAATCATAAAGTTTTCATTCTTAATCGATCAAGGATTAAGGTCGCAGATTGTAGAGACAAATTTATTTAAAAAACAAAAGGTACATGCGACAATATTATTACCAGAAGGCGAACGCGGGAAGGAACTATGAGAGAAATATGATGACTCTTGTAGACCCAATGTTTTATCGGTTTGCCACACCAGCTGATGGGGGCTACGTATCGTTTCGGTGTGGCAAGCTGGTAGACCTTGCCAGTAACTAAAAATTAAATACGCGAGAGCAGTTCATACAGTACGACAAACAACATAAAGTAATAAAAGACGATGATAACTTCAAAAAGGTTTATAAGTTTAAATAATTGGGAATTATATTGGACTTAAAGATATCTTTAGCGGTAAATGCAGATTTTATTGTTAGAAAATGACTTAGAAGGTGTCTTTCCTTCAAAGAATTAGGAAACAAATTGTAATAAAAATCAACCAATAAAAGAACTAACTTTTTATCATAAAATAAATCTATTTTTATTATATCGTGAAACGCATCGAACGGCACGACCTATTTGCGCCACAATACATTAAAATTTCGGCAAAATGCGTGTGTGCTTAAATGTCGTCAAACAAATTTAACTGTATCATACTTCTACTTAGCGCTACTAACATTATCTACATTTTCTAATCAAATATTTTTACTTGCTACTATCTTTACGAGTGATTGCAAAATTCTACACAAACTAAATGCAATCTAGACATTTCGACAAAACGGCAAGTGGAGGATGAATATATGATAATTTATTTATACATATAATAAATTTTACCAAAAGGAATAGGGTCAAATTAGCTCGGTAGAGCAAAGCCCCGACAAGGCTGAGTTCTGGGTTCAATTCCTAAATGATGCCGAATCTTTTCTGTTTCAAAATTTAGTTTGATAGTCGCTAATATTATCTTTCTAGCGTAGGTAGTGTGACGAAACCATCGCTCAGGGAGTGGAAACACGACCTGCAATAGCCATCCAAAGTTAAGGTGTGAGTTAAGGTGCTCAGGCTGAATGACATGAGGAACAATGTCACGAACTGTGCCTCCGGGAAACAGGGTCACATCTCAGAGTATTTAGACTTACCCTTAACCTTACCCCAGCATTCGGGGTTATGCTGGAGTAGACCTTCTATTTCTCTAGATACTCGTGGGACGAACATTGTATCATTCGAAAACTCCTTCTTTCCTCGTGGGGCCTTCAGGGAATCAAGAGGGAGTGGATGAGGGGAGCAAAGAGACGCTCTTCCCTCGTGGGGCCTTCAGGGAACCAAGGAGAAGTGGAGCGAAGAGGCGAAGTCCTCTTCCATCGTGGGGCCTTTAGGGAACTAAGGAGGAGTGGAGAGTAGAGATGAGACTATCTTCCATTGTGGGGCTTTCAGGGAACCAAGGGCGATTGTAGAGGAGAGATGTAACCTGGAAAGACACATTGTAGAACATGACGACATAGCCACATATCCAATGACAGCCCTGGTGAACTTTATAAAAGGGTGACTGTTAAAGAAATTAGGTAAAATGGGAGATGGCACAATGGACCTATGGCCTAAGTGTTCACGGAAAATATATGCAAACCGTCTCAGTCCTAAAAAAAAAAGGAACTGTAAAAATCAATTGATAAACATGAAGAATCCATTGCTACAAATCATATATTATTAGTAGACTTACAAAATTCACGTTTGTGAACTTTTATGTGAAATTCGTCCCTTTTATAGTATAAAATAAAGTCGCTATCCGCGTCTGTCTTTTCGTGCGCTTAGTTCTTCTAAAATACGGAAAGTAATTTGATAGGTTTTTCACTATCATTCAGTGAATTTCTTCCGGAAGGATTTCATATACAGGGTTTTCCAATAAGAGGGTTTATTTTGATATTCAATCGTAAAAGATCAATGGTTTCGTTGCTTGTGTGGCATGTAGCGCCGTCTTGTTGAAAGTAAACGTTGTCCAGATCAATACCATCCAATTCCGGCCATAAAAAATCATTAATCATCTCTCGATAGCGCAATCCATTCACCGTAACTGTTGCTCTAGCCTCATTTTCGAAAAATTAAGGTCCAACGACTCGACCGGACCATAAACCGCACCAAACAGTCACACGTTGAGGATAGAGAGGCTTTTCAACAATAACTCTTGGGTTTTCCGAGCCTCAGATGCGACAATTTTGCTTGTTGACGAAGCCACCGAGGTTGAAATGGGCCTCATCACTCAAGATGATTTGCATTTGATTCACTCAAGTGAATTTTAATAATTTCAATGCGTACTAAGTGTAAACCGTATCCGCCATAAATAAAAAAAAATATATGTATGTATATATTTTCTTTAATAATTAAATATTAAAATTTGAAATTTTAATAAATCCAAAAAATATGTATATACTTACTCTCAATTTGTAGAGTGTGGTATTTAACTACGTTTGTGTTTTAATTCTAGCGACATTGTGGAATTATAACTCCGTTGGTGCAAAACCTCTATTAATTAAAGGTGCTAACATTTAGTAATGAAATCCTAAGCGGTGTGGAGATTATCCCACATTTCTTACAAGTTAATGGACTTGCTACGGGACTGTACGAGAGTGTAACTTTACTGTAACAAAAAAGGTGTTTTCAAGAAAAAGATCTCGTTTTGTGTAGAATCGTTTTTAATTTAGTATTTTAATCATTGAAGAAGTTGTGTGTCTCTGTGTCTATGTGTATCTCAGGTTCAATGATCTCTGGAATTCGGATTTGATTTGATCTTCAAATTTGAAATTGATTGTGGCAGCAATTCAGGCAAGCGTGTGGGTATCACTTAAGGCGTGTTGTTTCAAAGAATTTGAACAATTCATCGAATTTTAAACTTCTGTATAGGTTCTTCTGAAGTTCTGTAATTATTGCAGTTTTGAGATACAACTTACCAATAATGATATAATAATAAAACTTTAATAGAATATGATAATTATACAAATTCTGCGAAATAACCCATCCTTAAAAATTATATTTTAAATGCGTACTTCTTTTGTTTAAATTTATGACAGATAACGTAAATTAAAAAAAATTTGCTAACAATTTAGACAAGCGCCAAGGTAGGTACCCCTGTTATTATTACTTAATAATTCTATTTTCGAAGTGTACCTACTTACTTCTTTTGTTTAAATTTTTGACAGATGTTGTAAATTTTTAAGTTTGATGTTCATTCGAAAGATAAATTTCTGATCGTATTTGGAAGGTAAAAGCTTGAAGCATATATTTTTTTAAATACTCACAATGTCTAACGAATTCTACAATTATAGTATCCCGCGATTTTCACGGGATATTATAGAAATATTGATAAATCTTTAATATGAAACAGAAAAAAACACAGAAAATAAAGCTAATTTATTAATTTTGCGAGGATAGTGTTATTGGTAATGCTTTAATTAAAATATGAAATCAAAAAAAGGAAAATCATCTGGTCTCAATAAGTAGGTGGTTAGAGTGTTGTTCCGGTAAGACAGAAGTCCTGTTACTTTTTTTTTTTCTGTATCTTGTTTTATATCACATTTCATTTGTATTTATTAGTATTATCGACTTCTTCAATGATTAAATAAAATCACATTATCAACATCGGAAAAAACGTCTACAATGTCATTAATAAATAAAATAAACAGTATTGGTCCTAAATGGGAGCCCTGTGGCACACGATGTTTATAATCTTCAAAATTATTACAATAAATAAGCCCACTCATCTTACTAGCGTTCTCAGGCAAAATTTTCGATTCTAAACACATTATTATATCAAGGCAACACTGGAAGTATGGACCACCATGGAACGTACAGCAAATATATTTAATCGGAAGACCACTAAAGCACTTAGAAGACCCCCAAAATAAAACTCAAAAACAAGTTAACAAAAAACATCAAAGAAACAATATTATTCCATTTTGTTCCAAGCTCACAAATTCAAGCTGGAAGCTTTTAAATTTTCCACTTAGCGCTTTGTTTTTGGGTAATTCCAGTTGAAATTTTTTCTCAAATTTCGTTAGGGATGTTTCGGAATGAGAGATGGTCGTGAAATTACCCCAATTTCGTTCATTTCTCCACCCCTGCCCGAGTTTTGGTTTTTCCACCCTCGGGCTATTTTTCACCCGCCCAGTTAAAAACACTTGTACTGTCATTGCCACCAGGGGAGGGGGTTGGAACGTTTTATTAAAGGGAGAGGTTGGGGTGTTTTTATGACAACTGCAAGTAATTTACAGTGCTGCGTTGAGAGATATAAATTGACGAAGACTTTTATCAACAATTGTTTTGTGGAAAACATGTAATTTACTGAACAAATAATCTATTATCACTACTGGAAGGGACTCCACCGCTTTCCCAACGGCGCGCGTTATAAGGAAACATATGATTTCTTCCTTTACTTCAGAAATGTAGCAAAGCTACATTTTTTATGACTCTAAGCAAGAGATTCCCAAACTTTTTTGCCCCGTAGACCACTTGCCGAATATTTAATTTTACTAAAACTTTTAACGTCCCATGTGATAATCATTTATTTTTTTAGTAAAAATATTCCCTTCCCTTGCCTGTTCAACAACTGGGTGGCGGTATAGTTGCTCTGTCTTTACATTGTGCAGACAGGGGCACCCTTATGAGGTATTACACCAAATGAAAATGAAGCAGGATAAGCAACGGGAATTTCTTTATGTAGCTAGCCCTACAGAACTGCCCCTTAAGTTTTTCGTCAGTGCTTATTCCGGTCAGTTCTTCTTGTCATATGATATCCGATTCTTCAACGTAGCATTTCCGTGGTCAAAATGTCCTTAAATGTTGAACGTCATTATTACCGTGGACGTTTTTCAAAAACAAGTTGGGGAACTAGGAAAATTCGCGGCTTCCAATGTGCAATGTTTTGCTTGAATAAAATTGATTCTGGCGAGAAAAGGAACGAAGATTCTATTTATATACCTCAATTAACAACTTTCAAAATATAAAAAATACAAACATTATATAAGTAATTTCTCAGTCTATTCTATTTGTGTTAGGTCTGTTGTGTCAATCACGGAACTCCTAAATGTTGACTTGAGGTAAATGGGGGTCCGCTCGTATGTACCCCCATTTGAATCTAGTGGACCCCAAATTTTTTTCTCGCTGACATAGACCGCCAGCATGCCGATATCGACCCCTGGGGGTCCATATAGACTACTTTGGGAACCTCTGCTCTAGACCCTCCAATGTCCCTGCATACGGGGTAAGCAAGCAGGTTTTGAGTTAGTGATTTCACCGGATCCTCTAGTCTTACCGAGTTTGGTGTCTCTAACTAACAAACCATCACGACGTTTCCCGCAGGGGTAGGCAGATAAGCCAAACAACTCGGTCTTGGCACACAATCCTTGCCTCATACACATTCAAATAATAATTATAATTAATCTAATATATCTAATGGTCACATCTAGGACTCGAACCCAGGACCCATGCCTTGCCGGGGCACCGCTCTACCAACTGAGCCAATGGGACCCTATCTCCTTCGGTCATATTTAACTGTATCATACTTCGAATAAGAACTACCAACATTGTCTTCATTTTTCTCACAGCACATGAGGATCGATATGTATGATCGCAAGATTCAACCCGAACTAAATGCTATCTAGACAGTGTCTTTAGATAAACATATCTTATTTTTATTTTAATGTGCGACATCTATTGACTTTTTTGCAAGTCTATAATGAATATTTATTTTTTGGAATAACTTATTGAGTAAAACCTTAAATTGTAATATTTAATTAAATAGAGGTTTTACTGAATAATTTATTGCAAATTAAAATAATAATAATAAGAGTCTATTCCAGACTGTATGCAGGGGTAGGGCAATGCAATACATTGCATTGTACTACCCCGATTCTAGAATGTATGCAGGAGTGGTGCAATGCAATACATTCCATATTTTGAAATAATATATAAAATAATTAGAATAAGACTAGATGGTCCCAAAAAATGCGAAATTTTAGTTAAAAAATATAAAAATGTGTGCAGGCAGTCGTTTATGGAGGATATTTGGACATCTCCCGTCTCCTGTCGCGCCATCAGGGAGGTCTCCATCCAGGCAATCATGGCAGTAATGAATGTGTTATTAGATTGGGGTAGTCTGCGCCATAATCTTCCCATGTCATGGTGGAGAAACGCTCTGAAAGAGTGCACTCTTCACATTTTTACTCTCCTGTTATTCCGACTCAAGTATCTGGCTCGCTTGATCGTGCCATGCCTTCCTCGGGCGTACTCGACTTCTTTCACATTCCATTCTTTCTACATGCCCAAACCATCAAAGCGTCCCTTTATGTCTGTGAATCTCCACATTTCTCAGACGATAATTTATGGTTTTAACACACATTCGCTTCAGGGATCTCATTTTTATATAATTCTGTCTAATTTCGCCCTTCCTCTGTCATTTCCATGACTCACTGCCATACATCAGGGTAGGTACCAGAACTTCATTGTGGACTGCTGGCTTCGCTTGACAATTGAGCGAGCTAAAGCCTAACCTAAAAATTTAATTCCGTCAACTCCACCAATCTCATTCTATCAGTTTTGGATTACTAAATTATTTTCTTTAATTTTTTTACGTCATCTTTGCGGTGTGTTTGCGTTTGATGTTCTATCCGAATATTTTTGCAACCTAGACAGTGTCGTGGATAAATTTATCCAATTTTATTTTTACGGGACTTCTTTTGACGTTTCTGTGGGTCCATAATGAATATTCAATATACAGGGTTTTCCAATAAGAGGTGTTATTTTGAATAGCCCGCTATTTCGGTAGACGTTACTTTTGAAGATGTCATTTTTTGACATTTGACAAGCAAAAACTACGTTATTCATAAAAATAGAACAGTACCCGCTTCGACAACGCATTGAAATTATTAAAATTCACTTGAGTGAATCAAATGCAAATCATCATGAGTGATGAGGCCCATTTCCACCTCGGTGGCTTCGTCAACAAGCAAAATTGTCGCATCTGGGGCTCGGAAAACCCAAGAATTATTGTTAAAAGCCTCTCTATCCTCAACGTGTGACTTTTTGGTGCGGTTTATTTTTTTTTTTTTTTTTTTTTTTTTATAGTGAATACCTCACAAGAGTCCCAACTGCTCCCGTCTGGAGCCAGTGAGACTATGGCATCCCCAATTGGGGGATGTTGTGAGGCTGAAGGTAAGTGGGGAAGGGAAAGAGGAAGGTGGGGAAGTACCTGGCTATTCAGATCTAGTCACTAAACACGGCTAAAGCCATTTGGAGCAACGTTTCAATTCTGAATGGTGGTCTTACACCAGGGCGATACTGGTAGTATCTTCCACTCTGGAACGTGCCGCAAATATACTATATATTATTTTAATTAATTAATTGTGAAATAACACAAATTAATCAAATAAAATTTATTTGCGCACGCCGGGTTCGAACCCGCGACCTTCGGAATGGCAGTCCAATGCGTTACCACTGGACTATGCCGGCCGTCCGTTTATGGTCCGTTGGAGTCATTGGACCTTACTTTTTCGAAAATGAGGCTGGAGCAACAGTTACGGTGAATGGATTGCGCTATCAAGAGTTGATTAATGATTTTTTTATGGCCGGAATTGGATGGTATTGATCTGGACAACTTTTACTTTCAACAAGACGGCGCTACGTGCCACACAAGCAACGAAACCATTGATCTTTTACGATTGAATATCAAAATAACACCTCTTATTGGAAAATAATAACTTATTGAAGATTATTGTAATTAGGTGGCAATACTGGCAATAGCTACTTTTGTAGTAGCTAGAGTCCCAGTTATTCCAATTTTTATTTTCTGTAATTTGGGAGGTGGGAATGGGTACCGCCGCCCCGGGGATCATTTGTAGGATAACCAACACCTATGCCATAGGTCGCCGCAGTGGTTGGCTGCGTTTGGTTACTTAGCACTACTGTGCTAATTGGCCTACTGTAATGCGTAGGCATTTAATTTCTGTTTTGCTTTCTATCACTAAACACGGCCTTATATCGCTTGTTTCGCTATTGCTTTTTCATTGCGTTAGCCTATTTTAAAAAGTACATTGTTGCAGGCGAGCAGTTTTTACAAAACTTTTCAAATTATACTTTTGCGAACTTTGGGCGAAATTGTTTAACTTGCCACGACGGGAAGGATGAATTGTTCCCGAGAAAAACTACCCTCGAACTAAAAAATGAAACGGAGTTCTGCCTTCTCCCTAGGCATATTGCTTTGGGGTTGAAACTATTGAAGAAGAAAAACTTTAACAAATTTAATTATAAGGGTTTGAATATATCGATTTATTTCAAAAGTTACAATATTATGGGCTAGTATATCTTTTAAAAAGGATTTACAGATATTAAACCATAAAAACTATTTGAACTGTTATCAACTCTTCCTCTGAAAGCAAATGTATTTTATATTCAATTTGGGAACCGGGTATGGGTACCGCCACCCCGGAAACCAACCAACAACTCTGCCATAGGTCAACTCAAGTGGATCGCTACATTAAGTGACCTAACAGAGGTGCCCAGGTCCATGCGGAGAGGTTCAGGAGATAGGTGCGTCTGCCCACCTGGCATGCTGAATCAGGAGAGACTGCTTGAGGGAGATCTTTTAACCATTTGCCCAGAATTTACTCTTCTTGCTTTCCCTAAAAAGATCTTTCATACAGCATCCCTAAGGATGACAAAGGCAATGTGGCAAATCAAATTATTTTTCTGTGTGGGGGGGTTAAGGCGATGCACTACGTCGTGTAATATTTTGAATCGAGTCTATATCAATAACACACCTTACGTAGATGGCGATAAGGCTTAAATTCACGCTTCACACCATCCACCTGTTTTGATTTATACAAGAAAAAAACATGGCCAAAAAGTGTCTTTTATTTTATTTTATGGATGTTCAGGCACAAATATTTAAATGTTTTTCGATCATTTTATAAATAACTTAATTTGCCACATTATACAATAAAACCATAACCGAAAATGGGTTCGTAAGTAGGAGATTTTGAACTTTAAAGCAGTTTTCATAGGCCTTATGCATTTTTTTTTTATCTTGACTTATCTAAAAAATACTTGATTATTTCAAAGGCCAGGATATATGCTACTCGCAGTATATAATTAAAGCATCTGAAACATTTCTAGGCGACCAAAGTTTCGAACCAAAAACAGATGATTTTAAATTACTACGTAGTGCATCGCCCTAATGTAAAACAAAATATGTATAAAAAATCCGTCCGGCCGCCGAAACTCTGTGCGATATATTTGCTTCTGTTCTCACTAAAATTGGCAATGAATTTAGTCCGAATAATGAAAAAAAATTATTTTATTATATTTTTCTCTTTGTGTATCTTAATTAAAATAAAATAACTGTTTTACCATCAAAAATACTAAAAACTTGTTTCCTTTCATTTACACCTCCTTCAATAAAAATCAATTTCATAGTTGCACATCTGCCAAGCGTTTTTCCGGGACAGCTATGAATTTTCGAAGTAATGCATAAAACCTATCACGCTGATCTAATCATGTACAATCGACCACTTGTACTTTTAAATGAAACAGTACTATAAATATGCTATTCCTACCTAGTGTATGGTGTATCTATAGCGTACCCGGTTCCAAGTAGTGTCGGTTTCGCTCGACTGCCTTCAGAAAACTGGTTTGCGGAGTGGAGGTATGGCATTGCTGTATTGCAGACATCGCCAATCTTTGGACATTATTGTAAATATACAGGTGTATCGGCAAGTACCCGACAAACTTTAACCAGCTATTCCTCAGCACATTTGGAGTAAAAAATGTTATGGGCGCTTTGCTGTCCGGTAACATTTTTTTTCCATTAAAAACAAAAAATAAATAAAAAATCCACACTCCGTCACTCTCATTTGCATTGTATCTCGTGTTCAGCAGCTGTTATTAGCAAGTGTGTCAAAAAGTGTCCTCGCTCTTTCGTACACACTAAATAATAATAATTAAAAATGAGACGAATGGTGCCGTGCCATTTCGTTGTGATTGTAAAAGCGCGCCAACGTAGAGGTACGTACGTACATTATTCAACGAAACTCGAACAAAATATTGCCAGATGGGTTTTCAAACTTTGACAAAGGATAAAACATTGGTGACATGTGGTGAAAATATGAATAGTAAATTTTTTATTTAAAAAAAATGTTACCAGAAAGCAAAGTGCTAATAACATTTTTTACCTCAAATGTGCTAAGGAATAGCTGGTTAAAGTTTGTCGGGTACGTGCCGATACATCCTGTATATACATACATAAAAATTATTGTTTGTTTGTTTGTTTGTTTGTACCCTGTAGACTCACAAACTACTAGACCAATTTTAGAGGGTGGTTTGAATGGTAGAAAAAATCGGGGTCGACCGAGGAAGACTTAACTTTACTCCAAACGCCGCCGGGTAAATTTCAGCTAGTATTATAATATATTTGAAGACGAGCTTTTTGCCAAATTCAAACTTTTATCGAATCCTCTAGTTTTACTGGGACGGGTGTCTTTAACTAACTAACAATCACGCTGTTTCCCGTAGAGGTAGGCAGAGAGGATGGACCGCCAAACAACCATAGGGTTGTTGATAACCATTATAGATTGGCACACACTCCTTGCTACGTACTAGTTAGGATTACACATATGTTTTACTATGCCTGTCTCACTAAGGGTACCCTGTGATGAGCCAGGAGGGCGATTCTCGTTCTACTTAACGACACTAAAATCGTCCTTACATTCAAATTAACGATTTTTCTCGGTTTATTCGTATGAAGCGATTCCGGTTCTCTCGTTGACAGATGGAATCCTTAGATTTTCGATTGCGCGCCAAAATTTTTAGCCTTACGCGAAGGGTACCCCTAGACCTGTCTTTCGGCGGCCGAACGCTAGCGTTCGCGGAGAATTTGCTTCATTTAATTGTGACGTTTTGACAATTAGCAATATTTGCGTAGTTTTAACAAGAGAAAACTTAATATTATCGTAAGTATTGACTGTAAACATGATTAGTGACTTGTTTGTGGCACAATAATGCTATTAAATGAATTGAATCAGGTAATTGCGATGTTTGTAAAGTACGTAACATGTCGAAAGCCAGATAAGTGATTTAATTTACAATAAACTACACATACCATTGAGGATTTCTACATAAATAATAATACGTTTCTGGCTGGCGCTCGAAATTGTGGGTTTTGAAGTTAACCACAACGAAATAAGAATCCCTTTCATTCTTAAATCAACTTGGGTGACAGTTAGCGCCATTCGGCAGCGTTAGTTTGACAGCAAACGTCACTTTAGAAGTGGTGAATCTGTAACAAAGTCATTACTATCCAGCGAGGTAAGTACCTTTTCACAAAACGTAAATCTTCGATAAATGGCTTATTTATGTCATTCATAAATAAAATAAGCAGTTATTAAAATGCATTATAATACAAAGTATTTGTTTTTTTAAGTTTTAGTTAGAAACCTTGCGTCACTTAATTATATTTCACCAATTTGTGTTTTCAATAATCTCTTAACAATATCGTAGATGCTCTTAACCACGCTTCTTTAGGATTTTTTACTAGGTCTCTCAAAAATCGATCTTGTAAGGCTATCAGAAGAACGAGAATCGCTTAATAGTTAAGAAAAGATGTTACAAGCGACGGACAGCTATCTTTCGCAAACGATAGCAGTCGTTGACGAATGCTATCATTTAGCTTAAGGCTAAAAGAACGAGAATCGCCCTCCAGGCCTACTTGTATACATTTTATTTTAACAATAAGCACTTTTTTAGATAAGTTAGAAGCAAAAATATTTCATAGATTTAAATCAGTTATATTGGTAGCAGTACTGGGATTAGAGAACTTTAAATTTAGTTTTGGGTGAGTTGACTTATTATCATTGCGCTACCTTTATCGATGATCCATTGTTTAAGAAAGATTTTAAATTAGATTTCTTAACTTCTCGTTTTGTATATTTTAGTGGTACTGTATTTGAAGTTTATTTGTCTAAATCTTGCATTTATTTACTATACAGGATGTCCAGAGTTAACGTGCTCTAACTTCGAGGGATGATTGATTCTACATTATTTTAAAAGTATAAAATATTGATGACTTTTTTCAAAATTTTAACGATTTAATGTTGTTTTTAGCATAAATTTTAAGTATTCTTCCATTTAAAAATAGTTTTGGGACAGTTAAAGTTAGTTTTTCTAGTTGAGGGAAAATAAACATTTCTGTTATTTTCTAATTCTTGACATGGCCCGACTCAAGTGTTTGTTTCTTCCTATCTGGCTTCCTATCTGCTTGGGCATCCATTAACAGTTTTGGGTTGACCGTGCCGCCGACTCCAATCCTCTAAGCGTTGGTAATACATTAAATTCACACGGTATCACTTCTACATACATAAGCATACACTTCACCACAATCTTTACAAATCTGCCCTGATGATGGACAGTGTAATGCTGTCCGTAACACGGCATAATACCTCAAAAAGAAATCACAAGTCATGCTTTATTAAATCTCTCTTTCAAATCATCTTCTTCTTCTTGTTGAAAGCTTACACCGGAGCCCTAATGGCACGCCGACCAACGGTTATTCACCACTCCTTCCAGTTGATCTAACAATGCCGGTAGGATATAACTGAGTTTTTTCCCGACCGGCAGAAAAGTAAAAGTACGCAGGAAACCAACCGTGAGCTGCAAACTGTGTTCTGTGAGGCTATACACGTTACACAGTCTCCGCTGTGTCTTGTACACATTTACTGTATAATATTACAGTGTTATACGTTCTAGTTATTCCTCGTACAGTGTCTTGCAAATAGCGAGAGTGAAAAAACCTTCTACGCACACTCGTAGAAAAGAGTTCTGGAATGCTTTAAACTGGGTCGAATAACCTAACCTTACCTAATTTAAATATACCTAACCTAACCTGATGTAAGCTTAATATACCTAACCTAACATCAACTACTAATGCTGCGTATATATTTGAGAACAGAAGCGCGAGCCGAACAACGAATTATAGGAAAGTAAAGAAGCGAACGGCGCGCGCGGCATTTGAACTATTTGATATTGTGTCACAAATTCGTGACTTAACTATAAAATGGCGGCCTTCAAGGTTGCGGGTTCATTCGCGGCGTGCGCAAGTAAATATTATTTGGATTAATTTATGTCATTTTACAGTTTATTCATTTAAAATAATATATATTATCTATATTTGCGGCACTTTTCAGACAGATACTTTCAGTATCGCCCTAGTTAAAAAACCAAGATTCAGAATCTAAACGTTGCTTGACATGGCTTTAGCCGTGATTGTTGATCATATATAAATAGCCAGGTACTCTTCTACCTTCATAACTTCACAAAATACTCGAACCGGGTATTCCATAGTCTCACTGGCTCTAAACGGTGAGAGCAGTTGGGACTCTTGTGCGGTGATCACATTAAATAATCTATCTTTCTACATAAAGAAGAGTATCTGTGTGTTGCTTTGTTTTATTATACAAATCTACAGTTTTATTCTGAGATGAAATTTCGCACACTTACGTACGGTCAAAACCACCACAACCTAAAGCAGAATAAAGTCCGGGTAGAGCCGGGAATTTCATCAAGTATATTATTACACCGTTATATTTCGATGAAAACTTGACATTTATTCTTTAAAGTTGCTTTGCAGAAATCTCCGCAGAACTTTCATTGATTTTAAGTGCTTATTCGTAGTTTATATGAGAACGAACGAATTTATATTAACTCTCTAACAATATAGCACAAATTT
The DNA here is from genome assembly GCA_026573805.1 of Hesperophylax magnus. Lineage (NCBI taxonomy): Eukaryota > Metazoa > Arthropoda > Insecta > Trichoptera > Limnephilidae > Hesperophylax > Hesperophylax magnus. Next base: position 1,667,061 of record JAIUSX010000149.1, on the reverse strand, counting down.
ATTAGGTACTTATATACATTTCTAAAATACATAAATTTCTTAGGTACATACATTTCTCAAATAGACATTTCTTAGGTACACAAATTTCTTAGCTACCTACATGAATTTCTTAGGTACATGAATTTCTTAGGTACATGAATTTCTTAGGTTCATGAATTTCTTAGGTACATGAATTTCTTAGCTACCTACATGAATTTTTTAGGTACATGAATTCCTTAGGTACATGAATTTCTTAGGTACCTACATGAATTTCTTAGGTACATGAATTTCTTAGGTACATGAATTTCTTAGGTTCATGAATTTCTTAGGTACATGAATTTCTTAGCTACCTACATGAATTTTTTAGGTACATGAATTCCTTAGGTACATGAATTTCTTAGGTACCTACATGAATTTCTTAGGTACATGAATTTCTTAGGTACATGAATTTCTTAGGTACCTACATGAATTTCTTAGGTACATGAATTTTATAGGTACATGAATTTCTTAGGTACATGAATTTCTTAGGTACATGAATTTCTTAGGTACATGAATTTCTTAGGTACCTACATGAATTTCTTAGGTACATGAATTTTATAGGTACATGAATTTCTTAGGTACATGAATTTCTTAGGTTCATGAATTTCTTAGGTACATGAATTTCTTAGCTACCTACATGAATTTTTTAGGTACATGAATTCCTTAGGTACATGAATTTCTTAGGTACCTACATGAATTTCTTAGGTACATGAATTTCTTAGGTACATGAATTTCTTAGGTACCTACATGAATTTCTTAGGTACATGAATTTTATAGGTACATGAATTTCTTAGGTACATGAATTTCTTAGGTACATGAATTTCTTAGGCATATGAATTTTTTAGGTACATAAGTTTAAAGGCGAAGCACTACGAGGTACAGCAAAATCATGTATATTTGGTTTATCAACTTGATCGCTTAAACATAAATTGAAAAAAGGTACATAAATTACTTTCTTACATGAATTTCTTAGGAACATGAATTTCTTAGCTACATAAATTTATAAGTAAACAAAATTACTTAGCTACATAAATTTCTCAGGTACCTACATAAATTTCTTAGATAAATAAATTTCTTAGGTACATACATTTCTTTAAAACATAAACTTAGGCACATAATTTTCTTAGGTACATAAATTTCTTGGGTACTTAATTTTAAGGCGAAGCAATACGAAGTAAAGCAAAATTATGGATTTTTGGTTTATCAATTTGATGGCTTAGACAAATTGTATGTGCTTTAACTAAATACTGCGGGTATTTAATAAAACACATCTTGGCGTTTAAAATAATGGAGCATTTTTGGAAATCCAGAAAAATAAAGTATTAGGCCTAAAAAATCTGCCTTAAAGTTCAAACGAACCCCTTTAACGGTTATAGTTTTATTGTATAATGTGGTATATTAAATTCTTTGGAAGGTGATTGTAAAAAAAAATAATATTTGTGATTGAATTTCGCAAAATAAAAAGAAACACACTTTTTGGCGATGTTTTTTTCTTGCCCACGAATTATGGGAATTATTAACTATTGGAATTTAAACCTTATCGCCATCTACATAAGCGGCCCGATTCCAAATGTTACTTGACGTGGTGCATCGTCTTATACTCAAAATTTCAAATTGAAATCATAAAATGTTTAATGAATTAATTAACCTTGCTTGACAGTAGAATTATTTATTTGTATTACATAGAGCCATCACCAACCTAATTGTCGGTCTATCCATATGTTGCCACCATTATTATATTCCAACATAACAAAACATTTTTCTGCAATACATACACAACCAACTATCAGACACACTCACTGATCGATTGTGCGATAGGCAACACGTTAAGGGATAGGTAAGAACATCTGGGTCTACCATTCGACGCATTTAAAAAGTCATTACAAATGTACCCCCTAACGTCCGATTTTTTCTAATTATATTTATAAATAACAATTTTGAGTTTAAATTTTTAAAAATGTTGTACTTCAAAATCGCCTCAAAATTTGATTTAGATTAACTAGTTGTCCGCCATCTATTTACTAACTGCAGTTTAAAAATAATTAAATTGTTCGAATTGTTATTTGGGGTTATCTTTCGCCGCGGAGAAACGTGGAAGGTGAATTTTGATAACATTGTTGGTAACATGGAATGACCGTCAAAAGCAATTTACCTAAAGGTGACCCACTTCGCCATCGAAATACTTGATAGACCTACTTACTCACTAGCACTGGTAGGCAGGTAACTGCTGAAGTGTAATTTGTATACGTCATTTAGCCATGAGGTATTCAGTTCCTACTCTCACAGCATTAATCACCTACTGTTCAGGTCTTACAACGCCTTGACAACTAAAAATAATATTTATTTTGGAATAACTTGAGTAAAACCTCAAAAAAAGACAATATAAGCGACATTCAAACGAAAATTTGAAACGGAAAAATCAGAAAAGGATTCGTTCGCATCTAGGAATTGAACCCACGACCTCAGCCTTGCCGGGGATTTGCTCTACCACTGAGCTAATTCAACCCTATCACCGTCGGTTATATCTAACTGTATCCATACTTCACCTAAGAACTACCAACATTATCTTCATTTTCTTAACGCATATTTTTGGCCGCTATCTTTATACGTGAATGCAAGATTATACTGAAATTTAATTGCAATCTAGAGAGTGTCTTAGATAGACATATCCATTTTTATTTTTAATGTCCGACATCTATTGATTTTCACGAAAATGGAATTCGTCTTAGGCTTGTGACAAAATTGTGGAATAAGTACAGCAAAGCCCCCGAAAGGCTAAGGTTCAATTTCTGGATGCGACCGAATCTTTATCTGATTTTGCTGTTTTAAACCACTTTTTTATGCAACTTTACAAATAGCCAACTAGTTATTTTTGTTAAATTGTAAAATAAAGTGGTTTAAAACAATGTAATTTTTTTTATTAAAAACTAGTGTGCCTCACAATGCTCCGCTATTGCTAATGTCTTTCTCGAGCATCCCCAACTTCTTCCACCATTAACTACTGTATACCACAATATAAGTGTTAAAAAACTACAATGCTTCGTCTTTAATTCGACTCCGTATATCATTCCGTTGCAGAGATATTGAGTTAAGTATTCCTCGGGCACCCCCGACATTTTTTACCATCCAAACCACTCTCTAAACACTCATAGCACTAATAAGAATAAACTTTGAAATTTTCATCGATATCGGATGGCTACTTTTCGAGTTTTGCGAGCACAAACATACACAGGCCGAATTTATATGTATATTATCTAACGTGTATCTGGCGTTGCTGGGAGTTATCCTTATGAGATAGACAAATATCATTGCAGACCTTTCTGTAGGCCTTTTTAAGATATACAATTCAGTAGTACATTATTTTGATGTTTCTCATAAGGTTTAGCTAGCGTTAGCAATGTAAGCGCCCGAAAATATTTTTTTTCACGACATGATTTCAAAACATTGTCTTTTCTCTACTTTCTATAAATGAAACATGCGTGTATTATATATATAAACCTTTCAGAAGAAATTTTCTAGATGATATTGAAAACCCTTTCTAAATCTGTTGGGTAGTTTAGCAGAACTAAGCGAACAAACAAACAGACGCGGAAAGATTCACAGAAGCTAGTTCCTAGGGATAACCCGTAAGTAAACGTCAGCTATTATATTATAATTTCAAGTCATGAATGGAATTCAGACCAAAAATAAAGTCACGTGCCACTTCTCTTGGTAAGTGGGTTTCTTCTTTGAAATATAATCTACCGACTTGGGAAATGGAATTCATTGTACCTAACCAAATATGCAATGGTTTGGCGTCTACGTAATAATAATAGCATAAATAGAAAGTTTTACGGTATTTCGTATAGATACAAACTGACCTGTTACGCTAGCATCAAAATGACTACACTGTACAGTACAGTGTACACTAACAACTCTGGCGGTACATCTTGGAAGTAGTTTCGTGTTTGAATTAAATTGCCGAATGATTCACGAATTGTTGTCAACCAGTTGGTTGTTTTGATGTTTCCGTTGAATGATATTCGGGAATAAGGAAATGTTTTGAACGGTTTGTTCTCGGATTTTTTTTAATATACTTACATCTATTTGAGTTTTACTTTTGTTTTAGTTAATTAATGACTGCAAATCTTGGAAGCGGAAATTAACCTACTTCTCGACATCCGATCGTGCTGAAACTCTGCAGAGAGGTTTGTTATCGATGACGTTGCATTCTATCAACTTTTGGTGTCAGTCACATATACACACGCGGACATTTAAGCATTTTTTTCTGAAATCGGATGACATTACTCTAAATGTGTGTAAATATATTTTTTAAACTTTTAAAACATTTTAAAGTAGATGCTTGATAATAATAAGACTTTTTTTAACGGGTTCATTTTTTATAATATGTGAACTAGTTAAAGTCCCGGGCAAGACCGGGGACTTCAGCTTAAGACTTAACCAGAAGGAAAAGGTGGGAACGTGCCTGGGCTGTTCAGACCTGAACATTAAACATGGCCAAAGCCATTTCAAGCAACCAAGTGGTCTTAAACTAACTAAGCATCACGCTTTTTCATGCCGGTAGGCAGAGAAGACGGAACACCAAACAACTCAAGCATCTGTTTTACCTGATCGTGTCATGTCTTCCTAGGCCATCCCAGACTTTTTATACCATTCACGTTCGTATCATACTTTTTCCTTACACTCCTTTATTTGTTTATTCGCTAAACATAACCAAATATATCTGAAATTAAACTTAACGGATTGCCGTCTTTGTAGCAAAGATGTCAGGTTAGAATGTAGTGCTTGTTCTACCGGTATTTCAGTGGAAGATGCTCCAAGGAACTCGCGTGATTGATGCTTTATTTTGGACGATTTAAAAAAAATCCAAAGAGTTCCAACTGCTCCCAACCATCTGGAGCCAGTGAAATCCCCAATTGGGGTATGTTGTAAAGCAAGTATGGTAGCGTGAAAGAGGATCTGGCTATTCAGATCAGATTAACAAACACGGCTAAAGCCATTTTTTTTTTTAATTCTGAAAGGTGATCATTAAGGCGAAGCTTAATACTAAATCACTAATTTGATTAATCTTTATAACGAATTGGTGTACATTATGAATACCAAAAAATATGTTTTAGATAAATTGAAGGTTTTCCTATCGTTTCGCTTGAGTAGAATAAAAATAAAAAAATAAATTACTTAATAAAAAATATAAATGTAAGGTACTAAAAAAAATGTAAATGATAGCGTAAAGGAAACATATTTAAAAAAAATATATAGTATTATAGCTAAGATTATCTTTGACAGTTTCACTTGATCAACTTTTTTTGCTTTCTTATAAAATTATTTAAAAAAAAATAAAACCAGTTTTGTGCTTGAAATCGAACGTTTCTAGACTCCGTTTGTCAAGCGATTTTAATGCCTATTACCTAAAATATAAGGTATACCAAGAATATACACATTTTGGCTTGTAGCTTCTTCTTCACCAGGGCAATACTGAGAGTATCTTCAATATGACTCGACCTCTGCACAGTAAAACCTACGGTGACATGCCTTGTAGTAGAATATTTCTACTGTGTGGAGTTGGGCAGTCGGGACTCTTAGAATCCTTCAATATATAATACCTTTATAGCAACCTGCCTTTGATTGTAGAATTCTTCTTTCTTTATATTATTGAATCAGCCTTTGAGATTAAATTCAATGATAAAATAGCCTAAAAGGACAGCATCCATTTAAAAGCATCTCTTATCAGAGATTGCCCAAAAAGTTTTATAGACATGTCCTTATCTAAGAAAAATCAAATAGATTTTTTCCCTAAATTATTCGCATATTCTAAAAGAGATATCGTATTGCTTTTAAGGAAAAAAAGCAATGGTGTGCGACAATTTTCAAACCGAGGAAATCACTTTAAAGTCCTTACTTAATTGTAATAAAAAAATCCTTGCGGGTTCAAATCCTGGTCTTAGGGTTATTTCACATTATATTTTATCTATCTATATTTAGAGTGGAGTATTTTACAGTACAAATCTACAGTTTTATTACGAGATTGATGAAATTTATTGATTGATTGATCAAAATATTATCATAGACACCTCATACTTCGAGTTATTAGGTCTTATATAAGCATAGTATAAATTAGTTATTGTTACACTGGTATATATTTCTTGAGAATTATGCATTGTCTTACTGCACTTATATTAACAACTGCATGACTTGCAATAGTGTTTTTGTGTAAACATTATTTTTTCTTTAATTTACTGCTATTATTATCCTGTTTACCAGTACGCTTGTAATTCGATTATCACTGTATTGTAAAAGCCATTGTATGGCGTTTGAATAAATAAATAAATAAAATAAGTGAAAAAATATAGTATATCTCTGATTTGAAAAGAAAAAAATCAGAATCGACGCGGTGCTTACTATGACTTTAGTCGTGTTTGGTTATATCTGAATTGCCAGGCACTTTCTCATGTCTCACTTCCTTCCCCTTACTACTATACCCTCAGCTTCACAACTCCAATAATTAATGTCATAGTTTAGCTGGCACCGGACAATCGAGAGCAGTTGAGTCTCTTGTGCGGCAGTAATCCACGCGATGAATGCGCGGTATGGCAGTAATGATTGAACTCAGAGATATTGCTACAAAAATGTATCTATCCCAGAAAGAAGTTTTACAAGACGTCATCATTCTAGCATCTTCTATATTTTTCGTTTTCATATGAGATGTGTGAGAAATAGGTTTTATTATTTATTTAACAATTTTACATATTTTTTTCATATTTTTTTTCAACACCTGATTCAGTAGGGATATCCAGTCTCGAGACAGGATAGTTAACAAACCTTTTGTCTTAGCAACAGGTACCTACATTTATTTATTTGATAGATTTATGTAATTTAGGTTGGTATTAATATTTGGTGACAATAATGGGATGAGAGAAATTTAAAATGTAGATTTATGTGAGTTCACTAATTATTGCACAACTTTCGTTGATGATCCAATGCTTAGCCAAGATTTTAAATATGTTTTTAATTATTTTGTTTTGTCAGGAAGATTATTGTATATTTTTGTCACAATGCACAAATTTTACTATTTTGTACGCATTTTATGACTATCATCGAAGACGTCACTTACGACCTCTCCCTTGGGACTACCATATCAATTTACGGAGCATATGTTTCTATTATTTTTTCGCCATAATGTACCTAATTCATAGAACCTAAAAATATGAGATAAATGGTGAAATCTATATGGAATCATTGACTTTAAACCGCAGTAAGCAGTTCATATGTTTCCATATTAATATTTTGAGGAATATTTATTGGCAGGCGTACCGACATACTTTAATAATTCGTTTGTTCAAAATCCATTTTCTCAATTAATCCCTAAATCCTCCGGCGGGCACAATTTGCTCCGGGGCACCGGCCAGTAAGCCGAGCACGCCACTGGCGACCCCATTTCGTTATTAAATCTCCCCAGTGTGCTATAATTTAGGCTGGAGAGCAGACGTTAGACACATGCCCGTATTCGGAGACCTTTAAATTGAGAGAGAGTGCGTGCTGAGATTTACTACCATTATTAATTTCATAAAACATATAAAGCTAAATGTAAGATTATACGAGTAACGTTTGCTGTGATTATTTGTGGTTGCGCCGTTTATCTCCGGATGATATTTTTACTGTTGAAATTGCGGATAATATATTATATGCAATTAACATATTAAAATTTAGAATGCAAATAAAGATTCGATCGGTCAGTGGCTAAATTGGCATAGCCCCTAAGTCCTACCCAGGCCGAGTGTGTTCAATTCCTCGCCTGGCTAAGTCCTGCATCACGACACAAGCAACATTTTTAGCTTACTATGAAGGTAGTAGGAGATTTTAAAATATTGTCAGGTTATTCGTAAGCTGAGAATTTTTGTTTTTCTCTTAGTCGCTCTCCGATGGTTTTTATATTGTAAACTGTAATTAGTGTTTTACACGACACTAAAAAAACATTCCTAATTTTACAAATGTATTATAAAAGTTTTTTTTTTCACTTTTTCACTTTAAACATTTGCAAACCTTGAAAAATATTTTTCAAAATCTAAATGTTGTTTCAGAGAAAAATGTCATATTTTTTTAGAGTGTTTATGGTAATTTTTTTAATACAAACTGAAATCGCGATATTCTCTCTTTCTAACACTGTTTAAATCATATTTATTACCGCAATACAAAATGAGATAGCATAACTTTGTTATATTTTGCCTATGTAAGAAGTCAACTTGAGTACAATACTCCTGTCTGGAACCCACATTATAATATACATGTAAAAGCTGTTGAAAGAATACAAAACAAATTCTTACGTTTTATAAATTTTAAAATGGGTATTCCAGCAATTATGTTGAACTACAACACTCAATAAATATGAATATGCTCAAATTGTCAGACAGAAGAATTTTCACTGACTTGGTATTTCTATATAAAATTCTAAATGATTTAGTTGATATTCCGGTATTGCGAGAATTGATAAGCTTTCGGATTCCACAACGTAATACTAGAAGTCAGGATTTATTTCAGTGCAGAAAATATGGGACTAACTACCATATGTATTCCTCTTTGCCCAGAATACTAATGGAGGGAAACAATTATACCAAGTCAGTGGACATCTTCAATTTATGTTTAAACAAATATAAAATGTTGTTAATGAAGCAATTCAGTTATTTATAATAAATAATGTATATTTCTTAATATTCTCATGTAAAAGCCCCGAAAAAGGGCGTTAATAAACAAATAAATGTGACCATGTCAGGCAGGGAGATATATCTCTCAAAAAAACTTTCCAAGGGTTGTTGATATTCAATGATTTTTTATTTATTTATTTAACGCCCAGAGGGCTTTTACATGGTTGGTAGTATAATTTTAATTTGACAGATACTTTGAAACATAAAAAATAAGAATAAAATTACATTTGATAAAAGCTATGCAACAAGTCATACAAACACAAGAAACAAAAACAGAAAATTACAGCTATTTGTAGGTTTACATGATGTGTTTAGGAGTATTGTTGAAATAAATGTTTTAAATGATCCACAAAACTTGCCAAGTTGGTATTGAATATGTCAACATCACCCAAGTAATGATTTCCCATGGTGTGAAGTCGTTGTATCGGAGAGTGGGCAATGTAGTTACGCTTATGTGTGCTGCTGTAGAATATTGTATTTTGTCGTGTTGTTACTGTGGGTGTATGTATGTTTATAAGTTGCAGGAGTTCACAACAGTCGAATTTAGAGTTAAGTATTTTGAATAAGAACTTTAAATCGTTTATTTTACGTCTATCTTCTAATGTATGTATTTTTAGAGTATTTAATAAGAAATTGTATTTTAAGTCTTCGACAGCGATATTTAATTTAAAATTTATAAAACTTAGAAATTTTTTTTTTCGCTCAATGTTGTTAATGTGAATTTTGTAAGATGGAGACCAAACTAATATTCAATTAGACTTGATAAAATATTTTTTTAACGCTTCGAAATTGGTCATACACAAATTAACAACATGTTTTATAACGCATCGCAGTGCTTTACCCCATTTTGAGCAACATAATGTTGGGCAATTAAATACCTTATTTATTATAACGTAGAGAAGTCTTTGTAAGTAACGTGATACGCGTTGTTTACGCTAATTAACAACGTGTTTATAACATGTCCTTAATGTTCGTGTTAGCCATTTTGTCAACTAAACGTGCCGAACGTACTGAAAACGTGTTATTTTTTATAACAAAGGTAATTAACAGAAAGATTGGTTGACTGTGGAAATGTGTTCTAAAATTAATTGTTGTAATTTCTATGGAAAATTTTTATTTCTGTAATTACTTTCAGACGTAATTACGCAAGCACGAATTTCACTGCTCGAATTATACATGGATGACCAAATGGATGACTAACACCTTCAGGAATTACACACGTGAAAATAATTTAAAAAAAATTATGTAAGGACGGGTTGTTAATTTAAAATAAATACCATAAAAAAATTATCCAAATGGCTTTTTTTGCTATCGTCAAACACGAACAAGACTACAGGCTTCTCTTTGTAATAATGTTTAGGAAATAATATAATCATCTTCAAATAAAGCGATGCTTTTTCACTTGTCTGTTAAACTTCACCAGCAAAAACACTAGTAGTTCTTGAACACTGATCAAGGAAGAATCCTTAGAAATGATTTATAGCACAGAAAGGAACCGAAGTCGGTAATTAATGTATTGATGTTGAAAAAATTACTTCGTTATATGTTTTTTTTTTTTACATTAGTTTCTAAAATAATTTGTCTCAGGATCTACGTCATCATTGGAAAGAAACTCGGAGAAAAATTACAGATGTAAAATATTGCAAATTTTTTAAGAATATGGTCAAATAAAAAAAAACTAAATAACCATCACGCCGTTTCTCTGGAGGGGTAGGCAGAGAGGACGGACTGTCAAACAACTCGGACTTGCACACACTCCCTGCCTCATTCACATTCATACATCGTCTCATACATACTCTTCTAATATTCTGACTCACTTGGTCGTGCCATGTCTTCCTCTTGCGTCCCCGACTTCTGCTACCATTCGCATTTGCATCGTATATTCTCCTTACATTACATATTTTCACGCTCATTCGCTCTACATGCCCAAACCAAAATAAGCGCCCCTTTCTTGATCTTACTCATTACGCTTACATCAGCCTTGCACTCTCACGTTTCTCACAGGTTCAAACATGGTTTTATCACCCATACGCCTCAGGGATCTCATTTCGACAGCATTCAATCTTCTTTCATCCTTTCTCTGTCAGTTCCATGCCTCACTTCCATCCATCAGGGTAGGTACCAGAACTCCATTGTAATATGGTCAAATTATTCTTATTCCTGTTAAAAACAGGACTGTAGCACTTTAAGGAATGAGTTGACATCGTCATTATATAATAACAGGATGTGCGCAGCTTCATAAACACCTGTATCGGATATTATGAAATAACTAATAGTTTGTTAGGAAATTAAATGCTATCACGTTTTTAACAGGATTTTAATAAAGCAGCAATACCCAACTTTCTCCGTGAAGGAGAGGAGGTTCTGGAAAGGAAAAAGGTTTGGGGCGTTTGGAGTCATTGATGTGATTATTGGTGGATGCTGGAGTCAATACGGTAACCATAACCACCTCCCAAATTGAGAATTTAAATTATTTGTACATTTAGCTGAATTCTCCGGCGTTGCCCGAAATTTACGCACAGATTTTCTAAATCAGATGAAGACGAAATTTTTTTAAATTATTTAGAAGTGAAAGTGTGCAAAATTTCATCAATAAGTATCAAAGTTCTGCTTTAAAGAGTATGGATGGTTTTACAAAATCGCACATATTTATACTTTCCTCTTGTTTTGAAGGTCAGGTGTGTGAAATTTCATCAATCTCGGAATAAATGTTGATTAAAATAAATCCATAAACCCACACCGGGCCATTGATCCCTAGATTCCTACCTACGCCTCATACCTGTTTCCTTCCCAGAACTTCCTCTCCTTAAAAATACCCTCCACCCAGCATCCTCAAAGATGTCACAGGGAAGTTATTTTCCTCAGGGCTTCCAGTGTGGGGTTAATATAAAATTAAAAGCAAGGCACAATTGAGTTTTCTTCGGACACGCGCACACGCCCGCAACATATTTCTATCTATTTATACCTTCAGTGTTCTTTGAGATTCTCCATTATACATTATATATACTGTGTTTAATACAACGAACATCATCGTACATTGTATTGTATCACATTATATAATGATTATGAACAATCTTACCAAAGTCAGAAGGATTCAACAAGATTAAGGATGACAGACATCAATCTCGTGAGATCATCAAACTGAAGCAGGGCTTTCCAAAGACTTCAAATAAAGGACAGCTTTTATTTAGAACTTGATTTTCACATTTTATTTATAAAAATAAACAATACATTATTTACTTAACCTCACTGAATTTCATATACCTGCAAGAGCTACTCGTTCCAAAATCATGTTTTAATGTTAACAAACACTCGCTTTTATCTCGATTACATGAAGTTAGTAAAATATACGCATATATAGTAGATCTATTAAACTGTACGGAATGTAGATACAAGAAGGCTATAATCACATTTATTTTAAATCAATATTAATTTAACCTTAGTCTAGACTTTTGGGGCTCTGGCGAGGAGACACGAAATGAAAGAGGTTGTGAAGATCACAGTGTTTTATTGAGTGAGGATGCGTTTATGAGTTGACTTCAGGACGGATGATGAAGACTCCGGATGCAGGCGGTGAGGTGCTGGTCAATGTGCGGGCCTTTGAGTCGACGCCGCTGCTGGTGACCGGACTCGTAGAGGTACTGGTGAAGACCATGGGTCTCCCGGGTGCTCCAATGCTGAACAGGGAAGCTTAAGGTGCGGTGGACCTGGTCGGCGGTTGTGCGGGATATGCATAGACCGGCCAGGATAGCGTGGGGTCTAGGTGCGTGGATGTAGCGCTGGTCAGATGTGCTGGAACCAGGGCGCTGTGATTATCCCGTTGGAGTCCATGGATGAACCGTGCAAAGCCGGGTGTATCGTCCTGTGCGTAGCGGAGGTTGTCACTCGCGATACTGGTAGATTGGTTGACTAAATACTGACTGACTGACTGTTCGCTGCGTAGGGCCTATTTATATAGTCCAGCCGTTGGCGGTAGTAACTACGCGAGACCGCAAGACTACTGGTAAAGTGGGGGTTGGTCGTTCAAACTAGATAATTCTGGTAGTTTCGATGGCGCTGGAATTATGCCTAGGTGATTGTCTAGACCCTTCTAGCGAATGCGCGAAATATACCTGGTCAAACTCGCAATGTGTTGACATAGGTAGTTCTCTCAGCGGCAAGTACTCGTAGGCCGTAGGTAGGAATGTAGGAACATAGGAACGTTTCGCATTGTGTCTGGAATGTTCTAGGTAAACCTCGTAGCATCGCTACAGACTTATAAGTTCTGCATGAACTAGAGTTTTTGTTCATTTTATACTCTCTGATGTCATTGTATACATTGGAGTAAATTAGTATTACTGATTTATAAAAATCCGGTTAAAAACGGGATTGCAACCGTTTCCTATTAAATTTTTGGTAGATTCGAATGTACCGGAACAAGTGTTAATGCACTCACATTTACCTGATAATATACATTGACAACATGTTTTAACAATATTTTTTTTATGAACACGTGAACACATCATGATAACAAATGTATTTTTTACTGAAAATTTATGAGGAAACCTATCAATTTTAAGGACTTCAATCCCGTTTTATACCGGATTCGGAATAATTTGAAGAGATTCTTAATGCATATTCATATAAGTTTTTTTTATCCGAGTATAATGTATTGTTTATGGTATATTTTATTTGAAGGCCGTTAAGGGTACCGCCGCCCCGAGAACCATTTACTGGATAACCAACACCTCTGCCATAGGTCACCCTAAGTGTTTCACTACGTTTGGTTATTTAGCAGCAGGGGTGCCCCGGTTCATCGGGTGGGGTGTGTTCAGGATGCGCCTGCCCATCAGAGGAGACTTCAGAGGCTGGTTTAGGGAGACCCTTCGACCTCTCCAACTGGTCTCTCGACCTATTGCCTTGCGCCGCAGTGGGAGGGATATGTTCATACGTCGGTCAGTCCTGGACACACTGATACCTAGATTCCTACCTACCCCTCATACCTTTTACCTTCCTTGAACAAAAACCCTCCACACGGCATCCTAAAGAATGACATAGAACCTGAGGGAAATGATTTTCCTGAAGGCTTCCTGTGGGTATTTATATATGTATTCTCACCTATAATATATATATATATATTTAATTTTTTTATTTTTTTTTTATTTATTTATTAAGTTAAACATTTCACTTTCTTAACTTAAATATATAACATTAAATAAGTAGTTTTCTAATATTGTTCTAATCTAATCTAATCTAATCTCCGTTTTAAGTTTATCTGGAAGGAGATTGTATATTTGTACACCCTCGTGGCCAATGCCTCTTTTGCCACTTTCAGTCCTTACGGCAAGTGTGTACAATTTGTTATGCTGCCTAGTATAATGTTCGTGTACTTGTGACGTTTGTTTAAATGTTGTGTTTGTGTGTATAAGTCCATTTTGGATTTTGTTGATTAGGATGCATATGTTGTATTCGTACAATTTTCTTATTTTCAAAAGTTTCATTTACTGATACAGTTTTTTTGTGGGAGTGTCCGGGTTATAATTAACGAGTTTTTTAATAACTTTGTTCTGTATTGTTTGTAAATCATTTAGGTATGTAATGTATGTGTTTCCCCATATTTCTATTAAATAATTTAGATGGGACTGGATTAAACTGAAGTATAAGCCCCTCTTTACCTCCGTTGGTAGGAGATGGGCAATTCTACCGAATACACCAATTAGAGGGATGATTTTTGCTTTTAATTTTTCTACGTGTTGTCTAAATGTCAGATGTTTATCAATATGTAAGCCAAGGTATTTTTCGCTGTCTAGAATAAGCAAGTCCAATTTATTTATTTATTTTTTATCTATTTAATAAATAAATTAGTATTATTTAATAATAATTGTGAAATGGTATAAATTAAACAATAAATTCTATATAAATAGTACAATAAATAAACCGGTGCCCATCATTTGCACAGCCCTGGGTTGCTGTCACGTTTTGACCATGACGTAATGTTTGACATATAAAATACTTCCTAAATGTATTTAAATAGTATAAGTCTTGAGGTCAGAGAACGTTGAGATCAACCCAAAATTCAAATCATAAACGTTGGTTAGTAGCTAAATGGATGGGTGCGTCGACGGCCCACCCAAACCTTGCTGGTTAAATCATCCACTAGCTAATTCCTCCATCGTTGCTCAAACAACGATTTTCAAATATTGAGAATATTAGGTGAACCCCGCTATGCGTTGCTATGGCTTAATATATCTATGCGGATAGAGAAACAAGAGCACGTGTTGCTTTTACGACCAGCATTTTGTCCAACAGATGGCGCTGTTTTTCAAAAAAGGCATGTTTTTTATCTGTCACAGGTGACATTCATATACTATAAGTGCATAAAAACACGCGCGTATTCGAATGCAACAATGTGTCAAAATTTCAAAGCAATCGGTTAAGAACTTTCGGAGATTTAAAATTTTGAACAAATGAACATTAACATTTTTATTTTTATAGATTATAAATATTGTCTGGTTATTTCTTAGGTACGGTTTGCAAGGCATTGGTTAGATAACCAACACTTTTGCCATGTCTCACCACAAGTAGTTCGCTAATTTTGGTGAATTAGAACAGTTGATAGAGACCCCTTGACCTCACTAGCTGAACTCTGACGACCCATCACTCCAACCCTCAGATTCCTTGATATGTTTTTTTCTTCTTACAACTAATTTTCCTTCTTGTCCTTTTTTTATAAAATTTTTGCATTAAATCAAATACGTTTTATATATTGCCGACATGTAATCCTGTTCGTTTGACTTATAATTAATTCAATATCGTTGTAATTCCATCTGTCGTAGTTACACAGTAACTATTGTTATGAAATGAACTTTCTTAAAATTAAAACATTCAACCCCGTAATATTTTCTTAAAATCAAGTACTTTGTATTTTTAAATTCTTTCATATGGCCACCCCGTGGTTGCGTTTAAAGTGGGTGTGACTATTATCGAAGGAGGCGGGGCAAAGGGGTCCTCGGCTCCGAACGAAGGGAGACCGGGCTCTTTGGATTTTGGCTCTTTTTGCGAGAGGTTGTTACGTGCTCCGCTTTGAGACTTGCTTTGCTAAAACAGTGGTTGTCAATTAATTACTAGTACATTTCGATTCATTCTTTCTACAGTGTTTGTCAATTCATTACTAGTATATTTCGATTCATTTTTTCTACTGCCTGCCCCCCGGACGTCTACAAAACTACAAAAACTGCGGTATCGTTCCACGCTTTATTTTTTTATTAATTTCTGTCTCTGCTTTCTTCCCACTAATTTAACATCATTCTTTTAACCGTCCACAAAGAGATTTAAGCTTTTCCTACGCGTAGATTCCTGTGCTGTAATTATATAGTCTTTTTGAAGGCATTTAAAGGCACCACAATAATAGTGTTTTATTTCCAAGATACCCGTTGTTCCACCCACTTCTAGAAGGCGTATGTTCTCTCTTAATACCAACGAACTGAAAACACGGTACCTGCTCGAGCTAGCCAGGTATTCTTGAAGATATAATACATTTCTATACGCGGTTCGATTCCGTAGAAACTCTTTATCTAACACGCGGTTCGATTCCGTGGAAACGCATTATCTAACACTATCGTAATTAATAACACCGAAATCCTGCGCCAAATCATCCGGAATTATAAATTAATTAATTAATGTAAGCTCTAATTAAATTAACACAAATTAAACAGCGTAATTTTTCAGTACAATCAATCAAAAAAATCATCAAATAATAGACATGTGCTTCAAAAGTTAGTATCAATGCATTTCAGACTTCAGATTTCAAAGATATATATTAATATTAATTTTATTTAGCTGAGGCATTGATGTATTATACTAGACTAGCCCTGTCTAGTTAAATTCATTTTAAAAATAACGCCACGTAGCGGACGTCACAAATATGGGGATGAACATAACAACCCAACTCTGTTTAAACTCCTTGTACAAGCGTTCAAACTCGTAAGCGAAACCACGGAGAATTTTTTGTCAGAGGTGTTGTAATATGGACATAATTCAAATTTAAATATTTGGAACTCGATTATTTTTGTGATTGAAAAAATGAACTTGCCCAGCATAGCTGAGAAGCAAAATAAACCAACAAAAGGTAAAACGCAATGCACAGTGCCCATTTCGCATTGCGACATAATGCGTGGGCCTTTTCATAAATGTGCATGTGAACCAAACCAAAATTGTGTTGGGGTTACTTTTAAATGAATATGCCGTGTCTAGTAGGGTGGAACACTTTTGTATGAAAATTTTTTTTTTTTTGAAATTCGAATTGGAATACCAGGGAAAAGTTGCTTTATGTAATTCTAAATAACAGTTCTCAATTTGGAACTTCTAGCTCGACATCTTGAGGTCCCGCCAGAGACTTGAAATTTTATTTTTTAAGTTTTTATAGACGTTTTGTATTAAACACCCTATAAACAAAATAATAAGTAAATATAATATGTTGTGCATGAAATGATAAAATAAAAGTAGATTTTAATTAATAAAAATATTTATTTCAAAATTAAACACAGATTAAGAAAGTTATGTTGGTATGAATAAAATCATTTTTTATAGCAAAAAACCATTTTTAGGTTCAAACTTTGGCATGAGTTTTCGAGATGCTAATTTAGATTTTATGAATCCCTCTCGTCTTATCTTGTCGAATGCACTTAGAACTGCTTCTGTCACAACTTTTACAAATCTTTCCACAGCCTGGGTATGGCAAGTCAGTCTCATAAACTTCAACAATGTATCTTCTCCATTTTCAATAAGATCTTGTAACTGACCATCGGAAATATTCATCAGTATTGAGGGTTCGTATATAATTTGTTGCCAGTCAATCATGTCTATGTAAGAACATGCGTTTAAGTTCACTTTTGGCACCTCAAAAATGCGCGAAACAGATTTTTTATTAACTTGACGAGCCTTTTAAATGCGTCTTGCAGCGAGTTCTCTAATGTTCTTACATGAATCTGTTATCATACTCAACAACAAGTTTTCTGGATGAGCGAAGTAACTGTTACAAATTATAACAGGGTCCACTATCACTAACAACTCGTTGGACAAATATCTAGTGCTGTTAATGAGCTTCCATAAATGATTTGAACCATCTTTGCAGGATGAATGTGTTTTGATAGTAAACCAGACAGGAGCGTATGATTATACGACAAACGTTGCTAAAGTCACAAGATTTTGTTGTGGATTTTCTGTAGAAATATACAAATGCTGTATGCGATTAGCTCTTGTCAACCAGCGGGCATGGGGTAGTTTACCTGGGCTTCTCTTTAATTAATCCAGGAGACCAGGATCCATTTATGACAGCAGTAGTAATTTCTTGTAAATATTTCTCGTCTGTACTGAGATCTGTGGATATTTGTGGAGGTAGTTCACCTTCTATCTTCTCAAAGTTAGCCAACGACAGCGTCTCGCATATCTCTAATGCTTTACCAATTTGACCTGCAAATGATTTAGGTCCTGCAGTAGGGCCATCCAAATAGGTAAACAAATGCCTCAATGGTAACTCATTGGAGTGTAAGAGACAAATTATCCATTGCAATGGTCGAGATAGTCTGTTTTCCCTGTATTTGTGTTTTTTCCATCACAGCCAACAGCCATTAAACCATCTAGTGATATCTTTTCAGTCGTTAAAAATCTGTGGATAGCTCTTTCAATATTTCTTGCACTGCCCGATGTTGGAACCCCATACCCAACATAAACAGTACCTGGTTCTTCTATAATCGAAATATGTTCCTCTTGTACAATCACTCTAAGCCTCTTCGATCTTTTTAAAACAGTTTTAGCCGTCTTGTCTTTCCTTCCATCGAAATATAATGAAGGAATTTCTGTTACTCTTTCTTCGGTTAAAATTTGCTCGCGTCTCATTCTGCCTTATTGTTCTTAGTTTCATCCTATCTATTATGCCTCATTTCTTGTTTGAGAGTACGTAATCTTCTATTCAGCATTTTTTTTACTATGGATAAGATCAGTTCTTCATAAAGCCATTAGTCAGTTAGTGCGTTGGTCTTCTTAAAACATTTGTTCCTCTTTTGGAACTTTTTTTTCTCTCAAACAAGTACAGCTTACAAATTCTTGACATTTACTTGCAGCTATGTCAAAAATCTTTCTACTCTGTACTCTGAACTCTTCTAACTTTTCTTCCTTAAGTTTCTTCAAAGACTTTTTCAAATTATAACACTTCGAGTGATAACTTTTTAGTAACTGTAAGATTATTTTGTGTGTGACAATTGGAATCGAAGATTTTATCCACAATTCTTCAATTTTCGTTCAAACTACTACGGCAATTTCCAAATACGTAGGTTCTTTTGTTGTGTTATTTCTTACTTTTAAGTCTTGTCTAACCCATTCGTAGAATTTCATCACATTTCCATACGTAGGTAGGATATTCTCTTTCAACTCTGCACTTACACCAAATATCGGACATTTTAAATTTTGTCTTCTAGAAATCAGTTTAATTCACTTAAAAAACATTTATCAATAAGTACTCGTGAATATAATTGACGCGCGACCTTTCACCTGAGACAATTATCGACAGTAGTTTAAACAAAATACTGCATTTCGTAGATTGTCAGGTGCCGCTCTCCGCTTCGTCCCGCACTTTGCACCTCTGTTACAGCGCCAAAGTATATTAAAATAAAGAAATATTTGATTGCAATAGCTAGTTGACTATATTTGAATATGTTTTTAAATAAAATAAACCTATTTTAATAAATTCTGTACTATTTTCTAGGCCGCGCAAATATCCCCTAAACTGTCGTTTTTGTAAATGTTCGATGTCTTGGCGGGGGCTCTTACCGTTGTCTGATATTTTTTATATTTTTAATTGAGGTAATTGATGGCAATTGGCAACTTAATACAACTATTCCAAATCAGAATTAGAAAAAAAAAAAATTTCGTTCCGCCCTAGTGTCTAGTCTAATTTAGTCTATGAGCTGAGGTCGTCGGATTAGCCCGGGCTTTACTAGTATTTTGAAATCAGACATAGACAGTTAATTTCCTCTTATTGTGAACGTTAAATGTGAGAAATTACGTGAAGAAATATTTAAATTCCTGTTTGGGTAAAAAAAGAGGGTGGTTTTTCAATTCCTTTATATTGTGTTTATTTATATTTTAGGCGTATGTATGGTAAAACCACATATGATCGTGTGAGAAATGTAGAGATCTGCAAATAATGCAAGAATGATGTAAGCAAGTAAGATTAAGAAAGGTGCGCTCTGCTATCTGAATGGTAGATGAAATCGGGGACGTCCGAGGAAGACATGGCACGATTGAGTGAAACATATGACTGGAGAGTGGCTGAGTGGGAACGCGTTCGGGTCCAACCTAGGCGTCGTGTGTTCAATTCCTCGGCTAGCTGAGTCCTCCATCACAACACAAGCAAACGTTCTCCGGGCCACGTCAATAGTCAGAAAAATAGAAGAGTGCGTATGAATGTGAATAAGGCAAGGAGTGTGTGCTAAGACCGAGTTGTTTGGCGTTCCGTTGTCTCTAAATGATAAATGGAGTGATGGTTAGTTAGTTAGTTAGTTGTTAGTAAAAGTTTTATATTAGTGATCGTATGTTCGTAAAAATCTTAGCTAACGTGAAGTACTTGAATTCAGAATCGAAACGTTGCTTTAAACGGGTTTGGATTTGTTTAGTAGTCAAATCCGAAGAGCCAAAGCCTATTCAACATTCCTCCACCCACCTCCTTCCCATAATTTATATACATATCTCGGTTTGTTTGAAGATGACTTGGTTTCATATACCGTCTTCAAGGCAGTCATTGATGATAAGCACCTCCCATTAAAATAGCAGTAGAACAAACCCGGTATTCCCACCCGACGTCCATGTTCTGTTTATCGAAGAAGGTCTCGAGACTATACTTCTCTGTTTATCTTTCCCGTTTGGATCGCTTCCTTTATTTGAGCTTTGAGAACTTTGAAGTTGTAAGTTAGGGCGTCAAATATTTGCACATCCGAACAACTCGAAAAGAGTAAACAACAAACAGTGGACAAAAGCAAGAAACTTATTTTGAAAAACAACTAACAAATACTTAATTAACCTTTGACGAACTCAGTGGCAGGTCGATATGCTCCTTGCTTCGGAGATATATATAAATATTACATTAACTCCACACAGGAGGCCCTGAGCAAAATAATTCGCCATAGGGACTATGTCATCTATGGGGATGCTGTGTGGAGAGTCTTTTTGAGGAGAGGAAGAAGTGAACATGGGTCTTGAAGAGACCCATGTTGTTGGAGCGAGGAAACACAGAAGCCAGAAAAGCTTTCCACAGCCGAGCTGTTAGACTCAAGGACGAGTCGTAGAATAAATTTGAACTACCGTATAAAAATGTTCAAGGGATCAATGACGCTAGTTCCTCGGAGCATCTTCCATTGTAATACCGGTAGAACAAGTACAGCATACCTACCTGACGACTGTCTTCAATATATATCAAACGGTCCGCCGGTTTATGTACATAGTCAAGGGTTTTTTGTTTGGTATTTTGGGGCTCCGGACCAGAGGTGGCTGCTAAATTCGACAGTGGGGCGCACTTTCGATTTGTACAGGTTCAGCATTTGTGTACTATTAAAGTATCTGCGGGCCCTGTACAGTTAACACAGCTTCTGTAAGGCTAACTTGACTGACTTATCTGGGATTTATTAAGTTTAAATAATTTGGGACAGATGGCAACACCTTCAACATTAACATGAAAATATCTGTAATTTGCCCTTGTTGTTGTTGTCAAAAAATCATTAAATATAACCGAACAGTAATTAATACATGTTTACAATCGGTAATAACACTAATTAACTAACAATATGTTTTATAAATGTACCATGAAGTTTATGTAGTTTTAAGATATTTTCATACGTGGCAGTAGTTACGCAATATGACAGGGACAACATGTCGGATATACACGAACGATTACTAGTACAACAGATGCTAGCCGGTCCCTAGGCCGGCAGCTCAGTTCGAGTTGCTTCCCTCGTCGAGTCTCATAGAACGGACGCATGTCCTGTGAGATATTAATTGGAATTATCTTACAGTAATAAAATAACACGTAATCTTTGACGGACCGAAATATTTATTGAAAACTACCGATCTTAAAGTATATTCTGTACTAAGAAGACAAATAACTAAATAAAAACGACGTTTCCATTAAATACAGAGTTTTCCAAAAAGAGGTGTTATTTTGAATAGCCCGCTATTTCGGTAGATGTTACTTTTGAAGCTGTCATTTTTTGAAATTTGACAAGTAAAAACTACGCCATTAATAAAAATAGAACAATACACCCTTCAACAATACATTGAAATTATTAAAATTCACTTGAAAAAAAAAACTCAATGCTATAATGATACTCCGACTCAAGTACTTGGTTTTCCAATAAGAGGTGTAATTTTGAATAGCCCGCTATTTCGATAGATGTTACTTTTGAAGCTGTCATTTTTTGACTTTTGACAAGTAAAAACTACGCCATTAATATAAATGGAACGATACACGCTTCAACAACGCATTGAAATTATTAAAATTCACTTGAGTGAATCAAATGCAAATCGTCTTGAGTGATGAGGCACATTTCCACCTCGGTGGCTTCGTCAACAAGCAAAATTGTCGCATCTGAGGCTCGGAAAACCCAAGAGTTATTGTTGAAAAGCCTCTCTATCCTCAAAGTGTGACTGTTTGGTGCGGTTTATGGTCCGGCGGAGTCATTGGACCTTACTTTTTCGAAAATGAGGCTGGAGCAACAGTTGCGGTAAATGGATTGCGCTATCGAGAGATTATTAATGATTTTTATGGCCAAAATTGGAAGATATTGATCTGGACAACGTTTACTTTTAACAAAACGGCGCTACGTGCCACACAAGCAACGAAACCATTGATCTTTTACGATTGAATATCAAAATAACACCATTTGGAAAACCCTGTATTATATTTCCACTAAATGACCGACAACAAATTATGTCAAAAACAATTTCCACCATCGGAAACCGGTGTCAAAATAGAAGACGTCGTTTTTTCATTCAGAATCCACATTAAAAGACCACCCATATGGAAACTGTACAAAAAAAAGCATCGTGTAAACCGCCCTCTAGTCCCCCATCATTGCACAAGCCACATTTTGATTCCATGATAACTCAACACACCTTTAAAAAGTGATGAAAAAAACTTACTTATAAACATAACCTACGTAGGTATGATTTTCCGGCCATAAGTATTTTAGTGATTTGTTTTTGGGGTATTATGCCGTGTTGCGCTACCTCCTTATGTATCCAACGTTTTGGACAGCATTGCAGTGTCCATCATCAGGACAGATGTGTAATTTGACTGACAATGCTGTCCGAAATTTTGGCTAAAGAAGGAGATAGCGCAACACGGCATAATACCCCCAAAACAAATCACTATAATTAACCTACGTAACTTATTTAACCTACTTTTTTCATCACTTCTCATGTCTTTTATCTATGGCATCCCCAATTGAGGTATGTTGTGATGTGTGGTAGGAATGGTAAGAAGATCGGGAAGATGACTTTGGAGGAGTTCCTGGCTATTTAGATCTGTTCACCAAACACTGCTAAAGCAATTTTTATGCAGCGTTTCAACTGTGGTGGTTTTACACCAGGGCGATACTGAGAGTATCTTTCACTCTGGAACTTGCCGAAAGTTTACTTTGTATTACTTTAAAATGAATATTCTGTGAAATAACACAAATTCATCAAATAAAATTTACTTGCGCACGCCGGAATTTGAACCCGTGACCTTCGGATTGCTAGTCGAGATCCTTACCTCTAGGCCACGGAGGCCGTTCGTTTATTTTACACGCCTATACCATCTAAGCTTTTCTTTCTTTAATCTTGCTCATTACATCAGCCTTAAAACGAGGAAGCCAAATTGTCTTGCCTTTCGTAACCTGAGAATGTTTTTGTTACCAGAGAATACCACTGTGAGTCCGTATGTAAATGCTACCGGACTCTCGGGGCAAAACTAGTTCCAAAGAAATAAAAAAAAAGTCGAAAACTCGAAGGTCGAAAAAAGTTTTCGCAATCCTCCGACTTTCAAATCCTTTTTATTGAGTTCCGAAAGTCCGACAACCCGAATTCCGGAGATTTTCCACATCGCTGAGATTTCCCAGCAAAACGTGCAAAATGTTTAAAGGAAACGTGTCTTTTTTGATGCCATGTAAATTTCATAAGGCTGGATTATTCACACTTAAAAGTTTGGTGTCTTATTACATAATCATCTAACACAATATTAACGAAAAGTGTTGAACGGAAAAATCAGAAAAAGATACCAACTTTATCTTCTTTTCTCTAACGCATATTTTTATTGGCTGCTATCTAAGATATCTTCAAAAATGTGCGATAGGAAAATGAAGATATTTTTGGTAGTTCTAAGTACGATGTAGCTTACATTTTCGAAGGTTATAGGGTCGAATTAGTTAAGTGGTAAAGCCAAGACTCGGCAAGGTTGAAGTTCTGGCTTCTATTATTCCTAAATGGGGTCGAATCTTTTCTGATTTATTTTTCACTGTGAGTAGTTTATATTATCTTCAATGATTAAATATTATTATTTGAGGTTTTAAGACATATCGCATTTTTTCGATTTTATGTCCGGGTTAAATCTTCCCCATAGGAAAAACTAAACCCTTCCACACACTTTTCTACAAATGATCATCTAGTCAATCCACATTATGCAAGTGCATTATATAAGCAAAATAAATACAAAACAATACAAGAACAACACGTCAACTCACCAGAGATCAAATGGGAAAATAATTCACCGACTCCAGATATTTTCATATCAGAGGGTTCGGCTCGGTAGAACTTCTAACACGGCCTATAAATCCTACTGATCCCTCAACATAAATATTTAAAAAAATTTCGTTTTCCTACATGCATTTAAAATGACTAATTTTTGCATCTGTATATATAAATTTTTTGACAGATCTAATACGCCTAAATTTTTAATGAAAGAGCTAGGTATAATGCCAGTAGCCGAAATAAATATTATAATTTGAGGTTTTAAGACATATCGATAGTATTAAATATAACGTTAATTACTGCGTTCTGAAAAATATCAAGGTCTTAATGTTGTTTCAGATTTTTTAAAACCTACTTTGCATATTCGGGACCCGGAAGCATTAAAAATACATTAGAAATTAGGCCGACATCAAATAATAATACAATTAGACATAACTAATTAACGCAGTCCTTGTTTGGCGTGAATATTAAATTCATTATTCACTGGCTGACTAATTCTGGTGTACCTGTCAACTGGGTGCATTTTAAAAGTGGAAATACTAATATTGTATTATGATCGGTATTTGTTTAACTTGATCGTGCCATGTCTTCCTCGGGCGTCCTTGACTTCTTCAACCATTCACTTCCAAGTCATGCACTCTGTCCTCGCACACATTTTTTCGTCCAAGACATTTTACCGCATATAATTATTTGATTCATATCCACTCTACTAGTGGATTTTCAAGTCCTGTGAAAGTTTATTCAAGTTCTTTCATCACTTCAGTTTTGTGATACAACTAACCAATGATG
The DNA here is from genome assembly GCA_026573805.1 of Hesperophylax magnus. Lineage (NCBI taxonomy): Eukaryota > Metazoa > Arthropoda > Insecta > Trichoptera > Limnephilidae > Hesperophylax > Hesperophylax magnus. The sequence continues at coordinate 1,641,799 of JAIUSX010000149.1, read as the reverse complement.
ATATAATAACAGATAACATGAATAAAACCTTCACAGAACTAGAAAATCAACTTTGAAATTCTTTGAATTGTTCAAATTCTGCGAAATAACCTATCCTTAGAGATCACTTTTCAATCAAATCTTTCTTTTGCTAACCACATAACGGAAATCTCTAACAAGGGCTAAAAAATGTTGGGATTTATAACTTGGTTAACTAGAAATTTCCACAATATAAAATGTATTAAACTGTTATATTTTGCCTTTGTAAGAAGTCAACTTGAATACAATTCTCCAATCTGGAACCCACATTACAATATTCATGTTCAAGCTATTGAAAGAATATAAAATAAATTCTCACGTTTTCTAGTTTAAATCACTATTTTGATTAATCTTTCAAAAGAATTGGTGTACATTATGAATATCCAAAAATATGCTTTAGGTAAATTGAAAGTTTTCCTATCATTTCGCTTGAGTAGAATACAAATAAAAAAATAAATTACTCAATAAAAAATATAAATGTACACTACTAAAAAAAATATTTTTCGATAGAAATGGATGAACGCGTAAAGGAAACAACGTTAAAAAGCAGTATTATAGCTAAGATTATTTGTTACAGTTTCACTTGATTTACTTTTTTGCTTTCTTATAAAATTATTTAAAAAATAAATAAAAACCAGTTTCGTGCTTGAAATCGAACGTTTCTAGACTCCGTTTGTCATGCGATTTTAATGCCTATTACCTACAATATAAGGTATACCAAGAATATAATTTTAGGCTTGTAGCTTCCTCTTAAATGAGTATTCCAGCAATTTTGTTGAACTACAATACTCTTTTAAATTAAATAAATATACTTAAATTGTCTGACAGCGGGATTTTTTCTATATTAAATTCTAAATTATGCTTTTGATAATACAGAATTGCTTGCATTTATAAGCTTTCGGATTCTACTACGTAATACTAAAAGTCGGGAATAATTTCAGAGCAGAAATTTATGAATAGATTACTAGAATACCTAGAATACTTATGGAGGCAAATAATTGCACAGTGGATTTGAGTCAGTGGATCTTTAATTTATCACTAACGAATACAAAATATTGTTTCTGAGGCAGTTTAGTTATGTAGAATCAATATATTAACATATTGTAGGGTAAATTATAGGGAGTTTACATCTCCCGAAAAAAATGACAACATTACTTTTAAATATTGAAGACAATATTAGTGATTTCTAAACGAAAATCTGAAACAGAAAAATCAGAAAAGGAAACGGTCACATCTGGGACTCGAACCCAGGACCCCTGTCTTTCCGGGACAGTGCTCTACCAACTGCGCTAATATTGTCTTCAATATTTAAATATTACAATTTGAGGTTTTACTCAATAAAGTTATTCCGAAAAATAAATATTCATTCTAGACTTGCAGAAAAGTCAACAGATGTCGCACATTAAATAAAAATAAAAAATAAGATAGGTTTATCTAAAAGACGCTGTCTGGATTGCATTTAGTTCGGGTTGAATCTTGCGATCATACATAAAGATAGTTGCCAATAAAAATGTGCGGTGAAAAAATGAAGACAATGTTAGTAGTTCTTATTCGAAGTATGATACAGTTAAAAGTGACCGAGGGGGATAGGGTCCCATTAGCGCAGTTGGTAGAGCACTGTTCCGGAAAGACAGGGGTCCTGGGTTCGAGTCCCAGATGTGACCGTTTCCTTTTCTGATTTTTCTGTTTCAGATTTTCGTTTAGAAATCACTAATATTGTCTTCAATATTTAAATATTACAATTTGAGGTTTTACTCAATAAAGTTATTCCGAAAAATAAATATTCATTCTAGACTTGAAGAAAAGTCAACAGATGTCGCACATTAAATAAAAAAAAAATAAGATAGGTTTATCTAAAAGACGCTGTCTGGATTGCATTTAGTTCGGGTTGAATCTTGCGATCATACATAAAGATAGTTGCCAATAAAAATGTGCGGTGTAAAAATGAAGACAATGTTAGTAGTTCTTATTCGAAGTATGATACAGTTAAAAGTGACCGAGGGGGATAGGGTCCCATTAGCGCAGTTGGTAGAGCACTGTCCCGGAAAGACAGGGGTCCTGGGTTCGAGTCCCAGATGTGACCGTTTCCTTTTCTGATTTTTCTGTTTCAGATTTTCGTTTAGAAATCACTAATATTGTCTTCAATATTTAAATATTACAATTTGAGGTTTTACTCAATAAAGTTATTCCGAAAAATAAATATTCATTCTAGACTTGAAGAAAAGTCAACAGATGTCGCACATTAAATAAAAAAAAAATAAGATAGGTTTATCTAAAAGACGCTGTCTGGATTGCATTTAGTTCGGGTTGAATCTTGCGATCATACATAAAGATAGTTGCCAATAAAAATGTGCGGTGTAAAAATGAAGACAATGTTAGTAGTTCTTATTCGAAGTATGATACAGTTAAAAGTGACCGAGGGGGATAGGGTCCCATTAGCGCAGTTGGTAGAGCACTGTCCCGGAAAGACAGGGGTCCTGGGTTCGAGTCCCAGATGTGACCGTTTCCATTTCTGATTTTTCTGTTTCAGATTTTCGTTTAGAAATCACTAATATTGTCTTCAATATTTAAATATTACAATTTGAGGTTTTACTCAATAAAGTTATTCCGAAAAATAAACATTACTTTTACCTAAATTCATGTAAGACTGGTAAGCCTGCGCGCAATACTTCGCGCGGCAAATAATTTATTCTGTCTCCAGCAGTCTCCTCTCCTCTAGCTTACGCGATATGTTTTGTTCATAAAATTATTGTAACGTTAGTTTTGTTAAAATAAAAACTAAATTGGAAATATCCGAATTCTCATTATTACACACCGAGAGTAATCATGCAACCTTGGATTCTGCGAATCGGAGAACCACAGAATCATTCAGCCAACATCCCATTTAAATTGGCGATAATCACAATCCTCCAAAATATAATTTTTACTATTTGTAAAAGCCTCTAAAAATGAAGGAAATTCATACATTTATATAGATGACTAAATAACGTAGTCCTTGTTTGGCGTGAATATTATATTAATTATATTATCTGTAATACTTCGAAACCTGATTTCCATTTTAAAGTTTGCTGGAATTCCGACTTGTAATTATTCAGGTCTGTTTCGCGTGCAATATTATGTTGTTCAGGATTGTTTTATGAAAGGAAATACGATATATTGCAGAAGTGGAGACTCAAATAATAACACTTTGATGTATTCAACACAATATTCAATCATTTCCATATACAGGGTGTGAAGGGACATTCTAACTACCTGACAAACTTAACGCCCTGTAGTAAGCTTTCATAGATGGTTTGAAGGGAGAAATGTCAATTTGAATGTTAGAGGGAGCACGCTAATATTAAAAAACGATAGTAATTAAGCGAAAATCATAAGAATATTAAATAAAAACCAATCCGTAGAAATTCGTAAAAACTAAGCCATAGTAACAGTAAGATTGTAAATATCTCCATGTACGAATTAATAGCCATAGTCTATTTGAAATAGAGTAAAAGTCTCTCGACAAATGTTTAAGTTTCATTTAAAGATACACTGTGAAGTTTTTCCTGTCTATAACATTTAACAGAAAAAAACGCGTTTTTGTTAATTTTCGGAGCTTACTTTGCGATTTTTTTCTATCGAGGAAATATCATATAAATAACGTTTCGGTATAACAAATGTATAGATATTATCTTCAAAAACAACATAATAATAAAAATAATTACTATTTTAGACTGGACTTAAAGAGATATATGGCATAAATTGGTAGAAATCGGAAATGAGGGACTTAAGGCCATTCGTACACGGAGATACTTACAAGCGACTAGAGTTTTGTGCGCGTAGCATACGCGTCGCTTATGAGTATCCGCCCCAATCGTTGTATGTTGTGAGGCTGAAGGTTGTAGGCAGGGCAATGATACGGAGAGCTGGTAATTCAGATCTGGGCACCAAACACGGCTGGTCGGGGTGATACTGAGAGTAACTTCCACTCTGGAACGTGCCGCAAGTATAGTTTATATTATTTTAAATTAATTATTTATGCACGCCGGTATTTGAACCAGCGAACTTCGGCTCGCTAGTCTAGAGCTTCGGAGGCCGTCAAATTGAAACTATTCTGCGAATGAATCAGACAGTATACAGGCAACATATTTTTTATTATTTTTTTCCACAATATATTATAAAATCTGCCTTCAAATTACTGGTCTTTTTTTACAATAATTACTAATTAACAACTTATCCCACATCAGGTGAACAAAAGTTCGGACTTGTTTAAAAAGGTTAATATATGTGTGGAGTTAATATAAAAAAAAATATATATATATAATGAGACACTTTTGCAAATCTGTTATAAATTACCCACCTCACTCATTTTTAGCGCGGCGCTTTAAAAGCAGATGTGAATTTTTTTACAAATCATTCAGATCTTGCAGAAAATGTACTACGATGGACTGCGCTACAAACTGTTGCCTCACTTTAGTGAATTTTACTTATCTGCGAAGGATGTGGTTATTTCAATGTCAGTGTATCCTCGAATCCTCCTGGTGCCAACAATATTTGGATGACTGTTCTGGCATATAGCCGATTGTTGTCTCCAATAATTTACTCCCTTACCTTCCCCTCCTATAACCTTGTCACCAGGAGACGGGAAGTGCCTTCAGTACCATTTCTGCCGCGCCACTGATAGCAGGTTGTTAGGTTGTAATTCCAAGTTAAGTGCAATACGCCGTGGAGTTTTTTCGTGCTGGCAGAGAGGGGACATTGAAGGCACCAGGACCAAAGGTAGGACTTTCGTTATTCTGGTGGCATCCTCTCATAGTTCCAATCCGCTACCCTTTTTGTATTTTATAAACAAGAAACTAGCGACTGGAAATATTCCGGTATATTCCAAGAGCTATCGAAACAATGACTATGGTCAGTACCAAATACTTGATCGTGCGCACTTTTCTTGCTCCATAGTTCTGAACATTTCATTTCACCAGTCATTAACTTACCATATAAGGTTCTCAGTTGATAGTTTTTGTATCTATGGCATACTAATTGCATGCTCTTTAAAGTACCGTAGAATTAGTCCAAGAAGTACTTTATGCTATTATGTTTGGAAAATTCTGTCTTAACGGCCGCTTTCGTCAATTAATCTAAATTATATTGCCAGGTAGATATTTCCCAACCTTCTTCTTCCTCATTTCCTTCCCTACCCCTAAATTTACTTGCCTAAACCCGAACAGTAAGAAGCACTGGCGATTTATTCACATTTGGACAAAAATTGTGGAATTCAATTTTGTGAAACCTTATAATGGCCAAAAAAACTTTTCGCTTTTGCTACGTTTGGTGACTTGTCAGCCTTGCCCGGGTTTATGGAGTAAGGTTGATGATGCATATTGTTTTAGTTTGAATTGTACCAGTCTGACGATTATAGTGATTTGTTTTTGGGGTGTTGTGCCGTGTTGCGTTACCTCCATCATCAGGTGTGTCAGATATCAGATTACACATCTGCCCTGATGATTGACATTGCAATGCTGTCCGAAACTTTGGTCGAAAAAGGAGGTAGCGCAACACGGCATAATACCCCAAAAACAAATCACCACAATACTTTTAAATCATACCAGTATGAAGATATTCGTAAGAAAGTAAAACCAACTGAATCAACTGAACGAAGTTGAGTCGGGCCATGTCATCAGTAAGAATAACAGCACAGTATGAATGTGAATGAGGTAAAGAGTGTCTGCCTATCCCTGCGAGGAAACATCGTGATGATTAGTTAGTTAGTTAAAAAAATAATAAAATTGTTTTAATCTGTAAAAAAGTCATATTATGAGTAATTAGTTAGATTGCTTGACAAATAATACGGCGCCTCAGTAATGCTACGTACCGAGTGTCCTGCACATAAATCATTCACATAATAGGCCTAAATCAAGCACACCACAACACCCCCTAACTAATTGCCATAGAAATAAAAGGAACATAGAACCAACCCTTTACTTCGTGGTCCCCATACATAAACCATTATGATGTTAGCTATTTTGATTGTAAATGCGTTATGACTTCGTCTATGGAATAAAATTTGGGAAATAATTTATTAAACCGAAAACGAAACGATTTAATTTTTAAATATATTTTTTTAAAGATTGCGATATTTAAAATCCTACTGTTACTGTGGCTGTTCATGGTTGGCATGGAGATGTTTACAATCTTACTGTTACAATTGCTATTGGTACATGGAGGTATTTACAATCTTACTGTAAGTATGGCTGTTCGTACATGGAGATATTTACAATCTTACAATTACTATGGCTGTTCGTACATGGAGATATTTACAATCTTACTGTTACTATGGCTGTTCGTACGTGGAGACATTTACAATCTTACTGGCGCTACCCGAATTATACTGAATTAGGTCATTTTCTCACGTGCAGCCGGAAAGTTGCTACGATGTCGATTACGATTAAGAAGATAGTAATAATGTTCATCTTTATATTTACAAGAACAAAAAACGATCTATAAGAAGATTTTGGGTTCACCCACATAAAACGAAATAAATATTAAATGTGGAGCACGAGATTGATGTCAAATGGACATTTCTTTCTCACCAACTCGCCTTCTCACCTATATCCTTTCTGGCGAATTTCGGTAAGGCATAGTTATATCAACATGGATATTTTCTCACCTCCAGAACAAATCTAGCATTTGAATCATCTTTAGACGTCACTTTTGTAAAACGAGTAGTGCTACCAGCATTTTCAGTACCGTGCAACTGACTTCAAACCCGTATTGGACGCGTGGCGTCATCTACGAACACTAGCAAAATAACTTTCTCGCGGGTAGCATACGCGCCACTCTCAGCCTTGTCGAGTAGGCTGAGAGTGGCGCGTATGCTACCCGCGAGAAAGTCAAGTCGTTTAAAAGTATCTCCATTATGCTCAAATGGGGTGTGCCGTGAGATAAGGAGGTGAAATACCTGGCTATCTGCTCACCAAACACTGCTAAAGCCACTTGATGCAAGTGTTATTTCTGGGCGGTACTGAAAGTATCTTCCATAAATATGCTACATACGTTTTTCAAATTAATAAATTGGGAAATAACACAAAACAAGACCGTCAAATGAACAGGTAATCGATTTCATTATCATGGTGGAGCTAGGAGTCGTAACTTGGTGAGTTGTCGGAAATCTTTCAAATTGCAGGGCAGAGTTGATGTGTTAAGTCTTCCTCGGGCGTCCGCAACTTTTTCTGCTATTCAAACCATTCTCTAAACACTCCTGACATTAATGAGAACAATCTTTAACATTTTTAGTGAAATCGATCGAGTAGTTTTTGAGTTCAGTGTAAATTTTGCAAACATTACACATTTCCAGGAATTAACTGCTGTGCGGGAACGTATCAAAAACCCTTCACCCCAGTGAACAATAATACATTTTCGTAGAAATCTGATGAAAAGCAAACCATATAAATATTTGCTCTCACCAAAGGTTTACAAAAGCCTTTTTTTTGCTTTTTCGTGATTTTAGGAACTCCCTTAGTTTATTTTTCGCTGAAATTCTTGCCTGAAAGACTTGTTCATTTGAAAACCCGTTTTTATTTTGTTTTAATCATGAACATTTTTACGAAAACTGAATTGAATTAATTATTTATTTTATTCATGTATATAGTATTACAACATTACAGGTTTTAAATATTTATGTAACCTAATTTAGTGGTAGCTACTCTCAGTATCGCCATGCTGAAAAAAACACCGTGAATAACAAAGTAAATAATAAATTTTACGGATTACACTTTTTTTACACTAACCCCACTAAAAATAATTTTCTTCAGGGCCTATGTCATCTTTGAGGATACTGTGTGGAGGGTCTTTTTAAGGAAAGGAAGTTCTGGTAAGAAAAAAACGTATGAGGCGTGGGTAGGAATCTAGGGATCAGTATATCCAGTATCTTGTGCAAGGAGATGGGTCCAAAGACCAGTTGTAGATGTCAAAGGGTCTCCTTAAAATAGCCTGTACATTACGTTACGCAGAAATATATCACACCACGCCCACCATCACAGACAAGAGAAATTAGCATGTTTGAAAATACCCCGTGAGTAATATCACAGTTAAAAGCTCGAATATTATATAATAATGTGTTATATACCTACGAATTTCCACAACCAGCCTTTCATACCATTGTTAGCTGAAAATTGGTGCCTTTAGGCAGACTATAAATCTGTTGATTGTTTTGGGGAATGAGAAGGAAATAGGTTAGTATAATATTGCCGCAGATTCCTACGCAGATAATTCAGACCCAATCGCGTTTATCTCCGGAACCGTTGAGGCTGATTAGAATACGAAATCATCCCTGACCTTTGGCGAATATACGTTGGTTGGAGTGGAAATCAAAATCCATTCATTGAAGGTGTAATAATAATCTATTTGAATGGGTGATTTGTAAAAGACTTTGACAAATAATGTCGATCGGTCGCGCAATGAACACCCATTGATAACCATTATCAGAAGAATATTATAGATCGATTCACCAAAGCAAATACGGAACGCATAATCAAATTGGCCAAATTTCGAAGCAATCAAAGCGGACCGGGTGAATAATATCGCAAATGTCATCTGAAGAAACATGAAGTTAGCAACTAAAGGCAAAATGCGAAAATTACCTTGTTTTTGAGCATTGGAACAAAAACACATTTCCTCATTATACATTTCCTTAAACAATACCCTCCATGCACTATCTCAAAAGATGACATAGGCCTTGAGAAAAATAATACCCCTCCCGTGTGTTGTTAATTTAAGGAAAAAAACATTTTCAAAAATAATAATCTTTTCTTTCTTTACGCTTATAACGGAGCTTTAATACCAAATACTGAATACCATTATCTGAAAGTCGTCTTTGCAATGCGAAATACGTCAGTCTCGTACAAAAGCATGTTTTAAAACCCACTCTTCAGCAGCTTTTCAAATGTGAAAAGCTCTATTATCCCACTTTAGGGCTTTCTAAGTTCTACCTACAACAGCAGCTATCTACATTGTTACACTTATTACCAGAGGCGTGCAGAGAGTTTATAATCATGGTTGGCCGAAGGAAATTTTTTTTTTTAAATCCCAGACAAAACCCATCATGCAAGTTGGCGATATGGAATTTAACCGCACAAGAGTCTCAACTGCTCCCACCGTCATGAGCCAGTGAGACTATGGCATCCCTAATTGGGGTATGTTGTGAGGCTGAAGTTAGTGGGTATGGGAAGGAGATGGGTAAGAGAAAGGTGGAGAAGTAGGTACCTGGCTATTCAGATCTGGTCACCAAATCCATTTCAAGAACTGTTCATAAACAGTTTTTAGTTTTAGCATACGTTCAGAAATAGTCCATTTATTCAGATTTTATTGCAATGCGGAAATACTCTGATATTCTCAGAGAATATGCCAGAGGCCTGAGGGATTACAAAATCAGCTAGCGTGCCTATATAGCTTGTACGCCTCTGTTCGTTATGTACAACCTCCCTTTACCAAAGAGTACAGGGTACAATGGGACCAAATAGCACACTTAACTGAATCTCGCCGCTAGCTAAAAATAGGCCGCCATAAGGGAAGCTTATATCAGTTCTAACACCGGTTTTGCATTTTGAAAAGCTTGTGAAAAAAAATCGTGACCCAGCATTTTAAGCGCTGAAGAGATCAGCCGATGTCGTGGGCGTGTCCCGTGCGTAAAATAAGCTCATATTGAACCTACTTCAGGTATACACAGGAGGCCCTGAAGATAATAATTCTTCTCAGAGTCCATGTAATCTTTGCGGATGCTGTGTCGAATGTCTTTTTAGGGAAGGAAGGAGAGGAGGTTCTGGGAATGAAAAAGGCGTGAGGGGTGGGTTGAAATCTGGGGGTCAGTGTGTCTGATGTTCCGAGAGAGTCCTGCTGAATAGGTCAAAGGGTCTCCCTCAACTTGTCTCCCAATTTGGCCTGCCACGAGGTTGGTGGGCAGATGCAACCGCTATCAAGACGACAAACCTTACCACATGAACCCGGACACCCCTGCTAAGTCACTCGACATATCTTGCCATTTGGGGTTACCTATAGGAGAATTCTTGGTATCCATTAAATGGTTCCCGGGGCTGCGGTACCCATACCCGCCTCAAAAGACGAAATCGATCAAATATTTCAATTATAATAATCTTTTTTCATGTGGAGATTATCAATCGCTAAGAGTCTTATGTGAATTGTGGCTAGTGTTCTGAAAGGTCCTCAACTCAGCATTCCCAAAGAAGACATAGACCCTAGGGGAAATTGTAGGACCTCTTATTGACCTTTTTGCATCAAAATCCTTACGTTTTTTTACTTCTTTAAAACCCTATATATATAATAACGTATTATCCAATTTCTTTGTTAGTTCACAGATAAATTGTGCTATAAAGTTTTATTTGAAATTCTTATTCTTTAGACTTTTAAAGGAAGTTCTATCTGAAATTGATTAAATATTTTTTGGAGCAACATGGTTCCATTTGCGTTGTAATTCGAGCTTATATTCCCTTTGTAAAACAACGTTCTATCTGCCAATGGCTTGAAACTGAGAAAATGAAAGAAAATTATTTATGAAAAAATGAAAAGATTATGGACACGGGATGGAAGAATATAGATACAATATTACAACCTAATACAGATTAGTGACCACTCCAGCGATTTTTGTCATACTATGCCAAGTTTGCAAAAAATTTTGAACGAGCGCTAGCCATAATGTGCAAAATTTATACAACCTAAAAATATGAGATAAATGGTGAAATATAGGTGGATTCATTGGCTTTAAGTCACAATAAGCAGTTTTATGTGCTTAGATATTAATATTTTGAGGAATGGTATTAATAAAATAATATGATAAATTATAATTGCACATATAATTGACTGGTTATGTAATTTTTTTTTTCTGCGTACTCCTTTAAAATTTTCCTCTTGAAATATTTCAACATACACGTAGAAAAATGAGTATTACTAATTTATTTAAAATCTCATCAAAACGGGATTGTAGGACCTTAACGAATGAATCGATAGTTTTCCTGATAAATTTTTATTAAAATACGAATGTAGATACATATTATCACAATGTCAGAACACGTGTCCGTAAAAAATACTAATATTTTCGCATTTCATCGTTACATATTATCTTGTTCAAGTAGGTGCATGAACACGTGTTCCGATATATTAGAAATTTACTAAAACTTTATCAGGAAACGGCCTGCAATCTCCTTTTTAACCGGATTATCTATAATTTGAAGAGATTTTTAATAAATTAGCTATTCTCATTTTTCTCCGTGTACTTATAAAAATATTCTTTAAAAATTTTACATACTTACTAAAAAAAACGTAACCTCATTTATAATTCATACACGAAACCGTGAACAGAGTGATAGTGACCTTTGAACGGATACCAAAGTAAGGTCACATTTTTTCGAAATTTGTAAAAAAAAAAAAAAATTATATTACAATTTTTTTAATAATCAGATAGATTTCTATTGCTTTGAATTTAACTCATTTTCAAAACAAAAAGGTTACATCTGTTTTATTTTATTTGTGATTCAATCCTTTAACAATCTATATATCAGTTTCATGCAAATGGCAGATACAGCCTTGTTGTCCCAAGGGAACAATATCTAGGGAGAGGATTCCTAATACAATGCACTACAAAGGACAAAGGATCTCTAAAAGGTTTTGTCTACCCTTGAGCTCATGCCACACATTCCTTATATATGTATTATATATTCTCTCAGACTGCAGTAAATAGGGGAGGTGAAATAGGGGAGGTGAAATAGGGGACAGGAGGGTGCCTGAGAATTTACATGATTTAAAAATAATAATAATATTAAAAGATTAACCTTCCATATTGCTGAATTACTAAAAATTTCTTAAAAATATTGATAATACGGTTAAAAACGGGACTGCAGGTCGCTTCCTGATATTTTAAATGTAAATTTTCACAACATCGTGAAAACAAATTGGTATTTTACTAAAAGTTAACAGGAAACCCATTTATTCTGTCGTTAACGGCCTGCAATCCCGTTTTTAAGAGATTCTTATTAAATTAGCAATATATGTATCAGTAGGGTATTTATAAGTAATGGAGGGATACGGAGATAAAACTCACAAAAAATTAAATTAAAAAGACCATAATGTAGTTCTGGTACCTTCCCTGATGTATGGCAGTGAGGCATGGAACTGGCAGAGGAAGGACCAAAGTAGACTGAATGCTTTAGAAATGAGATCTCTAAGGGTTCAAATCCCAACGTGCCCAAGTCAATTTTATTTAATGAATTCGTGTTAATTCACAATTTAATCATTAATATCAGGTATATTTGTCGCACGTTTCAGACTGAAAGAACATGAATTTAGCCGTGACCAGATGGTAACCACATCTGAGGAGTCAGCTACTCCCCCACCTTCCTCTTCCCAATTTCCTTCCCATCCTTACTACCTGCAGTCTCGCAACATCCCCCAATTGGGGATGCCATAGTCTCACTGGCTCCAGATGGTTGGGACTTGTACGGTATTCACATAAAAAATACCTTGCGTATACTTTGGTAGTGGATAAATGGGTTAGTGAAAGTTATAAAAACAGTGTTTTAATATACTCGCAATTACTTTTATGTAATATTATGTGTTTATATTGAAGGAATTTGTTTTCTCGTCTTTATTTGAAAGTAAAAGTTTATCGATTCAAAAGATGTACCTACATTTTGTACAGATTTCAATTTTCATAATTCCGTTACGAATTAGATTTTGTTCGCTTTTCAAACCTTCTTGTCTCGTCTAGTAACCTGTCTATATAATATTTTAATAATATAAAGAAAAATCTTTGTTACGGGCGGGCGGCTTGGCTTTGTTTTTTATAAAAATCAACAGTTTCATTCCGAGATTGATGAAATTTTGCACACTTGATTTTCAAATTAGGAAAAATATCACTGTATACTTGAAATGTTAAAAAAATTAACCTAATCCGTTTTTCACCCCTTAAAGCCGAATTTCGATTATATAACTACTCATTGAGGAAAATTATACATCTGATCTCAAAAAAAACTTTGCGTAAAACCCGAGCAACTCCGGGAACATCAGTGAGATATTGATAGTGGATAATGCTTCACTACTGCGTCTTTATGAACAATTCTTCAAAGTAAATTTTCAAGTTCTGTGAAAGTTCCTTTCAAGTTCTGTTATTATTTCAGTTCTGTCAAGTAACTGGCCTATAATGATATATTAACAGAACTTGAATAGGACATTCCACAGAACTCGCAAAAGAATGTTGAAATTTGATGAATTGTTCAAATTCTGTCAAAAAACCCGACCTTACATTTTTATTTCTATAGATAGATTAAAAATAAAATTAACAGAAATAATGGCGGGCGGGCGGTTTGACGTTGTTTTTAATACAGTACTTTAATTTAGAGATGCAAAAATGAAGGGCGTTCATAATAATATAGCTGTTTCACTCGTACACATATTATTTATATGGCTATCTCTTTCTAATGCATTCCGTTCCATTTAGCTACGAATGATGTTATTTTTTCACTTCTCTTGATGATGAAGATGAGATTCTCAAAGATGAAGGTCACTGTCTATACCTGGTTTTGAAAAACTCTAGCATTTATATATAATTTTTAATATGTTTACTTTCTTTGTTACAGATTAGCCGCTCCGCATCCAATAACATCATAAAAAGAAATTCATAGACAACAAAAGAAACACTTGACTTCGGTCGACAAATTTCAAAGCAATGTCAAACACTTAATACAAAAAATCTGCCAAAAAAGTGCCAAATTCAATATTAAAATAATTTTTAAATTCAACCAAAGTTGTGAGTGAAAGTGTCAATTTGTTAAGTGTATCTATGAATAATGGATAACTGACGTTTTTTAAAATTTCGAAATTTTATCGTTTTTGTGTAGTTTTCTTATGAAATTCATCGAGAGGCGTCCGCCATGTTAGTAAGGAAACAAATTTCAACAAAGATGGCGTCGTTTTGGCGGGAAATGACATTGATTGCTGTGGGAGTCATTCTTTTGGCGGGACCTTCGTTTGCTCAAGGTTTGTAACCTTTATTTATTATTAATTATGTTTTGTTTTAATTGTTAATTGTATACTTTCTGGTATAACTTGTAATCAGTGTCTAATTTTAATGAATCGGCAGTTAAAATATTGTTTATGTCTTAATTTCATTAATAATAAATTATGGTAATGTAATAATATTTATGAGAGTAATTGGCTTAAAAATCAAGGTCGAATATTTCAATTTTTATTAAAATGATTTCAAGGCCTATAAAAATATTCACCACATTAGACCCTGAAATTTTTATCAATATATTTGGAGATGCAATGCGGAGGACATCTTTAAGAAAAAAAATAATGAACAGGGGTTTTATAGAGGTTTGGATTGTGGGATGGGCTTATACAAAAGCTGGTATTTCAAAGCCTAGCTGTTACCAAACGAACGAGTCTTAAAATCAACCTGTTCAGTATCCCAGATTCCTGCCTCCGTGGTCGAGGGTATAAGGCTCTCGACTAGCAAGCCGAAGATCGCGGGTTCAAATTCCGATGTGCGCAAGTAAATTTTCTTTGATTAATTTGTGATATTTCACAATTTATTAATTGAAAATAGAATAAATAGTATTCTTGCGGCATGCTCCAGAAAGGAAGATACTCCCAGTATTGCCCTGGTTTTCATTCAGAGTTGAAACTTGCTTGGAACTGAACGTTCAAGTGGTGGCACTACTGCAATCAGGGATGCGAAGGCTTGATGTTTCTCCGATGGTTTCAAGAGACAAGTGGTGGCATCTGGAAGTGTGGATCAGGGCAACAACGCTGCACATACTACAGAGACCATCGCTTTATTGTCTCATAATATTTTGCAACAGGTGTGATCTTTGTGAAGCGATCAAATTTCCAGACCTAAAACACGTGATTTCGCATTACTTCGCATTGCATCGCCTTAAATTGAATCGTTATTTTCCATCATCTTGGTGTTTGCAAAAAGCAAACGAAACGTCTTTTTAGGAAATTCTTTTAATCTTTTTAGGAAACGTCTCCAATTCTGTTTGCCTCTTTCTGTCTCCTTCCAGTTTAAATCATGTACGGGTTTATCATAACAATTTAATTTGTAGCCTAACTAAACTTTACATTGCTTTATAATACAAGGATCCCACTCGGCTACTGAGGCCGTCACATAAAATAAATATTGTCTTAAAGATGTTTTAAGAAGTGCTATTATACATTGCAAGGTGCTTTACTAAATAATCTATTCCATATCAAATCACCCACAGTCTACAATGAAACAATGTGTTATTGAAATAATATTACCATCAGGAGTACAACAGGAAGCTATGAAGTTATATTGCATCCGATCGAAAACGAAAAGTGTTCAAAACATGGAAGCGATTTTAACATAACGAAGTCACGCTCGTATTATTGCTCGGTATTTCATATTGTTTTTCTAAAATACCTGCTACCAGTCGTGCGAAGCAATTATAATTTTTTTAAGTATTGTAAAATAAGAAGAATAATCAGTAGTACATTGACTACTGAACTGAATAGCAGAATTTTCTAGTTTCTATTGTTCACTTTCAGACAATTGATTGAGACATTCATTGTAGGGTACTCTTGCCCAATAAATACAAGCAGTTCTTTTTGATTGTTTGGATCGATTATTTGAGAATTGAATGGTGTTTTGTCGTGATTGAATACGGTAGCATTTGATGGTTCAGTACGATCAAACGTTTTTTAATTTTCGAAATTCTTTCTTCAAAATTTTAATCTCTTTTGCCTAGACAAAATAATACAATATAAGAAAAATATCCACGGTCGGCATTTTGTTTTAAATAATTTCGGTGTTTTAGTAATCGTGGTCGAGAGATAAGGGTCTTTACTAGCAAGCTGAAGTTTGCAGGTTCCGATTTGCGGGTTATTTCACAATTATTGAGTGGAAGATACTTTCAATGTCGCCCTGGTGTAAGAAAATTATCCAAAATTGAAACTTTGCTTGAAATGACTTTGGCCGTGTTTGGTTATTAGATCAGAATAGTCCGGTACTTCCCTACCATTCTCTACCCAATCTCTTTCCCATCCTCACAACATACCCCACTTAAGCATGCCATAGTATTACTGGCTCCAGACATTTGGAAGAATTTGGGAAAAAAGAAATTAAAATTAAACGTAAAATCGATTAACGGATTTTGATAGGGTTTCCACTATTATTTAGATAATTTCTTCCGGAAAGTTTATATATGACAACAGGTCGATGGCTAAGTTGGTATTGCGTCTGGGTCCCACCCAGGCGTAGTGTGTTCAATTCCTCGGCTGACTAAGTCCTCCATCACAACATAATCAACATTTTCCTCTTAATTTGGTGATAGTAGGAGATTATCAAATATTGTTAGGTTATTCGTAACACGGGAATGTTTGTCTTTCTTTTAATAAAACATGCATATTATATTTATAGATTAAAATTAAAATCGCTTTGCAAACGGAGTCAAGAAACAAAAGTCTTAGAGGTATTTTGCCGTTTTGCTGTTCAGCCAACTTCTCAGAAAACATTTATTTAAGAGGAAGCTACAAGCCAAATATTCTTGGTATACCTTATATTGTAGGGAATAGACATTAAAATCGCTTGAGAAACGGAGTCTAGAAACATTCGATTGCAAGCGCGAAAGTGGTTTTTATTTATTTTGTAAGAAAGAAACAAATTTATAAGAACGAAAAAAAGATAATCAAGGGAAACTGTCACAGATTATCTTGACCTGATATTGTATTTTTTTAAAGTTGTTTCATTTATGCGATCATATATTTATATTGAATAATTAAATTTTTTAGTAGTTTAAATTAATATTTTTTATTTAGTAATTAAAATATATACTTGCTTTCTATTTAAGGGAAACGACAGGAAAACCTTCAATTTATCTAAAGCATATTTTTTTGGTATTCATAATGTACACAAATTCTCGATAAAAAAAATCTAAAATCACTATTTAGCATTAAGTTTCGCCTTAAGTCATCTAAGATTAAATTTACTTGAACATTTGAAAATCAATAAACGAACGACTATATTTTTTTATTGTTTTTAGTATTATCCTGTTAAACCACAATTAAGCAGTTTGTCAACAAGATGTACATGTTCAATTACAATGTTAATATGTAGATACATAATATTATTACTAATTATAAACATACATAATATTGTTGCTACTTATTTTTTTATTTTTCCCACTTTATATCCGGGTTAAATCTTCCCCAAAGGAAAAACTAAACCCTTCCACACACTTTTCCACCAATGATCATCTAGTCAATCCACATTATGCAAGTGCATTATATAAGCATAATAAATACAAAATAATACAAAACAACACGTCAAATCACCAGAGATCAAATGGGAAAATAATTCACCGACTCCAGATATTTACGTATCAGAGGGTTCGGCTCGGTAGAACTCCTAACTGGACCTGTAAATCCTACTGATACCTCAACATAAATATTTAAAAAATCTTTCGTAATCCTACATGTATTTAAAGTGACTAATTTGTATAAATTCTTTGACAGATCTAATACGCCTAAGTTTTGAACGAAAACCATATTTTATTTATATTATTATTATTGGCACACAGTCTAAAATAACACTAAATCTACATGCAAATAAATAACAACTATTGATTGATAGTGATGATTAGTATAAAGTATTTCTACTTATGAACTATGTTTTCAGCATATATCTGTATCTATTTGAGAATTCACAATTTTTTATGTTACTTGGCAACATGTTGAACATTTTGGGCAAGTTATATTCCAGGATTCGCTGTCCGTATTTATTGCTATATTTTGGAATAAGCATGTCTTCATTCTTTATGAACCTAGTATTGTGTTCATGTTCCGATTTCTTTTTATATTTATATATATATCCTGAATCAATATTTTGTCTCATAGTAAGGACTTCACAGGCAAGATATTTAAGTTTCGATGCAAAAATGAAATGTTACGTCTCTGTGAAAAATATTTTTTGAAACCAGTAATTTAACCATAGAATTTTGTACTGATTGTAGGTAATTAGTTTTGCAAGAATCTCCTAATATAACATTAATTAATTATGTTCACAAGAACTTAACAATATAACACATTTAAATAAGCTAATAACAGTCACGTCATTATTTATTTATTTATTTTTGGGAAATCGACAGTTTACAATTATTTCAGTTTATACATACGTATTATATAGCCAAAATAAAACCTATTATGGATTTCCTCCTTGTGACTTTACCTCTACTGAGACAGCATAATAAGGAATAAGTAAATTAAATTTTTAAGAAAGCAATATGAATTCAAAGATTATATAAAACGAAAAATATACAAAACAAAACATTTATAGCCATGGAGAGAGGTTGTAGATATAAACCAAATCATAATAGAAAAATAAATAGAGACGTAACATTATTCACAAACCATCAGAGAAATATTATTTAATGGACCTCTTGTATTTGGTAAGTTCGTAACTGAAAGTATCCACCTCGGATAATACGCTATTGATAATATACTACCATTTAATATGGAGAAAACAGATTTCAAAGTACCCTACAGAATATATACAGTATCTATTGTCACATTACTTTCTCGGTAAATTGGTTTAGCCGGTAATAAATCATTTTAGATTTATTTTTATAACACGGGCATTAGCCTAGTATGGTAGTTGAAAATTGTAATGTTTAAATCTATCATAAAAATTGAAAGTAGGCGGGGGTAAATAGAATCATGTAAATAAGTCGTCTCAACGTGGCTAGTTCAAAAATGGTCTTGAACGCCGAGACAGCTCACAAAAATGGTCTTGAACGCCGAGACAGCTCACAAAAATGCATCTTAAATACTTGCAGATCTTAATAATAACAGTGTTAAATTTGATTTACATTTACAATGGAGTTCTACAAGTTCTGTCGCAATCTGAAATACATAAAGTGAAATCAATTGTATGATTTTTGTTCCCTTTGTTTCGCTACAAACAGTTTCCTACGGAAATTGGCTCATTTTTGATTGCCTATCAGTTTGAGGATATCTCAATATAATTAATGAGTCTATAAGCAAACGTATTACTATCGCAGTACGGCATAGAATTAAATATTTGCACACGTAGAAAATTTAGTGATTCCTTGTTTTAAACGGGATTGCAGGCCTTCAACAAATGAGTTTTTAACAAAGTATCAGTTAAAAGGGATTCTTTTATGAGTAGGTACTGCGGAATACGTGTTCATTCAAATACTGATATTGTCGCCTTCCTTATGATATTTATTAGGAAGAGTAGAATATATTCTGAATGACTTATATTTTATTAGAAAGTTGGCATGCTATCACTATTTTAACATGATCATTTTTCTCCATGTGGCAGCCACAGTATGAAAAAAATTAACACGTATTCTTTCCGAATAAATATCACGATGTAATGCGACAATATCAGTATATTAATATTTGTATGAACACGTGTTCCACCGTCTTTAATAAAAAAATCGCTTTTGACTGATACTTTTTTACGAACTCTGTCAATTCATTGTTTGAAGGCCTGTAGTCCCGTTTTTAACAGGAAAACGAATAATTTCACCAGATTTTTAATCAAAATTCAGTATTTTATATCAGTAAGTTTTCTCCGTCCATCTTTCTACCATTTTCAATGATAAAATACTAAAAATACTTATTTTTTTAATGATAAACTAATGTTTATAAGACAAGGTTTTTTTATGCATAGCACAAAAGATGACAAATTATTACAAGTCAAAATATTTCACCAACAAATGTAGATATAATATGCCTATAATATATCTAGTGGGAAATTTAGCACTAACAAAGCCTTTCCTACAAAATAAATTTGGTTGTTTACATGTGAAAAAAATATAATAAGCAGTAATTGTTGATTGAAGTACTAGTACATATTGAATTATTTGGCGTGTTGGAAATAAGCCGACGTAGCTCAGTGGTCCAGAGCACCTGACCGGACATCAGAAGGTGCGGCTTCAATTCCCGTAGGAGGCATTTATTTTTACTCGGGAGATGTTTTAAATTGTATGAATATTTCAGGAGACTAATTATTGCTTATAATAATTTGCTTACTACAAAGACATGAGCTTCAATAAACATGGCAGATGTCTTCTGTTTGCAGATGACCTCAAACTTCTGATTGAAATTATTTCTTACTAAGACTGCTTAAAAATGCAATCTGACCTTCATGCCGTAGCAAAATGGTCAGAAAAAAATAAGTTAGAATTTAATATTAAAAAAAATCATAATAATTACATATACCCGCTCCCAGAAACCCATAGTTTTTTAGTACAGCATTAAAGGGCAAATATTATGTCGAGTCAATAGCGTTAAAGATCTCGGGGTTGTATTTGATTGCAAAATGACGTTATCAAACCACATATTATTACAAAAAAAATCATAAATGAGCAAATTCCGCCAGTCAAAAATGGCAAATTATGACGATCATTGACGATCATGTGCGATCATTCAAAACGTTTTGCAAACTCTGAATAATATACCGAAAACACTCGAGCTAAGTCACTATTTTGATTAATCTTTATAACAAATTAGTGTACATTATGAATACCAACAAATATGCCTTAGATAAATTGAAGGTTTTCCTATCGTTGCGCTTGAGTAGAATACAAATAAAAAAGTAAATAACTACATAACAAATATAAATGTAAATTACTAAAGGAAATATTTTTTCAATATAAATGTATGAACGCGTAAAGGAAAAAACTTTTAAAAAATACAGTATTATAGCTAAGATTATCTGTGACAGTTTCACTTATTTAATTATTTTTTTGCTTTCTTATGAAATTATTTACAAAATAAATTAAATCCAGTTTTGTGCTTAAAATCGATCGTTTCTAGACTCCGTTTGTCAAGCGATTTTAATGCCTATTACCTAAAATATTAGGTATACCAAGAATATACACATTTTTGGCTTGTAGCTTCCTCTTAAGACTTTTTTGTAGACCTATATTCCCAGATGTTAAGAGTGACGCAAAATATATAGGTTAGTTTTTGATTATTTTGATCAAAACCTACAGTATAACTTTTGTTAGAATTTGTGTAAATTAACGTTTCTACTTCGTCTACGTTATATAAAAAGTTTCCTTTTACACAGTTTTTTTCTTTTCCAAAGCCAAACTTTTCCAATTTGGAAATTTCCAACAACATAAATAAAAACAGAAATTAATGTTTTGATGAAATAAACTAACTTAGTTATTATTTTCAATGAAAACTTTAAAAGATCTTAACTTGGAAAGGAAACAAACAATGCTTCGATCAGTTTTTTGTTACACCCGGTCAAAACTTACGTCAACAAAATAAATTAAAATATCAATAATATATTTTTTTATTGTGTGGACGATTTACACGATCATTTTTTTCGTTCAGTTTTTATCGTCGGCTTTTCATAATGGATTCGAGATGAATTTTTGGGTCCTATTTTGTTACCGATTTTCATCAGTTTAAAGATGGCGTACATTATTTAATATTTGGTATTTCGCGTGTATTTGAGATGATTTTTTGACAGATGATTCAATGTGATACATGAACATGATTTAGCACTGTCCACTCTATTTTATTGAGTTGTTTGGCTGTCCGTCCTCTCTACCTACCCTTGCGGAGAAACGGCGTGATGGTTATTTATTTAGTAATTCAATATTTCGAACGTGTATTTTTCTTTCTTTGAAACCTGATCACATATTAAATTCCACGTTGTTCCTGATTCCTTTGTATGTTCTAGTAGAATTGGAATTCTGCGAACGACGTTATAACGAGCAATGTGAATTCAAATAATTTTGATCATTAGTTGCTCGTGTACGCATTTCTTGCTATAACATCAAAGGTAGGAAAATTCAATATTATTATTCGAACAAGATGATCTTACACACGTGAAAAATCACGGAATTTTACTTGATTTGCCAAGTTGAAAACTGGATACGTTTTTCAGCAATACAAAAAAACCATAACGAATTTCAATTCCATATATATTTATATAAATCAATCTTTTGTCCCCTATACACTTAAAAACTAATGGACCGATTTCATTGAAAATTTTAAATTGTTCTTATCAGAGAGTGGTTTTAATGGTCCAAAAAGTCCGGGACTCCAGAGGAAGACTTTACGCATTGTCTCTGCACTGAAATAAGATACATACGTAAATGAAGTAGATATAACATGAATTTATTTATTTATTTAACGCCCAGAGGGCTTTTACATGGTTGGTAGTATAATTTTAATTTGACAGATACTTTGAAACACATTTGATAAAAGCTATGCAACAAGTCATACAAACACAAGAAACAAAAACAGGAAATTACAGCTATTTGTAGGTTTACATGATGTGTTTAGGAGTATTGTTGAAATAAATGTTTTAAATGATCCACAAAACTTGCCAAGTTGGTATTGAATATGTCAACATCACCCAAGTAATGATTTCCCATGGTGTGAAGTCGTTGTATCGGAGAGTGGGCAATGTAGTTACGCTTATGTGTGCTGCTGTAGAATATTGTATTTTGTCGTGTTGTTACTGTGGGTGTATGTATGTTTATAAGTTGCAGAAGTTCACAACAGTGAAATTTAGAGTTAAGTATTTTGAATAAGAACGTTAAATCGTAGTTATATTAGTACAGTAACATTTGTGAGTGGTATAAGTAAGGGTATTTAGAATAATATCATGTACATTAGATTTCACAAACCCAAACCTACACTTCAGCTCGGATATATTAAAATATAACAGAAGAATATATAACAGGTGAGTAGTTCATCGCTTGTCTGGATTTTAAACATTTATTTTAAAAATAAGACATTTTTCTCAGTTCCAATTTAGTTTACACACGTAAGCAACAAGGTCGACTAGAGTACAGACCTGGGCGCAGGACCGTCAAATTATTAAGTCAATGCTTAAAATAGGATAATCACTCTGTTTATTTGATATGATTGCTGTGAAATAACACATAAATCAGCAGTAACAACGAGTATCACCAACAATCGCCGGCATTTTCAAACTGTCTTTGATCGATGACACGTGACACGTGACTTAAGGCGATGCCATACGTAGTAATGCAAAATCATGTGTTTTTGGTTTGAAAATTTGGTCTTTTTATAAGCCCAGAAAAAAATAATGTAAAGGCCTATGAAAACTGCTTTAAAGTTCATAATCTCCTTCTTACGAACCCATTTTCGGTTATGATTTTATTGTATAATGTGGCAAATTAAGTTATTTATAAAATGATGGAAAAAAATTTAAATATTTATGCCTGAACATAAACAAAATAAAATAAAAGGCACTTTTTGGCCATGTTTTTTTCTTGCATAATTCAAAACAGGCGGATGGTGTTAAGCGGGAATTTAAACCTTATCGCCATCTACGTAAGGGTTGTTATTGATAGCGGCTCAATTTAAAATATTAAACGACGTAGTGCATCGCCTTAACACTTATTTTAGTCGAACTTGCGTCTGCAGTAGGTGATCTGTTTGTAGTAACCCTTGAGCGGTGAGCTCTAGCGTATATAAATTTGTACTGATTTTTGTTTCAGAAATTCAAGGTTCAAACTCCTATTTTTATTTATTTATTTATTTATTCATTTATTCATTTTTGGGAAATCAACAGTTACATTTTTACAGATTGTACATAAGTAAAATAGCTAAAATAAAACCAATTACGGATTTCCTCCTTGTGACTTTACGTAAGACAGCATTAGAAGAAATAATTATATTTATGAGAAATGTGAAGTTATAATTATATAAAATAAAAGAATTGTATAAAATAATAGAACAAAATAATACAACAAAAATAAAGGGGAAAAAAAAAAAAAAAAACTAAAATTTATATAAAATAAAAGATTTTCGATACATTGGTAACCATAAGAATACAAACAATATTGTGCATATAAATCATATCATAACCATAACCATAAGAAGACAATGTTGTGCATATAAATCATACCATAACAGGATTATAAATACAGTGGTGCCTCACACAACGAACTTAATTCGTTCCAGGAGCAAGTTCGTTATGCGAAAAGTTCGTTATGTGAAACGCGTTTTCCCATAACAATACATGTTAAAAAAAATAATTCGTTCTGTAGCATAAAATATGGTAAGATGACATAAAAAAAAGATAAATTTTACCAATACCAATAGAGGTTTGATCTTGAGGTCTCCGCTGGCATTAGACGAAATCATAAGGGTAAGTCTGTCCTTCATGGCTTTGTGTCCTGGCAATTTCTTCTCTTCTTTTGTAATGAATGTTCTGCTCGGCATTCTTTTCCAGAAAAGACCCGTTTCATCGGCATTGAACACTTGTTGTGGGCAGTATCCTTCATCCATAATAAATTTTTGAAAATTAATAGAGAACTTTTCTGCTTCTTTTTTATCAGCACTGCCAGCCTCACCATGCATATTAACGCTGTGGATTCCATACCTTTTCTTAAATCTAAAAAACCACCCCCTGCTGGCTTTGAAATCTTCTTTATTATCTTGATTGCTGCTACTTCCAGGGATGTTTTTCTTTAGATCTTCATAAATTATCTTGGCCTTGTAACAGATAATATCTTGGGTTGTTACGTCACCTTTCACCTGCCTGTCCTTAATCCAAATCGCTAATAGCCTCTCCATTTCCTCGTGGATTGAAGATCTATGTTTTTCATTAAATAGTTTTGATACTCCTTTGGCTACTTTGGCTGATTTTATTGCATCCTTGTTTTTCAAAATGGTGAAAATGGTGGTCTTGTTGAGGCCAAACTCTTTGACGAGGTCACACTGTTTTACCCCACATTCACTCCTTCTAATTATTTCCTGTTTCATTTCAAGAGAAATCACCTTCCTGCTTTTTTTAGAACCCATCATATAAAAAAAATGTTGAGTTTATCTTAAAAGGACGACTGCCGTGATACGTGTGCGATTTAATTCGTAATGAAGAACGATTGCTGCGATACGTGCGTAAGTTAAGCGTACTACGCAGTGACTAACGAGTCTAACGACTGCCTGCGCGGGAGGATGCAATTAATCGGCAGTGATCGTAGAAGATCGGGCGACTTCGTTGTGTGAAGCGAAGTTCGTTGTATGAATCGTGAAATGAACGAAAAGGAAGTTCGTTGTGTGCAGCATTCGCTGTGCGAGGCGTTCGTTGTGTGAGGCACCACTGTATATAAATACTAGAAACATAAACATCAGAAACATCAATTCAAGAAACATCAGTGAAATACTCTTTTAAGGTCATTTTATATTTAGTAAATTCGCAATTGAAGATGTCGATATTGAATAATATGTTATTGTGATTATTACATATTCTGTTCAGGCAAGAATTTTGTCTACAGTTCGTTTTGCTTTGATTGATTTTAAACAGGATAGAAGACCGTGTTAAACGTGCAGGCACATTAAATTTAATATTATTTAGCAACTCTGGGCATTGAATATTATTATTAATTAATTTATATAGGAATAGAGCATCTGCATGATTTTTCAGGTAGTATCGCGTTTTTCATCGCAAATGACTCTTAAGAATTAATTCTTAGCTGTGCGTTTACAGTCTCCGTGGTCAAGGGATAAGGCTCTCGACTTACAAGTTAATTTTATTTCATTCATTTGTGTTATTTAAAATTTATCAGTATCGCCCTGATGTAAGACTACCATTCAGAATGAAACCTTGCTTGAAATGCCTTTAGTTGTGTTTGGTGACCAGTTCTGAATAGCCAGGTACTTCCACACCTTCCTCTCCTCACTATATTCAACCTCACAACATACCTCAATTAGGGATGCCTTAGTCTCTCTGGCTCTAGACGTTAAAGAGCAGTTGGTACTCTTTTGCAGTTTCATATAAAAAAGAATATCATAAATGTTATCTTATTATGCAGAAAAACACCATTACTGGCGTCTTGAAGTTTGTCAGTCTTTGAGAATTAAACTTTTTTTAAATACACCAAAAACATTTAACAACCTTTAACAAATGGTCGATTTACCTATCAAAAATTAGAAAGGACATTATTGTTCATTAGAAAAAAAGGTCTGGCAAGTTGTAACAATCATACTACGCCCTTCTGGTCGAACATTTACCATTTATCAGAGCAATCTTATCTACGTAAAAACAAAACTAAATGCAGAAAACTACATTAACAGGATTAACGCTTGCAACACTGTATCGCCTCTGCATACATAAATACACACAAACACATCAAACAGCACATCCGCCCTGATGATGGACACCGTAACGCTGTCCGAAATGTTGACTAAAGAAGTAGAAGGTGCCACACGATATAGTGACTCAAAAATTAATGACGGTAATAGGTACTTATAGTCGCGAAAAGTAAATTTCTAAGCATAATATGAAGATATACACAACTACGAAATATGGAATAAATTCTCTTAACTATATTGCCTACACACTCTATAACTCTCTTCCAGATATATATATAACAGCCAGCATTAACCAAAAATTCAAAGTAAGGCTTAAAAAGAATATTTTTCAAAAACATATAAAAACATTTTCTATCCCCTGTATTTGTAATCGAGCATAATCTGTTTTTGCCAATATACGAGTATTACTGGGTAAGAACCTTCTTCTAAATTCCTACCTTGGCTCTATGCTTATCTGTATATCCCTGTCTATTTACTTTTTTGTTTCTTCTTGTCTGTTCTTCTTAACCTTCCTTTTTTCTATTTGTGTACTGGTTTGTACGTGACACTTATAATTATGATATTTTTCTATTTTTGTACTGTTTCGTATCTCTCTCTCTGGTTTCAATCCTGGGATTGGTTTGCAGCAATTTTATCTAATCTCCTCTTCCATTCTTCCCTGTCTTGTGCGGCTCTTTTGACTTCTGCATATGATGAGCAGCGCACGTCCACCAGCAGGTCCTCCAGGTACTCTCGTCCCCTAGAGTTGGTCCCCTCGGTCATACCCTCTATTATGACATGCAAGAGGCTTTCTTGTCGTATAACATGGCCGATCCATCTTGCACGCCTTCCGGACAAGGTCCTGAGCAGGTGCCTTCCTCCTTCGATTCTTTGGAGAACCTCCTCATTTGTAACATGGTCTCTCCAGGAAATTCCTAACAGTCTTCTATAGGACCACATCTCAAAAGCCTCTAGTCTCCGTTTATCTCTTTCGGATAGGCACCATGTTTCGCAGCCGTACATCAAGATACTCCATACATAGGTCTTGATGAGGAGTATTCTCAGTTTTAGGTCTATATTATTGGATTCTATTATTTACGACCTTTTATTGAATGAAAGCCTAGCCTGATGTATACGGCTGTCGACCTCGCTCTTAGACCGACCGCCCCATGTTATTTTGCTCCCGAGGTAGACAAACTCCTTGGTGTTCTTTAGTGGAACTCCTGCCGTATGTGAAACTTATAATGTTGATATCGAAATACCAATGTAGAATTGTACCTATTAACTCCCACCTATGTATTGTAAGTTACTCTCGTTCTACAAAGAGTTTTGAAACTCATTGGGATTGCTCTAGCAAGAAAAAAATATATATACAAGGAATTAAGATTACAAACGTTATAAGAAAGAAGTGCAAGTGATGACTTGATTGAGACTCTCAAAATCTTATCTGGACATTATAGTTGCCCTGGCTTACAACAAATTTTATCTGGACATTATAGTTGCCCTGGAATACAACAAATTTTATCTGGACATTATAGTTGCCCTGGAATACAAAAAAAAATATCTGGACATTATAGTTGCCCTGGAATACAACAAATTTTATCTGGACATTATAGTTGCCCTGGAATACAACAAATTTTATCTGGACATTATAGTTACCCTGGCATACAACAAATTTTATCTGGACATTATAGTTGCCCTGGAATACAACAAATTTTATCTGGACATTATGGTTGCCCTGGAATACAACAAATTTTATCTGGACATTATAGTTGCCCTGGCATACAACAAATTTTATCTGGACATTATAGTTGCCCTGGCATACAACAAATTTTATCTGGACATTATAGTTGACCTGGCATAAAAGAAATCTTCACCACCAACAAAAATACATGTGGATATTATAAAAAAATATATATTATTAAAACACCTTTTGCGTCTAATCCTAGGAAACACTTCCTTGCAAATAGAGTATTGGAAGCATGGAACAAACTTCGACAACATGTCAACCATTCTACTAATATAACTCAATTTAAAGCTCGATTAAATTCTTATTTGGAGAGAAGAAAGCATTATTTTATTTATTTATTTAAAACAACTCAAATACTGTTTTATAACTTATTGTTAAATCAAATGAGATATCAGAATGCTGCTTGCTCAATAAATAATGATAATAATAAGAAAAATAAAATAAAAATTAATTTTAATGTCTGTTTTGTAAAAAACTGTTTGAAAATCACTGACCTTAGCTTTATTTTAACGATAGATCATTAAAACTAGGTTCGATTGTATAAAAAACAATCAGTCAATGGTTAAAGAGACGTAGATTAGTATTTATTACAGTTGGTCTTGCCTACTTCTTGTCAACTTGACAATATTTAAATATATTGACCTACATAATATTAAATTGGCTGAACAACTCTCTAACTACGTATTGAATATATTATACTCATATGTATTTAATTTAGAAGTTGACATTGTAATCAGTCATTTCACATAGTCTGATTGCAATGTTATCTTCTAACCACTCGAACGATCGCGCGTCAAAAAACTTTTTTCTCCGATTGCTCGCGGTTTTTTGGCGACGATTTTGAATATTTTCCGCCAACATTAAAAAAATCAAACCTCCGAATTTTAATACGGAAACATAAAACTGATTATAGTGCTATACAGCCAATGAATTCACCTATATTTAAATAATTATTCTATATTTTTAGAATTGATAGATAAATTATTAAAAAATCTTAAACTTTATAAATGCGCGAAATTTGCGTTTTTGTGATTTGAAATTGCCGCCAGTGGCAGTTTTAAAAATCTTTATTGAATATTTTCTACGTTTTTATGTTCTCTATGGCCTGTTTGATAATCACAGATGCAAGAATGTAATAGAAAAATATTTTTTTGCATGTTAAGATCTCTTCAAAAGTTTGGTCAGAAAATAATTTTGTAAAATTTGAGTGCGTGACGCGTCAAAATTGAAATCACTGTATTATATTATATAATAAATTTACCACAAAAACTGGTATAACGTTAGGAAGATACATTAACTGTCTACAATTATTAATAAGCATAGTCGCCGTGTTGGCTTTATTTTATTCATTTGATGAATTATACAGAGAGCCTATTTCACGATGTCAAAATCATGGTGCTACTTTTTAAATAATTGTAAATTAGAACTGGAGATTTGTAACCATGTTTTTATATTACGTGCAAAACGAGGAAATAAGGCTTAAAGTGAGATATATATCATAGATATAAACATTGCCAATATTTCAGGGGGATACTTTGAAAGTTGATGAAATTCACCAATATTTGACCAAAAATCACTTCTGACAGCTACCTTAAGGTCAATCTACATAGGGTAAATCGGAATATGTAAAATGATGATAAATTTGTATATATATATCAAACCTTTGTATGACCGTAGAATTTCAAATAAAATCATAGTGATAATTTTATATCTAAACGCAAAGGTATCGAAAAAAAATGGGGGAGGGAAAATAATTGATGGAACCAATAATTGATTTATTTATTAAGCCCTAATATCCTTTAAAATCAATATTACAGTTGTATGGTTACAATGAAAGAGCAGTATATTGATTTAAACATTGTTTACACCTTTTGTCATAATAAAAATGTATTCAGTTTATTGGTTTATTCATAATTTAAGAAAATCAATACATAATAATATCATTGTGCCTCGCTATAGAGTGAGATTCTGAGTATCGCTCTGGTGAGGGACCACCATTCAGAATTGAACATTGCTTGAATTGGCTTAGTTATGTTCAGTGACTAGATCTGGAAAAGCATCTTTACAGAAAAATTGACAAAATATAATTAAGACATAAAAATAAAACGAGTTATTTAATGTGTACAATAAACAGGGAAAAATGAGAAAACCTGTGCATTTGTTAACATGCATATTTCAATGATCAGAATTGAAATATACATATTAAATGTCCACCGAACCTTATCATATAGAACCTTTGAGGACAACATAACATGAGACGTGAGTATGCGGAAAGAAATGATTATAAGTCCAGCCATCCAGGCCATCATAATTGATGTTCAAACAAATTTAATTAAATTTATAAATTAGAATTTCATAACTAAAAAACCAAAAAAGAAAAAAATGAAATAAAAAAAAACCCTCAGCAAATCTATATTGTAGTGTGATATGGCTTCATGCAATCATAGCATAATGCCACATCACACACATCACACTTTGTAAGGGTCCTTTTGAAAATGTTATTTATGTTGCACCAGGCACATTTCACCTTTTTCCCGCTACGGACCACGAAGTGGTTGCCTTTCAGGATAGGTCGCAGAGTCTTTCCTTCAGCTATTAGGCCAATGGTCCGCACAGTCGTGTCAATTTGACTACGACAGAACAGCAGAAGGAGTTCATCCGCAACCTCACTCCTGAAGTTTCGGTACAAAATGCGTTTATTTTCCTTGCGGAGCTTTGAGCCGTACAATATATACGCATTCTGCACCGAAACGCTTAGTAGTCTCCTGAAAAGCTTCTTGTACCAGACCAGGTTTCGCTGTCGTTCAATGGGGAAGCCTGACAAAAGCTGATCTTTTCGGTCAACCCCCCCCATTACCTTGTTATAGTCTAGTACGAGTTGAGGTTTGTAAGTCCAGGTACCAAACTTTTCAACTGCCCCGATTTCTGCCTTATGGTAGGTGGACAACATACTTACCAGGTTTTTGTCCAACCAAACCATTACATTGAGGTCCCCGCAGTTCGAGTATACAACCTCACCTTCCCTCAGTTTGGACCGGAGATGGGACTTAAATGCAGAGGGCACAAATTCTCGGTTTAACCGCAATGTGCCCATGCAGTCCATCCCATTTCTTTTGAGGCATCGTGCCAATAATGGACTATTATAAAAATTGTCCATTATTAATGTATACCCCTTGTTAAACAGAGGGCTGGCCAGGTCGTATACTATCTTTGCAGTGGCCCCAACTGGGCAGATATTGTGAGCACCCAAAAAGTTGGCCTGTGTCATGTCGTCCGTCATATCTTCCGTTATGTCTTCCGTCATATCTTCCTGGTCTGGATTTGTCGATTCAGCCTGTCTGGAAATGGTCTTCCCCGTATAAATTTGGAATTTCCAAAGATAGCCAGACTTGGACTCACAAAGCTCGTAAGACTTTATACCCGCACTGGCCGCTTTGGTTTTGATCATCTGGACGAATCCCAAACGGCCTTTATAGCAGAGTAAGGATTCATCCAGAGAGATGTCTTGCTCGGGCAGGTATAAAGTCTCAAACTTATTTGAGAGGTGGTCCAAGACGGGTTGAATCTTTTGTAACCTTCGCACAGATAATGGTGCATCAGAAGAAAGACTTTCATTGTTGGTGAAGTGAAGGAACTTTTTAATTAGAAGAAAACGATTATAATCCATGGCTCGGCTGAAATAAGGCATGGCGGTGAGTTTTTTTGAATAGAAGTAGTCTTTTTCAACAGGAAGGGGACTAATACCTTGATACATTAAAATTGCCAAGAATACATACATTTCCTCTTTATTCGTGGGAGCCCATTTATTGGTACGCGCATGACGCTTAAATTGTTTTTTCGCAATCCATTGATCTGCATACCTGTTGGTCTCTCTCGCGATCAGTTCAACGAAATCTGCATCAAAGATTTTAAGAAAGGCATCCACAGGTTTGCCCATTTCGTCGGTATTGAAAGTTGGTCCCGGCGTGCCTGTGAAAGTCTCCCTTATCCCAGTAAAACGTAAGATATCTTTAGACCAATCGAAAGAGTAACCTTCAGGCGGCAGAATCGAACGCATTGCCTCACTATCTACCTGGTCTTGTCTACTAAAGTCTATGGCCATAGCGGAGTTAGGTGAAACGTTGATAATATTATGATAAGGTATTGGTGGCATGCAGAAGGTATCCTCATCGCTCTCTTCGTGGTCGACGTCACTCGCTTCGTCATCCTCGTCGCTCGATCTGTCCATTTCTGAAACAACAGAAAACCCAAATTAATTTAATGTGTCTATATTACGATAACCCACTGCCTCTGGTACGGCTTATGACTCGCAATACGATGGTCGCGGGATCAAATCAAATAAATTATATTTGAATAATTAGTGTTATTTTCACACAAAATTCATTTAAAATAATATATATTATATTTGCGGCACGTTCCAGAGTGGAAGATACCCATAGTATCGCCCTGGTGTAAGACCCCATTCAGAATTGAAACGTTGCTTGAAATGGTTTTAGCCGTGTTTGGTGACCAGTTCTGAATAGCCAGGTACTTTTCCACCTCCCTCTTCCACACCTCCTTCCCCTCCCCGCTACCTTCAGCCTCACAACATACCCCGATTGAGGATGCCATAGTCTCACTGGCTCCAGATGAGGCTCTTGTGAGGTATTCATATAAAAAAATAAATAAAAAGTTAATCAAATACTTGAGGCGGGCTATGTCAGGAGTCAGAATAGCACAGTCAGGTAGGTATGGAATGAAGAAAAGAGTGTGTGTGCCAAGATCGAGTTGCATGGTGGTTCATCCTCTCTGCCTACCGAAATGGCGTGAAGGTAAGTTAGTTAGTTTTATAACTCACGGTTTCCAAGTACAGACTCTTCTAGTACAGCTGCCTCGTCCACGTTACTGCCCATGTCTGACTCTGAAATAAAAGAAAACACAAATTTACAGTAGAATTTGGATATAATGACTTTGCATTTAACGGTCTACTGTTTTAAGTGACGATAATGTAAACTCTAGTAAGGTTTCATAACTTTTAGTAGGAAAACGTATCCGTTTAAAGTGACCAACTACGTAAAGCGACCTATTTTAATGATAATTTGTCCGGTTACAAAACCCACCTACCAATACAGCCTCGCTTTTGACTAGGAAGCTCGACACAATGAGTCCCGTGAAGCGAAAGTGTTTTTTCAATTTAAGAAAAAAATGCTGTATTACACCGTTTAGAAGCCGGTGAATCAAATGTAATCCTCGCAAAGAAGTTCGGCATGTCTTATTTCTCACTCTGCAATACCCGTTACAGAAAAAAAAAGATGTGTAATGATGCATCCACGTCATAACAACAATACATTTTGTATGTTTGTTATGTGGAATTTTTAAGTACTATGCTTATTTCCTGCCAATATACCAACAGTGAAACTGTGCTAAAGATATCAATATAAAATATAGATAATTGATTTTATATTGAGCCCCTGGTATGACATTTTAAAAAATAAACTCACCGTTCCCAAACGCCGATAATTCTTGGTAGAATGGCACGTCCACCCACAGCTCGCTGTGATAGCGGGCCTCCGGAGAGAAGAGTTCCCCACTCCGCGATGTCCCAGGTAACGGCTCGGGAGATGCTGCACGGATAGGCATAATTGGTGCATTGGGAGCCGTTGATTGGATCTGTGCGGGAGTGGACATCCACGGTGGTGGTACGGGTCGTGGCAACGGTGAAGGCGTCCCTTGTGAAAAGGGACACGTTGTTCTCTCCGGAGATGGAATTCTGAAAACATTTACATAAATCATATAAATTGTTCTCATTCACGTGTGAAACAGTAAGTACAGTATGTAAATAAACAATAAAATTAGAACTCTGTAAAATATGCACTGAATGTGCCAAATGCACAGAGCGCTGATCTTACCAACTATCACTGTAAGAGTGGAACGCTGTCAGGAAAAAACAATAATATTGTATCAAGCATCTAAATACGATTGCTTACTTTTGTTTAGTTTTTCTTGGAGGTGCGGTAGGGAGCAAAATGCGCGCCGCCTGCTTCTTGAATTTTCGGCTTTCCAGCTCTAGCCGGAAGGAAGCAGGCAGGGCCCTAACAGCCTTTAGGGCCTTGACGCGATCCTCTCGCACCAGTAGCAAAGCAGGGTCGCTGTTTAAATAAATACAAATATATGATGAGTTCAACGGCCACAGCAAAGTACTTTCATAAAAAAACATTAAAAAATACTAACACTCCAGACGAGGCTGCAATTGCAGCTCTGCGTTGACGTCCACGTGCAGGTAGTCTGGCACCAGCTCGTACCCCACCTCTCCCTCTTCCTCTGCCTCCTCTTGCAGTCAGCACCACTCTATATATTTTAAATTGAAAACACTTAATGTAAGTACTTAAATGTTTAAATTTTGTTAAATATTGCACTAATATAAAATTTGAAAATAATTATTGGGTCGTGGAGTGCTCCCTTTCCCTGGACGACATTTGTTTCTGCACAAATTTGGTAAAAGTGAAGAAATTAATTAATTATACAACTAAATTACTAAATTTTTATTGTGTGACGAAGGCTTTACACCATTTTACATGTAAAAAAGAGTCAACTTTTTGACATATGACTTAAAATAATTGGTTAACAAATATCTGTATTAATAATGAACCAATTCAAATAAAACTTATATATATCTCTTTGTTTTGAATCACTGTGATGGAATATCTATATTTCAAATGCGCGAGTGCAGTATATAAGACATTATTGTAAATCAAAAACAGATGACGTCTTCAGTTGACGTATTCTTACACAAAAACTTCAACCAAAACAATATATTAGAAACAAACTAATTAAAAACGCATTTCAAAGATAGATAAGTCAATCACAATAACACAAATATATAATTATGCGTTAAAAACCCAATAAATTAATTACTTACGGCATTTTAGGAAGAGTCCAAAATTTCGTGAATGTTAAAAATTTATGGTTTTGTTTTTTGACAGGACGCCTTATAAAACCGCGAAAACTCGTTAAATATCACTTCAAAGACAACGGATAAGTTCATAGACAAAGAGAATATATTATCAGCTATTCGATAAAACAAGTAGCTGGCCAAGGAAGCGTTTTAAATAATTACAATAAATATTTTACGAATGGTAGAAAAATCGGTCCATTTTTGGACCGATATCAATCGCAGAAAAATAAAAGTGGTCGATTTTTCGACCGAAATCGTTCCAGTGGCTAACTAACTTAGTTGGTAGACTTTGTGAAATGTATTTACCCTACAAAAATGTCCCTGAGAAAAATAGTTTTCCTCGTGGCCTATGTCATCTTTCGGCATGCTATGTGGAGGGTCTATTATAAGGAAAGGAAGGAGAGAACGTTCTGGGTAGGTAAAAGGTATGATGTTAGGAAGCAATCTAGAGATATGTGTGTCCAGGAGCAGCCTCTCTCGATCTAGCACACCACACAGCATCTGAACACACCTCACTCGATGTACCCGGGCACATAATCCTCCACAGGGACTGGACTTAACTGCGCTAACAACTGCGCCACATCCAGTTGGGTATGAACGACATTTATTTCGTATATAAACTACTGTAACTATCTAACTATTAGAATTGAAATTTAAACAACTTTTGTACTTAGAATTTCAACTACCAGTCTAAAAATGTCCATAGTACGATGAAACCGGTCCTGGTGAAAATAAATAAGTGGAACAAAGTTCAAAAGTTGTTTAAATTTCAATTCTAATACAATGGAATTCCACCACGAATTAACAGTCCAAAAACAAGACTAACTAACTAACTAACCATCACGCGTATCGAGAGTCATCGAGAGGACAGACCGCCAAACAACTCGATCACACCACACACTTCTTGCCTCATTTACATTCATACATCGTCTCATACATACTCTTCTATTATTCTGACTCTTTACATGGCCCGACTCGAGTATCTGATTCACTTGATAGTGCCATGTCTTCCTCGGGCGTCCCCGAATTCCGCTACTATTCGCATTTGCATCATATATCCTCTTTACACTCCTATCTTCGCTCTACATGCCCAAACCATCTAAGCGTCTCTTTCTTAATCGTACTCATTACGCTTACATCAGCCTTGCACTTTTTGCGGATCTCCACATTCCTCACACGATCAAACATGGTTTTACCACACATACGCCTCATGGATCTCATTTCAACAGCATTAAATCTACTTTCATTCTTCGTCTGCCAGTTCCATGCCTCACTTCCGTACATCAGGGTAGGTATCAGCACTCCTTAGTGGACTGCTAACTTCGCTTCTTTGGACAATTTTTTGTGACCCAATTTCAGAGAAATGCGTAAATTTCAGAATCTCTCCAAAAGTTGAAACAATGCATTGTCATCGACATCGAGTTTATCTGCCGTGTTTCAGCTCGATATGAGTTAGTTTCCACTTTCAAGATTTTCATTAATTTATCACCGAAAACAATTTGATGACAATGTTACATTTGAATTTATGCGAAACAACTGGGCCTATGCAAGTATTTGTCAATTTCCATTGAGGAATTAGATGGGAACGAGGAAATGCCGACCGACACGCTTCGAGCGGTATACATTCTAAATAATAATGGCAATGTATAATAAATTTAATTCACGTAACGAACTGTTAGCGCTTATATATACAGTCATTATTACGTTTTGTTTTGTCTTGCGAAATGAGCGAACAAACGAAACGTCCTTGGGTTTTGTTAAAAATCGAAACGCATTCTTCAACGCTCAGATATTGCACGATTGACTTGATTTTTGAGGCACGATGTTATACTGCGCAGATATGGATTACGACACAATGAAATTTTTATAATTGTTGATTCATTCTTCGGAATAATAGATACTCACTTTGTCCGGGTTGGCTTTGGTCATGTTTGATGACCACATCTGAATAGTTAGGTCCTTCCTAACTTTTTTCTTTCACATCTCCTGCTCACACCCAATCAGGGCTGTCATATTCCAACTGGATCTGGACCGTTGGGAGCTCTATTCACATAAAAAATCTAAAAAATCATCCCGTAAAAACAATTTTTTTTACTGTTTTTTTTAATAGTTTAAAGCTTTTATTAAAATTGCCTGAGGATTGAACCTTCATCCCCAAGGACCGCCTCTTTACTGCTGTGAACTTTCAAAATGTCTGTTCAACCTTAAAAAAATAAATTATCTTTACAAAGGATTTAACCTGTCTCTGGCCGCACGAATAACTGTGCCAAATCCCGTTTGGGTAGGACCAACATTTATTTCCGCGTGTGTGTACGTGGTTGCCATCAAAAGTTTATAGGATGCATTGTCATTGGCAACGAGTTTATCTGCAGGGTTTCAGCTCGATCGGATATCGTAAAGTGGGTCAATTTCACCTTTCAAGATTTTCATTAATTCATTCCCAGGAAAAAAAGTGAAATTTAAATAGGTAGTGTGTGAAGGTTTTTTTAAGGAAAAGTTCTAGGAAGATAAAAGGTTTTAGGGTTGGGTAGGAAACTAGGGATCAGTGTTTTCAGGAGTGACGGATGTTTGAATATATCCCTCCCATTGTGGAGCAAGGCGATTGGTCGAAAGACCAGTTGGAGAGGTCAAATAGTCTCCCTAAACAAGCCTCTGCCGATCAGGCACACCACAAAACTCAAAACAAACTCACCAAACGTAACCACTTGGAGTGACTTATGGCATATGCGTTGGTTGTCCAATAAATGGTTCCCTGGGCAGCTATACCCAATCCCGCCCACTGTAGATCCTGTGCAGAATCTAGATGTTGGATAGACTATTTCGGTGACTTCTGTGGTTCAACTTCGTGGTTTTAGCTCTGGGAAGAATATTTTCAGTATTTTCTAAGTTGATGTGGCTAGACAGTTCTTTCACTCATAATTCTCTCAGCGTAGTTATTAATTAAACTTAATTTGTTTGATAATAGGTCGGAGTTTCTTGTATAACTTTATAACTTAAAAATTCAGGGACTCTTTGTCCTGCGGTAATATTACAAATAAGTTTATTTAACTTGTCCTAATTGGTTCCGAACTCAGTCCTCGAAGATTCTTTGTTGCTCTAAAATATATAACTTTTAATGATATTATCCCAGAATACTTATTTTTGCACAATTTTTTGGAAGATTTAAGAATAAATATATTTTCAACGAAGAAAATAATTTAAAAATGTTGGGAAAACGTATTAGAATGACGGCCTCCGTTTGTCGAAGGGTAAGGCTGCGACTAGCAAGCTAGAGGTCGAGGGTCCAAATCCAGGCGCACACAAGTAAATTTTATTAGATTAATTTGTGTTATTTCACAAAATTACTCTTTCAAGCGTGAAAGATACTATCATTATCGCCCTGGTGTAAGACCACCGTTCAGCATTGAAACTTGACCAGATCTGAACAACTAGGTACTTCCTCACCTTCCTCTACCCCATCGCATTCATCTCCCCACTACTTTTAGCTTTAAAACATACCCCAATTGGGGGATGCCACAGTCTCACTGTGCACAGACGATTGGGAGCAGTTAGGACCCTTGTACGGTTTTTTTAATGTCAAAAGGACTGTTTTAATTAATTATGTTAAACCTTGCAATGTGTCGGAGTATCCTGAATCCGACGCATGACTAGCGTGGAATAATTACTGCGTCTGCAGCGCTACGTAAAGGAAATCCTCGGTCTCTCTATCAATAGAGATTGCACTGGTGTTGAAGTAATCAATATTGATGGTTCTTCAATGAGAACTTCATTAAATTGCGTTCTCGTACGGAACATTCACATCATTATTACTTTATAGTATGGTTAAATTTGTTATCATTATTTATTTTTGGGCTATTTTGCCGTGTTGCGTTACTCTACTGCTCAGCCAACTTTTTCAGAATACTTTTATTTAAAAATATTAAATTATAAGCCGTTCATCTCACAAGGGGATTCTTTTGTCGAGATGTGCAGCTTCTCTATTATACAGACTATACAATAATTACAATAGCATATTATCCAAGGTGGATATTTTCAGTTGCGAACTTACCAAATACAAGAGGTCCTTAAAAGAATATTTCTCTGATGGTTTGTGAATAATGTTATGTCTCTATTGTTTATATTTTTATTATTATTTGATTTATATCTACAACCTCTCTCCATGGCAAATTTCGTTTTATATAAATTTTTGTTTTGAATAAATTTTTCAATTCATATTTTGTCTCAGTAGAGGTAAAGTCACAAGGAGGAAATCCATAATTGGTTTTATTTTGGCTATATAATACTTATAAACAAACTGAAATAAATGTACAGTTTCGATTTCCTGAAAATTAATAAATAAATCAATAATAAGTAAACTACGCCACTGATTTCGGTAGGGTTTTCATTACCATTTAAAAAATTTATTAGGGACTATGTATTAAACTCGCGACCTTCGGAATGCTAGTCGAGAACCTTACCTCTCGACTAATTAATTTGTTTAACTTGTTTGTTAAGACAACTAATTTGTTTGTTTCATTTAAAGATTTTTTCCGACCTTTTTTAAAACCATTGAAAAAGAGTCCAATTAAATTTATTAAAATAGGTCACGTAAGCATTAAAAAAATATTATGTTCGACAAATAATGGGTTCCTATTATTGAGAAAATTAATGAAGGGCGTTCTTTAATTTGTTTTTCAAATATTGTCTGAAAAAATTAAGATATTCTCTAATATGATTTTCATTTTTGTCGTAATATGTCTATTTTCAATGTCGGCCTTTCGGCCCTTTCGGCCAATTGCGGCCAATCACCAATTTCAAAGTTTTTTTCAGTCTTGACTGAGGATTGATCCCTCCTCCCCGAGGACTGGCTCTTAAGATTATGTGAACTTTAAAATGTCTTTGAAAATGTAAAAAAAATGTTTGACTGAGGATTGAACGCAGTTAGTCAATACCGCTAACACCTAAGCCAAATCCTAATTGGATAGTACCGACTTTTACTTTGTATATTAACTGCTGTAAATTTTTAAAGATAATATCATCCAATTTCAGAAAAATGCGTATGTGTGTGTGGTTGCCAACAGTTGATAGAATGCATTGTCATCGACAACAAGTCAATCTGCAGAGTTTCAGCTCGATCGAATGCCGGAAAGTGGGTTAATTTTCATTTCCATGTTTCTATTTCGTGGTGTATTTAAAAATGAGTAGAACTAACAAAATTAATAGCTAAATAATAAAGCAGATAATTTGTTTGTAGTCGAGGAATAGGACTCTTGACTACGAATCCAGATGTCGCGTTGTCGGGGCTTTGCTCGGTTCATTTGCTAGACGCATCGAAATCTTTATCTTATTTTTCTATTTCAAATTTTCGTTTGAGAGTCCCTAAATTAATTACTTCATAAAGTTTAGCATCAAACCAACCCTTATTTTAACAAACCAACCCTTTTAGCGCAGAAATCACGAATCATTTGTTTTTAGGATTAATTTTTCACTGGACCAAGACCAACTGGAAAAAAACCAAGGTCTTAAACAAGGACCAAATTTCGGCACAATTAACTCAACATTTATTTATAAGGCTGCAGGGATCTGTTATTGAGCCTTTTTTAAATGTGGCACGGACCTCCCCCGAGCAACAATTAAATGTGGTACGGGCCTCCCCAAAGCTACAATTAATTGTGTTTTCGTTTAAAATGGAACGGAACATTTCGAATTAATGAGTAAATGTTTGTTCTGTTTTAAGCCTTTGCTTTATGTTTTCTCTTAAATGGGTTTTTTGCAGACTTGTATTCAGGGTGCGGCAAAACAGACAGTGCAGTGTTGAAGGGCTATTTCAAAAGGAATGGGATTTATTTTATTTTATTCGGTACATTATGCCGCTTTACGCATCAAGTTCTGAAGATGACATAACAAAGATAATGGCCCCCACAGCGATACATTGATGAAGGCGATTGCTGTGATTTCCTCCCAAATTCAATCTTTGAGTTCTTTCAAGATGCGACGTCGCGTCGATGTTTAAAAACATTTTACTTCAGGTAGCCATACAGGAAGAAGTCGCAGCTTGCAGCTAAACATTGTAGGAAAAAACGGCCATTTTCAAGAAACGTGCGGACGGTGAAGCCCCGGCGTTGTCCGGACCAAACCATGGTAACGACAGAAAACGGCACGACCCTCCCGACACATTAAGATCCCTCCCAGGGATGTACCGGCTCTCCAAAACTGCACTGTCTATCTTGCTGCACCCTGTGTTTAGTTAATCCGCTTACCACTTAAGATAGAAACGTTGTTTGAAATGCCTTTAGATGTTTTTGGCAACCAGATGCTGAATAGTCTTCTTTACAACCCTCTGCCAAACTGCAACGTGGCAAATGCAAAACAAAACGTCAGTTTCCCATAGTAATTGAAGGACCTTATTAACATTTTCAATAGCTATTCAATTTTAAAAAGACAATTTTTTTAATCTTTAATAACCTCCGAATTTAAACTAGTTTAGTCATATAGCTTGACCCATCTGAATGTTGTGTTTGTTAACACTACATTTTATTTATTTGATTTACAATTACCGGCCGGTTTCGCTTAGTACAAGCAGCTTATAAAATTAAACTGTTGAATTTTTAAAATATTTTAGATTAATTTTATACCCTGAATATGCTTGTGCTAAGCAAAACCGGTCGAAAATTAAACAAAGTGGTTTTATTTTCATCTTTATTTACTTATATCTATCTTTATAACAAAAAATAGGAATAATTTAAAATTAAGGTTTCAATATTTTTTTTACTATTATTGAAGAAGAAAATAATACTAATGAAACAGAATAAGACACAGAAAAATAAAAAAAGATAACGGTCACATCAAGGAATTGAACCCAATATCTTGTTTTACGGGGCGACAACTTGGCGTTTTGAACTATTTATCAATTTTTTTTTCATGTGAAACCCAAGAGTCCCAACAGCTTCTATGTCATCCCCAATTGGGGTATGTTGAGAGGCTGAAGGTAGAGGGGATGGAAAGGAGATGGAGAAAAGGAAGGTGGAAAATACCTGAATATTCAGATCTGGTCACCAAACACGGCCAAAGCCATTTCAAGCAGCGTTTGAATTCTAAATGGTGACTGTTACATTGATGGATTACCTTCAAAATAAGTCGTTGTCTGCTTTCTTATCGTATGTTTTTGCCAGTAACCTTCCTTCAAGTGGGCGCTCTTTATTGGCAGCAGACACATGTCAGCGCTATATTAGCGGCGGACACATGCCTGAACGGATGACGAGCCTCGTGCTGGCACATTTGGTGGACGGGGTAGTCTCTCTCCCTGCAGCAGCTGGTACAGTTCCTTCGCTACCTAGGACTCTTGCAGCAGAGTCTCCATCTGCTGTCTTCGTCGAGCGTCACAGCGGTGCTGCCAAGGTTTGTTGTCTATGGGAGGATGTTGTGTCAGCGCTCTTTATTGGCAGCAGACACATGTCAGCACTATATTGGCGGCAGACACATGCCTGAACGGATGACGAACCTCGTGCTGGCACAGTTGGTCTAAATAACAAATGTAGATCCTAGGAAATAAATTGTACAGCGCCCTTGAGGTGATTTTTCACAAAAACGGCGCTATACAAATTATCCAATTATTATTATTATTATTATTATTATTAACTGGTAAAATCAGTGCGACAATAAACAGTGTAAATAGTGTACCTACACTTATTATTATAGTCTATATATATAATCCTGAACATTACTCTAAGTTCATCCACTAAACTAAGGTACTACGAACTGTAACTAGTCTATTACAAATTGGCGCAGCCGGTAATTAAAAAAATTCAATGAATGTTACCTTTTATCGAAATGACCTTAGCTAAAACAACATAAAACATAAAAAAGCCGCTTTCTAATATAAAAGTCTTTCAAAATATAACATAAATCTTCCTATTGTTTTCCGAATTGAGAATATTTCATGCTTTTTTTTCTAAATCCAAGTTTTTTTGTTTTGTTCCTGCAGGAACTGTTAAATAATTATTACTTTCTGGCAAGGCCTACCATTTGGCAACACCGAAGGACTCCACAAACCATTGCGGCGGATTTAAGAACTTTATTCCCAGGGGGATATAACTCCGATCGAAAATTTTAATAGAAGTATTGTGACGTCATATGATTGCCTAACTATATCCACCAATGAAAAGCTCTAAAAGTCTATGGCATGAACTTTCGGAGTTTTTCATTGGTTAATAGTATAATAAGTAGGCTCCGAATGAGTTGTCTATGTATTGGCACATCTATGGTTTTTTATAACCTTTTGAATTTTTCCGCTCTATGGTCATCATAATATCCACTATGCATTTAGGTCGTATCGAGTATCCAATAATCCAGTTTCTGACGCTTGACGATACTCAGGAGGATGTAGAGATCTCAAGCGTATCGGCTGTGATCCAATGCATTGAATCAGTACAATTTACATAA
Organism: Hesperophylax magnus; assembly: GCA_026573805.1. Lineage (NCBI taxonomy): Eukaryota > Metazoa > Arthropoda > Insecta > Trichoptera > Limnephilidae > Hesperophylax > Hesperophylax magnus. The sequence goes on along the minus strand of JAIUSX010000149.1, from coordinate 1,598,573 downwards.
TATCTGTAATAAAAAATGGAGAAATCATTGTGCAGTCATTTTACTTTCGCTTTCTCGCAAATCATTAAAACTCACCACAAATTCAATACAACCTACTGCAATCTGTATACCGCCGAAATGATCGTTATGTTTAACATTACATCAAATATCATAAACATGTGAAAATGTATTGTATTTTTAAGTATATCTATTTGAATCCCTTTTGTTTTTGGTAATGAATACAAACAAATCTTGGAAGCGGAAATTAACAAACTTCCCGTCCTCTGATCGAGCTAAAACTCGGCAGATACACTCATTGTTAATGATAATGCAATCTACAAACTTTTAGTGGCAATCACACATACACACGCAGCCATATACGCATTTCTATGAAATCGGTTAAAAGCAGTTAAGGGCCCGCTTTCCGCGTAAAGAATTTAGATTTGGGCAACACCCACAAAATAAACAATATTTAGTGTTAAAAGAATCCGACAGAGGTGTCTGAATTCGTATTAGGAATAATTTTGGGGATTATTTAATAATTTAAATAACGAAATTAAATTACCGACATCTATTGCAATTTTAGAAAAACAGACCCATTTTTAGTTAGCACCGAGCAAATTACAACGAAGTCGAAATGAAGATGGTTCTCAAAATATGGGTTTTATTACGGATTTAATTAATTAATTTTTTTTTTTAATTTTACAAAAAACATTTACGAAAGTTATTTGTATAGGTATACAAATTACTTTACTTTACTAAAATACTATTATCACTTTTATAAAAGTAATTTACATATAACTTTTATAAAATCAATAAATATATTTTTACATCAATAAGGTTTTTCTTATATGGTTATCTTTATAGGGTGTCCGGGGGTAAAGTGCTCAAACTTCAGGAGGTTATTCTAAATGCTAGAAGAAGTAAAAAAGAAATGGAAATTATTCGAATTTACAAATTTTTTCCACAAAAATTTATTTTCCGTGGAAGAAATTGTTTTTTTTTTCTATACAAAAAATTAAACTTTTTTACTCGAAAACTATCTTAAAACGTTGGAATTCAAAAAAAAGTTTATTTCTTTTTTACTTGTACTATCAATTAAAATCACCTCCCGAAGTTTGTGCACTTTACCCCCGACATCTTGTATAATATGCGCAATATAATATTTATACACGTGTAATATCTACTTTTGTACATTTATATAAATTATATACACGTTTACATTTTTATGCTCATCAAATTTATTATATTATAAAGATAGATAGAAAGATCCTTAGTGCTTCCTGAGGACTTACAAATCAGAAGACTTTTTTGTAATTATTTATTTATTCATTTAAACAATTCAATAATTATAAAGAGTAATAAAACATGTAAGCAACATAAAATTACATTCTAAAATGTGAAAGGGGCTCTATTTATTTACATTTTTATGAAATTACTAGTTTTAATAGTTTAATCAATAAAACCTCAATAATTTATTTATTTATTTATTTATTTTTCCAAATAATAACGGTTTTTCCGAATTTGCAAATCATTTGATCGATAAAGATCATACATTCTGTCATAGCACCGGTGCTAACATCTTACATAAAAACGGGCATGGTAACAGACTAAACAATTTAGAGGCACTAGAAATTAAAAAAGCTGTAAAAACCAAAAGTCAGATACTTTATAATCAATTAGACATATCAAGTAGTCCAATATTAAGTCTGTTTCCAATAAACCCATAAAAAAATCCCAGTTCTCCTTACCTCCTTACCACCTTGCCAGTTGATGTTTTGTTTCTCCCGATTTATTCGTATAACCCATTAGTCTACATAATTATCTAGCGGTTTTTCCATTACTTGTGCACTTATGTTAATGTATTTTATGACCGTCTTTGTATTGCTTATATTTGTATCATGTTGTCTCCCTCTATATTTTGTTACATATATGCACACATTATGTACTTCTTGTTTAGTATTAATTTGTACCCTGATGATGCTTAAGTAAAGCGAAACCGGTCGGTTCTTAAATTAATAAATATCGTGGTTTTAAAACAAAAAAGTATTTTATTTTATTAAATTATATTCCCCACAGTTTCAGAACTTTCAATAGCTTTTTTCGCTCGAACGTTCATTATTTTTCTGGATTCCACGTTCGAGTATTGTTATTTGAAACAGATGGCCCATATATTATTATTACATATTATATTATATTTCGGACATCGTTGCATTGTGAATCATCAGAGCAGATCTTAGAGTAATATTGTAAAGTGACGTGTGTATTTGTGTACGTAGAAAGTTAATTCACAAATAAATCACGATCATATAGTATCCTCAACAAGCAAACTAAATTAATAAGAACTTGCCCCGTAATTTCTAATGTTTTGGAATTAGTTTTATTTCCCAAAGTACGTATTCTGAAAAAAATAAAATAATAATTTTTATAACTTTTTACTACACAATACATAAATAAAAATATGAATTACAAATGTTTATAATAAATTATCGTTTATAATAAATATAAGCTTGTAAATCAAATATTGTACTTTTTTCTTCTCACCTATCATGCGTTGAACCCTTTGGAGATATATTGTTTTCTTTGGAATACGAGATGTCTTTCGCTTATTTCCCATCTTTGAAAAAACAATATTTATGAACTGATATACGCTTAAAATTATCTTTATAGGTTCAAATATTTGCACGTAATTGCACGTCTGTATATCATAAAACGTTGAACGTCTGCCCCCAAAGCCCTCGAGTTGGCGAATGAAATTTTACAATGAAAGATAGGTTAATCTTCATGTCGGAGCGAGCGCGCTATAATAAATGTGATTTAAAAGCAATAAGCGTAAGAGACAGTTGTGAAAATATTTAATTAAACATGACTTATTAACAATACAGCAAAAAATTCTTTAAAAATATCTTAAGTAGCATTTAAAGAAGCAATTTGAATTTTTTCATACCTGTAACTTGTAATATAACAGAAACAAATGTGTAAATAATAATTTTTGGAGCATACTTTGCAATTTTTTTCTATCGAAGGAATTTTATGTAATAAACGTTTCGGCCCTACACATATTCAGATAATATCTTGAAAAATAGCATATATTTTTTTAAGAACTTAGAAACTTAAAGTGTTCAAGGGAAATATGATATAAATCGGTAGAATATCGGAATTCCGGCCCTTAATGTACTAAATAAATGTCGGTCCTACCCAATCCGCATTTGGTGAGGTTAGGAGAGTTGTCAACTCAAGTTCCTGGAAAGGACGGTTCAATCCCCAGTCAAACCAAAAAGAGAAGTATAAAAAAACCTTTGGTTTTTTAACTAAAGGATTTTCCAATAAAAGGTGTTATTTTTATATTCAATGGTAAAAGATCAATAATTTCGTTGCTCGTGTGGCACGTAGCGCCTTTCTTATTGAAAGTAAACGTTTTCCAGATCAATACCATCCAATTTCGGCCATAAAAAATCATTTATCATCTCTCAATAGCGCAATCCATTCACCGTAACTGATGCTCCAGCCTCATGTCGAAAAAATAAGATACAATGACCCCGCCGGACCATAAACCACACCAAACAGTCACACGTTGAGGATAGAGGTGCTTTTCAACAATAACTCTTGGGTTTTCCGAGCCCCAGATGCAACAATTTTGCTTGTTGACGAAGCCACCGAGGTGGAATTGGGCTGAGGCCCATCACCCATCCACCTCGGTGGCTTCGTCAAGATGTGATGAGTCTGTGATGAGTCACTCAAGATGATTTGCATTTGATTCACTCAAGTGAATTTTAATAATTTCAATGCGTTGTTGAAGCATGTATCGTTCCATTTTTATTAATGACGTAGTTTTTACTTGTCAAATGTCAAAAAATTTCAGCTTCGAAAGTAACATCTACCGAAATAGCGGGCTATTCAAAATAACATCTCTTATTGGAAAACCCTGTACTATCTTCTTTAATGATCATCTATAATAATAATTGGTATACTGGAGGTATTGGACCTATCGTATTTAGAAAAGCAAATGATCTGTTTTAATTCTTGTAATTCAACCCTAAAGTTCGACAGGTATTGTGTAGGAAACTAATATTGTGGTATTTGTAAAGGCAAGCGATCAGAGTTCGTTCTTGTAATTCGACCCAAAAGTACAAAAGCGCCCTCTCCAGTATAAGTGTTCATGCTCCGTTGGCGGGAGTTTTTGCCGCCTTTTTTGCTGTCAAAACGCGCGCGCTTTTCACGGCCGTCATGGCAGACTGCTGTAGACAAGTACCTACACTCAATAGACAAATAGCATAGACTAATCAATTACTATATAGAGTATTTAAAACTCTTTCTTTTATATATAAAAATTCAGACTGATATCGCTTAAAACTTCCAAAATTTGTTCTTATTAGTACCAGGAGTGCTTGGAGAGTGGTTTGAATTGTAGAAGAAGTCGGGGACTCCCGAGGAATACTTGACGCAATATCTCTGCACCGGAATGTTATGCGGAGACGAATTAAAGTCAACATTGTGGTATACAGTTGTGAATGGTGGAAGAAGTCAGACACGCCTGAGAAAGACATTAGCAATAGCGAATCATTGGTGAGTCCAAGATGATATTTCGAGACAGTCCTGTTGGAGAGGTCAAAAGGCTCAACCAGTTTCTCCTGCTGCGGCCTGCCACGCAGTTGGTGAACAAATGCATCCGCCCACCCAACTTCACCCCACGAACCCGGGCACCCTTGCTAAGTCATCAAACGTAGCGTACCACTTAGGGTGACCTATGGCAGAGTGTTGGTTATCCAATAAATCGTTACCGGTGCGGCGGTATATGTACATGTATACTTAGTAATAATGTGTGTGTCTATGTGTGAGTGTGTGTATTCAGATGTATGCTCATTGAACAGTTTATATTATCATTGACATAATGCCACTTATAAATTTGGGCAGTGAATCCAAAAAAAAAAAAATATGTCAGAGTTTCGACATAAAAATTATTGAATTTGTGTAGAGCACGGTTAATTAGGGAATTAGAAGCATTTGTTTTGAAATTATGCGTGTGGGAAACAGCCCTGCATTGCGTGTACGTCTCAAAGGTATGTTTAAATTAAATAAGTGAAGGTAGGTTAGGTTAGGTAGGTTAATTAATCCATTTTATAGCGTTGTTCTAAACTATTTTGTTTTCAAAGACTGTCAATTCCCCCTTTTGGTTAGGTACCACATCCCACAACCGTAGGTAACTGCATAACTGGTATATTTTAGAAGCATCTGGTGTGGTACAAACTCTAAACTGCCAACCTGTGGCATATTCGTCAGAGCAGACAGAGCTAGTAAACTAAATGTGGCAATGTTAAATCCAGACCACAGAATAATCGAGCTTATGAATTTGTTGTAACTGCAAGCACAGCAGAAATAATAGCAGTTGTAATTTTGGCAAGCTTGTCCTGGTTTGGCAATGCAAACTGAAAACTTGTCAGCTTTATGCACTTATACTGAATCAGTGTTTTGGCAGATAGTGGACAGTGGAAAATCAGTAATGAAGACTTAATATTAACTTTTCGTCAACTACAAACTCGCGAGTTCATAATGGCTTTTCAGTTTTGACACGGTCGAACAGGGGACTCCAAATCGAACACAATTTAGATGTTGACAGGATGACTTGTGAATTTCAACTGAATACACACACATTGTAGTCGGCATAATGATGTAGGTGGACAAAAGATAATTTTGTGGGAATTAGGAAAGGTATATTACAATGCTTGGTCACCCCGAGTGCTTCGCTACGTTTGGTGATATAGCAGGAGTGCCTGGGTTTATCGGGTGAGGTTTGTTCATGATGCGCCTGGCCACCAACTGCGTGGTATGCTAGATAGGGAAAGGCTGGTTTGGGCAGACCCTATCCAACTGGCCTATTGACCCATCGTTCTGCGTCGATTTGGTAGGAATATATTCATACGTCCGTTACTCCTGGATACACTGATCCCTAGATTCCTATCCAACCCTCATACCTATTACCTTCCCAGAACTTCGTATCCTTCTTAAAAATATAAATTATTCTCCTCACGTCCTGCTGTGTGGGGTTAATGTAAAAATAAATAAAAAGCAGTAATAAATTAATCAATACTTCTGACCCTCTGGACTTCCTAAATCAATACATCGATACACCCAGTGTTGTTTACACGTCAATCCGAACAAGATTTATTTAGGCAACTTTTTCTCCACTCCCTAGTAAGGTTCTGACGTCGAAGGTTGCTACCATCTTCCCGTCGGTTAACCATCCGCCTTACTTTGCGAGGAAATTCATATTATAAATTAACCATCTTCAGGAAAAATCATTGCTTTACTGACATGGATTGATTGCCGAAGCATAAACGAGGCTAAATTCTGAAGCATTAATTTTGGTAATGACGCCAAGTACGTTTATCAGAAAATATCGGTTCTTTATTTGATTAACATAGTTACTTCGGTAATTTAGGTCAATTGAGGTCTTTGGTAGGTTGATAGCCGATCATTTGACCAAGAAATGTGGATCGGATTCCGCTCGTTATTTATCTTCACTTTGTATGAGTGGTTGAATGACCGCACACTGGGTGAAATTGAGATGTAATTTGGAAAAAACACACTTTGTTGTAAATTATATGTACTAAGCACGTTGAGGTACCAAAATTTTGTTAAAAATATGGCATGCTAGGTAAATTAAGGCAATGGAAAAAATGAGACAGGGTATTGAATTTAAATCTATAATATTAATAATAAGTGCTTTATTATCTTTTCTTTTGTAACAAATAGATATAATGATATCCTCACTGGGATCTCCCGTGCTGAGGATTTCATTTACATATTATGTATAATTTAATTATAAGAAAGTTAATATTACTACAAAGTTATATATGAATTTAATTATGAACATATATCATGCAGTATAATTTATTTTTTTTAAATCATTTAAAAATAATTAAGACAGTGTTTTTTTGGTATAGTTCAGTTGTTCTGTTTTAGCCTGTGTTTGTTATTAGTAAATTTTCTATTTCAGATCTCCCTATATTAAGTATCGAGCTTTTTATTTGTGATTTAAATGTTATAATGTTGAGGTTTTTGAGTGAGAGTGGTATTTTATTGTAGAGTTTAATACTATGATATAAGAAGCTTTTTTGCCCAAAAGTTGTATTAGTAGTTATTTGTTGGACAAGTTTTTGACCATGAGATCTAGTGTTTCTATTGTACGTGTTTGATGTTATTTCTTGGGTTTTGTACTTATGAATGTAAATGAGTATAGTTTTAGAATATAGTTGTTTAATTGACATGATGTTAAGATTGGTGAAGATTTGGTTAGTGCTAGTTCTTACAGGAACTTTCAGTATAATTTTCATTATGGCTTTTTGAGTTTTAATTAGTGGATTTAGTATATTTTTATTTGCACTGCCCCATCCGATAATACCGTATTCTAACAGTGATTGTCAGAGAGCCATGTAGATTTTGATTTAGTCTTTTTTAATGAGCACATTCCTGATAGTTTTGAAAAAATAACTTAGTTTTTTAATTTTATTATCTAAATAGCTAATGTGATTGGTCCATTTTAAATTTCCATCTATTTTTAGACCCAGATACGTTATATGGTCAACGTTTTCTAATGATGGACAATTACAATGCTCATTTAACTGATGCGGGCTATGAATTTTCAAGTTTAGGTTTTCTTCAGAGTATTTTGTATTTTTTATTTTGAAAGTGATGAATTTGGTTTTATTAGCATTTAGTGTAAGTGAATGGTAGTCTAGCCATTTTTTGTTAACCAATTCACCATCTCAGGTTGTGGACCTTATTTAGGCGGCTGAATGAAATTAATAAATGTGTTTGTTACACTAGATATTCGGGCATATAGCCGATTGTTATTTTTAAGATATATAGTTTACTCCCTATACCCGTCCTATCATCGTCGTCACCAGGAGATGGGAAGTACCTTTTCTACCGCGCAACCGACCAGAAGTTGCTAGTTCAATTCTTCTGTCAATAATTGATTAATATTCTGATGGCATCCTCTCAGAGTTCCATTCCGTTCCACTTTCTTTTATTTTGTCCACAAGAAACTTACTCCGGAAATATTCCAAGAGCTATCGAAACACTATAAGTAAAATCTATTTAAATAACAGTATACAAATCTTATAAAATAAGAAGCTATATAGGATGAATAGAGTGTGGCTAAATAATACCTGATTTGAAGAAACTGTTGTACTGAGCAAATGGAAGAAGAACTTGGTGTTGCGGAACAAAGCATCGTGCTGCGGTCTGCGCACCCTCCATAAGTGAGGCATCCCATGCCCTCAGCTGGCTCCAGCTCCGTGGCATCTGGTGATGTCCGAATCGAGTTGCCAGGGCGGTGTGAGCCAGCCGACGATTGACCGGCCGCTGCCTAGGCCATGAGGTCCCACGTAGTGATTCCTGTAGACCCCAGGTCCCAGAGTAATTTTAGAAGGAACATAGATCGTGCTGCCATACAAGGGTGCGACTCCAACATCTTCAAAAGATATCATCGACCATCTTCCATTCCTTCATCGTAGAAATCGAGGTTGATGGCGTTCAGGGTTTTTTTTTTTTTTTTTTATATTTACTCCACACAGGAGGCCCTGAAGAAAATAATTTCCCTCAGGGCCTATGTCATCTTTGGGGATGCTGTGTGGAGGGTCTTTTTGTGGAGAGGAAGGAGTGAACATGGGTCTTGAAGAGTCCCATGTTGTAGGAGGGAGGAAACACAGAGGCCGGCAGTTCGTTCCACAGCCGAGCTGTTGAACTTAAGAACGAATCGTAGAAGCGACCCGTTCTCATGTGACAAGTGTCAACTGTGTACAAATGTTGGGCACGCGTTTGGCGTGTATCCCGACTACGCACCGGTGCCGAAGGGATCAATGACGCTAGTTCCTCAGAGCATCTTCCATTGTAATACCGATAGAACAAGGACAGCATACCTACCTGACGCCTGTGCTCTAAAGATTGCAGTCCGTTTGTTAAGATTGGGGAATCTATCAAACGGACCGCCCGTTTCTGCACAGAGTCAAGGGTTTTTTTCAGGTATTTTGGGGCTCCAGACCAGAGATGGCTGCCAAATTCGACAGTAGGGCGCACTTGCGATTTGTACAGGGTGAGCAGTTGTGTACTATTAAAGTATCTGCGGGCCCTGTACAGTACGCCCAGCTTCTGAGAGGCCAACTTTACTCTGGCTTCGATGGAGCCCCCGTACCTGAGCTGGTCACTTATAGTTACACCAAGCATATCAATGGAAGGCCTGTTCGGAAGATTGCTTCCGTTGAAGGAGACTAGATTATCATTTGGATCCCTTTTAGACGTAATCAGACAGGATTGGGTCTTTGAAACATTTCATGATTCATTTCAAACAACAGGGTTCATGATGTGATGGCTCAAATGCACGCGGATTATAATCTGCAAAGGTCGAAGTAAAAAATTATTATTATAATCACGATAACGGCGTAGTAATTGCTTCGATCAGCCACACGTACAGTGGGCCTTGGTCACCTGTGGCTCGTCAAGGGGTGAACTCTGGCCCCTTGCTGGCTGCACAGATGTTCGGCCTCACCAACTGTGCAGGGACAAATATCAATGATACAAATATTACAATTAAAATAACAGGTACCGAAAGTTAACCACCACTCACATTTAACTTCAGTGTTATTTTAATGAAAAAGCCTATACTACACCATGTTCATATATGTAACAACTTTATTGATAAACACAGTTTCCTACCTAATTTGGGCCAATTGAGGACATAGAGTACCTCACAAGCTTTATGCCTGAGCACACTCTGGGTGAAATGGAGATTTGATTTGGAAAAAATGACACTTTATTGATTAACATAACGTTCTCAATAATTTAAGTCGTAGAGTACTTTAGTAGTTTTATGATCTCACCAAGAGATTTGTGGATAGTGTAATGTACGGAGGTATAATTGAAAAGCACATCAGCTTGCAAAGGAGTTAGTTAGTCAGTTAATTAAATATTATACAGAAATACCGGCCCTACGAAGATTAGCGGTTGCAACATTTCACGACAATCTACTCATCTGCCCTGATGATGGACGATGTTACCACGTCCAAAAGGTTGACTTAAGAAAGAGGAAATGTAACGCGGCATAATAATCCAAAAAATCATCATGATTATATTATAATTCCTTGCTTTAACTCCGCTCCCAGATTATTCTAGTCGAGCATCCCACTTTGCTGTTTGCATACAACTGACAAGGAAGTTATTTATTGGGGCTCTCGCGAGATGAGGAACGGGCCTTGTAATGTTATTTAGGGCTATATGCCTCTCTCTTATCGGCCGGAGGGCGTTTATCAGAAATAAACACCATGTAAGATTTGTCGACAGTGTGGTAAATTTTGATGTTCTGCCTTTGAACGAAATTGAATAATTTCCCTTAGGGCTGTCTTATCTTTGGGGTTGACGTGTGGAGGGTCTTTTTGAGGAGAGGAGTGCACATCGATCTTGTAGAGACCCACCGACAACACAGGAGCTACAAATGGAGTGCACATCGGTCTTGTAGAGACCCACCGACAACACAGAAGCTACAAATGGAATGCACATCGGTCTTGTAGAGACCCACCGACAACACAGGAGCTACAAATGGAGTGCACATCGGTCTTGTAGAGACCCACCGACAACACAGAAGCTACAAATGGAGTGCACATCGGTCTTGTAGAGACCCACCGACAACACAGAAGCTACAAATGGAGTGCACATCGGTCTTGTAGAGACCCACCGACAGCACAGGAGCAACAAATGGAGTGCACATCGGTCTAGTAGAGACTCACCGACAACACAGAAGCTACAAATGGAGTGCAGATCGGTCTTGTAGAGACCCACCGACAACACAGGAGCAACAAATGGAGTGCACATCGGTCTAGTAGAGACCCACCGACAACACAGGAGCAACAAATGGAGTGCACATCGGTCTTGTAGAGACCCACCGACAACACAGGAGCAACAAATGGAGTGCACACCGGTCTAGTAGAGACTCACCGACAACACAGAAGCTACAAATGGAGTGCACATCGGTCTTGTAGAGACCCACCGACAACACAGAAGCTACAAATGGAGTGCACATCGATCTTGTAGAGACCCACCGACAACACAGGAGCTACAAATGGAGTGCACATCGGTCTTGTAGTGACCCACCGACAACACAGAAGCTACAAATGGAGTGCACACCGGTCTTGTAGAGACCCACCGACAACACAGGAGCTACAAATTGAGTGCACATCGGTCTTGTAGAGACCCACCGACAACACAGAAGCTACAAATGGAGTGCACATCGGTCTTGTAGAGACCCACCGACAACACAGAAGCTACAAATGGAGTGCACATCGGTCTTGTAGAGACCCACCGACAGCACAGGAGCAACAAATGGAGTGCACATCGGTCTAGTAGAGACTCACCGACAACATAGAAGCTACAAATGGAGTGCACATCGGTCTTGTAGAGACCCACCGATAACACAGAAGCTACAAATCGTTCCGCAGCTGATCTGACTCAAGGACGAGTCATAAAACAAATGTTAGCCGTGTAAATATGTTGGGCGTCTTTACCAACTATGCACTAGTGCCACAAGAATCAATGACGCTAGTTCCTCGGAGAATCGTCTATTGAAATACCGGTAGAATAAGGTCAGACGCCTGTGCTCTAAAGATTGAAATCCGCATATCTTTGAGATTCGAAAAAATGGTCTCGTAAATTTTCAAAAGACATACCTACCTATGTTGTCACCGTGGTTAATTTTTTGGTGATTATGCCATGTTGCTCTTCCCCCTTCTTTAGCCAACGTTTCGGAGAGCGTTACAGTGTCCAAGATCAGCGAAGAAGTTAAATTTTATGTGAATATAATTTCATTAGATTATACTTCTTCAATGATTAAACATTTCGTTGATTGAATAACCTTCAAAGTTATTACCATAAATTGGAAATAATTACTTATCTGACAATAAAAACGCACTTTAAAATACAAAAGGTTTTCAGCTACTAATACAAAAATTAGTGTTAGCAAATAATATAATGTTAGCCAGAGCTTTTAAACCCTTTCTCCACCCTCCAGATTATCATTTTCCCGGGGGTCCTGTCAAATAATATACCCTTGAAAAATGCGGACCAATAAAATCCCCGATCGGCCAATTTATCCTGTAGGTAGGTGCAAGGATCGAGCGACTCACTTCTTGTGTTTGCAATGGGATTAGAGATACTAGGTTACTGTGAAGGTCAATTCATTTAATTATTGAAAACAATATTAGCGATTCCTAAACGAATATCTGACATAGAAAAATCAGAAAAAGTTACAGTTATTCTGGCGGGACCTTATAATATGGGAGCCTTTTAAAAAACGTTTTTACTTTAAAGCCTATTGTTGACGCGATGTAGTATCTCCATTCCTGCGTTCCTCCACCCAATTACCTTTCCCTGTCTGAAAGTGTAAAGGTACCTACATTAGTGACATTGCAACAATTCATGATACATTACCAGTCTGTTAAGAAAACCCGTGCAGCGGTTTTGTTCCCTCAGTGGGTTTAAGTTTATGCAGTGATCACCAGCAGTGTTCCTCAAGGCCGTAATATCGATGGGCAACAAAAAGTATGACAATGACAATGACCCCTGTGGTCGAGGTTGCAGGTTCAAACTCTGGTGTGCGCAAGTAAATTTTATTCGATTTTTTTTTTTTTCACAAATTACTCATTTAAATAATATTTAGCATATTTGCGGCACGTTCCAGAGTGACATATCCTCTCAGTATCGCCCTGGTGAAAGGCCACTATTCAGAATTGAAACGTTACTTAAAATGGCTTTAGCCGTGTTTTTGGGATTCCATAGTCTCACTGGTTCCAGACGGTTGGGACTCTTCTGCGGTTTCACATAAAAACGGGTAAATCATAATCGCTTTCCGATTCTAACTGTTAACCACAGCTACCCCAATAGTTGTGCACAATAAGTACACAATAAAACCATAAATCGATTCGCAGACAAGATTTGCAACTTTACTAGTACTTAATGGATATTGAGCTTAAGTAACCAACTAATCACGCCGTCTCCCCGCAAGGGTAGGCAGAGAGGACGGACCGCCAAACAACTCGGTCTTGGCACACAATTCTTGCCTAATTCACATTCATACATCGTCTCATACATACCTACTCTTCTATAGCCCGACGCATCTGATTCATTTGATTCTGCCATGACTTCTGCTACCATTAGCTTGAGTAAATAAAACATATTTGTTTAGTGTAGCATGTATATAATTTTGATATTATAAATAATGTGGAGGGTACTTCCAGTTTAATCTGTGTCATTGCAGACTCCCAAGAATTATGAAGAAAAATCGCCCTTCTAGCTGGACGTGATTTGTGATTGCGTTAACTTTGCTGTATAACTCAGTAAAAATGTCGGCATTTGTTAAGTGTCGAGCAATCCATCCACTGAATGGGAAATCCTCGGAAGTCTAATTTAAACTGGGGTCACCTATTTAGTGTTATTTTATACGATTGTGGCAAAAAAGTGGGCACTTACCACGAAAAACCAATTTAAAATAGGACTGTGTCTTTCCTAATTTAGGTACGATATGAATTTAAATATATAAACAAATTGTTGATAACTATACAAATATTTATATGTGTTTAGGGACCCTATAAGGCTATTTGTTTGCTTTTGGGAACAGTTCAAATGGTCAAAATCGTTTGGGTTAATCGAATTTTACTGTCATGGTAAAAATATGAAATAAATGGTGTTAGAAAGAGAAAACACAATGTTTTATATTCGAATCTAGAAGTTAACCATAGAAGAATTAAAATGTACACCTCTATTAATCCAAAGGTTTCGACCGAGAATTTAATTTTTTTTAATGAAATTACGTAATTATTTTTACATGAAACGACAAAAATTGAGTTGACAGTAACACATGTTATTTTTCGTTACCAGTAATTTTGTTAGGCCATATTTTAAATTTTAAAAATTAAGTGTTTATCCAATAATGAAATTGAAAGGCGGATTACATCATCTTTCAAAAAACACTTTTAATTTTCGGATACGTTCAGAAATATTCCGTCCTTCTGGCAGAATACGCCAGAGGTCTAAAGGGTTAAATAAAGAGGGGAATTAGAAAATTCTACTTGAAGGGAATTGATAGACGACGATTGCATCACTCCAGTTAAAAATGGCAGATTTAGATTGAATTTTTTTCTAATTCGTTAAGTACATTTTGTCATGCAGTACTGAATAGTGGGCAGGCATAGACTAGATGACTTAAGAATGAAACTAGATAGAATGAGGTCAAGTGAATTTAAGTGAAAAGTATTAGTCTGAGGCAGTCAACTCTTAGATCAGCAACATCATCAGCTGTAGGCAAACTGATGGAACCTAAGCCCAAGCCAAATACTAAGTTTGGTGATCGCGCTTTCCAAGCATCTGAACCGAAGGCTTAGAATAAACTCCCTCCGGAACTAAGATCCATAACAAGTCCAACAGAATTCAGGTCTAAACTAAATACTTACCTTTTTAAGCTCTCATACATTTAAATTAAATATACCATTCCTGAGAGAAAGTTTTGTTATATCCAATTTTCCAATTACGTCCTAAATCCTATATCTAATAACCAACTGGTTAATGTTAATTAACCCTTAGGATACGACCAACTACAATAGCAGTTCAATGAAATCATGACTTCCTTCAGGTGCACTGCAATGTGCAGTGTGTAGAACTAGGTTTTAGAAGTTTTGAACGCATTTCAATAAATGTTGATATTGTAGATGTCTGTCAATTATTTCATGTATAATTTTCAATATTAAATTTAACTTTGACAAATTTACAAAATATTACCCGGCTTCTAAAGTCCAATTATTTCCAATTTTCCAATTCTGTCCTAAATCCGGTATCTAATTTCGCTAATAAACAATCAGTTAATGTTAATTAAGTGTTAATCTCAAGTGATCTACCAGGTAAGTATTATACTGTATATTATCTCCATATATAGTTAGTAATAACATAGATCATTGTAGAAATGTATTATATATTTGTACAGCGTACTTAAGGTGATTCTGCACAAAAACGACGCTATACAAATCATCCAAATATTATTATAATTATGCTGTACTGTAGATTGACTGTCGTGTAATAATTTGAATAATAAAGCTAATTCAAGCAGCAACGTTTCGATGCTGAATTGATGTCTTTCTGAAACTGGGGATATCTACAACTCTGATATATTTTTTTTTTTTCAAAAGAAGCAAACACATTGTGACTTGACATTTTAAATAATAAAAAGGGAAACACTTTGTTTACAGTCACTTTATTGAAATTTTTAACGTCTACCGGTTTCGGTACCTCCGTACCATCATCAGGACAGTTATAAAAATACTAACAAATACAGAATAATACACATATATATAAACAAATAGTTGAGAGAGAAAGAGATAAAAAACAGAGAGAGACAGTATCAGTTGTGGGCGGGAAGTGGAAGTGGAAGTGGAAGTGGCGGGAAGTGGAAGTCACGCAATATAGAGACTAGAATAAAAGAACACCTAAGATGTCTAACCAGTTCGGGATTTTCAGAATTTGCAGAACATCTAATTAATAAAGATCATACTTTCAACCGTGACACGGGTATTAAAGTCCTTCACAAAAATGAGATAGGTTTACGACTTAACAACTTGGAAGCGTTGGAAATAAAAAAATCAGTCAATTCAAAGGCTGAAATTATCAATAATCAACTAAATTTAACGTTCAGCCCTATAATAAATATGTTTCCTGTTATCCCTAACTCCCCTCCCCCACTTCCCGCCCACAACTGATACTGTCTCTCTCTGTTTTTTATCTCTTTCTCTCTCAACTATTTGTTTATATATATGTGTATTATTCTGTATTTGTTAGTATTTTTATAACTGTCCTGATGATGGTACGGAGGTACCGAAACCGGTAGACGTTAAAAATTTCAATAAAGTGACTGTAAACAAAGTGTTTCCCTTTTTATTATTTATTCTGATATATTTCATTAGTAAGAAGTAAAGTGGAGTATTTATTGACTTATTTGGTCTCATTTGTATACAGATCGCTCTAACAGTGTTTTGAATTATCTTTCTGACGGGAGAATTGTTTCAGACAAGCTTGTACCACTATGATATCTGAAATGAATATACAGTAAATAATGTTAATTTAATATCGCTGCCACAAATTCGTTACTTGGGTGTAGTATTCGATGAAAACTATACAACTAATGAGGCTTTAAAGGTGCTTAGCTTCCTTTGCATAACTTTGATTGATTTTAAGTCCTTAGATTTTATGAAAGCCCTCTTCATTTTATTAGTCAGAAGTCAAGTGGAATATAATAAACCTATTTAATCCCCTTTGTATAAACTTCACTCTTACAATATAGAACGAGTTCAGTACAAAATTTGTAGATACATATTTTGTCCAAAATTAAAATATATTTATTTTTTAAAGAAAGACAAACGTTCCCGAGTTACGAATAACTTCACATTTTTTTTAAATCTTCTATCACCACAGTAAGCGGAAAATGTTGCTTATGTTGTGATGGAGAACTTGGCCAGCCGAGGAATTGAACACACTACGCCTGGGTAGGACCCAAACGCAATGTCAACTCTGTCAAATTATGTAAGTTTGATGAATCAATTGCATCTAATAAATCAAAGTATGACAGGAGAATTATGTCAGCCCTGGTTGTGTTACACAGAGTCATTAACTTGATTGACAGCCCTGCCATCGTCGCCATTAATAAATTCCATGTATCGAATAGGAACTCAAGACAAAATTTAACTTTTGCAACACGTACACAACCAACTATCAGACACACTCACTAACTAATAGAATCTGGGCAACAAGTTTTGGAGTATTACTAACTCTATATATAGAATTTATCGTAATCTAAACCAGTTCTTTGCTGAATCCTACAAGTTAAAGTAGCGTTGGTAATGTTGTACTTTTAGTGATTCGTCTTATTGTGTTGTTTTAGTTTATTTTAGTGATGAATTCGCGTAAAAACATTTATCGGCGCGTGGTCCGGCGTAATGGACGGACCTACGGTTTACTTGCCGTAGCAGGCCTATAAAATCAAATCTTCTCAGTGGGATTTATTTTAATTATTTTTGATGAACGTCTTACTAAAATCTCAAATGTTTCTAGAGGGATCCTACGAAAAGTTACTAAATCATCGTTTAGAAAAATTAAATCTGGTACTTACCGCTAATTTTATTGCTGAAAAAGGTTTTATAAATTTTTCAAAACGTTTTACATAAAATATTTTAATGATAAGGTATTATTTTTAATATTCCTCAATAAAAATAACTTACACCCATAGATATCCCTCTAGAAACATTTGAGATTTTAGTAACATGTTCAACAGAAATAATTCAAATGTGAGCGTCGAACAAACTTTTGTCGTTTTAAGTATATTCCGTTCTTATAATCTATGAGCGTAAATCCCAATAAAATAAGGAAGAATTTAAGAAAAAGGACGAAAGCAGACCAAAAGCTGTAGAAATTAGATCCCTGAGGTGTACGTGTGGTAAAACCACTTTGATCGTGTGACTAATGAAGAGATTCGCCAATAACATAAGGATGATGTAAGCGTTATGAGTAAGATTAGGAAAAGGACGCTTAGATGGTTTTTCATATAGACACGATCAAGTAAACCAGATACTTGAGTCAGGCTATGTCAAGAGTGGAAATAACTAATCAGTATGTATGAGACGATGTATGAAATGTGAATGAGGCAAGAAGTGTGTTATGTGACCGAGTTGTTTGGCGGTCCGTCCTCTCTGTCTACTTCTGCGGAGAAACGCGTAATGGTTAGTTAGTTATTTAGGCTCCAGAGATGCTGACACGCCCACAACTCATTTCTAACAGTACTGTCTGCTGTGTTTCACGCCTCTGGATATTGTTGCCTTCAGTTCTCAGTCATTTGAGAGGTCACCAAATGAAATTTGTCAGCATTTTTTAATGTCAGTTTATGAAGAATTACTTTTCTTGATTTATTTTGAAATGAAGACGCAACTGAGATTTATCGGATGGCCCAACGCGGTGGCAAGTGGGCAAATTTAGGGTTTTCGTTGAAATTTGCTGTGAAGAGCGTTTTTAAATATTTCAATGCCGTTGAAATTAAATGGTCTGCATGATATTATTGAGCTTTTATCAGCTCTAAATGTTTTCTGTGGGCAAATTAGTCAGTTGAGCAGCCAACTTCGATCAGCAAACGATCAGCGATTTGATCAACGGCTCAGTAGTGATTTGCAGGCCTCTGCGTTTTGTTTCACCTACAACATGGGTCCCTTTTTCGTTTTCTTATCCTATCAAATCCGCGTCAGTCTGTTTGTGCGCTTTGTTCTTCTAAACTACGCAACGGATTGGGTTTTCAATATTGTTTAGAGAATGACTTAAGGAAGGTATATTACTAGCTAACCCGGCACACGTTGTTCTGCCATATAAATTATTTATAGTGAATATTTCGGTTGTTAAATAAAAAATAACGAATGTATTGTAAGTGTGTGGGGATGGGATCTATGGCAGAAAGATGAATGGAGCATCGAATATAAAAACAAAAAACACCAACCTTTTATTTTCGCAATTCAATGTGATTCATTAAAGTAACGGGCATATTCATTGTTCGATCTTTTAAAAGTTAAATGAAAAGTGAAAAAAATCAATACATTTTTTATCCTAAAGTAGGAAAATGAAATATAGAAAATCAATATTAATTTCGAAGAGCAATTGAGTGTACAATATTTAATGTCAGTCCGTCTTTAGCTAACACAAATAAGCTCGATTGTTTGCCCACGCGAGAAAATGCCAATTATAATTGTCCATGAGAAAAACATGGTGAAAAAAAAATTTGATTTCGTTCAGCTCGTTCCTCTTGAGATTGAGATTTACCCAATTGCGACATGCTCACACGCACATTTTCGGTATGTTGTTGGATTTGTATGTCTGTTCTGCTCTACTATTTTGCATGTTTGTTGCTTTATTCGTTCGACTGCCCAAAATGGGCCCCCTTGCGTATTGCTGGCATTATTCACTGTAATACACGCACACAAATAGATAAATTAAAATAAATCGTACAAAATTATGCACGCACTGCGTTGTGATACATAACAAATGCCAAATGAAATGTCAAAATGTCGCGACGCTTCTCGTGAATGACTTGCGCATGTGTGGATGAATTTTCGATGAGGCGAACGCAGCGCCATCTGTTATTCAACAGCGTAAATAATTTTATTCTGTTTGAATTATGAACGACGGTTAAATTTTTTCGTACATAAATACTAAAATCAAGATTTAAAAATGGTAGGGTGGGAGTAGGAGGGTGAAAATATAAGGTTGTAGATATTTATTGATACCAAATAATAAAAAAATATTATTTGTCAAAAAAAGCGGAAAAAAATTCTGGATAGGGACACTCTAATCATCTAACGGTATGAACTATACTTTAAAACCTATTCTCATACCTAAAAATTATACATAAAAAATTTCATAAAAATCGGTAGAGCCGTTTCGGAGGAGTGCGACCACAAACACCGTGACACGAGATTTTTATATATATAGATATATATAAGAAGAAAAGAAAAGTTTTTAGTATAAAATTGGTGTCTATTAGAAATAACATTTAATTATTCATTTTATTGGAGCCAAGTCAAATGTCTTATTTATTATTAATTATGTTTATACACTATTACATTTTATTTTGATTAATATGGCTCCTATAATCCAGATTGAATCTACCAATTGGTGCAGACTTTATAGTTTCCTGCAGCGCATTATAATATTGCATAGTAAACGATTTATGTATTGGCTTTGTCATTTTTTGGTAGCTCAATATCATTACACTTTCTTGTATTATGTCTGTGAATGTCCTTGTTGCATACAATTTTGTTTGTAAAGTATTTTAGTAATAGGTTATTTATTATTTCATGTATAAATATCATCACTTTCAAGTTTAGCATATATTCGAATGTTAGCCAATTTAATTCCTTTTGAAAATCTATTTCGCCTTAGCATTATTCTCATCGTTCTATTTTTGAGAATTTTAAATTTAATTTCTTCTCTGTCGTAAGAAAATTCTTCAATAAATCTGAAGTATGCCCATCAATTGCATTTAGGAGTCACCTCTGGGCTGGAGCCCAAAATACTTGATTCTTTGTAAAGGAGGACGGTCCGCCTGATTGACAATCAATAGTTAACATACCGATTGCCATTCTACATACGTCTCTATACACAGACGCAATGTGGGCATGCTGAGTCTGTTCTACAGGTATTTTAATGGAGCCTGTGCTAAGGAGCTAGCATTGATAATCGTCATTAATTAACGGCATCTGTTTTTCCTCCTTCATATAACCCGGGCCTCTTCAAGACCCGCATTAAAAATTTCCTTTCTACAGCCCCTATCGTAACCCGCCTCACAACGCTGCCCAACTGGGTGGTGCCTTAGCTCCCCGCCCTTACATCCTAGAGCTGTAGTTAAAATTTCGATCAATATTGTTTTTTTTATTTTTAATAAAGAAAGACAAATATTCCCGGGTTACGAATAACCTGAAAATATTTGAAAATCTCCTACTACCACCACAGTAAGCTGAAAATGTTGCTTGTGTTGTGATGGAGAACTTAGCCAGCCGAGGAATTGAACACACTACGCCTGAGTGGGACCCAAGCGCGATGTCAACTCGGCCACCGACCGATAGGAATATAGGAATGCTTCATCGAAATATTGTGAAATGCAATAATTATGCAGTGTTATGCAATTAGCTTTCGCTCAGTTTTCATTGGAGAACGCGGCAGTAATCTATTGGGGTTTATACACTGTTATCCGTTATATGGAAAACTCAATCAAAATTCATGATTATCAAATTTTCAAACCATTTGAACAGCGCGTATCTTTTTTTTTTTTTTTTTTTTTTTTTTTACAGTAATACCGCACAAGAGTCCCAACTGCTCCCGTCTGGAGCCAGTGAGACTATGGCATCCCCAATTGGGGTATGTTGTGAGGCTGAGGGTATTGGGGAGGGGAGGGAGATGGGGAAGAGGAAGGTGGGGAAGTACCTGGCTATTCAGATCTGGTCACCAAACACGGCTAAAGCCATTTCAAGCAACGTTTCAATTCTGAATGGTGGTCTTACACCAGGACGATACTGAAAGTATCTTCCACTCTGGAACGTGCCGCAAATATACTATATATTATTTTTAATTAATTAATTGTGAAATATCACAAATTAATCAAATAAAATTTATTTGCGCACGCCGGGTTCGAACCCGCGACCTTCGGATCTGTAGTCAAAAGCGTATACCACTAGACCACGCCGGCCGTCATATGGAAATTATTATTATACACTATAAAGCTTTTAGATTATGTATCTAAAAGCTTTATAGTGTAGTTAATAACTAAATTAACGTTATCCGATCAATTCAAAGTGTTGCTATTAATTAGAAGTCTATAACCTATAAACTTTGACAATGGAGTGACTAAACGATGTTGATACTCTCCACTGAATATATTAATCCTAGAAATGTGATCCAGAAATCTAGACAGATTTCGAATAAGACTGTTATAGTAAATTCTCTTAACCCTTCAAACCTCGGAAAGACATTAGCAGACACTAGCAGTTATACTTTCTACCATGGTAATTGGAATGTTGACTCTGTTGCAAAGGTTGAAGATGAACCATGTAATATTTTATAATAGATTTTTTACAGCAAGGATTATTTAAGTAATCGCGGCGTGAAAGTAGTAAGTTATTTTGATTAGCGCGTTAAAACGTAGCGCGTAGTAGACTGACTGACTAACTTCCCGCTGTCGCTTATATAATTCGAGGTATCAATTCGATTCAAGTTGCACCTAAAAACGTTCCCAAACATTCTAGTTGCTATGACTACAAATATTGCCACCCGTAACGCTGAGCAACGGCCGAAATTTCCAGTATGTTCTATGACGGCCTAGGTACCTTAGCGCTTAGCACTGTGTACAAAGTCCTACCCGAGTGGGGGGCGTACCACCACAACTTTAATAGTTGCTGATACTGGATGTTGACTTCATCGAGCACCTTGCTTTAGCGAGAGTGTAGCCGCTCGTATGAAAGGAAAGAGAGCAGGCAACTGAGCAAGTCAGTGCTCAGCGATCAAGCCACGGTTGAAGTTAATCCTGGGAAGGAATAATGGGTGAATCTTCACTCGACACGTGAAAGGAGTTATCTAGTTTCTTTATACTGGTTTTCTTAATTCTAGCTATAATTACTCTTACTGTGATGTCAATCATATGACGCACATGGCGAACGACTATTCCTTGTAAGGTTAGTACTTCACGTTAATAATGTCACATGTCACGAAGTAAATGCATTACAATTTTTTATCTTTCTCATACATGAACAACGTTTGAATTAATAATTTACCAGAAACACAAGAGTAATTCTTAATTGACACATTTTATCTTGAATTTGTGAGACAATAACGAGTCTGAATGTATTGTAACGTCATTTCGTGATACAGAATCAGTAACAGCAATAAATTTAAAATATTTCAATAGAAGTATGGAAAAACTGAGATTACTTTGGGCAAACGAACACGCCCACAATCAATTCTATCGGTTTGAATCGTCGGTGATTTTAATATTATCATATAAGCAGATATGTTTAATAATTCTCGTAGATTATATTATATTATATTATATTATTTGCAACACTAAGGTTAATACACATTATCATGGGTAATTAATTTCATAGTATCTTCAATTCGTGCGTATTGTTAAAACGATCATTGATTCGATTTGATAAAACAGTGTTATTAAAACATTGCTAGACAAATTTTTGAAATAATTTTATGAGTAAAACTTTAAATTGTAATATTTAATTATTGAAGACAATAATAGCGATTCTTAGACAAAAATCAGAAAAAGGTACGGTCGCATCTAGGACTCGAACCCAGGACCCTTGTCACATGAATTTTTTTTTTTGCACATTTTATTTAGCTATAAAACTTTACATTTTATATCAACAGCCTTACTAAAGAAAAACCACTTCACATTCGTTAAACGGTGTTTTTATTACACATTGTATAAAGACTATGAATGTTTAGGTTCGAGTTGGTACTAATAATAAATATCTTTAACTAGGCTCCGAAAGAATTGGCAAAGTTGGATTTTCCGCAGACTGAGACGAGAAATAACGGTTTTAAAAAAGGTTATTTCGGACACATTATTCGTTGATTGACCTTTACCGCATAAATTTAATAATAATTCTATAAAAGTGATGTTATTTAATAACAAAATGTCTTATGTACCTGTAAGTAAAGCTGTTTCTCAGTGACGTTTGTCAAGGACATCGCTGGTGGCAAGTTTAGTTTTTTATTTACTGTCGAGAATGGGTCAGATTTATGTCTCGTTCATTAGTTCAACAGCTCGGTTGTGGAATAATTTACCGGCCTCTGTTCACTCCTTCCTGTCGGTCCCCTGCGAGACCCTCCACACAGCATCCCTAAGATGACAATGTAAAAAAAAATATTGTGCAATACCTATGTTATGAGTCTGAAAGAAGAAGAAAGGGGAAGGGAAAAGAAAGGTAAGATAAAGGTGGGAAAGTACCTACTTACAATTTAGAAAACATAATAATTTATTTTTTTTATATTTTGTGGGTAGACATATCGTTTTTGGTCTTGTGAAGTTGATTGATTGATTTGGTAAACTTTTTGAAACTGTACAGCCTTTTGTTTTGTAAAGTAAATAATATTACTTTTCCAAAAGTTTGACAACCACTGGTTTTGCACCATAACTCTGTGACGGGATATGACCCGCCAATAAGTTATATTGCTTACGGCTTATGACAGCGGATAGGCCTAATATTACGTAGTTCCAACAACAAAAATACTTTTAAAGATTTATCATACTTCGAAAAAATCTTTTCAACTGCAGTGGTAAAAAAGCTTTTAGCTCACTGCTTATCTTCCATCGTGCGCTATGACGCTTTGAAATATGTCATAAATGTCCTTTTTCGCCACTGGGAAACATTTGTGTTAAATACCTGCGCTTACTGATTGTTTTTAGCGAGAAATACACAATAGTGATTCGGTGTGACATATAATTTTTTTTTCTAGTTTTTTTTAATAATTTTTTTATAACAAACTGTATGCTGGCAATGCATCTGTGTGAGTAGCTACTGTGTTAGCATCAACTCTGGACGCGATAACAACTGTAACATATTATAATTATTCGAATTTCTTGTCGAAAATGATAACGCTTTCGCTACGACGGTGGTTAGAACCCCGTAGTAATAGGCCGTGACCCGTCACAGGAAATAATGCTGTCAAAAGTTGGCGGCTCTTAACACCTCGTGGTATCAAACTTCTGTCCAGATTGACAGGAGATTCTGTAGAAATGAAGGTTGACGTTATAAGTAATTACTTCTTTCCAGAAAAGGATGAAATTTCCAAATTGACAATTGGATTGATCATAATACAGGGTGCAGCAAAACATAGATTATAACACGATCATATATCATACAAATAATTTTCGTAATAATTGTTTTAAAATTAGCGGAGATTCGTCAAAAATCAAGGGATGTTAATGGTTTAGGATCGATAATAATTACACGTTACCTAAAGCGTAGTCCCTTTAAAAATCACGAACTCTGACATAACTTGTATATTTGATGATAAAACTTTATCTTTATATTAAATGGGTATAAATAATCGCTTTATACAGAGTGTAGCAATAAAGGCAGTTCAGTTTTGAAGGGCTGGCACAGTTTGGTGAGGGTAGGAGCTTGGGGGTGGTCTCATTGTGTCTGTATTTCGTCCACCCAGTGGGCCTTCTGGCTGCAATTTGCGACTTCTTCCTGTAGGGATTTCGGAAGGAAAATGTTTTTAAACACCGGCTTCATACCTTGAAAGAACTCAAGGATTGAATTCGGTAGAAAATCGCCGCAAGATGTGCCAAATTGACGCCGAAAACTTTAGAAATCTCCTTCATCAATGTATCGCTGCTGGGGGGCATCATCTTTCTGATGTCATCTTCAGGACTTGATGCATAAAACAACATGATGTAACAAATAATATAAAATAAACCCTATTTCTATAAACTGTGCCACTTTTTAATAGCATTTAAAACTGCACTGTCTGTTTTGCGGCACATTAATATTTAACATCTTTGGAGATGAAACTGCGTAGAGGATCATTTTAAGGAAAAGAAATAGAGAAAGTTCTGGGAATGAAAAAAGGTATGAGAGGTACGTTGACTTTTGGAGTCCAGTGTGTTCAAGAGTGACGGACATACGAATCCATCCCTCCAACTGCGATGCAAGTCGAGAGAGTCCGCAGCTGGTGGATAGATGCATCCGATGACAAGATCTGGACAAACCTCACCACATGAACCTGACAACCACTTTTTAATTACCACACAGACAGAGGTGTTGGCTTTCCAAGGAATGAACTTAAACCAGCATCAATGAGGTATTTGAATGTTGACCATTAAAAGGTATGAGAGGTACGTTGACTTTTGGAGTCCAGTGTGTTCAAGAGTGACGGACATACGAATCCATCCTTCCAACTGTGATGCAAGTCGAGAGAGTCCGCAGCTGGTGGATAGATGCATCCGATGACAAGATCTGGACAAACCTCACCACATGAACCTGACAACCACTTTTTAATTACCACACAGACAGAGGTGTTGGCTTTCCAAGGAATGAACTTAAACCAGCATCAATGAGGTATTTGAATGTTGACCATTAAAAGGTATGAGAGGTACGTTGACTTTTGGAGTCCAGTGTGTTCAAGAGTGACGGACATACGAATCCATCCCTCCAACTGCGATGCAAGTCGAGAGAGTCCGCAGCTGGTGGATAGATGCATCCGATGACAAGATCTGGACAAACCTCACCACATGAACCTGACAACCACTTTTTAATTACCACACAGACAGAGGTGTTGGCTTTCCAAGGAATGAACTTAAACCAGCATCAATGAGGTATTTGAATGTTGACCATTAAAAGGTATGAGAGGTACGTTGACTTTTGGAGTCCAGTGTGTTCAAGAGTGACGGACATACGAATCCATCCTTCCAACTGCGATGCAAGTCGAGAGAGTCCGCAGCTGGTGGATAGATGCATCCGATGACAAGATCTGGACAAACCTCACCACATGAACCTGACAACCACTTTTTAATTACCACACAGACAGAGGTGTTGGCTTTCCAAGGAATGAACTTAAACCAGCATCAATGAGGTATTTGAATGTTGACCATTAAAAGGTATGAGAGGTACGTTGACTTTTGGAGTCCAGTGTGTTCAAGAGTGACGGACATACGAATCCATCCCTCCAACTGCGATGCAAGTCGAGAGAGTCCGCAGCTGGTGGATAGATGCATCCGATGACAAGATCTGGACAAACCTCACCACATGAACCTGACAACCACTTTTTAATTACCACACAGACAGAGGTGTTGGCTTTCCAAGGAATGAACTTAAACCAGCATCAATGAGGTATTTGAATGTTGACCATTAAAAGGTATGAGAGGTACGTTGACTTTTGGAGTCCAGTGTGTTCAAGAGTGACGGACATACGAATCCATCCTTCCAACTGCGATGCAAGTCGAGAGAGTCCGCAGCTGGTGGATAGATGCATCCGATGACAAGATCTGGACAAACCTCACCACATGAACCTGACAACCACTTTTTAATTACCACACAGACAGAGGTGTTGGCTTTCCAAGGAATGAACTTAAACCAGCATCAATGAGGTATTTGAATGTTGACCATTAAAAGGTATGAGAGGTACGTTGACTTTTGGAGTCCAGTGTGTTCAAGAGTGACGGACATACGAATCCGCCCCTCCAACTGCGATGCAAGTCGAGAGAGTCCGCAGCTGGTGGATAGATGCATCCGATGACAAGATCTGGACAAACCTCACCACATGAACCTGACAACCACTTTTTAATTACCACACAGACAGAGGTGTTGGCTTTCCAAGGAATGAACTTAAACCAGCATCAATGAGGTATTTGAATGTTGACCATTAAAAGGTATGAGAGGTACGTTGACTTTTGGAGTCCAGTGTGTTCAAGAGTGACGGACATACGAATCCATCCCTCCAACTGCGATGCAAGTCGAGAGAGTCCGCAGCTGGTGGATAGATGCATCCGATGACAAGATCTGGACAAACCTCACCACATGAACCTGACAACCACTTTTTAATTACCACACAGACAGAGGTGTTGGCTTTCCAAGGAATGAACTTAAACCAGCATCAATGAGGTATTTGAATGTTGACCATTAAAAGGTATGAGAGGTACGTTGACTTTTGGAGTCCAGTGTGTTCAAGAGTGACGGACATACGAATCCATCCCTCCAACTGCGATGCAAGTCGAGAGAGTCCGCAGCTGGTGGATAGATGCATCCGATGACAAGATCTGGACAAACCTCACCACATGAACCTGACAACCACTTTTTAATTACCACTCAGACAGAGGTGTTGGCTTTCCAAGGAATGAACTTAAACCAGCATCAATGAGGTATTTGAATGTTGACCATTAAAAGGTATGAGAGGTACGTTGACTTTTGGAGTCCAGTGTGTTCAAGAGTGACGGACATACGAATCCATCCCTCCAACTGCGATGCAAGTCGAGAGAGTCCGCAGCTGGTGGATAGATGCATCCGATGACAAGATCTGGACAAACCTCACCACATGAACCTGACAACCACTTTTTAATTACCACACAGACAGAGGTGTTGGCTTTCCAAGGAATGAACTTAAACCAGCATCAATGAGGTATTTGAATGTTGACCATTAAAAGGTATGAGAGGTACGTTGACTTTTGGAGTCCAGTGTGTTCAAGAGTGACGGACATACGAATCCATCCCTCCAACTGCGATGCAAGTCGAGAGAGTCCGCAGCTGGTGGATAGATGCATCCGATGACAAGATCTGGACAAACCTCACCACATGAACCTGACAACCACTTTTTAATTACCACACAGACAGAGGTGTTGGCTTTCCAAGGAATGAACTTAAACCAGCATCAATGAGGTATTTGAATGTTGACCATTAAAAGGTATGAGAGGTACGTTGACTTTTGGAGTCCAGTGTGTTCAAGAGTGACGGACATACGAATCCATCCCTCCAACTGCGATGCAAGTCGAGAGAGTCCGCAGCTGGTGGATAGATGCATCCGATGACAAGATCTGGACAAACCTCACCACATGAACCTGACAACCACTTTTTAATTACCACACAGACAGAGGTGTTGGCTTTCCAAGGAATGAACTTAAACCAGCATCAATGAGGTATTTGAATGTTGACCATTAAAAGGTATGAGAGGTACGTTGACTTTTGGAGTCCAGTGTGTTCAAGAGTGACGGACATACGAATCCATCCCTCCAACTGCGATGCAAGTCGAGAGAGTCCGCAGCTGGTGGATAGATGCATCCGATGACAAGATCTGGACAAACCTCACCACATGAACCTGACAACCATTTTTTAATTACCACACAGACAGAGGTGTTGGCTTTCCAAGGAATGAACTTAAACCAGCATCAATGAGGTATTTGAATGTTGACCATTAAAAGGTATGAGAGGTACGTTGACTTTTGGAGTCCAGTGTGTTCAAGAGTGACGGACATACGAATCCATCCCTCCAACTGCGATGCAAGTCGAGAGAGTCCGCAGCTGGTGGATAGATGCATCCGATGACAAGATCTGGACAAACCTCACCACATGAACCTGACAACCACTTTTTAATTACCACACAGACAGAGGTGTTGGCTTTCCAAGGAATGAACTTAAACCAGCATCAATGAGGTATTTGAATGTTGACCATTAAAAAGTAAAAATCGAAGAGTTCAAAATAGTTTGCAAAAATAAAAATCCGAGCTAAAGAAACAAAGACCCCTTTGCAGGGAATACAGGAGAAACGGAAAGATTAAAGAGATATAAGAGATTTAGTTTACAAGGTGAATGGTACTCGTTGTGAAATATTGAAAGATGTCTTAAATTATATGGATTGTTTTCATTAATTTTAACGTGACAGCGTTTTAAAAAGGCTCCCGTATTTGAAGGTCTCGCTAGAGTTAGCGATGAAACGCTTTTGTAAAATACTTAAATATATATCTCGTGACTCAAGGGTGGTGGCGCCTTGTGGAGTGAATATTCTAAAGAAAGCGGGGAGGGGGTCAGATCAGAGCCTCGAAATTAACTCTGTGCAACCAAAGAATTAGTCATAACTCCCTAACGGAAAGGGTTATATGATTTATTCGTGCGTCGTCGTGTACATCTTGAGGTGCCATAAAAAGTAAGCTTATCAAAAAAAAACACTGACGAATTAAAGACGTTTTCACTCAAAAGTTGTGGCGATTTTCGTGGAATAAATATTTAATTTTCACAGATGCAATATAGCCATGCCATAGCTGAGTCTGTTATACAGTTATTTTAATGGAGCTTGCTCAAAGGAGCTTACAGCATTGTCCCCTGTACACTGTAATACCCGTTCACAGTTGTTGATGTTGGCTTCAGGAGAACGGGTCGTTTATTCGACGAGTTTCTGTGTTAGTAGGCTCACACGTGGAATGAGCTACATCTGTTTTTCTTCCTACATATAAACCGTGCCTTTTCAAGACCTGCATTAATACAGCCCCTACCTTAACCCAACGCTCACAACGCTTCCCACCCGGGTGGCGATACATTCCCCCTGTGTATACACTGTAAGTCGGAGGCGCTCTTGTGAGGTGTATATTTAGGAAAAGCATTAATTTCCAGTAACCCTGTATACAGGGGGTGCAGAAAACTCCCCGCCAAAGCAAGCAATGTGACATTAACGGCCAAAAGAGTACTTGGCTCGTTGCTTTATTTCTCTTTTACGACCGGCCGGTACCCATAACACGCCGTAGTACGGTGGTTTCGACGTGCCGCGGTGCGGTCGTTTCGACGTACACACGCCGGGTAATGTCCGTCAAGTACGACGAAGCCTTCTAATAAAATAAAACTTTAAAGTTACAAGACTGTAGTTTATTGAAAGTAGTTTTTTTATTGATAATACGTTGCAGTGACGACATAAAACGTTGTAACAAAGTCTTTCACGAGAATTGTTTGCAAGCAATTTTCTATCATGATTGTGAATTCCTGAAATTGTCAAAACATTCCTTTATTAAGGCGAAGCTTAATGCTAAATCACTATTTTGATTAATCTTTATAAAGAATTGGTGTACATTATGAATACCTAGTAATATGCTTTAGATAAATTGAAGATTTTCCTATCGTTTTGCTTGTAGAAACCAAATAAAAAAATAAATTACTCAATTAATAATATAAATGTAAACTACATTTTTTTTTCAATAGAAATGTATGAACGCCTAAAGAAAACAACTTTTAAAAAATATATTATTATAGCTAAGATAATCTGTGACAGATTCACTTATTAACTTTTTTGCTTTCTTATAAAATTATTTACAAAATAAATAAAAACCAGTTTTGTGCTTGAAATCGAACATTTCTAGACTTCGTTTGTCAAGATTTTAATGCCTATTACCTGCAATATAAGGTATTCCAAGAATATACACATTTTTGGCTTGTAGCTTCCTCTTAATTTTTTTTTTTATACCGTTTGTAATACCTACTGCCAGTACGAAGTCTCCGGAGCCAGTGGGGCTACGCCATCACCAATGGGCTACTTGCATGCATTTTAAAATGGCTTGAAAAAATCGTGTGAGTAGAAGTTTCTACGAAGACTGCGAAAATGTTGGTAAAAAAAAAATTTTTTTTTTTGCTTAAAGATTCCGTATTAGTTATAAAACGAAATCTTTTTAATCACTTTACTGAGATGTATGAATTCACAACTCCGTAGTGAATACACTTTTGTTTTTATATGTATATGTTCCTTAATACATATTTAGCTTTCCGTAATCCACACTACTCATTTGAATTTACCTTAATTTAATCAAAAATCATAATCTATTGTAAACTATGTAACACAGCTGTATTACTTGTTAACTACTTTTGTAAAAGCACATTAGGGCGTAAATAAATAAATAAATAATAATCTCACTAATTATTAATGACTAGTATAAAGTATCTCTACTTACGAGTCATGTTTTCAGCATAATATTTCAGAATCTATTTGGGACTTATATTCTAGGGTGCGCTGTCCGTGTTTTTTGTTATATTTTGGAACAAGTATGCCTTCATTCTCTGTGAACCTAGTGTTGTGTTCATGTTCCATTTTCCTCTTATACTCAGAGTCAGTAATTTTGTTGTCCCACTGTAATAAAACTATATTTGTATAATAACGCCCGGTGTCCTCGACGCGGCCTCTAGTCTTAAAAATACAGAGTGATTGGTCCAGTCACTTGTTACATAAAAAGATTGTAACAAAAAAAATAATAATTTCGCAAGCCGGTAAAGTATAATCTTTTCTGAGCGCAATTTTGTCCGTGCGAAAACAAATTTAACAGGTGACATTGAAAGGTAACTTGAGTACTCTTTTTTAAAAGGCTTTTTAGCAACAGTAAAGGCATTTTACATCCACCCTGTATTTAATATAACGTCTTAATCCACCTCTCTGCGGTAATAATATACAGGGTGGCCCGCTCGCTCCGGCAACATCAATCTCACTGTCATTATGCAAATATTAAAATTTGTTTTTTACGAGAAAATAATGCGTTGTCCAAAATGTTACTTACTTTAGCAGCGGCCGCCAGATGCCACACCGTCACACTTGTGCAGGCATTGCCAAGCTTTTTGTTTCACAAACATTATTAATTTTTTAATTTTTTTTTTATTATTTATCAACCAGTAAATTAACATACTTTTTTTGGTATAATCCACCTAACTAGGCTGAGCCTGTTCCGAGGAATAGAAGAAATACATCATATATATAACTTCATCTCTTTATTTTGTAAATTTTAATGTAATTCCTCCAACGTGTTATCAGGGACCTGGTTTACATTGTTCAATACTACTCACGTACCTAACTTATCCCATACATTGTAAATCCCTATATATTATATTTTACCAGGTTAATTCGATAAATTCCGAATATAATACATTGTCACAACTAAAAACAAAGAACAACTAAGCCATTAAAATGTTATACATATCTCTAGTTAGAAGCATAATTGTTTACAACTCAGTAGTTTGGTCTCCCTCTTACAAAATTCACAAAAATAACATTAAGCGAATACAAAAATAAATTCTACGTTTTATAAATTTTAAATTAAATATCCCACTAGAAGACTTACAACATCATTTCTTATTAAATACACACATTAGAAAACAGGCGTAAAATAAACGACTTAACTTTTTTATTCAAAATTCTAAACTCTAAATTCGACTGTTGCGAACTTCTGCAACTCATAAACTTACGAATACCTACAATAACAACACGACAAAATACACTATTCCACTGCAACACACATAAGCGCAATTACATTGCGAACTCCCCAATACAACGGTTTCACACTATGGGAAACCAATACTTAGGTGATGTCGATATATTTAATATTAACTTTGCGAATTTTGTGGATCACGTAAAAGATTTATTTCAACACTATTCGAAGTTGTATTTTTGTAAACCAGTCAAATCGCTGTATTTTTTTAATTTTGTTTCTTGCATATATTATTTTTTAATGTAATTTTATTTTTATTATTTCTTTCTCATGTTTCAAAATTGTCTGTCATCAAAATTGTACCACCTTCATGTAAAAGCCCTCTGGGTGTTAAATAAATAAATAAAAAAAATTCCATTTCTACTTTTCATTACTACTAAACACCTAACTTATCTTTAATACTGTAAATCCGAATGCAATATATGTTACCATGTTAATCTTTACAAAGCCACTACTAGGTACTGTAAATTTAAAAAAAAAAAATTATTTATATTTTTTTTTTCTGCATCACACAACTTAGTTGCAGAGAAAAATGAAATTTTTTGTAATGTATTTATGTACATTACTTAAGGAATAATATGAACTACACCTGTTAATTTCTCTGTCCTGGAACGGGAAACTTTCCTAGTTGGACAGGCAAAGCTTCCTAATATAGGGTTTTCCAATAAAAGGTGTTATTTTGAATAACCTGCTATTTCGGTAGATGTTACTTTTGAAGCTGTCATTTTGACAGAAACTACGCCATTAATAAAAATGAAATGCTACACGCTTCAACAACGCATTAAAATTATTAAAATTCACTTGAGTGAATCAAATGCAAATCATCTCGAGTGATGAGGCCCATTTCCACCTTGGTGGCTTCGTCAACAAGCAAAATTGTAGCATCTGGGGCTCGGAAAACCCAAGAGTTATTGTAAAAAATCCTCTCTATCCTCAACGTGTGACTGTTTGGTGCGGTTTATGGTCCGGCGGAGTCATTGGACCTTATTTTTCGAAAATGAGGCTGGAGCAACAGTTACGGTGAATGGATTGCGCTATTGAGAGATAATTAATGATTTTTTAGCCGGAATTGGATAATATTGATCTGGACAACGTTTAATTTCAAGAAGACGGAGCTACGTGCCACACAAGCAACGAAACCATTGATCTTTTACGATTGAATATCAAAATAACACCTCTTATTGGAAAAGCCTGTATGTAATTTGAAGAAAAAAAAAACATGTGTTTTTATACCTTCCTGTAACCAAGATGGAACTCTTTGTTACCTAGACTGCTTAATCTTTGATATTTCCGTAAGCCAATTGTTGACGCAACTATATAGAATTTGGGGGGGCGGGTATAGGTACAGCCGCCATCTATTGGATAACCAACACCTCTGCCGTAGGTCATCCCAAGTGGTTTGCTACGTTTGATGTTTTAGCAGGGGTGCCCATGTTATCCAACTGGTCTCTCTTGATTGTTCACCTTGCACCGCAGCAATGGGATATATTTATAAAATCCTTAGATTCCTACCCACCCCTATTTTTTTTTCCTTCCCAGAACATCCTCTCTTTCCTTTCCTTAAAAATACCTTCCACACAGCATCCACAAAGATGACATACATTCCCGTGTGGGAATGTAAAAAAATATGTATCAAATATGTAGATTTTGAAAATGACACTTACCAACCAAACCAGAGTTAAAATAATTTACATAGCGACAGATTCACTGTCAATAAGTTTGTTTGATAGTTAATTCAGTGAAAAAATGGTTCGCCTTCCATAGTTAGTCTACCCCTGCGCACTTTTGTTTGTCTTGTACTCTTGTACAAATAAGATCCGTCACATTTTGAAATCCACAGTAAAAGGGAACATTACTTTATCTGCCCTTTATGGAGGAAATAAAACGGTTTTACCAAATAAAGGCGTACAACTGAAGTCAAAAACCGACAGAACTGTGCTGTGGGCGTTTCCTTGTTTCCAGAGTAAGGTCATTTTTTTTTATGTGAAACATCTTTTAGCGTACCTAGGGGAGGTTTAAAACGACTCTTTAGTAGCATTCGTGGCAAGATGCGATGAAGCTCTCGCATAGAACGACGGCTCTTTTCGCCCGGCCAACAAAACTCTGTGCGGTATATTTGCTTATATTTTTACTGAAATTGGTAGGATTCTGGGGGTCAATGTGTCCAGGAGTGACGGACGTATGAAACCATTATTCGAGAGAGAGAGACAAGTTGAAGAGGTTTCCCTCAGCCAGTCTCTCCTTATCCGACCCGCCACGCAGTAGGTGAGCAAACTCGTCCGCCTCCAAGATCTAGACAAACCTAACCCCGTGAACCCGGGCACCCCTGCTAAATCTGCAAAAATAGCGAACCACGTGGAGTGACCTATTTAATTATTAGAAAGAAGAAGAAAATAACACTTATTCAAAATAACCTTGTCTTTAGAGGTCTCCAGTCGGACTCTCCTGCACCGCAGTGGGGGTGATGGATTCATTCATCCTTGGACACATTTACCGCCTAACAAATAATTGTCACCCGTCTAGGAATAAACTACTCTGTGGTGCTTAAGAACACGCTTTAAGCTGATTTTATACAACATGCTTTATAAGTAGCTGCAGATTTAACAATGTTTTTATGTGGTAATCTTTTAAACACTAAAAGTTAACATTTTACTAAACGTACTAGTTATAAAATCTTCACAACTTCGTTCGAAATATTGATTCTTGAATATCGATTACACTATAGTACACATCTGCCCTGGTGATGGACTCTGTAACGTTGTCCGAAACGTTGGTTAAAGAAGGAGTTAGCGCAACACGGCATAAAACCACAAAAACAAATAACAAAAATACACTATAGTAATTTATTTTTGATTGTGGTGAAGTGTGTGCCTATGTCACTGATGTAGGTATTCCACACTGTCAAACAGGGACAGGTAATTGGGTTTGTTGGGAGAATGTAGGAACATATGTTGCAAATTGTTACAAATGTCACTGATGTAGGTATTCCACACTGTCAGACAGGGACAGGTAATTGGGTTTGGTGGGGGAATGTAGGAACATATGTTGGGGTTTGTTGGGGGAATGTAGGAACATATGTTGCAAATTGTTACAAATGTCACTGATGTAGGTATTCCACACTGTCAGACAGGGACAGGTAATTGGGTTTGGTGGGGGAATTTAGGAACATATGTTGCGAATTGTTACAAATGTCACTGATATAGGTATTCCACACTGTCAGACAGGGACAGGTAATTGAGTTTGGTGGGGGAATGTAGGAACATATGTTGCAAAATGTTACAAATGTCACTGATGTAGGTATTCCACACTGTCAGACAGGGACAGGTAATTGGGTTTGGTGGGGGAATGTAGGAACATATGTTGGGGTTTGTTGGGGGAATGTAGGAAAATATGTTGCAAATTGTTACAAATGTCACTGATGTAGGTATTCCACACTGTCAGACAGGGACAGGTAATTGGGTTTGGTGGGGGAATGTAGGAACATATGTTGCAAATTGTTACAAATGTCACTGATGTAGGTATTCCACACTGTCAAACAGGGACAGGTAATTGGGTTTGGTGGGGGAATGTAGGAACATATGTTGCGAATTGTTACAAATGTCACTGATGTAGGTATTCCAAACTGTCAAACAGGGACAGGTAATTGGGTTTGGTGGGGGAATGTAGGAACATATGTTGCAAATTGTTACAAATGTCACTGATGTAGGTATTCCACACTGTCAGACAGGGACAGGTAATTGGGTTTGGTGGGGGAATGTAGGAACATATGTTGCGAATTGTTACAAATGTCACTGATGTAGGTATTCCACACTGTCAGACAGGGACAGGTAATTGGGTTTGGTGGAGGAATGTAGGAACATATGTTGCAAATTGTTACAAATGTCACTGATGTAGGTATTCCACATTGTCAGACAGGGACAGGTAATTGGGTTTGGTGGGGGAATGTAGGAACATATGTTGCAAATTGTTACAAATGTCACTGATGTAGGTAATCCACACTGTCAAACAGGGACAGGTAATTGGGTTTGTTGGGAGAATGTAGGAACATATGTTGCAAATTGTTACAAATGTCACTGATGTAGGTATTCCACACTGTCAGACAGGGACAGGTAATTGGGTTTGTTGGGAGAATGTAGGAACATATGTTGCAAATTGTTACAAATGTCACTGATGTAGGTATTCCACACTGTCAGACAGGGACAGGTAATTGGGTTTGGTGGGGGAATGTAGGAACATATGTTGGGGTTTGTTGGGGGGTAGGAACATATGTTGCAAATTGTTACAAATGTCACTGATGTAGGTATTCCACACTGTCAGACAGGGACAGGTAATTGGGTTTGGTGGGGGAATGTAGGAAAATATGTTGCAAATTGTTACAAATGTCACTGATGTAGGTATTCCACACTATCAGACAGGGAGAGGTAATTGGGTTTGGTGGGGGAATGTAGGAATATATGTTTCGAATTGTTACAAATGTCACTGATGTAGGTATTCCACACTGTCAGACAGGGACAGGTAATTGGGTTTGGTGGGGGAATGTAGGAACATATGTTGCAAATTGTTACAAATGTCACTGATGTAGGTATTCCACACTGTCAGACAGGGAGAGGTAATTGGGTTTGGTGGGGGAACGTAGGAACATATGTTGCAAATTGTTACAAATGTCACTGATGTAGGTATTCCACACTGTCAGACAGGGACATGTAATTGGGTCGGGTGGGGGAATGTAGGAACATATGTTGCAAATTGTTACAAATGTCACTGATGTAGGTATTCCACACTGTCAGACAGGGACAGGTAATTGGGTTTGGTGGGGGAATGTAGGAACATATGTTGCAAATTTTTACAAATGTCACTGATGTAGGTATTCGACACTGTCAGACAGGGACAGGTAATTGGGTTTGGTGGGGGAATGTAGGAACATATGTTGCAAATTTTTACAAATGTCACTGATGTAGGTATTCCACACTGTCAAACAGGGACAGGTAATTGGGTTTGTTGGGAGAATGTAGGAACATATTTTGCGTTCTTGAATTTACAATATTTTTCTACATGATATTCACCGCAAATCGTACATTTTTTATTCCTCGGTTCGGGGCTCTTTGAACGAGATAACCTTGAAAAACCTTGAGTTTCTCTTGGACGCGACGAATGTCTCCCGGGCGAATTTGAACGATTCGAAATGGCATTCACATCCGAATTCCCTGCGGAAAATTCAGATTTAATTACCGGAACCAGATTGTCTAAAACTGAAACCGTTATTGCTAACTCTTCCATATTGTTAAATGTTAATTTAGTTCCCTCTAGAAAAATTTTCTCCTTAGCCCGGCCTGGTAAAATACCGATTGCAAAGGCATCCGCTAAGCTTTCTGGCAAGCGCGTTCCAAATTCACAAAAGGAAGATAATCCCCTTAGACGAACTGCGAAATCTCTGACCGATTCCCCATGCGATTGCTTTGCTTGATAAAATTTTTCTCGTTCCTTGAACACCGATCGGGGTCTGGAACAATGTTTCTCAATTAATTCTATTAACTGATCGAATGCCACGTCTGTAACTTTAGCAGGGAAACATAAGTTGATCAAAAGAGTTAATGTCTCCGCTGCCAGAAGATTCAGCAAATAAGCGCGTTTCTGTGAAGCATCTAACTTAGTCGTTTTTATGTCATCACGAAATAGAAGGAATTGTTCTAACCTCAAGCGGAACAAACTCCAATCTCCATTAACGTGGGAGAACCTGGAAATTCCGCCCGATTCCATGATTGCAACAACAAAAAAAACAAACCCACCCGGCAACAATAACACCTTCCAGAAACAAACAAGAAACAAGACAACCTGACTCCAGGAACCGGCGCCGATGCAGTCCAGCGCCCAGCCGCTTCCCGGAATTCCAAGTCTTCTTCTTCTGTGAAATTTGTCTGGTCTTTGTTACCCAGAGCCACCGATCTGGACTTTGTTACCCAGAACCACGTGACTATTTATTCTTCGCTGGATTCTTCGTCTGGTCTTTGTTACCCAGAACCACGAAATTATTGATTCTTCGCTGGATTCTTGGTCTGGTCTTTGTTACCCAGAGCCACGTAATTATTTACTTCCAATTGTCCGTATTATGCCCAGTTTATCTCCATTTATTGTCACCTTGACAATAAAATCCCGGAGATTTTTTTTCGCAAGTCACTGGTGTGAAACAGATCCACTTGCCGGCAATCCGAAAAACTGTTTCCGTATACTCCTTTTTAAGCTGCGCCACTGTAATGTATTGATGTTGTACAGGAATAGAATACTGGGCCCTTAATCTCCAGTATTCTAACGAGGATAGGGATCTGGTATTATCTCTATTGATACTCGTAGATTCTGATATACGGAGGTTGTTTAATTCGGAATATAATAAATTGACAATACAAATAACAAGTTATAAAAAGGCCGTCTAGCGACAGAATGAATCCTCGCTCCGGCAATGTAATACGAGACGGTTGGTAGCGTTCGGTTATCTTCGGTAGAACCCGAAGCTGCCCGAACGCAAACAGCATACTCTACAGTACTATTGTCCACCGTCTCCCCTAGGTATTCCACACTGTCGGACAGGGACAGGTAATTGGGTTTGGTGGGGGAATGTAGGAACATATGTTGCAAATTGTTACAAATGTCACTGATGTAGGTATTCCACACTGTCAGACAGGGAGAGGTAATTGGGTTTGGTGGGGGAATGAAGGAACATATGTTGCAAATTGTTACAAATGTCACTGATGTAGGTATTCCACACTGTCAGACAGGGACAGGTAATTGGGTCGGGTGGGGGAATGTAGGAACATATGTTGCAAATTGTTACAAATGTCACTGATGTAGGTATTCCACACTGTCAGACAGGGACAGGTAATTGGGTTTGGTGGGGGAATGTAGGAACATATGTTGCAAATTGTTACAAATGTCACTGATGTAGGTATTCCACACTGTCAGACAGGGACACGTAATTGGGTTTGGTGGGGGAATGTAGGAACATATGTTGGGGTTTGTTGGGGGAATGTAGGAACATATGTTGCAAATTGTTACAAATGTTACTGATGTAGATATTCCACACTGTCAGACAGGGACAGGTAATTGGGTTTGGTGGGGGAATGTAGGAATATATGTTGCGAATTGTTACAAATGTCACTGATGTAGGTATTCCACACTGTCAGACAGGGACAGGTAATTGGGTTTGGTGGGGTAATGTAGGAACATATGTTGCAAATTGTTACAAATGTCACTAATGTAGGTATTCCACACTGTCAGACAGGGAGAGGTAATTGGGTTTGGTGGGGGAACGTAGGAACATATGTTGCAAATTGTTACAAATGTCACTGATGTAGGTATTCCACACTGTCAGACAGGGACGTGTAATTGGGTCGGGTGGGGGAATGTAGGAACATATGTTGCAAATTGTTACAAATGTCACTGATGTAGGTATTCCACACTGTCAGACAGGGAGAGGTAATTGGGTTTGGTGGGGGAATGTAGGAACATATGTTGCAAATTGTTACAAATGTCACTGATGTAGGTATTCCACACTGTCAGACAGGGACATGTAATTGGGTCGGGTGGGGGAATGTAGGAACATATGTTGCAAATTGTTACAAATGTCACTGATGTAGGTATTCCACACTGTCAGACAGGGACAGGTAATTGGGTTTGGTGGGGGAATGTAGGAACATATGTTGCAAATTGTTACAAATGTCACTGATGTAGGTATTCCACACTGTCAGAGAGGGACACGTAATTGGGTTTGGTGGGGGAATGTAGGAACATATGTTGGGGTTTGTTGGGGGAATGTAGGAACATATGTTGCAAATTGTTACAAATGTCACTGATGTAGATATTCCACACTGTCAGACAGGGACAGGTAATTGGGTTTGGTGGGGGAATGTAGGAATATATGTTGCGAATTGTTACAAATGTCACTGATGTAGGTATTCCACACTGTCAGACAGGGACAGGTAATTGGGTTTGGTGGGGGAATGTAGGAACATATGTTGCAAATTGTTACAAATGTCACTGATGTAGGTATTCCACACTGTCAGACAGGGAGAGGTAATTGGGTTTGGTGGGGGAACGTAGGAACATATGTTGCAAATTGTTACAAATGTCACTGATGTAGGTATTCCACACTGTCAGACAGGGACATGTAATTGGGTCGGGTGGGGGAATGTAGGAACATATGTTGCAAATTGTTACAAATGTCACTGATGTAGGTATTCCACACTGTCAGACAGGGACAGGTAATTGGGTTTGGTGGGGGAATGTAGGAACATATGTTGCAAATTGTTACAAATGTCACTGATGTAGGTATTCCACACTGTCAGACAGGGACAGGTAATTGGGTTTGGTGGGGGAATGTAGGAACATATGTTGCAAATTGTTACAAATGTCACTGATGTAGGTATTCCACACTGTCAAACAGGGACAGGTAATTGGGTTTGTTGGGAGAATGTAGGAACATATGTTGCAAATTGTTACAAATGTCACTGATGTAGGTATTCCACACTGTCAGACAGGGACAGGTAATTGGGTTTAGTGGGGGATTGTAGGAACATATGTTGCAAATTGTTACAAATGTCACTGATGTAGGTAATCCACACTGTCAAACAGGGACAGGTAATTGGGTTTGTTGGGAGAATGTAGGAACATATGTTGCAAATTGTTACAAATGTCACTGATGTAGGTATTCCACACTGTCAGACAGGGAGAGGTAATTGGGTTTGGTGGGGGAACGTAGGAACATATGTTGCAAATTGTTACAAATGTCACTGATGTAGGTATTCCACACTGTCAGACAGGGACATGTAATTGGGTCGGGTGGGGGAATGTAGGAACATATGTTGCAAATTGTTACAAATGTCACTGATGTAGGTATTCCACACTGTCAGACAGGGACAGGTAATTGGGTTTGGTGGGGGAATGTAGGAACATATGTTGCAAATTGTTACAAATGTCACTGATGTAGGTATTCCACACTGTCAGACAGGGACAGGTAATTGGGTTTGGTGGGGGAATGTAGGAACATATGTTGCAAATTGTTACAAATGTCACTGATGTAGGTATTCCACACTGTCAAACAGGGACAGGTAATTGGGTTTGTTGGGAGAATGTAGGAACATATGTTGCAAATTGTTACAAATGTCACTGATGTAGGTATTCCACACTGTCAGACAGGGACAGGTAATTGGGTTTAGTGGGGGATTGTAGGAACATATGTTGCAAATTGTTACAAATGTCACTGATGTAGGTATTCCACACTGTCAGACAGGGACAGGTAATTGGGTTTGGTGGGGGAATGTAGTAACATATGTTGGGGTTTGTTGGGGGAATGTAGGAACATATGTTGCAAATTGTTACAAATGTCACTGATCTAGGTATTCCACACTGTCAGACAGGGACAGGTAATTGGGTTTGGTGGGGGAATGTAGGAAAATATGTTGCAAATTGTTACAAATGTCACTGATTTAGGTATTCCACACTGTCGACAGGGAGAGGTAATTGGGTTTGGTGGGGGAATGTAGGAATATATGTTGCGAATTGTTACAAATGTCACTGATATAGGTATTCCACACTGTCAGACAGGGACAGGTAATTGGGTTTGGTGGGGGAATGTAGGAACATATGTTGCAAATTGTTACAAATGTCACTGATGTAGGTATTCCACACTGTCAGACAGGGACAGGTAATTGGGTTTGGTGGGGGAACGTAGGAACATATGTTGCAAATTGTTACAAATGTCACTGATGTAGGTATTCCACACTGTCAGACAGGGACATGTAATTGGGTCGGGTGGGGGAATGTAGGAACATATGTTGCAAATTGTTACAAATGTCACTGATGTAGGTATTCCACACTGTCAGACAGGGACAGGTAATTGGGTTTGGTGGGGGAATGTAGGAACATATGTTGCAAATTGTTACAAATGTCACTGATGTAGGTATTCCACACTGTCAGACAGGGACAGGTAATTGGGTTTGGTGGGGGAATGTAGGAACATATGTTGCAAATTGTTACAAATGTCACTGATGTAGGTATTCCACACTGTCAAACAGGGACAGGTAATTGGGTTTGTTGGGAGAATGTAGGAACATATGTTGCAAATTGTTACAAATGTCACTGATGTAGGTATTCCACACTGTCAGACAGGGACAGGTAATTGGGTTTAGTGGGGGATTGTAGGAACATATGTTGCAAATTGTTACAAATGTCACTGATGTAGGTATTCCACACTGTCAGACAGGGACAGGTAATTGGGTTTGGTGGGGGAATGTAGTAACATATGTTGGGGTTTGTTGGGGGAATGTAGGAACATATGTTGCAAATTGTTACAAATGTCACTGATCTAGGTATTCCACACTGTCAGACAGGGACAGGTAATTGGGTTTGGTGGGGGAATGTAGGAAAATATGTTGCAAATTGTTACAAATGTCACTGATTTAGGTATTCCACACTGTCGACAGGGAGAGGTAATTGGGTTTGGTGGGGGAATGTAGGAATATATGTTGCGAATTGTTACAAATGTCACTGATATAGGTATTCCACACTGTCAGACAGGGACAGGTAATTGGGTTTGGTGGGGGAATGTAGGAACATATGTTGCAAATTGTTACAAATGTCACTGATGTAGGTATTCCACACTGTCAGACAGGGAGAGGTAATTGGGTTTGGTGGGGGAACGTAGGAACATATGTTGCAAATTGTTACAAATGTCACTGATGTAGGTATTCCACACTGTCAGACAGGGACGTGTAATTGGGTCGGGTGGGGGAATGTAGGAACATATGTTGCAAATTGTTACAAATGTCACTGATGTAGGTATTCCACACTGTCAGACAGGGAGAGGTAATTGGGTTTGGTGGGGGAATGTAGGAACATATGTTGCAAATTGTTACAAATGTCACTGATGTAGGTATTCCACACTGTCAGACAGGGACATGTAATTGGGTCGGGTGGGGGAATGTAGGAACATATGTTGCAAATTGTTACAAATGTCACTGATGTAGGTATTCCACACTGTCAGACAGGGACAGGTAATTGGGTTTGGTGGGGGAATGTAGGAACATATGTTGCAAATTGTTACAAATGTCACTGATGTAGGTATTCCACACTGTCAGAGAGGGACACGTAATTGGGTTTGGTGGGGGAATGTAGGAACATATGTTGGGGTTTGTTGGGGGAATGTAGGAACATATGTTGCAAATTGTTACAAATGTCACTGATGTAGATATTCCACACTGTCAGACAGGGACAGGTAATTGGGTTTGGTGGGGGAATGTAGGAATATATGTTGCGAATTGTTACAAATGTCACTGATGTAGGTATTCCACACTGTCAGACAGGGACAGGTAATTGGGTTTGGTGGGGGAATGTAGGAACATATGTTGCAAATTGTTAC
This sequence comes from Hesperophylax magnus, assembly GCA_026573805.1. Taxonomy (NCBI): domain Eukaryota; kingdom Metazoa; phylum Arthropoda; class Insecta; order Trichoptera; family Limnephilidae; genus Hesperophylax; species Hesperophylax magnus. Next base: position 1,554,828 of record JAIUSX010000149.1, on the reverse strand, counting down.
AAATGTCACTGATGTAGGTATTCCACACTGTCAGACAGGGAGAGGTAATTGGGTTTGGTGGGGGAACGTAGGAACATATGTTGCAAATTGTTACAAATGTCACTGATGTAGGTATTCCACACTGTCAGACAGGGACATGTAATTGGGTCGGGTGGGGGAATGTAGGAACATATGTTGCAAATTGTTACAAATGTCACTGATGTAGGTATTCCACACTGTCAGACAGGGACAGGTAATTGGGTTTGGTGGGGGAATGTAGGAACATATGTTGCAAATTGTTACAAATGTCACTGATGTAGGTATTCCACACTGTCAGACAGGGACAGGTAATTGGGTTTGGTGGGGGAATGTAGGAACATATGTTGCAAATTGTTACAAATGTCACTGATGTAGGTATTCCACACTGTCAAACAGGGACAGGTAATTGGGTTTGTTGGGAGAATGTAGGAACATATGTTGCAAATTGTTACAAATGTCACTGATGTAGGTATTCCACACTGTCAGACAGGGACAGGTAATTGGGTTTAGTGGGGGATTGTAGGAACATATGTTGCAAATTGTTACAAATGTCACTGATGTAGGTATTCCACACTGTCAGACAGGGACAGGTAATTGGGTTTGGTGGGGGAATGTAGTAACATATGTTGGGGTTTGTTGGGGGAATGTAGGAACATATGTTGCAAATTGTTACAAATGTCACTGATCTAGGTATTCCACACTGTCAGACAGGGACAGGTAATTGGGTTTGGTGGGGGAATGTAGGAAAATATGTTGCAAATTGTTACAAATGTCACTGATTTAGGTATTCCACACTGTCGACAGGGAGAGGTAATTGGGTTTGGTGGGGGAATGTAGGAATATATGTTGCGAATTGTTACAAATGTCACTGATATAGGTATTCCACACTGTCAGACAGGGACAGGTAATTGGGTTTGGTGGGGGAATGTAGGAACATATGTTGCAAATTGTTACAAATGTCACTGATGTAGGTATTCCACACTGTCAGACAGGGACAGGTAATTGGGTTTGGTGGGGGAACGTAGGAACATATGTTGCAAATTGTTACAAATGTCACTGATGTAGGTATTCCACACTGTCAGACAGGGACATGTAATTGGGTCGGGTGGGGGAATGTAGGAACATATGTTGCAAATTGTTACAAATGTCACTGATGTAGGTATTCCACACTGTCAGACAGGGACAGGTAATTGGGTTTGGTGGGGGAATGTAGGAACATATGTTGCAAATTGTTACAAATGTCACTGATGTAGGTATTCCACACTGTCAGACAGGGACAGGTAATTGGGTTTGGTGGGGGAATGTAGGAACATATGTTGCAAATTGTTACAAATGTCACTGATGTAGGTATTCCACACTGTCAAACAGGGACAGGTAATTGGGTTTGTTGGGAGAATGTAGGAACATATGTTGCAAATTGTTACAAATGTCACTGATGTAGGTATTCCACACTGTCAGACAGGGACAGGTAATTGGGTTTAGTGGGGGATTGTAGGAACATATGTTGCAAATTGTTACAAATGTCACTGATGTAGGTATTCCACACTGTCAGACAGGGACAGGTAATTGGGTTTGGTGGGGGAATGTAGGAAAATATGTTGCAAATTGTTGTAAATGTCACTGATGTAGGTATTCCACACTGTCAGACAGGGAGAGGTAATTGGGTTTGGTGGGGGAATGTAGGAACATATGTTGCAAATTGTTACAAATGTCACTGATGTAGGTATTCCACACTGTCAGACGGGGAGAGGTAATTGGGTTTGGTGGGGGAATGTAGGAACATATGTTGCAAATTGTTACAAATGTCACTGATGTAGGTATTCCACACTGTCAGACAGGGACAGGTAATTTGGTTTGGTGGGGGAATGTAGGAACATATGTTGCGAATTGTTACAAATGTCACTGATGTAGTTATTCCACACTGTCAGACAGGGACAGGTAATTTGGTTTGGTGGGGGAATGTAGGAACATATGTTGCGAATTGTTACAAATTTCACTGCTGTAGGTATTCCACACTGTCAGACAGGGACAGGTAATTTGGTTTGGTGTGGGAATGTAGGAACATATGTTGCAAATTGTTACAAATGTCACTGCTGTAGGTATTCCACACTGTCGGACAGGGACATGTAATTGGGTCGGGTGGGGGAATGCAAGAAAATATGTTATTTATTATAATAAATTGTTGCAAATGTCACTGGTGTAGGTATTCCACACTGTCGGACAGGAATAGAAAATTGGGTCGGGTGCAGGAATGCAGGAAAATATGTTAACAATATTTCAAAATTTCACAATTCTGTGTTTTAATTTGAATTCCGCTACTGGTACAACTAACCCCGGGGTAGGAGTCAGTTATAGCATTTCCCCCAACCTGTTCATTCGCTTATAGCTTAATTTCTATAAGATTTAGAAAAATCATAGAATAAGAATTTGGTAGACAACTAAATTATCTGCCGTTAAGTATGAGCATTTTTTTCATAAACATTATACCTAAGATGCAGAAAATGGTAAAAGCCAAATTGGTACTATTGTCCACCGTCTCCCCTAGGTATTCCACACTGTCGGACAGGGACAGGTAATTGGGTCGGGTGGGGGGATGCAGGAACATATTATGTTATTAATTATAATCAATTTTCGCAAATGTCACTGATGTAGGTACTCTACACTATCTAACAGTGGAAGGTAATTAGGTAAAGGTTGGGTGCGGAAATGCACGAACATAATTTTGTGAGATGCATATTATGGTTCCGTCAACAATATCTTTTCCATTCTATCCATGTTAATAATTTATTAATATTTTTTTCCCCTTTTCAGGTAAGCCGAACTAACTGAAAATGACTTTCACCAACGGTAAGTGGTTGTTATTACACTTAAGTCGGGTTATTTATATTTATATTCGCAACTCATTCCCTTCAATATCCCCTCGCACAGACTCAGAAATAATGAACTGCTCTTCCTCAACCATAATTCGATAAATTATGGATATTATTCATCATTGTCCAGAATGTGTAGACTGGTCAACTCAAGTCAAAACCTTAACTTTTTTGGGATAAGTCTGAATGATTTTTGCCAGGCGCTAAACAAGTGACGGAATATTATAAGTGTCCTGTGGTCCTGACCCACGGCGTAGTCTTGACTTCTAGCATCACAAAATACCCTAAATGGCGATGCCATAATATCACAGGTTCAAGAAGATTGATATCATTTGGATTTAAAAAAAAAATACTAATTTACAACAGTTAACATACGAAATAATTGTCGGTACTAACCAATTAGAATTTGGTTTAGGTGTTAGCGTTGTTGACTCCAGTTTCCAAGGAGGAAGCTTCAATCCTCAGTCAAACCATTTTTTAAAAAGTTTTTTATTTAAAAAAAAAAAAAATACTGAAGAAAAAGATTCACACGACTCACGTAAATAAAAAAATAAAATGAAGTCAGTGCAGACAAGACAGATCTGTTTGGTGATCTATTCTATTTATCTACTCCTGCAGAAAACGAATTGATGAAGTTAGTTATAATTTATAAGTCAGTGGCGGAGCGAAGAAAAATCTGTCCCAAGGGAGGAATTAATATCCTGGGATTGGGAGTCTCGTGAATCTCGGGATAAAATCTGTTATGATTTTTCTCAGCAGATTTTATTACAGATGTCTGTAATAACTTCCGAGACGAAATGTGATAGATTTTTATCTTGTAAAGGTAAAAATATGGGAATAACATTTTAAACCTTTGGGAATCCGTTCTGATTATAAAATGACTTCGCTTTCAAGAAACCTATTTAATGCGATGCAATCTATATAAATTATAACTTTAATATTCGTTCTTCACTGAATGCTTTCAATATATAGATTAATTTTTGGGGTAGTATGCCGTGTTGCACTTCCTCCTTCTCTAGCCAGCGTTTCGGACAGCATTACAGTCAGCAAGTATTTAATATTTTTCGGGTGTTTCGCCTCGTGCTTGTTAAGCTACTGAATTCAGAAAATGATGAAGTGATAATAACAAACGCTACAGAGTATAAAAAATGTCTTCTTATAAGAATAATAATCCCAGCCCTGCCGAATAAAATAAATTTAACCACAGCTGGATTTTACGACTTTCTACCGAAATCCATTGCAATCGGGGAAGGAACTTCAAACAGCAAAACTGTTCACGGCTTTGGGCTTCATTTCAAAGCTTTTACGATGTGAAACTGTTTCCCAGGGCGGAACAGCTGTCACACAAAATAATTCTATTGTCGGGTTTGAGCCGAAGCAGCCGTCAAGTGCAAATAATAAAATGTTAGATAATTCGCAAGCATGTAAAGCACGACACAATTTTAGCGGGAATTCTGTATGCATTATATCTGTCGAAACTCTAAGGTTAATTTTTTGCTCTGCAAACACTGAGTTTAGTAGTAAACTCTTTTGATCTCTTCAAAATAGTCGTATTCCGGTTAAAAACGATATTGCAGTCCCAACGAATGACTTGACACTTAATGATGAACGTGTTCATAAAAATCGTAATATTTTCGCATTACGTCTTTATATTTTAGCCGTGCAAATACAGGTGCTTGAACACTCGTTCCGATATATTAGAAATTTTAAAAAGCTTAACAGGAAATGTCCTAAAATCCCGTTATTAACCGGATTACCAGTAATTTGAAGAGATACTTAATAAATTCAATCTCCACATTTTTCAAACGATCATTATACAGGGTGTATCGGCACTAACCCGACAAACTTTAACCAGCTATTCCTTAGCACATTTGGAGTAAAAAATGTTATGGGCACTTTGCTGTCCGGTAGCATTTTTTTTCCACACTACATCACTGTCATTGGCATTGCTTTTCGTGTTCAACAGCTGTTATAAGCAAGTATGTCGAAAAGCGTCTTCGCTCTTTCGCACACACTAAATAATAATAGTTAAAAATGAGACGAATGGTGCCGTGCCATTTCGTTGTGATTGTATAAGTGCGCCAATATAGGTACACACGTACATTATTCAACGGAATTCGAATAAAATATTGCCAGATGTGTTTTCAAACTTTGACAAAGGATAAAACAGTGGTGACATGTGGTGAAAATATGAATAATAATTTTTTTATTAAAAAAAAAACGTTACCGGACAACAAAGTGCACATAAGATTTTTTACTCCATTTGGAGTGTTTTTATGCTAAGGAATAGCTGGTTAAAGTTTGTCGGATACGTGCCGATACACCATGTATATAGTTTTACCACACATTCGTCTCAGGGAACTCATTAATACAGCATTCTGTTCAGTGGACTTCCATTCTTCCTCTTCATGGTAGGCACCAGCACTCCATTATGGACTGCTAGCCTTGCTTCCTTCTACGACCAACATTATAAACGGAGAATGTTGCTTGTGCAAAAATAGAGAACTTAGTTAGCAGAGGAGTTGAACTCATGTTGTCTTGGTGGGAAACCAAATCATCTAAGCGTTCCTTTCCTAATATTACTCATTACTCTTACATAAGCCTTGCATTCTTTTCTAATCTCCGCCTTTCTCAAACGATCACACATAGTTTAACACACATACGCCTCAGATATCGCATTTTTATAGCATTCAGTTACCTTTTATTATTCCTCTGACAGTTCCATACCTCACTGCCATTACACATCAGGGTTGGTATCAGCGCTCCAATGTGAACTGCTAGCCTTGCTACCATGAAAACTTTTTTTGGCGACACCATTACTGATTTATACCGTCTCAAAATATTTTCAGTTCGCCCAGAAATATTATTAGTAAATTCCTCGAATATTTCTTGCGAGAGATTTTCCTTTTCTCTACGAAGAAAATCAGAAAAGTCGGCAAGAGAATTTGGGAACTCTGAAATATTTGATATTGTAACATTCCAATGTGTTTTCCAGTTGATAAAATTTACCTCACAGTGTTTATTTTTCTTCTAAAGATTGTTGTAATATTTTTAAAACAAAATTCATAACCCTGAAATGTGAAAGTTCCATGGAGTTCTTTTATATGCATGTCTTCATGCCCGCAGCTAGCTCAATAATTATTATTTGTCTTACTGTTTATAAACGATATTGTTAATATATTTGATGACGATATAAATGTATTACTTTTTGCAGACGATTCAAAAATATTTAAAAAAGTAAAACCCGTTGAAGATTGTATCAATTCAGTCTACAAAATAACTTAAACAGGTTAATTAAATGTTGCACTCTAAATAAACTATATCTCAATATAAATAAGTGCCATTCAATAAGATTTTACAAAATAAGTCAACCAATTATTTATTCATATGAACTTAATAACTCAACCCTTACCTTTGTATAAGAAATTAATGACCTTGGCATCATTTTCGATTCTAAATTAATCTTTATATCTCACATAAACTCAATTTACAATAAGGGAATGAAAATGCTTGGATTCATTCTTCGAAACTCCAGAGGCTTAAGAAATATTTCAACCTTGAAAATTTTGTATACATCTTTAGTTCGAAGTCAAGTCGAATATAACTCCTCGATCTGGTCCCCCCATTATAAAATACATTCAGATTCAATAGAAAAAATTCAACACAAATTCCTAAGACACATTAACTTTAAACTCGGTATTCCCATTGAAAGTATTAACTATAATTACTTAACTCTCAGATTGAAAAATTATATCCGACTTAATATTTATGTTCAAAATTGTAAATCATAGTGTAGACAGCCTTGATTTAATTAACCTCATTGAATTTCATGTACCCATAATAGCTACTCGTTCTAAAACCCTCTTTAATTGTAACAATTCTAAGACTGAACATTTCAAACACTCGCTTGTACCTAGATTACATGAAATTAGTAATAGGTACGCAGATGTAGCGGATCTGTTTAACTGCACAGAAGCTAGGTACAAAAAGGCTTTAATATCATATCTTTTAAATCATGACCAATAAAATGTAAGTAATGTAAAAATGAACTGCCTGGAGCAACTGAGGAAACTTGGGTCAATAATAATATTCAATATAACCGTATTGACCAACAGCTTGATTGGCACTTACCTATGTACATTCAACCAAAACCTGAAAATAAATGCATACATTTTAGCTATTGTAATATATTATATCATGTATCTATACTATCATATATTTCAATCAATACTAATCTAACCTAGTCTACCTATAAGTTTTGCATGTACTTGTATCTCTAACTTTTATATCCATCTAGAGTTTTATTGTATATTTTCTGATGCCACTGTTTATAATTTACTGTATATGGTATGTTTTATACCGTTGATATTAAAATAAATAAACAGTTATTTGGTGGTTAAAAATAAGCCGACGTAGCACAGTGGTTCCGTGCACCTGACTGGCAATTCTCGGAAGATTTTTTCAATTTATATTTGTGTTTCTATAATGTATGGAGTATTATCGTGCCTTTATTGTAGCGTGTCGGGTAGTATGCAATAATACTCTTAGATGATCTATGTACCGGTATTTATTGGGGAGTTGCTTGTAGCAAAAGAGGGCGCACAACACGTGCATCGCCTTTTATAAGATCTTGCAAGCATTCCATCTTGCTTGCACTCATCCACATTCGTACAGATATCACAGTTTCAGGGTAATAAATATTGGTTATAATAATTTGCAATCCTTTGTGCTTTGCATCAAAACCTTTTCTGGTAAACATATAATATATTTATATTCCTTTCTCCAGATAGGTGAAATTAAAAACAATTTTTTACAACATTAATTCCACCCAGGAGGTCCTGATGAAAATATTTTAACTCTTGGTCTCTTTGGGATTCTGCTTGGAGAAAAGAGGTGGATAATTCAATGCCAAAATAATTTCTCTGAAAGTCTAGGTCGTCTAAGGGTATAAGTCTTTTAAGAAGACTCCTTACGAAGAAGCAAAAGGATTGGAAGTTCTGGGAAGGAAAAATGTAAGAGGGGTGGATAGGAATCTTGGCGTCAGTATATCAAGGAGTTACAAACGGAGGAATCCATCCCTTCCACTGCAGTGCAAGGCGATGGGTCAAAAGATTCCTGCAGTAGAGGTCAAAGGGTCTCCCTCAACCAGCCTCTCCCAATAAAACCTTCTAAGCAGCTGGATTTTTTTGTAAATTAGTATAGCAACTAGAAATAGATGCCTGTGACTGATTTTGATTTTTAAATCCATCGCGTGTAATACAATTAGTTCCTGTTTGCTTAGTATTAATTTTTATTCCGTTTAAACCGAAGTCACTAGAAAGAGAAGAAAGAGTGAAAAAGAAACAATAGTCCCACACATGCCAACATAGATAATAAAAATAAATTTTACTCAAATTGTTTTTTGCAACCAGTATCATGTAAAAAAAATACTTTTATTGCGAAATTAAAATTAACCGCGCCACCTGAATGTGTTATCGCATATCAATAAAATTTTAAGTGTTTTCTCATGTAGTATAGGGCCAATTAATGAACATACAGGGATATTCTAATAAATAAAATTGAAATAATCAAGCCGGCCTACTGGATAAACCTCACTCCAAGAACCCGGGTATCCCTACTAAACACTAAACGTAGCAAACCACTTGGGGCTACCTATGGCAGAGGTGTTCATTATCCAATACAACAATGATTCCCGTGATAATGTTAAAATTTGAGTTGCGATTCGTTTTTCTATACAAATTCTAATTGTAAATTTAACTTATTGATATTAGTAACGCCACATGACAGAGACAACATGTCGGCTATACATGAATGGTAAATACGACTACAGCTAATGCTACCCGATCTCCCGGCCAGGAACTCAATACGAGTGCCTTCCCTCGTCAGAATAACTCAGAGTGTCCTATTGAACGGACGTATGTTCTGAAAGATATATTATTAACTCATAATCTTAGACAGACCGAGGTATTGATTGTAAATCCCCGATCTTCAAGTGTATTCCTATTTAAGAAAAATATTTAACAATACACTAAACAGAATGAGAATACAGAAGACTTTCAAAATTTCCACAACAATGTAACAATATTATTTTACCAAAGAATATCGTCTTTAATTTTCGCTGCCGAAAATAAAGTATAGTTCAACACTTCCAATCCATCAACTGGGTCAACACTGTGATCTCAAAATTGAAAAAAGTCATTTTCTTTTTATCTTTTACCCTTCGGTATTATGAAGCCATCGGGTTATGTAGGGGTGTGGGCACGACCACTGAAACAGACATGACTAGATGTGTCCTACGAAATCAAAAAGTCCTTTGGAAATATCTGTATATATCATAACGCTGAAAATTTTCTGAAAAAATACTGCATATAATATTTTAATTTTGTAGGAAACGCTTTGTTAGTGCTAAACTTCCTACTAGATGGCGTCGAGAAATATTATATCTACATTTGTTGGTGAAATATTTTAAATTGTCAGGTATTATTATTTTTTATGATAAATTAATGTTTATAAGACAAGGTTTGATGCATAGCACAAACCATAACAAATTATTGCTTATAATAATTTGTTATCCTTTGTGCTATGCATAAAATCATGTCTTACAAATATTAGTTTATCATTAAAAAATAAAACAATACTCTTTTATTCATAGATTATTTTATAAACACAAGATATCAGGGTCAAAAACATATCCAACAAGCAACATTCGGGACTAAAAGCTTCCTATACAATGGTACTAAACTCGAAAAAAAAAATCCCACTCTCATTCAAAACTCACAACAATATTATAACTTTCAAATCTCAAATAAAAAGCTGGATTCATAACGTAGGGAGATTAGAAATAGAAAATATACTAACACCAAATACAGACTGAAGCCGAAACAACTCAACTGCACTAAAAACACTATGTTATATATTTATATCAGAAAAAAAACACTACATAATATATTTATAATTACTTCATATTATCCCTAATACTAAATTTTAATTACATGTAAATAAATCCGCAGCGCGGGAAATCCCAGTGAGGATATCATTATCTCTAATTGTTTAAAAAAATAATCGAATATTCTCAGTATGTTCGTAAAGGGTAATGCTTGTCTTTCTTGTTATATTTTGTTTATTTCTTTACTGGCTTCAGCCGTATTTTAATAGCCAGGTACATCCCTACCTTCCTCTACCCCATCTTCTCTCACGACCGCTCTCTGCAAGCCGCGCAAGGTACCTCAATCTGGGATGCCAGAAGCACAAGCTCCGAGAATTTGGGACTATTAGGAACATATTTAGGATGTGTATATCATCTGATCTCACTGGTAAATTTGATAATACACACTAGAAATGCTTTCTCTGTAGATTTGACGTCACCGTTTTAGATTTAGCCAATTTATCACGCTCTCTGTCTCTCTTACTCGCCTTGTTACGTCTTGGAACATCAAACCCTAATAGTTACAATAACATCGATTTCGGATGGGATTTTTCCAAAAATTTGAACAATTCATCAAAATTCAAAGGGATTTTCAAGTTCTGTAAACGTTCTATAGTACATCAAAAACAATTGGGCTTTTGTCATTGTTTGGGATGCTGTGATGGGGGGTCTTTTTTAGGAAAGGAAGGAGAGGAAGTACTTGGAAGGTAAAATGTATAAGGGTTAGGCAGTAATCTAGGGTTCAGTGCGTTCAGGAGTGACGGACATATGAATATTCCCTCCAACTGCGGCCCAAGGCCGAGACCAGTTGGAGAGGTCAAAGGGTCTGCCCAAACCAGCCTCTCCCGATCTGGCACAGCACGCAGATTGAGCACAGCTGCTGAATCACCAAATGCAGCGGACCACTTGGGGTGACCCATGGCAGAGGTGTTGGTTATCCAATAAATGGTTCCCGGGGCGCCGTTACCCAAACCACCCGCCTCCCAAATTGAAAATTAACCCTTCATGTCTATAAAAATTCTTAACAACTATTTTAAATTCAAATGTAGTATTTTTTACCATGTCCCCTCGACCCGACACGGCAAAAAATAGTATGAGAATAACGATAAAACCAAAAAAAACTACAAGTGGAAATATCAATCTAGCGCTTTCTGTGTCAAGGGGGTCGCATACTTAATCCGTGTGAAATTGATACCAGAAATCACCCCATCTTCTCCGAGTTCCTCCCCCCAACCACCCCACACCCTTTGACAAACACCCAGCAAGGGTGTTAACACTGAATATTTCATCCCCGGAAGTGTATTAAACCAAACCAACCTAGATCACAAGGCCGGGAAACTAATTCATATCAGCCTTTAAACTTCTTCGGCCTTTAGACGTCTGGTCAATTTAAGAGTACCTACTCGACTCATTAGACATATTATTAGGTCATCCTATTTCAATGTCACCATTCTTAAACAAATTATGTAGCAACTCGCCAATTCAGAATAAACAGAAATCAGAATTCTGGCCTGAACAGACTATGCAATAATTACAATAACGGATAATCCAAGGTGGATATTTTCAGTTGCGAACTTACCAAATACAAGAGGTCCATAAAATAATATTTCTCTGATGGTTAGTGAATAATGTAATGTCTCTATTGTTTATATTTCTATTATTATTTGATTTATATCTACAATCTCTCTCCATGGCTATAAATGTTTTGTTTTGTAAATTTTTCGTTTCATATAATCTTTTGTTTTGTATAAATTTTTGATTTCATATTAATTTACTTATTCTTTATTATGCTGTCTCAGTAGAGGTAAAGTCACAAGGAGGAAATCTATAATTGGTTTTATTTCGGCTATAAAATACTTATGTATAAACTAAAATAAATGTAAACTGTCGATTTCCCGATTAATAAATGAATAAATAAATAATAAATAGATTCCCCGCCTCACACAAAGAAAAAAGATCCTGTTGAAAAATGCGAATTTCCTGTTAAAATATTAGTCATTCAGAATATATGAAAAACGCGTGATCTTTTCCTAATAAATTTCATGACGGAATGCGACAATATCAGTATGTCATATCAATATCAAATATTTGTATGAACACGTGTTCCGCCGTCCTCACAAAACATCAGCTTTTAACTGATACTTGTCAATTCATTCGTCAAAGGCCTGCAGTCACGTTTAAGGCAATGCACTACGTCCTTTAAAAGGGGCCTTTATTTTATTTTGTGGATGTTCAGGCATAAATATTTAAATGTTTTAAATTTCATTTTATAAATAACTTAATTTGCCACATTATACAATAAAATCATATCCGAAAATGGGTTTGTAAGTAGGAGATTTTGAACTTTAAAGCCGTTTTCATAGGCCTTTACATTATTTTTTCTGGGCTCATAAAAAGACGTATCTAAAAAATACTCGATTATTTCAAAGGCCAAGATGTATTCTACTCGCAGTATTTAATTTGGCCACCAAATTTTCAAATCAAAAACACATGATTTTGCATTACTACGTATGGCATCACCTTAAAACAGATTTTTAATAAATTATCAGTAACTTTTCTCCGTGTATAATCGAAGATATCGAAATTTTTAATGTCACAAATTATATGTTTAAAATATAAACAATTTTTAAGAAATTATTTCTAAAAATTTAAGTTTAAAAAAATAAAATGATTATAACAATTTTTTAACGAATATTAAAACAACTGATAAGTAAGAAGTTTATTTGTTGCAACCATTTATAATAACATATTGTTTGATTTCGTTCCAGCATCGAAGTTGTTGGTCATGATCATGACTAATGACCTCATGAACTTCTCTCTTCTTAATGTCAAAAAGTACAAGCCGACTGCAAATTTATATTAAAGATAATGTTTCTATTTGACATTGTCTATTTATATTAAAGATAATGTTTCAATTTGACATTGTCTATTGAAACATTATCTTTAATATAAATAGACAATGTCAAATTGAAACATTATCTTTAATTTAAATAGACAATGTCAAAAAGTACAAGCCGACTGCCAATTTATATTAAAGATAATGTTTCTATTTGACATTGTCTATTTATATTAAAGATAATGTTTCAATTTGACATTGTCTATTGAAACATTATCTTTAATTTAAATAGACAATGTCAAAAAGTACAAGCCGACTGCCAATTTATATTAAAGATAATGTTTCTATTTGACATTGTCTATTTATATTAAAGATAATGTTTCAATTTGACATTGTCTATTGAAACATTATCTTTAATATAAATAGACAGTGTCAAATTGAAACATTATCTTTAATTTAAATAGACAATGTCAAAAAGTACAAGCCGACTGCCAATTTATATTAAAGATAATGTTTCTATTTGACATTGTCTATTTATATTAAAGATAATGTTTCAATTTGACATTGTCTATTGAAACATTATCTTTAATATAAATAGACAATGTCAAATTGAAACATTATCTTTAATTTAAATAGACAATGTCAAAAAGTACAAGCCGACTGCCAATTTATATTAAAGATAATGTTTCTATTTGACATTGTCTATTTATATTAAAGATAATGTTTCAATTTGACATTGTCTATTGAAACATTATCTTTAATATAAATAGACAATGTCAAATTGAAACATTATCTTTAATTTAAATAGACAATGTCAAAAAGTACAAGCCGACTGCCAATTTATATTAAAGATAATGTTTCTATTTGACATTGTCTATTTATATTAAAGATAATGTTTCAATTTGACATTGTCTATTGAAACATTATCTTTAATATAAATAGACAATGTCAAATTGAAACATTATCTTTAATTTAAATAGACAATGTCAAAAAGTACAAGCCGACTGCCAATTTATATTAAAGATAATGTTTCTATTTGACATTGTCTATTTATATTAAAGATAATGTTTCAATTTGACATTGTCTATTGAAACATTATCTTTAATATAAATAGACAATGTCAAATTGAAACATTATCTTTAATTTAAATAGACAATGTCAAAAAGTACAAGCCGACTGCCAATTTATATTAAAGATAATGTTTCAACTTGACATTGTCTATTTATATAAAAGATAATGTTTCAATTTGACATTGTCTATTTATATTAAAGATAATGTTTCAATTTGACATTGTTTAGGTACGTCAACTCATAGAGAGATGCGCCAGTATAGCTGACGTATATCATGTTCTAATTAATTACGTGATCAATATCGGTTTGGCTTTCAACAGCGCAACCGTGCTCGGAAATTAAAATCGTCGGTAGTTACGCCTATCGATCCGAAATTTTAAAGTCATCGATTTCACTGTGCTAGACCTCGGGGAATCAGCGGTAGGAATTATTGAACTTACGGACACGCCCACGATACCATGCTATCTGTTTTCTTATTCGGTGGATGTAAGCCACTTACTAGGCGGAACTCGATGAGCTCGTAAGCTCACTTATCCTAGAATCTCCAGTACTTCAGGATATTTTCAGACCTTGTTATGATGTGAGAAAAATTGAATATTCATAAAGCAAGTTTTGATAATGAATGATATATTGTGTAAATTTAGGTGTATGTATTCCGATCAATTTGTTTTATTTAAACGGAGATTAATGATGTTGTTATGGGTAATTATGCCGTGTTGCGCTTCTTCCTTCTTTAGCAAACGTTTTGTAGAAGCGTTACAGTGTTTATGATCAGAGAAGATGGCCCTGACTTCGTATGACATACGCAGAAAACTACTCCCTCAGGCATCACCAAGTAAAAATAATTACTTTAAAAATTCATGAAGTTTCGGTTTTTTTTTTTATTCTGGTAGAAAATATTCGAAGCTTTGACAGTTTGACTCCTGAGACTCCTGATCGACATGACGATGAAATTTAATTAAAAAATATTGTTAGATTATTTTTAAGATGTTATAAAATTATATAAATATATATATATATATTTTTTTTTATGAAAAACTAATGTTTATAACACAAGGTTTTTTATGCATAACACAAAGGATAACATATTATTATAAGCAATAATTAGTCGCCTGAAATATTGTTTTTAATAATTTGTTATCCTTTGTGCTATGCATAAAAAACTTATCTTATGAACACTAGATTATCATTAAAAAAATTATAATATTTGACAAGTCAAAATATTTCACCAACAAATGTAGATATAATATGTCTTGAAGCCATCTAGTGGGAAATTTAGCACTAACAAAGCCTTTCCTACGAAAATAAAGTTTATTGTTTACAGGTGAAAAAATATAATAAATTGTTGATTGAAGTACTAGTGCATATTGAATTAGTTGGCGTGTTGGAAATATGACGTAGCTCAGTGGTCCAGAGCACCTGACCGGACATCAGGCTTATAATAATTTGATGTTATAAAATTATTAATAAAACAATTATCTGAAAAATGTTTGATCGCTTTCAACAGAAGAAAGCAAAAATAGAATGCACGCCGAAATTTCCAAGACACACTCTTAACTGTTTTAGGTAGATTTTAATTAAATTATTATGTTATGTGAAAACCCCAAGATCTTCACGAATCCCCACACATTGCCCGGAGGCACAAAAAACACTATCTAAACTCCTTCAGAACGTTGTGTAATTTGGAAGTAATGCTGAACTTAAATAACTGAAATGATCGCGGTCATGTTCGGAGAAATATAATTATTAAGTTGGGAACAAAATGAGAAAACAAGTCTTAGACTGTTAGATTGCTGGATCTTATACCCTCAGGACTACAATAATTCAAAACTTTATTTATGGGAATAATTCAAGTTCGAATCTCCTCCCTGTAATCTTGTATATTATTAGCTGAGACTGTTGTACTGTTTAATTTAACTTTTTTTTATTCATATTACATATGTGGTATAATTTTGATATAATGCATATAGAATATGAGAAAGAAATATAAGATTACAATGTGATCAGAGTAGCTAGCACGGTCGATTGATAAAAGTTTTATCGATATTGTCGGTAACTTGACATCGTTCTCGAGCTTGTCTGCAGGTCACCAATGAACAAACAACACTTCATAGCGACTAAGTGATCTTAATTCATTCGACGTGTACTGTTTGTTAGCGATCTGCAGTCGTGCTGGGGAACGATGACAAGTTATCGAAATTATCGATAAATCCTTTATCGATCGTTCGTGCTACATTCCCTGATATGTTAACAAAGAGACAATCAAGAATAGGGTATGTGTTTCTTTCGTCCTACAACACAGATCTCTTCAAGACCTATGTTCACTCCTTCCTCTCCTCATAATACCCTACAAACAGCATCCCCAGAGATGACATAGGCCTTCAGGGCCTCCTGTGTGGAGTTACCATAAACAATAAATCAACAATGACATCAGAAAGTTACTAAGGTAAAATTAGTATTGATTAAAAAGATATAATATTATAGTATTTTTGTGCCTACAGTTCGTGCAGTTTAATAGATCCGCCGCATCTACGTATCTATTACTAACTTCATGTAATCTAGGTACAAGCGAGTGTTTGAAATGCTCTGTCATGGTATTGTTATATTTAAACATGATTTCGGAACGAATAGCTCTCGTAGGTAATTCAATTTGGGAGGGTTTGAGTACCGCCGCCCTGGAAACCATTTTGATAGAAATGGAAAAAATGGAAAAAAATAAAAGATTGATATATTCATGCGTCTATCACTGATGGTCACACTGATTCTTAGATTCCTACCCACCCATCATACCCTTTTCCTTCCCAGAACTTCCTTTCCCTAAAAAAGGCCCTCCACACAGCATCCCCAAAAGATGACATAGCCTTAAGGGTAATTATTTCCCTCGGGGCCTCCTGTGTAGGGAGCATTAAAACCTTGTCTTATAAACATTAGTTTATGATTAGACATAAAAATAATTATATTTCAAGCTTTTCATTGAACATGTGGTACCTTGGTGGAAAACCAAACCATATAAACGTCCATTGCAGTACACTACCATCATGAATCAAACGTGATTTTACCACACATACGCCTCAGGGATCTAATATTTAACAAATTATTATAAGCATTAATTAATTACTAACCAAATAAATCAATATGTACAAGTACTTCAATCGAAAATTACTGCTAATTATATTTTTTTCACCTGTAAACAACCAAATTTATTTTTGTAGGAAAGGCTTCGTAAGTGTCAAATTTCCCACTAGATGGCATCGATACATATTATATCTACATTTGTTCTTGAAATATTATCAATTGTCAAATATTATTTTAACATTAAAAAAAATTATCTAAAATGGACTTATTCAATTTTAACACGACCCGACTTAAGTATTTGATTAATTCAATCGCGTCGTGTCTTATTTTGTAGACATAAAACAAACAAATCCCTAGATATGTATATGTAACTGTCCACACTAGTGTTTTATCCTTTCTTTCTTTGGAATCTTTTATTCAAATATCTCTTTTCTATATGGATGGGAGATTTGTGGATTGTGGAATCAAACCCTCGACTCTTGAGTAATGTAATGGAATTCTTGAAGCAGTCACCGGTCTTAGTGGAACAAATCAAAAGCCTCACGGAAGGAAGTCGAGTTTCCTGTAAATACAGGAAATTGAACAGACTTCCAGCAATGCTACTGAGAGTGGAATCTGAGATAAAAAAACAGCCCCATTTCGAAGCCTCTTTTTCTACAGCTGTACTATTGGAATTATCGAGTAGATTTTCTCTCAAGTTATATGAAGACGCTTCAGTCTTAATATATAAAAATTCTGCATGCTTATGTTTGTGCTCACAAAACTCGAAAAGTAGTAAACCGATATTGATGAAAATTTCAAAGTTTGTTCTGATTAGAGTCGGCAGTCTGTATAAAGTTGTTTTAATGATAAAATAAGTTGGGGATGCCTGAAGATTACTAAACGCAATATTTCTGCACTGGAATGAGATGTTGAGTCGAATTAAAGTCGATGTTTTGACAGTAACATTATGGTATACAGTATTGAATGGTGGAAGAAGTCAGAGACGCCCGAGAAGGACATAAGCAATGCGTGGTCTAATAGTTGATTATTAAAAGATTTATTTTTTCGTCCAACTTTTATTTAACTGATCCAATCTTCTAGAGCCAAAGAGACCATGGCATCCCAAAATTGGTTATTTTTTGAGGCTAAAGGAAGTGGGGAGAGTAAAAAAATGTGGAACAGGAAGTTTGAGAAGTATTTGGCTATTCAGATCTGGTCATCAAACACGGCTTAAGCAATTTTAAGCAATGTTTCAATTTTTAATGGTGATAGTATTAAACCTAGCGATACTGAGAGTATCATCCATTCTGGAATGTGAATTTTTTTCCGGCCAAAGATTTTTTACGTCAAGGCCGAATAGAGTACAGGTCTGGACGCGCAACTACCAAATTCTGAGGTCAGTGCTGTCGCTAAATAAACTTCAAACTGTTTAAAATAGTCTATGATCACTATGTTTTTTTTTTAAATTTATAGTTTTTTTCCAATATTGATAAAATTTTTCACACTTGACCTTCAAAATTAAAATCTGAGATTTTTAAGAACAATCCCATACCATTTTCACAGCCCCTGTAGCATAACGTTGATACTTCTTGATGAAATTTTGCACACAGATGTTCAAAATAAGAAAAAAATATCTGTCTACATCTGATTTCTTTTTCTTTGGGACTTAATGAAGTATTTGTTCCGAAATCACTCCATATATATTTTTTTTGTCGATAATGTTAAATTTTTATTTTTTATTTGATTGTATGCACAGATGGTCTTTTACAAAATAATGTTTCCTGTTACAAGTAAATATTTTTCTTAAAATTTACTAGAGAATAAAATAAATTTTTAAGACCGGTCCAAATTGTCGACCTTGCGGAATGCCTCGCCCGCAATTGCAAATGTAATTCATGTCACCCCCCAGGGCGTCTTTAGTGACTGCAAACGACAGAAAACCTTCCTTGAAGTTTAGTAGCTCTTGGAAAACATCCCCCTTGTCAATCCGGAGTTATTTCATTGCTACCCTTAGCGGCAACGCTAGACATCTAGCCTGAAAGATGGCAGGGATGTTTTTTACTGGGTTTTTGCGCTCTTTCCATAAGAAGAAATGCACTGAACATATAATACAAAGGAGTGTGATCTGTATATATAAAAAAACTCTCTGTATAACTCAGATTGATGTCGCTTTCCTTTAGGGTAAAGCAGATAGGATGCAATGTCATGTTATTTAAATAATCTTACCATTCATAATTTTTAACTTCTTTTCGATATTTTATAATAAGCCATATTCTAAAACTTCCGGTAATTGTTTGGTTTCGGTTGCCTCCTTATTGTACCTTTTAAAATGTCTGCAAAGAAGATTCTCATTTCTGAGCACAAACTGCCTCCTATTTTATATTGTGTTTAAGTTTTAATATTTTTGTTTTGTCCTGTCCTGCTGTTATTGTTATTCTTAGTTTGATCATCACTTTGTATAAACAGTATATTTAGTGTTAAAATATTAGATCTGTATTGGGTAAGGCACACTGTAGGAATAATTTTAAGAACATGACCACTAATACTAAATTACCGTTTTTAAGTTTGTTATAGTAAAGCGCACTTGAAGTGAAATTACACTAAACTGCGCTATATAAATTCCATGTTATTATTATTATATGTCGTTTACATGCATCTGATAGTGACCGACCGTCTTTACACGTTAAATTACACGTTTTAATTATCAAATTAGAAATGTTCATAAGTTATGGTAATATAATAGTGTTGATTTGCTGTCATGTTCCTACCATTAGATCAAGGTTCCCTAGTAGCGCCCTTGAGGTGATTTCTCACGAAAACGGCGCTATATAAATTAGCCAAATATTATGTATTATTATGACAATAATTCTACGGTTTCATTCTACAATTCTGTTGTAAATAGATTACTCACTATTGGTTACTCTTATGCTATGTTAGCTGATGTTTTTAATATGCCTCCATTATAGTATACAGCTGTACTAAGAAAACATTTTAGCATTGCATATTTTAAGGTCACAGGTAAGGTAAACAGGTTTTTTACGAGACACGCTCATTTTATCTTTATATATGTATATATTTTTACCCTGCGTATTTTTGCGCTCGCAAAACTCGAAAAGTAGTCCACTGATAACGCTGAAAATTTCACAATTGTACTTATTAGTGCCAGGAGTGTTTAGAAAATGGTTGGTGACGCCCAACGGATACTTAACACAATATCTCTGCACCAGAATAAGATATAGAGCCGAATTTAAGTCGATGTAATGTAGTTTTTTAACAGTAATATTTTGGTATACAGTAGTGAATGGTGGAAGAAGTCTGAGGCGCCCAAGAAAGACATTATAAATTACTAAGAATTGCGGGGTTCACAAGTAAATCTCAGAATAGTATAAAATAAAGTCGGTACACATGTTTGTCTGTTTGTGCACTTAGTTCTTCTAAACTACACATCGGATTTTGATAACGTTTTCACTATTATTTAGAAAATTTCTTCTGGATGGTTTACATGTATAAAACATGCATATTATATTTATAAAAAGTAGAGAAAAGGTGAAGTTTTGTAAAGTCGCAAAAAATATTTTCGGGCGCTTACATTTCTAACGCTGGCCAAACTTTATGAAGTACATCAAAATAATGTACTACGGAATTGTACATCTTGAAAAGGCCTACAGAAAAAATGAAAGTGGTATATGTCTATCTCCTAGGGATAAACCCCAGCAACGCCGGGTACACGTCAGATAGTTAATATTAATTCGTTACAAACGCAGACATGCTTAAAGCACACTTCTATTTATTTATTTGTTCGGCGCAGAGAAGGAATGACGATATTGAATAGATTGACTGACTACATTGGAAAAGTGGAGAAATGGAATGAGATACGCTAAAGAAAATGGGAATTCAGATTGAAAGTGATTGACGAAAAGCTCGGTGATGGAACGCATATGAAATGTTTGTCTGCGAATGTATTTTATCAAGTATGGTGACATATGTCTGACTGAAAATAATTTGACGTGGATTTTAGGATCACAAAGTAAATGTCTAGATATTTGCTTCTCAATAGGAACATTGTATTTTATTTTTCGGAATAACTTTATTGAGTAAAACCTCAAATTGTAATATTTAAATATTGAAGACAATATTAGTGATTTGTAAACGAAAATCTGAAACAGAAAAATCAGAAAAGGATACGGTCACATCTAGGACACGAACCCAGGACCCTTGTCTTTCCGGGACACTGCTCTACCAACTGAGCTAATGGGACCCTATCCCCCTCGGTCACTTTTAACTGTAGGTATCATACTTCGAATAAGAAAATGAAGACAATGTTGGTAGTTCTTTGTAGCTGAAAATGTTGCTATAAATCCATACTTCTGCCATTTATCCTTTATATGTTATTCCCTCCATGAAAATAGTACATATTTTAACATTAATAGATCATTAAAGTGATTTGTTCGTTTGCTCCTTCTTTAGCCAACGTTTAGGACTGCATTGTAGTGTCTATTAATAGAGACGATGGAGCTAAGCTCAGCAGTTCTTGGTATCCGGTAATTGACGGCTACACCAAAACTAAACGCAGAAAACCATTTTAAAATTATACGTTAATGTCAGATCTTAGAGGGCTGGAGCTGGCAACACGGTATCGCATCGCATTTCACCACAACCTTAGAATACACATTCGCCCTGCTGATGGACACTGCAATGGTGTACGAAACGTTGGCTAAGGAAGGAGGTAGCGCAACACGGCATAATACCCCAAAAACAAATCACTAGAATACTTTTGGCCGTGAAAATCTCAAATAATACTATTAATAGATCATATTTCGTCACATTGATTGTGCATATACTGTATACTATAATAGCCGTTTTAGACTATATCTTTTTTCATCCAGTTTGTCTAATCGGGATGAAAAAACGGACATGTTCTATTTTAATAGTTGGTACCGTGAGTGACTTGTGTTGGTATTACCTTGCTTACATTTTAAGATGGTGAACATTATTTGACACCAGCTACCTGTTCATTTTTACGTAACTGTATTACGTAAAAATTCTGCATGTATTCAGTTTTATATTAAAAATATTACTAAAAAGACTACAATATATATTTATTACTGAATGTGTATTACTATTATATATTGTGAATTTCACGTGTATGTTTGATGATTGACATTTTGTTTCTACCATCTCTCTGAATTAATTCATAAAAAAAAAAAAAAAATTATAAATAAATAAAGATGTACATTATTATCTGTAAAAGCCCTATGGGCGTTTAAATAAATAAATAAAAAATAAATATCTCATTGTTTTACTATATTACGTGAAAATGTTGCATTTTATATTTAAAATGTTAATAAAAAGTTTAAGTACTACCTACAAAATGTATTTATTACTGTTTTTTTGTTTCTTTATTCATAAAAATTTAAATGATTACAGTTTTTTGTTTTCTACTTCGTATTATGCTAGCCATATTTCTTTAGATTACAATGTTAATATGTTAGGATATACAGAAATAATTCGTCCGGTTGGTGGCCGAATTGACATCGCGTTTGAGTCCCACCCAGGCGTAGTGTGTTCAATTCCTCAGCTGGTTCAAGTCCTCCATCACAACACAAGCAACATTTTGAGCTTACTGTGGTGGTAGTAGGAGTTTTTCAAATATTGTCAGGTTATTCGTAACCCGGGAATGTTTGTCTTACTTTTAAAAAAAAAAGACATTCTTTGAAATAGTTCCTTCCCCTTACCAATAGCCAATTCTGAATATTTTTTTATATAAAGATGTTCAGTTTCCGATTTTCTGGTATCTGTTGTAGGTAATTTTGCCAAGGCATATGTACCTATAAAAAATATTATTACAAAGGTTCAAAGACAAACGTGTAGACAAAAAACATCGATTGGGTAATGACAAAGCACGTGACAACGCTCGCAAATAAAAGTGACAGATGATTTCATGATTGTGATCTATGGTTATATTCAAGGTGTTGCCATTTTTTACGATTTAGTACCGTCTCAAAATATTATTTCTTCCCTAATGGCAACTATCTGTATTAAATCGTAGGTATGAAAATAATGAGCGTGTAAAGCGAAAAATTTTCTTGTGGTTTTCCGATTTGTGGATCGGTATGAAAAAAAAGTATGTTGTAAAGCAGTCATCAGACCGGTCGGTGGCTGAGTTGGCATCGCTTTTGAGTCACACCCGATGTAGTGTGTTCAATTCCTCGGCTGGTTAAGTCCTCCATCACGACACAAGAAACATTTTCCGCTTACTGCGATAGTTATATATTCTTCGGTTATTCGTAACCTGGGAATGTTTGTCTTTATTTTTAAAAAATATAAAAAAATTAATATATTTTTAAATTAAAAGATAATATTTCCCCATATTTATAATGCATGTTTTAGCATTAATAGTGCACGTGTCGCTACATTGATTTCACATATTATGTTTAACCTGTTGAATGTGGGACGAAATTTCGGAAACGGCGCGAAAATTACCTCGATGTGTTCTGCTCAAATATCTTAATGAAAACTAAGTATTTGCTTTTTTTTCGATTGTTTTCTGTTTACCAGATAATGTAGCTAATTATTCATATATAGTACATGATTATATCGTAAGACGTTTTCCCAGAATAGCTAACTTTATCTGAAAAATTAATAAAAAATTCCCCCGTTCGGGAAACAATTGTCAAAAAATTATGTATATGAATATAAACGGATTTAATTATTTCTACACAAACCTGAATAAATAGCCTATATGAAAAAAAAAACAAACCAAAAGTGGTTTCAAAGAAATAATGGCATTTACGTTGTTTTGAAAATGTAAAATATTTTAGGCTTTTCAAAAAAAAATGTCAAGCCAAGCATGCACTTTAGAATTTTTTTGTGTCGTATTGTATAAAGTTATGAAAGCAATTCTTTCAGTTTTTGGTAGTTCATACTATTGTTGTTACTAATAATATTTTTTTATACTAGAAACCTGTAAATAAATAATGATAAAAATATATTTATGCACTATGATGTAAATTTTCGCTGTCACTTTACTAACCTGGTTTTTGACACAATTATATTGCGAAATATTATAAAAATTACATCAAAATAAACAAGATAGAATTACCTTTCTAATGGAACCTCACACCTTTTATTTCGATAATGAATTTATATCCAAAACAATGCTAATATATACAATATTTACCTCAGACAGTTGACCAACTTCAAGTCAATTTCAATACATCGATATCCAAAATGGCCGCCATTTTTGTATACAGATATTCTTCGAAATACAGAGTGGTGCAAAGAATCATGATTCAATGAGAATAAAAAAAAATTTTAGTGATATTTTTTTTCATAATATTTATTTCAATTTTATATAACATAAAATGCATTTTTTTCAATTTCAAGTAACTGGGTGGTTCAATAAAAATAAAAGTCGGAGATTTATGTTTCATCATGTTTATTTCAATTTTATATTACATGAAATACATTTTTTTATTCAAGTGCTGTGGGGTTCAATAAAAAAAAGTTTAGTAAAAAAAGTTTTTTTTCATCGTATTTATTTCAGTTCCTCTTATGTTATGTTCTCTTATGTTCCTCTTATGTGGCCGATTTGAAACCTGAAACAGTAAACATTTATTGTTACACTAATGTCTTTCAATTCTGGAAAAGATGAAGCGTACAATCAACCTAATATAACTACTACTAATACAAAACATACCGTCATGGCGATCGATGCGGTGTCTTTGGTGGTTCTGCTCCCTGCATCATGTTGTATTGTGGTCTCCATTCTGCAAAGCGATAGAAGCAATCAGACATATACTTGTATTTATTTAATTTTAAAAAAGATATTTATAATTGCATGCTGTTTTTTTATATCATATATAAAAAAAAATCTTATAATTTTTTTTAGCACATCCTGTACACCTGATCTAATTTTGTGATATTTATTACGATTTTTCATAAAACAATAAATAACAAAAAAAATATTTCCGTAAATAAAACAATAGTTTTACATTTTCTAGTACACCCTGCTGTGGTGGTTTCTTTTGTATGGAGATTGCAATATTCACATATCACTACAGGTGGCGACACTAGTCATTTTTCAAAGCTTTCGTAAAATTCCGTGAACAGATACATTCAAACAAATTGGAAATCTTGATTGTATTGGTGTCAATTGCTGAGATGCAAAACTTATTTTTTTATAATATTTTAACTAAATATTGACTAAACAATGATTTTGAAACACAATGCCAATAGTTTTCCCTACATAATGACATATGAATCTCTACAAATAATATAATATTACGATGTCAATATTGATAAACAAAAACGAACTTTTTATAAGCAAGTTTTTTTTGACATTTTCGGCCAGTAATTCATTTTTCATAAAATAAACACTAAATATTGACAAAACAAAAGCTTTTATATATTCTCTCAAATGGTTTTTCTACACAATAACATGTAAATCATTCCAAATAATGTAATATATGACATAAATAACTTGATTCAAACACAATAAATTTTCAGAGCGAAAACACTTCCAGTTTTTGACAGGAATTTTACGTATTTGTCTTTTGCAAAAATGAATTATATTTATGAAAAACACATGACTTGTTCAATGAACTATGCATAAAATCATGTTTACTTACGTTTCTTTGGGAAATTCGTCGTATAATACAGTCTTTACTGTAGCAGTCCGTCCACCAGCGAACGTTGAAAAAGATGCACAAAAAAGATGACAATGGCTTTTCATAGAGAAGTCAATTTGAAAGCTACCAAAGAGGCTACACTAATAAAATAAAAGGTATCTTCTAGACTGATATTAGCGCAAGCGATTTTGACCTTGTTCTTCATACAGTTTCTCTATAGATAAGGGTTAAAATAGCACTTAAAAAAAAAAAACCAAGCAAAAATATTTCTCGGATGCCGGCGTCCGACTCACAGTCGAGAGGTTAATCCGATGTCAAATTATCAACAACCAGCAGTTGGATTAATTTACGTGATCTATTTTTGGGGTATTCTGCCAGTTTGCGCATCTCGCAGATGTGTAATATTACACCTTTTAATTACACATCTGCCCTTACGATGGAAATTGTATTACTGTCTGAAAATGTGGCTAAATAAGGAAGAAGTTGATTGGTTGAAAGATGAGCATGTTATAATATCCCAAAATAAATTCAAAACTTTTGGCCGTGAAAATCTCAAATTATTACAGTTGGGTGGACGTTTTTCCAAGCTGGTACCGTGTATTTTCCACTCGGAAGCCTTTGTCAAAGCAATAAGAAAGATCGACCAGAACTGGAAACGAGGTTAATGTTCACAAAATCCGACACAAATAATAGTAGACTAGATATTTACGTCACGGTTGGCCGGGCAACAGAATTCCTTTTTCTTATTTTCCTATTGCGTCTTCTTCCGGAAATTGTCATCTAAAATTGTGGGACTTTTACGCTGGAAGTTGTGATTTTGATTATCATTTTTATGTGGCAATAGAATTATACTTTTTAGGGCCAGAAAGTTTATAGAAACTAGTAATAAATCTTGCGAATATGTTATAATGTGGTCTACATTATTGACATAAATACAAAGACGCGTTTTGTTTGTACTAATCGAACAAAAATATGGCACTTTCCTGTTACAAGATTGAAATCGAATAACGAAACGCACGAAAAACGAATAGCAATTATGAAATGGCTTCCAATAACATCATTCATAGCTAAATGGAACGGAACGCATTAGAACGAGATAGCCATTTAAAGAATATTTGTTATTTGTATTTATTGAAATAATAAGTGATTTTGGAGTGCATGCGAATGGAAACAAACTCCGTTAGATTTGGTTATTTTCTCGAGAATGATTTGTGCACATCTCAAAAGCACAGGAACAGGCATTTTTTCACAAAATAGAGCCTAGAACGACGTGTTTGTATCTGCCGGTGATAGCTCGTCTGACCGACTGGCTTATTTGCGATACTAAACGCAGTTAATCAGAAGATGTGCACTGGACCCAGTTCAGTGCAACGACCTATCTTCCCTTTTAATTCATTTAAGGTGAAAATGGGTGGTCCAAGGCTCTGTAAGGATCAAATGAAACAAAAACCTATAAAAAGTTTACTTTTCAATTCTTTAGAATAATTCTATTTCCACCTTAAAAATATACCCAGTTTTCAGGTACATTAGAATTCACAACCACAAAACTTTACTCCATACCATTAGTAACCCCGAACAACGCCGGGTACACGTCAGCTAGTATTTAATTTAACAAAGTGTGCTGAAGTAGACATTTTCGTCGATAATTAATACATATTCATTTATACGGGCCCCTTCACCATCTTTCTCTTCCCCATCCCTTCACCTTCCGAATCTCTCCAGGCTCATAACATACTGCTTTTAGGAATGCAACAGTCTCAATGGCGTCCGGAAGCTGCAAATCGTACGATGTGTTTTATAAAAATAAAATTCCGACATTTCCACTTAGTTTAATTTCAGTTATTTTATTTTTACATTATTAGTAACACCATCACTTTGCCGCGAGTTTCCTAATCTTTACGAGTTCATTATTTACTTTGCAATAACTTCATTACAACCGGAGAAAAAAGTCGAGCAATAATGAGCGTGGAATTCTGCGCATTTTTCTCTGCTCCCTCGGGAGTTGCACGATATAGGATTCGGGGTGACTCACTGCCATGTATTTCACTCTAGCGTATGGTTAATTATGAATGATCAGACCGGAAAAATCCGAAAGGGGTGTTTTTTTATATTAAGGATCATCCCACTTTACCAACTTCAAAAAATAGACTTTTTATAGATTTACAAAATAAACTTACAAACAAAAATATGATGTATAAATTTCATTTCGATCAAAGTGTCTTAAGTATTATTTTTTTGACTAAGCAGGTATATGTTAGCCTAGCTGCTCTGCCCCTTCTGAAGACTCTTGGCTTTAAATACAGAAACAGACACAACGAGCCGAAGAGATGCCAGACTTGAAGAACATGAACTATTTGAACAACCGGAAGGCATCTTTTATGATGCTGGCATCGCTGATTAGCTGAGAGAGTTTTTAAAAAACTTTAAAGGCTTATTTGCCACATTTGTGACTTTTTAAAATCAAAATATTTCACAAAATTGGCTAATTTTGAAATTTTTTAATCTGCCGTCATTTTATTATTTTTACATAACAAAGTCTTAATTCAAGTTTGCACCGTAGCCACAACCATACTGACCTCAAATCTTTTTGGTTTTTGTATTTCATGTAAATGTACTCCGAAATAACATCAACGTAGCTGACATAGCGGGCTATGCGCGGCTGTTAGAGGAACTATGCGGATGCTACTACCAGGGAAAGATAAATTATGTAAAATAAATGATTTCACATATTTATATCAAGATATATTCTACGAAGCCCAAAAAGATTTACATTAATATCTCTATGGGAACCATAGAGAAAATTCAGAAAGTAGCTAATTTTTCAGTCGTCTAAATAGGGATGATTCCTTAACTCTACAGAGGAAGACATGAGAAAAATATTTCCCCTCAGTCCATCTCTCCCACTAGGGGTGCTAGGTGATGGGTCGAAAGAGTCCGGCTGGAGAGGTCAAAGTGGTCTCCCTCAATCGGTCTTTCCCAAGTTAGTTAGCAGATGCATCCGCCGTCAAGACGTGGATAAAGACGTGGATAACTAAATGGTTGATTGGACTGGGTAGAGAAGAATCTGAAAAAATGTTAAAAAACGTCACATAATAAATAGGCATAGTATAGACATAGTATAGACTAATCACACACTATATGTATCTTCCACTATTCTAATTATTGCTCATATACAATTGAAACATACACAACAGCTCAAGTTCGATTCTATCATAAGATTGTAACGATTAAACATCACAAATTAAAACATTAATGAGATATATTATAGACATAGACAAATCACACACTTACTTTCACATATTTTGGTTCCTCGGAACGGGCAATTTGCCTAGTTAGGAACCAATAATTTCCACCTGATAAGGTACAATAATCTATAATCACTAAAAATATTTTAATTATATCTTGTATCATATTGTACTGTGTGTAAATCTAAAGGAATAAATAAATAAAACCTCACCCCACGAATCCAGGCACCCTTGCTATGTCACCAAACGTGTATATACTGTATATGTCACAAATTCGCGAACTACTTGAGCAGAGGTGTTGGTTAACCAATTATTGATATGATTTATAATTAATTATCAATGAGTTTAATTGTTGTTTTTTGTAATTACCTCATGAGTAAAACCTCAAATTGTCATAGTTAATTATTGAAAATAACATTAGCGATTTTTTAACGAAAATTTTGAACAATCAGATAAAGATACGGTCGCATCTAGGACTCCGTCTTGCCAGGCGCTGCTCTAGACTTGCAGAAAAGTCAATAGATGTCGCATATTAAAATAAAAAAGAGGATATATGTATCTAAGACACTATCTAGATACAGATTGCATTTGATTCGATATTAATCTTGCCGACAGAATAAAGTCAGAAGCCAATAAAAATGTTCGGTGAGAAAATTTTCGTTTAAAAATCATTAATATTGTCTTCAATAATAAAACTTATTTATTTATTCATGTTCTCCATAAAAAAGGTTATGCTCCAATCTATTATTGAAAAGATTACAAAATTGAGGTAAATGTAAGTATAAAAGGTCATGGGGGCAGTTTTACTATTTTGTGACATACGTCAAAAGATAATTGCTAAACTGTTGTAAGTGATGTTCAAAATGTCGATGGTCAACGCAGAATCGAGTACCTGTATTGATTGGCGAGTACTTATGAACAGAAGTAGTATGAAAAAGTTAATGAGATCTTCCACCAGTATACTGTTAGGCTCATTTAAGTTAATTTTTTTTTTATATTAACTCCACACAGGAGGCCCTGAAGAAAATAATTTCTCTCAGGGCCTATGTCATCTTTGGGGATGCTGTGTGGAGGGTCTTTTTGTGGAGAGGAAGGAGTGAACGTGGGTCTTGAAGAGTCCCATGTTAATTAATTAAAGAATTATTTTCAATATACGTGTATCAAGTATAGTTCAAGAGTTAATTTTAAAAAAAATTGACGTAAAACCATTTTTCGGCGTGCTTCAAAAGTGTTTAAATCAAGCTTTTCTGAGGATGCAAACAGAATTAAATAGAACGTGTGATGATTGGAGATAAATAAGAAGATTAATTCTACGTGCGAATTTCCTGACGCCAGAACTCATCGATGAATTGTTTTAGCAGATTTAATTGGATATAATTTGAAATTTTCATGGACTGAATTATTATTGTTTATTTTTTAGGTTATTATGACGTCTTACGCTTCCTTCTTTTTAAACGTTTCGGACAGCATAACAGTGTCCATGATCGGGGCAGAAGATGTGTGGATTTGGATAAAGTATTTTTTTTATATATTATAGAGGTGACCCTCTAAATGATTGTGGTTTTCAGTGTTTAGTTTTTGCGTAACTGTCATGTACCAGATACCAAGAACTATTAAGATTAGCCCCGTCGTCCTTTCTGATATCATGCTGGTTTTTTTGTGGATTTCAAATGCTTCGTGCGTTTTAGATCTTCCCAGTAAAATTTCAAGAACAGATCCAAAAGGTTGCCTGATTTTCTTCAATGTTTTGTTCGTTCAATTGTTGATGTCATGCTTTTCCCAATGGTTCACCCTGTGTATTTTACATTTCACTCCACCCCGGGGTCTCATCCAAGAAAGTAAAATGAATAAAAAATACACCACCTCCCCCTCCCCCCCCCCTCCACCACCCCCCACCCTTCCGAGTGACGTTTTTATCTTCCGTGTTTCTCTCCTCCCAGCGCTCCATTATTTTGCCTTTTTTACAATTTTCCTATCGAGAAACATTTCCTGAGCAAACTGAACTACTAACGCTTGCGTTTTATACGCCGGCAATGATTCAAAAATTCCTAGAACTGTGATAAAGTCCCTCTAAGAATAAAATTAGCACCGAAAAAAAATCAGTTTTCATAACAAGGTGTCAATTTTAAAATTTTGGAGGCGTTTTACCGCCCCCTGGGAACTATTTATTGTATAACCCACACCTTTGCGATGGGTCACTACAAGTGGTTCGCTACGTTAAGTAATTTAGCAGGGGTGCATGTGTTCATCTGGTGTGTTCAGGATGCGCATGCCCACCAGCTGCGTGGCGTGCCAGATCGGGAGAGGCTGGTTTGGGAAGACCCTTTGACCTCTCCAAACTGTTCTCTCGACCCATCGCCTTGCGCCACAGCGGGAGGGATATATTTATAAGTCATTCCTGTACACACTGATCCCTACACAGTACACACCCCTCATATATTTCTCCTTCCCAGAACTTCCAGTCCTTAAAAATACACTCCACACAGCAAGATGACACAAGGTTAACAAAAAACAACGCAATTTCCCAAAAACAAAACATAAGCAATAACTACACCGGTCTGCGGCTGAATTGGCCTCGTGTTTGGATGCCGCCCAGGCGTTGTGAGCTTAATTCCTCAGCTGGCAAAGCCTGCGTCACGATACAAGCAACATTTTTCACTTTGCTGTTGTGGTAGTGAGTAATTTTCAAATATTGTCAGGTTATTCATAACTCTGGAATGTTTGTCATTCTTACAAAAAAGAAATGTTATCAACGGTACTCATAAATCAAGATAATTACAAAAAACTGTATTGCTTGAAAAGATATGATAACTTATAGCCTTCTTGTATCTGCATTCCCATTACTAACGCGTGTAATCAAGGTACAAACGAGTGTGAAGCCCTCGAGTGCGTTAAATTTATTAAATATTGAGGCGTTATAATTGATAATAACCTCAAATGGAAGAACCAGATTGAAAATGTAGCTAAAAGAGTGCGCACCCTGATTCACATGTTTATTTCATTACGGGAAAAAACAAGACTTAAAAACAATATACTACGGGCTGTGTAACTCAATCATAACCTACGGTTGCATTGGGTGGGGAGGTGCAGGAAGAACAACATTAAACCCGTTATTGAAGGCACACAAATCTATTTTACGTGTTATTATGAAGAAACCTTTTAGATATTCGAGTGACGCTCTCTTCAAGGAATTTAATGTACTAGATGTCCGACAGTGCTATATAAAAAAATTGTAATCCATGTTCATAAAAATAAAAACAAAATGAAAACAACCGAACACAAACATCAAACCAGAAGTAAGGGAAGGAATGACCTTTCCGTTCCAACAAGCAACAGAGCGGCTTATCAAAAAATATTCTCATATCTCGGTCCTAAGATATATAATAAAATCCCCTCTCAGCTGAAACTGTGTGAATTGTCATCCTTCGGTCCAAGAGTGACAAAATGGTTGTTGGATCTAGGCAGGACTGATTCCGAAATGATACTAAAAAATATAATTTGAAATCACGAACGCCTCTTTTCCAAATTTGACTGTGCTAAAACGGGAATCCTTCCTAGTTGGACAGTCAAAATCATAAAATGTAATCAATATTATATTATAAAAAAAAAAAACCTTATCGTCATCTACGTAAAGTTTGTTATTGATAGCGGCTCAATTTAAAATATTACACGACGTAGTGCATCGCCTTAATGGGTTGAAAAATGGAATGGTTTTTTTGGAAATCACATGTAGACAGTGACATTCTTCTTGTTCAAGGTCAAGTGTGCCAAATTTCATCAATCTCGAAATAAAACTGTGGATTCTTATGAAAAATAAACCAACCCATTGACACTCTTATTTATATAATATACTAGCTGTACCCCACCACGCGTTTTTTTATTTTTTATAGTGAATACCTCACAAGAGTCCCAACTGCTCCCGTCTGGAGCCAGTGAGACTATGGCATCCCCAATTGGGGGATGTTGTGAGGCTGAAGGTAAGTGGGGAAGGGAAAGAGGAAGGTGGGGAAGTTACTGTGGCTCGTTCTTTCTGTACAGATAGAAAAACAATAGCGCGTGTTGCTTTTAGGTCCAACAAATGGCGCCGTTTAAAAAAATTGTTTTTACCGTCACAGGTTATATTTCTATAATATAGGTATATAAAAACACACGATAAAACATACGATAGTTTCGAAACAAATGAGCCTTCATCAGAGCTAACGTATTGTCAATAAAAACATTTTTACGCTATGTGATACCACGTGAGAGAGCTAACTAGTGGAACCATGGCATCCCCATTTGGGGGAGCAGATGGAGAAGACCGGTTATTCAGATCTGGTCACTAAACATAGCTTAAGCCATATCAAGCAACGTCTCGATTCTAAATCTGGATCTTGATACTGAATGAACTACATTCATTATTTCAATTTTAAAAGTAGTGTGTTATATTTTAACTAATTAACTAACTAATCATCAAGCCATTTCTCCACAGGGTTAGGCAGAGACGGACCGCCAAACAACTCGGTCTTGGCCACACTCCTTGCCTCATTCACATTCATACATCGTCTCATACATACTCTTCTATTATTCCGACTCTTGACATGGACCGACTCAAGAATTAGATTCACTTGATCGTGCCATGTCGATATTATATTTTGGTTTCATTTAAACATATTTGCAAGACTTATTTTAAAAATAATATAAAAATTTCAACATCCAATCTCCGAGCAAATAAAGAAAAATGATTGAATCAATAATTTTAAATATTATTTGTCGTCGTCAAATTAATTTCTTTTAAAGTAAAAACCTTTGTTAAAGAATGATGATATTATACAACAAAGAAAACCGACCAATTTAATTCATTTTAATTTTAAATTGAATGGGAAATTGATGAATACATTGAAAAATGTGACACCTCTGTAAGAAAATTGGAAGCAACTCTTTAATTCAAAATTTTCACTGTAAATTCACTGTAAAGGCTTTGGATGGGAAAATCAGGCAAAAGAAATGAAATAAACTAGTTCATTGAGATTGTTAAGAAATGATTGCTGAATCAAAGTTTCTTAAAAAATATATATCATAATTTGTAACCGTATTACTGAACTAGAAACTGATTTAGATCTGTTTCAGATTTGAGTTTTGCAATGTGACAGAGCAGAGTAAATAATCTTTAAGATAATAAGCAATTAGGGTAAGAATTCAAACATTCTTACATCATCTTCAACCGGTGTTCCACAAGGATCTCATTTAGGAATACTTTTATTTATACTTTTCCTGTTTTATAAATAATAAATATTTCGGTGATTGGTGCATGGTGAATCAAGTAATTTGAAATATTCCTGCGTAATGCGTAACATAATTCAACTCCTACGAACTTTTATTTTCAAAATGGGAACTACTTAACTAACTAACTAACTAACCATCACGCCGATTCTCCGCAGGGGTAGTCAGAGAGGACGGACCGCCAGACAACTCGCTCTTGACCCACACTCCTTGTCTCATTCAGGTTCATACATCGTCTCATACATACTTTTCTGTTATTATGACTCCTTACTTCATTCATTCATTCATTCTTCAGACTTTCGGGCATTTCTTCATACATCTTCAGTCCTTTGTACATTTCTGCTTTGTACTTTGGGCAGTTCTGTGATTTTGATTTCTTTATATGTGGCAATCTAATTTTATTTACATTTCTGGTTTCGTAATTATGAAAATTTTAAAACAATATCATCCTTAAAATATTTTGGCATTTGGTTGTTTGGACTTTATGCCCAAAAATTAACACATTAAATAACAGTCTCTTTTTTTATTGGAATTTGTTGTGTTCGTACAAACAGGTCTTCAACTCATCTTGGAAGGAGTTTATAGTTAAATGGTTCTTTTAGATTAATCAGAGATTTAATTAATAATCCGCGTATTATAATGGTGACTCGATAGTCGACCTAACTAGAAGCCTGCTAATTGGAATCTGCCACAGTGAGTTTCTCTGAGAGCCTCACTGTGGCAGACTGGCCCTGGCGACTACTTGCCACTGGCTCCATCTTGCGGACTTCCACGCAAGCTCTATGCACTGCCATCTGTGCGTGCATCTATGAAGCTCTTACTTCCCAACAGAATCCAATTTAGCTGCTCTCTCATTTGATTAATGCTTGCGTATTTGCCTTTTCCCAGTATACATCTCATAGCTCTATTCTGTATAACATCTAGTTTGTTCAAATTTCCTTCATTGGGGTATGTTGTAAGGCTTTAAGTAAATGGGAGGGAAGAGGAAGGTAGAGAAGTACCTGGCTATTCAGATCTGGTCATCAAACATGGATTAAGTAATTTACAGCAGGGCGAAACATACCGCAAATATACTTTTTATTGGTATACTTACTTAATAAATTGTGAAAAAACACAAATACATCTTTTTTTTCTTGCGCGCGCCGGTATTTGAACCCGCGTTCTTCGGATAAATCAATCAGTTAATATAATATTAAAATACGACAAAGTGTGGATCAGCCTTTTTAATCTTAAAAAAAGTAACAACAAAAAATGAAGAGTTTATTTAATCATTGATTTTACTGAGAATTTCTAAAAAATAAGTTTTCTTAATACTTCTTGATTTCGCTTCAGGCAATTTTGCCAAGAACGTTTTTCCTTCAGAGCGGAACCGACGAAAATAAAAGGAAAATATCAATTTGCAGACATTTTTCATCCCGCACAATATCGGGAATGGGAAATTATTATAACTGGAAATAAAGTGCTCCCGGGCCCTTATATAAAATATATTTCCGTTCTGATTATAGAAAATAATAATAACAGCGTATGTGAGATGTTTCACTTCATGTAGTATAATAGAGGTTTCAATTTTCTTAATGAATAAGTTTCTTATGCAAAGGATACCAATTTATTATAAGCAATAATTAGTCGCCTGAAATATACATACATGTATGAAATGTATATATCATAATGTATCATATTTCATAATGTGTATTTTTTTTTTTTTTTAAAGAAAGACAAACATTCCCGGGTTACGAATAACCTGACAATATTTGAAAATCTCCTACTACCACCACAGTAAGCTGAAAATGTTGCTTGTGTTGTGATGGAGGACTTAGCCAGCCGAGGAATTGAACACATTAGGCCCGGGTGGGACCCAAACGCGATGTCAACTCGGCCACCGACCGGTCAAATGATAATAATGTATGATCCATACTGTTAATAATTTGTTATCCTTTGTACTATGCATAAGAAATCTTGTGTTCCAAACGTTAGTTAATCATTTTTAAAAAAAATGGACTAGTCTAAATATTTCACCAACAAATGTAGATATAATATGTCTCGACGCCATCTAGTGGGAAAATTTAGCACTAACAAAGCCTTTCGTACAAAAAATAAAGTTGGTTGTTTACAGGTGAAAAAATGGTTCCATGATAACTCAACACAGTGACAATTCAACGCACTTTTAAAAAGTGATATAAAGTCATTAGAAACGATGAATTTTTATTTATTTTTTAACCTAACCTAACCTACGTAATCCAGTTAATAAAGTTTTTGTTTCATCACTTTCCATGACTTTATATAACTTTTTGAAGATGTGATGATTTATCATTGTGATGGTTTATCCGGTTAC
Organism: Hesperophylax magnus; assembly: GCA_026573805.1. Classification (NCBI taxonomy): domain Eukaryota; kingdom Metazoa; phylum Arthropoda; class Insecta; order Trichoptera; family Limnephilidae; genus Hesperophylax; species Hesperophylax magnus. Next base: position 1,518,583 of record JAIUSX010000149.1, on the reverse strand, counting down.
CACCTAAACCGTATCTCTGCCAAAGAGCACACAACACAATCACAATATAGTGAGTTCCACCGCGATACCCCGAGGTAATTATCGGCACAACAAAACGAATGTATACTTAAAACGATGCTAAGCATTTGCAAGATAGTTAATTAATTTCTTTTCACTTTCCAATGATATTATGTACACGAAAAACGCCACTTGTTTTTATGGTAGTCCTTATCCTTTTTCGTTTTTAAACAAATGCACTCGAATTAGCACTATGTTCTTGCCACTGTTCTAAATTTCAAAAAATTTCCAGCAAAGTAATGGTTAGAGGCACTGGATAAATTGCATCCTAGTAGGAGATAGGTGCATTATTATTTCAAAACTAAAAAGATGTTTTTTGAAAAATACCCTATAATATTAATAATAAGTTTTACTATAGGGATATAAGACAAAATCAACAACTCTAGCCGCTAGATGGAGCTAGTGTAGCATAAAGACTTTGAATTTAATTAGTACTTAGTGACGATGTTTTGCGCTTTCTAATTTGTTTTTGATAAAATTATGTATATAAAAAGGCCAAAAAAGTAGGTTATGTGGTTCAGTTTCTTTACAAACAACAAAAACACTTCCAAGTCGTGTTTCAAGATGAAAAAAACGTTGAACAGGTTTCTTGTTCAGTTGGTAAAAAGATTTCGTTTAATCCTACCAAATAAAAAGTTCTCGATTACGTAAAACATGGATTACACCACGTAAGTAAAATTATAAAAAAATTAAGGCCAATCCAGCAAAGACGTGTCTTCAAGTTGAAGTTATAAATTATTTTTGTATTCTTTTTATGGGACACCTCACAAGAGCACCCCTCTCTGTACATTTTAAAGGTATGGGAGCTATGTCGTCACCCGGTTGTGCTGCGTTGTAAGGCGGGTTAAGATAGGGGCTATAGGAAAGTATTTATTAATGCAGCTCTTGAAGAAGCCCGCATTATATAAAGGAGGAAAAAGAATTTTGAATATGTTTTCAATTATCGAACATATTGAAATATAATACATAATTATATTACATATTTTTTAATCCATTAACATTAATAAATATACAAGGTTTTCCAATAAGAGGTGTTATTTTGATATTAAATCGTAAAAGATCAATGGTTTCGTTGCTTGTGTGGCACGTAGCGTCTTGTTGAAAGTAAACGTTGTCCAGATCAATACCATCTAATTTCGGCCATAAAAAATCATTAATCATCTATCGATAGCGCAATCCATTCACCGTAACTGTTGCTCCAGCCTCATTTTCGAAAAAGTAAGGTCCAATGACTCTGCCGGACCATAAACCGCACCAAACAGTCACACGTTGAGGATAGAAAGGCTTTTCAACAATTACTCTTGGGTTTTCCGAGCCCCAGATGCGACAATATTGCTTGTTGACGAAGCCACCGAGGTGGAAATGGGCCTCATCACTCAAGATGATTTGCATTTGATTCACTCAAGTGAATTTTAATAATTTCAATGCGTTGTTGAAGCGTGTATCGTTCAATTTTTATTAATTGCGTAGTTTTTACTTGTCAAATGTCAGAAAATGACAGCTTCAAAAGTAACATCTACCGAAATTGCGGACTATTCAAAATAACACCTCTTATTGGAAAACCTTGTAAATTCAAAAAAATAGTTTTAAGCAATTATTATTAGCCTCAAACACCTATAAAATTAAAAAAAAATCTTTTGCCGCCAACGGGAATTGAACCCGCAGCCATCTGATGCCGGTCAGGTGCTCTACCAAATGCGCTACGTCGCTACGTAAACCTTGTCTCTTAAAAAATAATTTATCATTAAGGCGAAGCTTAATGCTAAATCACTATTTTGTTTAATCTTTATAACGAATTGATGAATATTATGAATACAAAAAATATGTTTTAAATAAATTGAAGGTTTTCCTACCGTTTCCCTTGAGTACAATACAAATAAAAAAATAAATTACTGAATAAAAAATATAAATTTAATTAATAAAAATATTTTTTTTCAATAGAAATGCACGGACGCGTAAAGGAAACAACTTAAAAAAATACAGTATTATAGCTAAGATTATCTGTGACAGTTTCTCTTGATCAACTTTTTTGCTTTCTTATAAAATTATTTGAAAATAAGTAAAAACCAGTTTTTTTGGTTGAAATCGAACGTTTCTAGACTCCGTTTGTCAAGCTATTTTAATGCCTATTACCTACATTCGTGACAATTTAAGGCACACCAAGAATATATACATTGTTCTCTTAAAAACAAAATTGAATACTTTTTTGAAAAATCAAGCATTTCATTACCTTTCTAAACCAACAAAGACAGAGTTATGAGTCGCTTTAATATTGTTTTAATGTATGAGCAAAAAACAGTAAGGTAGAATGTGGGTTAACAATTTTTTTATTCGATTTCTAAAAAATTTTAACGTTAAAAAAAAACTATAGTTTTTTTCACAACTCATGCCGCTAAGAGGCGCTGGTGTAACATTTTGCCATCAGAATGTATGGGAAACCTCAGAAGTATTATTAATATTTCTGCTTATTTGATGATAGTAATACATTTAAAATAGATGTATTTGTTTTTAAAGGGTGGATTTTTATTTTCTGTCTCGTTTTTAATGGTGTAAAACAATTTTTTGTGTTTGCATTGTAATTATGGCAAGCCACAATGAAAATCCTTTTACAAATACGTATTTTTTATCGCAGCTACAAACCAATTCCATCGTTTTTAATGCATGTTTAACACAACATACAACTTTATCAATACTGCCTCGTTTGTCAGACAACATTTGTGCAAAATGCAAAAGCTAATATTCCCGAGTTTTCCCGCCATGTTCGAAGGCTGTCTGCTGCATTGTAGGTAGTAGCCACCGAAGAGATTTACGGGTAGAAGTGCGTTTTGGGAGTATCCCCGTGTAAAAGTAAGCTGATTTTTCTTAATGAAACATCAGCAAAATCATTTTCAATGACCCATCTGGGACCCAGGAGTTGAAAGGTACTCACATTAATAAATCAGTCAAAGTTTAGGTACCCCAGCATTTGAATTTTGTATTTGAGTTTGAACTATCCGCTGCCAATGTGGGATTTACTGTCCCCCACATGTAATTAAAAAAAAAACTGAAGTAACAGAATAAAAACAAATATTTTATTACTATATAGGTATCATTCCTTGAATGATGCGCCATCTCACTTGCGCATCAATTCGCTTATGGGCCAATATAGTGGCACAGTAACTTTTGGGTGAGGAGCCATCTCACTTGTTCTCACTATTCAAGTCAGTATAATCCAAGCCGTCGCCATCTATGGGTTTGCTCATACACTAGTATAAAGGATATCATAACACTTCTGGGTGTGTTCTGTACGGTGGTAGTAATCCGAAGGTACGTAAACTGGGGTAACTAGTAGTTCATTGCTTTATTCAAAGTAATGTGCTTGCTTTGATTCCCTGGAATCTCGTCTAATATTTACACTGCAATTGTACTAGATTATAATATGATGAAAGTTAAATAAAGTAGATTTCATTAATGAAAATTGAGTAATGGTTTAAATAAAAAAAAATGTTTATGTAACGTATCACACGCAAACTAGTCCCATTGTTGTTTTACACACTTCGGCCGGGAAACGTACAGGGTTTTCCAATAAGAGGTGTTATTTTGATATTCAATCGTAAAAGATCAATGGTTTCGTTGTTTGTGTGGCACGTAGCGCAGTTTTGTTGAAATTAAACGTTGTTCAGATCAATAATATCCAATTCCGGCCATAAAAAATCATCAATCATCTCTCGATAGCGCAATACATTCACCGTAACTGTTGCTCCAGCCTCATTTCCAAAAAAGTAAGGTCCAATGACTCCGCCAGACCATAAACCGCACCAAACAGTCACACGTTAAAGAGAGAGAGGCTTTTAAACAATAACTCTTGGGTTTTCCGATCCCAAGATGCGACAATTTTGCTTGTTGACGAAGCCACCGAGGTGGAAATGGGTCTCATCACTCAAGATGATTTGCATTTGATTCACTCAAGTGAATTTTAATAATTTCAATGCGTTGTTGAAGCGTGTATCGTTCCATTTTGATTAATGGCGTAGTTTTTACTTGTCAAATGTTAAAAAATAACAGCTTCAAAAGAAACATCTACCGATATAGCGGGCTATTCAAAATAACACCTCTTATTGGAAAACCCTGTAGTTCCAACTACCCAACGCGTTGGGTCGATTGATGCTTTACGCCCGGAAGGGTAGTTCTACCTTTTCGCCAGCCTCATTTCAATGGCAGAAAAGACAGAATTATTCAATGTTTTTGTATGAATATTATATACCAATCTCTTTGTGAAGGTCCCAACTATATGTACATAATTGTCAAATCGTCTTATTTTTATATATTGTATCTTCGTGACTTTCGTTCACATCGGTATTTCAACAAAAGTTGCCAAATAACAAATAAATAATTCTATAAACCACATTGTTACTATTTAAAAACGACATTATATCGAATTTTATTCGACTCCGTATCTCATTCCAGTGCAGAGATAATGCGTTAAGTATTCCTCGGGAGTCACCGATTTCTCCTACCATTCAAACTACTCTCTAATTACCTGACACTAATAAGAACAAATTTTAAAATTTTCTGCGGAATCAGTGCAACAATTTTTCAGTCTGCAGACGACGAACAAAAAAACATTATTTTTTATATACATATAGATTGCTATAACGTTACATATTATTTACAATGCTGTTTTTTCATTTTTCAGGTAAGACGAACAGATTGGTGTAAAACTTTTTCGAAAACGTTCATCAACGGTAAGTGACTTACCTTATTTTTGTTTGGACGTAATGCATTTGGTTTCATGAAAAATAATAATTGAAAAAGATTCTCAGCCACGTTGACAAATTTCAATCCAATTTTCGCGGGTAACACTATCATTTTGGCATTATTATAAGTTTTAGGATTTGTGAAGTTGAAAGTGTTTAAAAAATATCATTTTCAGCTAAAAATTAAGATATCTCTTTCTAATGACATTATTAAAATACGAGACACGTCATTTTCATAATCAAACAAGCAGCACAACTTATGAAGAAGATATTCATTCAAGAATACGCATATTAGAACGGGCCGTTAAAGTATGTCCACTGGATCTATTTCAGTGAAACCACGCCCTTTGTATCAATAACGCATCGTAACTATAGTCAAACAATTCAATTCAATATATATGCATTTCGAATAAATAATTATAACTGATCAAGAAGATAATACTAATAAAACTAAACTGAACATGAAACAGACAAGACAAAGAAATGATTAATTCATACAATATTTTTGGTATTCACTTTATCGCTCGTCTGATATAATAATTATATTTGGGCGCTGTACAAATATATAATACACTTCTACAATGATCTACTAACTATATATGGAGATAATATACAGTACCATACTTACCTGGTAAGTCACTTGAGATCAACACTTAATTAACATTAACTAATTGTTTATTAACGAAATTTAGATAAAGGATATAGAACATAATTGGAAAATTGTTTATAATTGGACTTCCTTTCAGAAATCGTATATTTAATTAAGGGTATGGCAGCTTAAAATGGTAAGTTTTTAGTTTAGACCTGAATTCTGTTGCACTTGTTTTGGATCATGGTTTCAGAGGGAGTTTATTCCAAGTCTTCGGACAAGATGCTCCGAAGGCGCGATCACCAAACTTAGTATTTGGCTTGCGCTTAGATTCCATCAGTCGACTGTCATATTTATATACCTAGTAGATACATATATGAAAAGTAGTTCCCATTTTGAAAATGAAAGGTTCGTAGGAGTTGAATTATGTTACGCATTACGCAGGAACATTTCAAATTACTTGATTCACCATGCACCAATCACCGAAATATTTATTATTTATAAAACATGAAAAGTATAAATAGAAGTATTCCTAAATGAGATCCTTGTGGAACACCGGTTGAAGATGATGTAAGAATGTTTGAATTCTTACCCTAATTGCTTATTATCTTAAAAATTATCTGCTCTGCTCTGTTACATTGCAAAACTCAAATCTGAAACAGATATTGAATTTTAACACAACGTTAACTCAAAACAACTTTTAGCGTACGACTTTTGATATTAATTTTAGCTCGTACAAATTAAAAGATCTTTGCTAAGTAAGTAAATATTAATTACGCTCAAACATTAAATCGTAAAAAGCCTAGGTTTTATTTTAATTAAATTTGCTTTAGCGTTGTTTGAAGACTTTAATCAAAAATTAATTAGCAGATTTTAAAATTCAATTACTTTTGATAATCGACACTGGAGAAAATGTAGTTGTAATTTGATGATTCGACCGCAGATTAATGAAGATTGATAGCCTAAATTCTAAACATAATGACCATTAATTATTTCAAACGCTTACCACACTGCACTCCAATATTAATAGCCTTCTGTTGGCCCTTACAAAACAATGTCCTAAGAAGCGAAGCTAGCAGTCCACAATGGAGTGCTGGTACCTACCCTGCTGTATGGAAGTGAGGCATAGAACTGGCAGAGAAAGGATGAAAGTAGACTGAATGCTGTAGAAATGAGATCCCTGAGGCGTATGTGTGTTAAAACCATGTATGATCGTGTGAGAAATGTGGAGATCCGCAAAGAGTGCAAGGCTGATGAAAGCGTAATGAGTAAGATCAAGAAAGGGACGCTTAGATGATTTGCGTATATAGAGCGAATGAGCGAAGAAAGGAGTGTGAGGAGAATATACGATGCAAATGTGAATGGTAACAGAAGTCGTGAGAAGTCGCCAGAGGACGACATGGTACGATTAAGTGAATCAGATACTTGAGTCGGCCCATGTCAAGACTCATAATAATATAAGAGTATGTATGAGACGATGTATGAATGTACCTATATGACGCAAGGAGTGTGTGCCAAGACCGAGTTGTTTGGCGGTCCGTCCTCACTGCTTACCCCTGCGGAGAAATGGCGTGATGGTTTGTTAGTTTTCTTTTCAATAGATTACATTGACATTTTGTAGAAATAATGACCGAAAACGCAATTTAATCACGGAGCTGTATTTGTCACATTAACGGTCAACGGAATAATTCCGGCAATTTGTAATCATGCACTTTGTCATTTTTTAAGATTTTTTCCTTGGAATCGATTATAAATATTATAGACAAACTTAGACAAATAATTATTTATCTTTCTAACTGCGATCAAATCACACATCTTCGCATTATGAAAAAAAAAATAAAAATACTTTTATAATGTACGGACCCTCTCGGTCAGATTTGTCCTTCCGAGGCTCTAATGGAATATGATGTTTGTGCCTAGTAGTGTCCTTCCGATACTTGAAGAGTTAAGACTATTTTGTACAATTATCTTCCTAGATGTTAAGAGTATCGGAATGAGAATATTATACTGTAATTACATTAATAATCTGTGGTAAAATAATAATTTCATTAAATGATTCCAGCACCACATTTTAACAAGAACAATAATTGACTAAAGTGATGATTATACATCTGCCCTGATGATGGACACTGCAATGTTATCCGAAACGTTGGCTAAAGAAGGAGATAGCGCAACACGGCATAAAACCCCAAAAACAAATCACTGTAATACTTTCACCGTGAAAATCTCAAATAACAATTAATATGTGATTTAAACTTCTTATTTCTTACGTGCCAACGTTTAGACAACACACGTCGCACGTCCAAGTATCAAAACCTCATTCAATTGCCAAGCACTTACTCGCAGTAGCTTTTCGAGTAGGTTTGTACCGAGCTGAATGTATATTGGGAACAAACCGTCGCACAAAAGGGTCCGAACTGTGTATTAAATATAAATTTACTGGAGAAAACGTGTTATAAATTGCTCGGTTAGGTCAGAGCACGTAGTAAAGCAGGGCTGTGTAAAAGAAAAACTACAAATAAGGAAGTTAAGTTAATAATATTATCAGCTCAGGCTAATTTGTCCAGTTTTGGGAACAAATTGGTATTACCCATATAGTTAATTTGTTCGCTTTTCGGAATAGTTCATATTATTGTTTTATATAAATCGTTGTGTCTCCCTTACCGTCATGGTTCGAAATATGACCTAAACGGTGTTAGAAAGAGAAAAGACCACGCTTTATATTAAAACACAATTATTATAAGCAATAATTAGTCTCCTGAAATATCCATTCAAATTGAAAATATCTCTCGAGAAAAAATAAATGCTGTCGACAGGAATCGAACCCGCACCTTCTGATGTCCGGTTAGGTGCTCTGGACCACTGAGCTACGTCGGCTGATTTCCAACACACCAAATAATTCAATAAGTACTAGTACCTACTTCAATCAACAATTGCCGCGTATTATATTTTTTTCACCTGTAACAACCAACTTTATTTTTGTAGGAAAGGCTTTGTTAGTGCTAAATTTCCCACTAGATGTCGTCTAATTATTGCTGATAATAATTTGCTATCCTTTGTGCTAATTATTGCTGATAATAATTTGTTATCCTTTGTGCTATGCATAAAAAACCTTGTCTTATAAACGCTAATTAAGTGTTCAAAAGGGGTTCTAAAAATAATGTATACAACTACAGACCTATTTGTATTCTATCTAGTATACCTAAGCTCTTTGAAAAAATCATTCTAAGCAAAATATCCTCTAATATTAAACACGTTATTACCAATTGCCAACATAGGTTTGTCTCATCTAGATCTACTCTCACAAACCTTACAGTATATGTAAACTACATAAATACATCATTGACTAACAGGAAACAGGTACACTCCGTATATACCGATTTTTCCAAGGCGTTCGATAAGGTCTGCCACAAAATACTAATCAATAAACTTGTAAAATATGGGATAAGTGGTAATTTACTGGCATGGTTGATCAGTTACTTATCTGATAGATCACTTTTGTTTAAGATTAATGACTGTCTATCCTATGAATTTATTGCTACCAGTGGAGTCCCACAAGGTTCACACCTGGGACCTTTATTATTTATCCTATTCATCAATGACGTTACCAGCATTTACTACAATGTCTAAGTTTTACTTTTTGCTAACGATATGAAGTTGTTTAGGGTCATTTATGATGTGTACGACTGCAAAATCTTGCAAGAGAACCTTAACAACTTTTTCAAATGGTGTTCTAGTAATAAACTGCAACTAAATATTAACAAATTCCAATTTATGGGGTTCCACAAAATCAAACACCCAATAATGTATAATTATTCATTGTGTAATGTTGACTTAATCTCTGTAATCGAAATACTTGACCTAGGCATAATGTTTGATCAGAAACTCTGCTTTGTATCTCACATAACTTCTATCGCTAACAGGGCTATGAAAATGTTAGGTTTTATAGTAAGAATTTCCAAGGATTTTAAAAATATCAACACATTAAAAATTCTTTTCACATCTCTCGTTAGAAGTATTCTAGAATACAATTCTACAATTTGGTCACCTGTCTTTAATAATCACATTAATACCATTGAAAGAGTCCAACGCAAATTTTTGAGGTGTATTAAATTTAGGATTGGAATTCCTTTAGAAACAAAAAGATTATGATTTCTTATTATATTCATTGAAATTGCTTAAGTTAAGTGATAGAAGAAAAATTTATGATCTTATATTTTTATACAAAATTATAAATTATCAGTTGGATAGCCCTGACATATTAATTTTGATTCAATTTCATGTACCTACCATTAAATCTTCCGAACAGGCCTTCCATTGATATGCTTGGTGTAACTATAAGTGACCAGCTCAGGTACGGGGGCTCCATCGAAGCCAGAGTAAAGTTGGCCTCTCAGAAGCTGGGCGTACTGTACAGGGCCCGCAGATACTTTAATAGTACACAACTGCTCACCCTGTACAAATCGCAAGTGCGCCCTACTGTCGAATTTGGCAGCCATCTCTGGTCTGGAGCCCCAAAATACCTGAAAAAAACCCTTGACTCTGTGCAGAAACGGGCGGTCCGTTTGATAGATTCCCCAATCTTAACAAACGGACTGCAATCTTTAGAGCACAGACGTCGGGTAGGTATGCTGTCCTTGTTCTATCGGTATTACAATGGAAGATGCTCTGAGGAACTAGCGTCATTGATCCCTTCGGCGCCGGTGCGTAGTCGGGATACACGCCAAACGCGCGCCCAACATTTGTACACAGTTGACACTTGTCACATGAGAACGGGTCGCTTCTACGATTCGTTCTTAAGTTCAACAGCTCGGCTGTGGAACGAACTGCCGGCCTCTGTGTTTCCTCCCTCCTACAACATGGGACTCTTCAAGACCCATGTTCACTCCTTCCTCTCCACAAAAAGACCCTCCACACAGCATCCCCAAAGATGACATAGGCCCTGAGGGAAATTATTTTCTTCAGGGCCTCCTGTGTGGAGTAAATATAAAAAAAAAAAAAAAAAAAAAATTAGATCAAGGTCCTCTAATATGTATTATTGTGACAATTATACCACAGTCTCAGAATATAACTCAGTTATAAATAGATTGCACACACTTGGGAACTTTTATGCTAAAATCGCAGATACTTTTAATATTCCCCTTGTAAAGTATAAAGCTGCACTAATAACACGTTTTAACGCCACTTATTTTAATGAGGTCACTACATAAAAGGCTATTGTCATTGCTTCTTTCTTTACTGTTATTTTATTTGTAATGTTTTAACTAAATTTAATTCTTTAATTTTTCTCATCAAAATTTAATACTGCACTATGTATATGTAAAAAAATAAAACAAAAACTTTGTACGTAAATGGCACTTGTGCCGTAAATTCTAAATAAATAAATATTTGATTACTAAATATAATAAAAAAAACTCGGTCGGTGGCTGAGTTGACATCGCGTTTGGATCCCACTCAGGTGTAGTGTGTTCAATTCCTCGGTTGGCTTAGTCCTCTATCACAACGCAAGCAACATTATCAGCTTACTGTGGTGGTAGTAGGAGATTTTCAAATATTGTCAGGTTATTCGTAACCTGGGAATATTTGTATTTCTTTTAAAATAATATATAAAACATGCATAATATATTTATAGAAAGTAATTCTTTAAATTCTTTTTTTCTAAAGTATTTTTATTTTTATTTTTCGGGCTAATTAGCAATTCAAAAGTTAAGTACAAAAGAGTTAAAAATGTGAAGAATCGCTGTTTTATAAACGGAACCACCCCTATTGTAGGCTTTGGGGTGTTGTATTAAATATAGGGTGTGGGGGCGTGTCTCGCCGGCTCCACAAAGAAAAATCTGTCATTGAAGGGTGCTCCGCGCACTGTAGTCCCCCAGGCTCTATAAGTCTGTAGGACCAATAGGTACCCCAGGCACCTATTGGTATTGTAATGGCGAACAGTCGGCCTTTGTGGTCCTCTGATTGCAGCACGCGCCCACCATTTATTTATTTTTAAAAAGAACCCCACCATCGAAACAGGCTACTTAAAAGGGGTCAAAAAAGGTTTTATATTGTGATGACTATGGTGTGGTTTTTTTAACACCTCAGCCTTTGGCATATTGACTGTTATATTTCTTAAAGATTCTGTCAGAAAGTCGGACTCTTGTGAGAATTTTCACTTCTCAATAAAATATAAATAAATGAAATATTTCTGAACGTATCCAAAAACTGCGAACGATTTTAGAAAGCTGATAAAATACGCTTTCAAATTTTATTATTAGAATTAAACATATATTTTTTGAAATACTAAAATTTTGAAATTATATAGGTACATAAAAAGTTTCAAAAACCTTAACGTTTTTTCGTGTAAACACCGAACTATAATTACTGATAACAGAAAAACACATATTTTATTAGGCAAAATGTATAATAAACATTACTGCTACCTCACCTTTGGTTTCATAGATGTGTACATTTTAATTCTTCTGCGGTAACTTTTATATTTGAACATAAAGCGTGGTGCTTTCGCTTTCTTATGCTGTTTAGATCATATTTCTAACCATGACAGTATAGGAGACACGACGATTTCTATGGGCTCGTATCAGCTGTTCCCTAAAACGAACAAATTGACTCAACGGGTAATAACATTTGTTCATAACACCGAACAAATTAGCCTGAGAGGTTGATGTGAGTTTTGGGCAAAGGTCCCAACTGCTCACTACTAGCCAGAGCCTGTAAATAAAGAAAATAAGAGATACACGTGGATTGAAGTAGATTTGATTTTAAAAGTTGATTTTCTAGCTAAAGTTCAGTAAAACTACGTGGTTTTCTTCACCCCCTCTCCCTTACCTACTTTACCTGAAGTCTTAAATTGGTACCTACCTTTTCTCATAAACACGTGACACATTACATAACTTCTTAATTTAGTTATATCAACTTTCCTCATAAACACGTGACACATTACATTTCTTCGTATTTTAGTTATATCGACTTTTCTGATAAACACGACACACGTTCCATAGCTTCTTAATTTTGTTATTTTGACTTTTCTCATAAACACGTGACACATTACATAACTTCGTAATTTAGTTATATCAACTTTTCTCATAAACACGTGACACATTTCGTAATTTAGTTTAATGAACTTTTCTCCTAAATACGTGACACATTACATACCTTCGTTATTTAGTTATATCAAGTTTTTGGCAATTTTTTTCCAGAGAATTAAAGGCTGTAGTTTTTTTTAAATGAATACCTCACAAGATTTTCAACTGCCAGAATTCAATGGGATTTTGGCATCCCCAATCAGGGTAAGTTTGCATGACTGGAAATAGTGGTGTGCCTTGCTATTCAAATCAGGTCACCAAATACGGCTAAAGTTGTTGCAAGCAAGTTTTCTATTTTGAATTGTCGTCTTTCATCACGTAGCTTACCCGCAGGGGTAGGCAGAGAGGACGGACCGCCAAACAACTCGCTCTCCTTGCCTCATTCACATTCATACATCGTCTTCTACATGATGATACGGAAGTGAAATAAGTCGCCTCTCTCTGGGGCCTAAGAGTATTAAGCTAATATGTTTAATTTGGTAGCCACCTCTCGTCTGGAGCTTCAAAATGCTTTGAAATACACTTGACTCTGTGTAGAATCGGGCGGTCCGTTTGATTGTTTCTGGATTCTGAATCTCAAGGCCCCGTAGTAAGCGTTCAAAAAACCATAATAATTATGCGAAAATGGTGAAATACAGCAAAAATCTCTCGAAAAATTATTTAGTTGCATTTAAAGATACACTGTGAATTTTTTCATGCCTATAACACATTAAATAACAGAACATAACGTGTTTTTAATAATTTTTGGAGCTCACCTTGTGATTATTTCTTTCAAGGGAATTTCATAGAATTTCGACATAACAAAAATAACATATATTTTTTTTGTAAATTAAAAACTTAAAGAGTTATAAAATGGTAGAAATTGGGTAAGCGGGGGTCCTAACAGACGGACGGAATCGTGACAGCACAGATGTCAGGTGGGAAGCTGTCCCTGTTCCACCGGTATTTCAATGGAGAATGCTCCAAGGAACTAGCGTCATTGATCTCTTCAGCACCGGTGCATAGTCAGAAAATATGGCAACACTGTTGCCATTCGCTTGTCACATGAGAACGGGTCATATCACAACAGCTCAACATTCTGTGCTTCCTCCCTCCTACAACATTCCTCTTATTCCTCTCCTAAAAAAAGAAACAGCATCCCCAAAGATGATATTCACTCTGAGAAAAATAGTTTCGTCAGGACTTCCTGTGTGCAGTTAATGTATATCTTGTCTCAAAGCTCGCATATAGTGGCGAAGGTATGTACGAGTACAAAAACGTAAAATTTAAACGGAGGAGCAAAAATCGTAACTTTGAATGTCAAAATGTAAAAACCTTTTTTAGCATGTCTAATTTTATCCTGGAAGAATCCTTTGTTGCTTCTTAAATGTTATTTCTCTACCAACAGAATCGGATACCAAAAAACATTTCTTTACATTGATGAAGAGTTTGAGAGATTGGCTTTTTGGTTTCAAAATTGCTTCAACACAATTTTAAATGACAATCTGTTCTACCTCAGTGGAAGCAATGTTCCTAACAAGCCTTCCATTGATATAGTTGATATGACCTGACGTGTGTGCGTGGATTTCCGATTTTTCAAGTCAAAACGGATTTAAAATCAATGCTGGTTGTTGGGTGGTTATTGCGCTAGTTTTTGTAGGGGTAATTTTAAGCTTCATTAAAACCGCTAAAAATATACAGAGCACTGTTAGTCTCTTTTTAATAAGAAAGGATGAAAGTTTGTGCGAGTACCGCTCTGACATACATGCTGTTAAGAACTGCGCACGTGAAAATTGAACCAACGATACGCGTACCCGCGGCGGTACTGCTGCCATGGGAATTATTCGACAACCAACACCTCTGCTACCCCAAGAGGATCGCTACGTTCAGTGATTTAGTAGGAGTGCCCGGATTCACGGGGTGAGGTTTGCCCGGGTCCTGACGCCCGTTGCGCCTTTCCACCTACTGCGTGATCAGGAGAGACCAGTTGAGAGAGACCTTTTGACCTCTCCAGCAGGAGTCTCTCGGTGAGAGTCTCTCTTGCACCGCAGTGAGAGGGGTGGATTCCTACGTCCATCACTCCTGGACACAGTGACCAGATTCCCATCCCCCGTACCTTTTTCCTTCTCAAAACTTCCTCTCCTTCCTTTCCCAAAAAGATCCGCCACACAGCATTCCCAAATATGATTGGGAATTATTTTCATCAGGGGCAACTAATAACAAAAAATGAATTTCCGGATTCGACACGTATCCGTAAATAATTTTCACTTCCCATAAGTGGTTTTATGTATTTTTCCAGAGTTACATTATTTTCTTTAGAGAGCTTTTTCGTACATGCACGAAGCATTTTTTTCGAAAAGCAATTATATTATTCATTTGTAGGGTGAGAGGGAAATACCGAAGTCGATAAGGCAATTTAGGACCTCATCAATCTTGCCGGGAATGAATGCAGCGGGCATTCTTTGACCACATGTTGGGTGGTCTGCACCGCGCCGAATTAACACATCGCTGACACTTCAAGGCCCACCTGTGCATCATGTGGGCACAGCAGCTGTGAGAGGACCTTATCCTATTGATGGTGGACCAAGGTTTACGAGGCATCAGTCTCTCGGTGGGTTCGTGCACGAGATGTGCATTTCTCACGTCCGCCGATTGCCACTCAAGTTTCCACCTATGTTCTATAATGAGAGACAAACGGATTAGCCTATCTCCTTCCGTCCACAAGGGTTTTCGGGAGAGAGACTTCATCATCGTGCAAAGTCATTGGGCTTCTTTGCAGCGCCTGCTTGTATTCCCTCAGTGTTGCTCTCGCACCTGATATTTGGCGGGATTATATTTGCAAGTAAAGTTAGCCAAGAAAAATGTTTAGATTTTTATTTACTAACTAGTATTTTTTGTACCAATGCTCTTATCTTTCCGGCAATAAGGAAATACGTAATATTCATTAAACATGCCCCCGAGCAGATTTCTCCGAAGATAATATTCTTTTCTCCTCGCTTATTAAATTGTGAAAAGCACTTTGCTGCGAAACCAACAACCACCCTTTGTCGGAAGATAATTATGTTATCTTTTATTTTTAGAATTTTTTAAAAAAGGGGAAAAATCCAAGCATCCTAATTACACAGATAAGCGATGTAGCAGTACATTAATGCTTTTTACCCTCTTAATTGCTGAAACATTTCCAACGAGATAAATAAATAAATATTTTAAAAACATTTTGATGGTAGGTACCATGGTACACAACACGTTTGGTTGTTATTTTTAATGATAAACCAATGTTTATAAGACAAGGTTTTTTATGCATAGCACAAAGGATAACAAATTATTATAGTCAATAATTATTCGCCCGAAATACCTAGATATTATTTAGGAAATTTCAGGCGAATTAAATGTTCTATTTTATTTATTAAGGATATAAAAATAAAAGATACAAGAACATGCAAAACACATAAGTAAGCTTAAGTTAAATCAATATTGGTTGAAAAGAAATGGTAGTTCATTGAACACGAAGAAAATTTACTGAAAGTTTATTAAGAATCTCTTCAATTTAATAATAATATTTGGATCATTGCTATAGCGCCGTTTTTTTGTGTAAATCATTTAAAGGGCGCTGTACAAATATATATATATTTTTTTAAATTTTATTTTAAAGAAAGACAAACATTCCGGGGTTACGAATAACCTGACAATATTTGAAAATCTCTTACTACCACCACAGTAAGCTGAAAATATTGTTTGTGTTGTGATGGAGGACTTAGCCAGCCGAGGAACTGAACACACTACGCCTGGGTGGGACCCTAACGCGATGTCAACTCGGCCACCGACCGGCCGAGTTATTCATTTCTACAATGATCTATGTTATTATTAACTATATATGGAGATAATATACAGTACCATACTTACCTGGTAGGTCACTTGAGATTAACACTTAATTAACATTAAATAATTGTTTATTAGCGAAATTTAGATACAGGATTTATGACATCATTGGTAAGTTGGACATAATTGGATTTTCCTATATTTATTTTAATAATATATATTTATGTTCTTTAATGAGCGTGTTTAGGAAAGGAAAAGCAAACTTTATGCTGACGGTACTACACTACAAGGTTTTGATCAGAATTCACTTTCGTAAATGTGATTCGTCCCTCGGTATAAGAGAGTTTTCGAATAATGTAACTTTTATCCAATTTATCGTAATTTATTCGTAATCCAGTTAAAAACGGGATTGCAGGCCCTCAACGAGTGAATTGATTCATTCCTGTCAAACTTTTAGTAAAACGGAATGTATTATCGCGATGTTGGAACAATTGTTTATAAAAATCAATATTTCAACAATATTTTCAAAGCATGAACACGTGTTCCGATATATTGGGAATGTGCTTATTTTTAATAAATCAGCAATACTCATTTATCCCCATGTACTTCTTGTACTTACATTCCGTCCAGTAAAATAGATCCCCCACATCTGCGTATCTTTTGCTAACTTCATGTATTCTAGGTACGAGCGAGTGTTGGAAATGATCAGTCCTTGTAGTGTTGCATTTAATCATGATTTTGGAACAAGTAGCTCTCGTAGGTATATGAAATTCAATGAGGCGAAGTAAATGCGTTTTGTCTATACTACCATTTACAATTTTGAACATAAATATTAAGTCGGATATAATCCTTTGATCTGAGACATTTAATAAATTTAGTATGCTTTCAATGGCGCAGACTTGTTTAATTAAAATCACATTAAAATGTAAAAAAATAAACATTTATTTGTCTGTACATCCTGGTTATTAAGTTCTACGATACAATAGTAGAGTTAAATTGAATACAAAACTCGGACGAGGATGAGGGATTTTTCCTGATGTAAATCATATAATTTTAGCTCATGTAATTTTAACTCATGTAATTTATGTGAGGTAAATCCATAGACATATGAATATTAGTAGACCTGCCCTAAGTGATTAAAGGCGTATTATCTCCACTCCCCATACCGGTTCCATTGGAGCCGGCTGTGCTCGCGTATGGCCTCAAGTGAAATTTGAAAACGTGACGTCATCATTCTTGTGCGAACTATGGTCGAGGCATCATCGGTTCATTTTACGAAATAACACGGCAAAATGTTGACTTGTACTATGAAAACTTGTAAAAATAGATGTGAAAAAAAAAATAAACCCAATTGTCGTATAACATTCCATATATAAGCATTATTTTACTTTATTTTAAGCATATTCACATCGTATAATATAGATCAGTTTTAGAAACATATACTATCACATCGAGATACGTCTGGACGCGAAACACAAAGCTGGTTGGTTGCTGGGAAGTAAATTATGAACATTTATAAAAGTGTCTTAACTAAATCCTTAAACGAAATATTCGACTCTGAAAATAGAACCGAATTTTTTTGCCGAATTTGGACTTCGCAAATTTGTTCATAACGTGGCGAGTAATTTGCGCTCCCATGTAAAAATGTCTATTCATTCAAAAGCAGGTTTTACTTTTAAGAAGTAAATGGTGATATTATAATGCGAGATGCCTATTTACTGTCAGATTGATTTATTGACGAATCACAGTCAGCCTTACTCCCTTCGTTCTTCAACAGTTGATTTTACCCCTCGCCATTATCTTCTCGTCTATTAATTCCTATGTCTGTGGGTAAATCATATAATTTTAACCCATGTTATTTTAGCTCATGTAAATCATATAATTTTAGCTCGGTTAAATCATATAATTTTAGCTCATTTAAATCATGTAATATTAGCTCGGGTAAATCATATAATTTTAGCTTATGTAAATCATATAATTTAGGCTCATGTAAATCATGTAATTTTAGCTCATGTAAATTAGTAGTTAAGAATTTAATAAATAATAAACAACTCACCGTACGTAATCGACGTGTTGTCATTTCTCAACGCCTCGGAAACGGCTGACGCGGCAGCCAGTCGGCTGCTGACGTCAGCACGATAAGTCTTCAGCATAGCACGGAGCCATAACTACAGGGTGTTAAGGGACATACTTGACTTTCTTTAACCAGTGATTCCTGACATTATTTGGAGTAAAAAAAAAAACAATGAAATTTTGAGACGACATGTAGATGAATTTTTGAAAATACATTTTTTTTTCAATTTTTCTGGCTTTCACCTTCAATTTTGTTTAAATTGGCAAATTTCAAAATGATATGGAAGATTGTAGTCGAATTCAGACTTGAGAAGAGATGAAATGTTTAATGGAGGCGAGGCAATTGAAATTAGGATTAATTGAAGAGAGGATATTTGTTTAGAGAGGGACAGATCAAATTTGTGATCTAATATTCCCACTTCTAGACCATAGAATGTACAATCTGAGGAGTCAAGCACGTGCATTTTAAAAAGATGAGAAGGAATTGAACAATGTCCAATCCTCATTCGAATAAGTGAGGAAATTTATTTTTAGTAGAAATGTTGGAAATATGGGATAGTCACCGGAGACTAACATTTCATTTGCATTTATTACTCCAAATAATTCCACTATCGTTTGTGTAAGTCACGTACCTCACTAAACACTCTGTACGGCCTAATTTATAAAAAAATTCGTTTGGCCTAAAAACTTACGTCTTTATTTAAAAAAATGTATTATTTTCTGGCATGTTCAGACCGGGTTGTCTAATAAAATAGTCGCTACCTGCAGTAATTCGACACTTCTTGAAAATGTCGCAAAAAAATAAATACACATTTCTATTCATAAATGCGGGACGGCGTTCCTACCTTTGTCTTTCTAGTTTCCCTTTCCTGTTCCACCTATCATCATATTCAAATTTTGTTCCAAATACAAATCGGCGATTCTCTCTTTCACCGCCAGGAGTGAGGGTAGGAGGGGGAGTGACGCCAAGTGGAAAAGAAGCGAATTATCCCAACTGTCTTTTTAGCATCCCTTTAACCCTCTGAGCAGCTATCAACGATATATCGTTGTTCACTTTTTAAGAAAATCCCACCCTTTTTCTGATCTCTTTGAACCCTTCGAGTAGATTATCACACGTCGATCTTCAATCAATGTTTATTTAACTCTTTTTGGCCTTCCAACAGAACACATCAAACATTTATTATAACATTAATGAACATACTACATGAGCTCATCCGTAGATGCCACTAGATTCGTATATTAGGTTACCACTAGATTTCGTTAGCTTTCGAGAATAATCTTCTTAATTTATCAATATTCTGCCTCCATATGTTTGTGCTCGCAAGACTCGAAAAGTGGTACACCGATGTCGCTAAAAATTTCAAAATGTATTCTTGTATGCCATGAGTTTTTAGAGAGGGATTTGCAATTTAGAGGGATACAGTGGTGAATGTTAGAAGAAGTCATTGACGCCCGAGAAAGATATAAGCAATAACGAAGCTTTACAGGGTCGACTAGTAGGATATTAAATAAGATGACAACCACGAGGTTGGAATTTTTCAAATTTACTAATGCTGGTATGATTTGAGATTTTCACCGCCAAAAGTATTATAGTGCTTTGTTTTTTGGGGTGTTATGCCGTGTTGCGCTACATCCTTCTTTAGCCAACGTTTCGGACAGCATTATAATTCCCAAAAACAAATCACTATTTTACTAATGCTGTTCATTTGTTAACAAAAAAATGTAATATTATATTAAAAAGAGTCTTGGCAATTTTTGATTTCGATAGCCAATGATCTGAGCCAAATATTTATTTAAATGATTTATCACAAGTCTGCGCAAATAATAAGATAAATAATATATTTGATTTTCAAAACTAAATAATGTTAATCGAAAATATACAGGAGATTTGGAGTCAATGATTTGTTTTAACTCTCTTAAAAAAACTCACGTTATCGAAAGTCAAATTTTCCAAAGCACTTCGTGCAAGTGTCTACACTCTACAGCACCTCTAGTAAATATTTAGCATTGTTTCACCCGGCGTACTTGAGGGGAGGTGTATTGCCATTTAATAACTCATGGTGACTGACGGAAAAGCGATAAATCAAATCATGTACAGAAAAACACAGAAAAAAGCGCTGTACATTATCTCTAGAAATGTGATATGCAGTACAATGGATTGGTAGATACTCTCGGTATCACCCTGGTAAAACGCCTTCATTCATATGGTGGATATTAATGAGAACTTAACTATAAGAGGTGGCTGCTTTTTAAACTAGTACCATGAATATTTTATTTATTTGAATTTCTCGGGCATCAACAATATGTTACAATTTCTTAGGCATCCACAATATGTTACAATTTCTTAGGCATCAACAATGTGTTCCAATTTCTTAGGCATCAACAATATGTTAAAATTTCTTGAGCATTATCAATATGTTACAATTTCTTGGGCATCAACAACATGTTACATTTTCTTACGCATCAACGATATGTTACAATTTCTTAGGCATCAACAATATGTTACAATTTAGGAACATGGGTGAGTTCGTGTATTTAGGCAGTATGTTCTAGAGATATGGGAAGGCTGATAGAGATATTGAAAGATGAGTAAATGCAGGTAACTCCATTAATGGAGGACTGAACGCAGTTGGCGCTAACAAAAAATTGTCCTAAGAAGCGAAGCTAGCAGTCTATAATGGAGTGCTGGTACCTACCCTGCTGTATGGAAGTGAGGCATGGATCTGGCAGGAAAAGGATGAAAGTAGACTGAATGCTGTTGAAATGAGATCCCTGAGGCGTATGTGTGGTAAAAACATGTATGACCGTGTGAAAAATGTGGAGATCCTCAATGAGTGCTAGGCTGATGTAAGCGTCATGAGTAAAATTAAGAAAGGGACGCTTAGAGTGTTTGTGCATGCAGAGCGAATGAGCGGAAAAAAGCTGAGAAAATAGCAGAAGTAGGGGAGACCCCAGGAAGACATGGCACGACCAAGTGAATCAGATACTCGAGTCGGGCCATGTCAAGAGTCACACAAGTAACACAAACAGAAGAGTATGTATGAGATGATGTATGAATGTGAATAAGGCAAGGAGTGTGTGCCAAGACCGAGTTGTTTGGTGGTTCGTCCTCTCTGCCTACCCCTGCGGGTAGTTAACTATAGAATAATTAGATTTTATTAGGTGAGGGTAGCATTAGGGGTGATTTTGGGCGAAGGGTGGGAAAAAGAGAAATGTGGGAGAAGTCAACATAACAGGGGAACATTTTCAATAAAAGTGACTTACTTTGAAAACAAACTATTCGATTGTGGACTTTCCCTATAATTCAACCTCACAACATTAATTGGGTCCCAGAAAGGACAACGAATAACTTACTAATTTCTTCAAGAAAGAAGATTTTTGATCATTTTAATCAGAAGTAAGGACAAATAGAACTTAATCCGGGTATACGAACACGCCCATAGCTCACTTCCATACGATTATGTCTTCGGTTGTTGCATGTGATTCATTTTCACTCATTATTTAGTGAACTCGTTCGAATGCGAACGTAAATCTGGGAATTTTCAGGTGCGCTAGATTAAATACGTAATTACTCATCGAGGCGTATTGAATAATATGGTTCGAAAATACTGAAAAATATGGACGCAATTTAGAGTTCATTTCGACGTTTTTTTCTCCACATTTCATATTTTAATAAAAATAGAAAATTGCTAAAAGGATTGATTCAATTAATTACTAAATAAAATGCACAAGTACTTGCTCAATTATTTAAATACATCTATTTAAATTTAATTTTTGTTTACATTGTTGACATTACACAATTCAGTGGCAATCACGCGTACGCACGCGGACATTTCTCTGATATTCGATGTCATTACACAATTTGGTGGCAATCAGGCCTACGCACGCGGACATTTCTCTGATATTCGATGTCATTACACAATTTGGTGGCAATCAGGCCTACGCACGCGGTCATTTTTCTGATATTCGATGTCATTACACAATTTGGTGGTAATCATGCGTACACACGCGGGCATTTCTCTGATATTTGATAACATTACAAATTCGATGGCAATAACGCGTACACACGCGGATATTTCTCTGATATTCGATATTTGATGACATTACAAATTCGATGGCAATAACGCGTACACACGCGGACATTTCTCTGATATTCGATATTTGATGACATTACAAATTCGATCTCAATAACGCGTACACACGCGGACATTTCTCTGATATTCGATGTCATTAATTCAGTGGTAATCACGTACACACACGCGTATATACGCATTACTCTGAAATCCGATGAAATTACGACAGTTACTTATAATAATTTTTATTCCAGGATGTGGAGAGGTTAGTGCAATCCCATACGTCCCATATAGATATACATATGTTTGTATAATAGATATAATAAATTAACAATTAAGGGCCCACTATTCGAATTTCATCCAATTTCCGAGATATTTTCCTTAAAAGTTTGAAGTTTTTAAGCTCTTAAAAAAATATATGTTATTCTTTAAGATAGTATCTATTTGTTCCAAAAGCCGAAACGGTAATTATTTGAAATTCCCTCGATAGAAATAAATCGCAAAGTATGCTCCGAAAAATATTATTAACACTTTTATTTCTGTTATTTTACAAGTTATATGTATGAAAAAAATCACAATGCTTCTTTTAATGCTACTCAATAGACCCCATAAGTAATTTTTGCTATTTTTGAAATACGCCGTGATTTATTAAACATTTTCACAACTGTCGCTTACGCCTATTGCTTTTAAATCATATTTATTATAGCGCGCTCGCTCCGACTTGCAGATTAAACTATCTTTCTTTGAGAAGTTCATTCGCCAACTCGAGGGCTTTGGGGGCAGACGTGTCGTTCATCGTTCTATGATCTACAGACGTGCGATTACGTGCAAATATTTGAATTTATAAAGATAATTTTTACGCGTGTAAAGTTTATGAGTTAATAAATATTGTTTTTTCAAAGATGGGAAATACACGAAAGATATCCCGTATTTCAAAGAAAAAATGTTATCTCATAAAATTATATCCTATCTAATAGGTGAGAAGAAAAAAATACAATTTTTGATTTATAAGCTTATATTTATTACAAACGATAATTTACTATAAAAATTAATAATTCATATTTTTATTTATGTATTGTGTAGTAAAAAGTTATTATTTTTTTTTCAGAATAGGTACTTTGGGAAATAAAACTAATTCCAATGCATTAGAAATTACGGGGTAAATTTTTATTAATTTAATTTTCTTGTTGTCTTGTCTCTTTTCTTGTTCCTATACGATCGTGATTTATTTGCGAATTAACTTTCTACGTACACAAATACACACGTCACTTTACATCTGCTCCTTAGAGTAATATTACTCTAAGATCTGCTCTAATGATTCACAATGCAACGATGTCCGAAATATAATATAATATGTAATAATAATATGGGCCACCTGTTTCAAATAACAATACTCGAACGTGGAATCCAGAAAAATAATGAACGGGCCAGCGAAAAAAGCTATCGAAAGTTCTGAAACTGTGGGGAATATAATTAAATAAAATAAAATACTTTTTTGTTTTAAAACCACGATATTTATTAATTTAAGAACCGACCGGTTTCGCTTTACTTAAGCATCATCAGGGTACAAATTAATACTAAACAAAAAGTACATAATGTGTGCATATATATAACAAAATATAGAGGGAGACAACATGATACAAATATAAGCAACACAAAGACGGTCATAAAATACATTAACATAAGTGCACAAGTAATGGAAAAACCGCTAGATAATTATGTAGACTAATGGGTTATACGAATAAATCGGGAGAAACAAAACATCAACTGGCAAGGTGGTAAGGAGGTAAGGAGAACTGGGAATTTTTTATGGGTTTATTGGAAACAGACTTAATATTGGACTACTTGATATGTCTAATTGATTATTAAGTATCTGACTTTGGGTTTTTACAGCTTTTTTAATTTCTAGTGCCTCTAAATTGTTTAGTCTGTTACCATGCCCGTTTTTATGTAAGATGTTAGCACCGGTGCTATGACAGAATGTATGATCTTTATCGATCAAATGATTTGCAAATTCGGAAAAACCGTTATTATTGAGGTTTTATTGATGTTTTGTTTTTCCCGATTTATTCGTATAACCCATTAGTCTACATAATTATCTAGCGGTTTTCCATTACTTGTACACTTATGTTAATGTATTTTATGACCGTCTTTGTGTTGCTTATATTTGTATCATGTTGTCTCCCTCTATAATATATTTGTATCATGTTGTCTCCCTCTATATTTTGTTATATATATGCACACATTATGTACTTCTTGTTTAGTATTAATTTGTACCCTGATGATGCTTAAGTAAAGCGAAACCGGTCGGTTCTTAAATTAATAAATATCGTGGTTTTAAAACAAAAAAGTATTTTATTTTATTAAATATGTCAAACCACAAAGTGATTGCTTTCTACAATAATATAATTTAGTTCAGTGATGTTATTTTTTATGTCGGAAGGAGGCCCTGAAGAAAATAATTTCTCTCAGAGCCTGTGTCATCTTTGAGAATGCTGTATAGAGGGTCTTTTTTGAGGAGGAGGGAGTGAACCTGTCCTGAATGTCAACTGTACAATTTCTTCCCAGAATTAACTTTATTGTACGTTTTTTGACTAACCGTACCTTGGTGTTCTATTTTCAATAAACTCTTTAATTATGTTTCAGATGTGAAATCTATACTCTGCTACAGAATGTTTTGCCCAAGTCTTGTAAAGATGCAAAGGCACGGACGTAACAATAAAATCATTTGAGCCCTTTACTGTTATTTAAAAGGTCACTTGAAGTGCAGTTATAATCAATGATTTTATTTTTTTTCTAGCTTCCACGAATAATTTGAAAAGGCATTATCTAAGGATTATACTCTTAAGGAGAATATAGAAAATGTAGAAAGGTGAAACGGATTTAAGATTTTCGATGAAATTATTGTGTTGTGAAATATTTATTTTGTTATTTATTACTTTATTTTTTTTTACAGTTTTACCGTACGCGGCCTTGTTGTAGAGTGGT
Organism: Hesperophylax magnus; assembly: GCA_026573805.1. Taxonomy (NCBI): domain Eukaryota; kingdom Metazoa; phylum Arthropoda; class Insecta; order Trichoptera; family Limnephilidae; genus Hesperophylax; species Hesperophylax magnus. The sequence goes on along the minus strand of JAIUSX010000149.1, from coordinate 1,493,184 downwards.
ATATCTAACTGTCATGGAAAGTTTTTTTCTGAGCTTTAAGAGAAAGGTTTCTTAAAGATACTGGAGTTATTCTAGGGCTATGTTAGATTTTTAACATCGATCACCGTAATGCTTGCCTTCCTGAATAAATCTAATTTTATTTAATCATTTACGGCCAAGATGTTTTTGACAATGGTGTGTTTTTATCTTTCTGTATTCCAATCATTTAGCTTGGCTTCTAGGGTTGTGCCCCAGTATTGCTTTTTGGAGACTGTAAACGGATCTCTCGGCATTTAATGAAACTGCAGCAGAACAAAGGCTGTTGCTATATTGACGTTCATGGTATGTTTTGCTCAGATTGACGATAAGGTTTCCAGATCCGCATTTCGCTCGAAGCATGTTTAGGGCAATAAGTTCATAGTTTAGGGTTCTTTCACCGTATTTATGGGAACATTTCAGAACCACCAATCTTTCATTTTGAGTGAATCTTGTGCTTGTGATTAAATTATATTTGACAATTTAAACAAATAATATTTAGAGAAGTTAAAAATAAAATTGAAAGTTCACTGAAAGCTTAAACTATTAAAAGTAGTAATTTCATAAAAATGTAAATAAATAGAGCCCCTTTCACATTTTAGAATGTAATTTTATGTTGCTTACATGTTTTATTACTCTTTATAATTATTGAATTGTTTAAATGAATAAATAAATAATTACAAAAAAGTCTTCTGATTTGTAAGTCCTCAGGAAGCACTAAGGATCTTTCTATCTATCTTTATAATATAATAAATTTGATGAGCATAAAAATGTAAACGTGTATATAATTTATATAAATGTACAAAAGTAGATATTACACGTGTATAAATATTATATTGCGCATATTATACAAGATTTCGGGGGTAAAGTGCACAAACTTCGGGAGGTGATTCTAATTGATAGTACAAGTAAAAAAGAAAAAAAACTTTTTTTGGAATTCCAACGTTTTAAGATAGTTTTCGAGTAAAAAAGTTTAATTTTTTGTATAGAAAAAAAAACAATTTCTTCTACGGAAAATAAATTTTTGTGGAAAAAATTTGGAAATTCGAATAATTTCCATTTCATTTTTACTTCTTCTAGCATTTAGAATAACCTCCTGAAGTTTGAGCACTTTACCCCCGGACACCCTATAAAGATAACCATATAAGAAAAACCTTATTGATGTAAAAATATATTTATTGATTTTATAAAAGTTATAAATTACTTTTATAAAAGTGATAATAGTATTTTAGTAAAGTAAAGTAATTTGTATACCTATTCAAATAACTTTCGTAAATGTTTTTTGTAAAATTTAAAAAAAAAATTAATTAATTAAATCCGTAATAAAACCCATATTTTGAGAACCATCTTCATTTCGACTTCGTTCGTAGAGTAATAATAACTAGAGACCGCACTAATATTTGTACAAATCGTTGACATACTCGCAAAATAAAGCTCTCCCTTTCAGCTCGGTTCCATTAACGTACAAAAAACAGAGACAAACAATTTCTGTTAAAAACATACTGTGTAAACGGGAAGCGACTTTTTGGAGCGGGCGAAGTTCACGCCAGTGTGATTTGCTCGGTGCTAACTAAAAATGGGTCTGTTTTTCTAAAATTGCAATAGATGTCGGTAATTTAATTTCGTTATTTAAAATATTAAATAACCCCCAAAATTATTCCTAATACGAATTCAGACACCTCTGTCGGATTCTTTTAACACTAAATATTGAGTGTTGCCCAAATCTAAATTCTTTACGCGGAAAGCGGGCCCTTAAGGACAACTATGCAGGGAGTTGTCTTGAGTGAGCTTGGGCCCAGCGCTCACTCAGGAGTAGCGCTTGGTGCTGGTAGGCTGCGGTCATCACCGTGTTGGCGTAGGCCATTAGCCGCATCCTGGCTCCAGTGACCCGGTGTCTCATCAGGCCGGCAAATCCATTCAGTCCTAGTTCCGTGAACATTGTCGACGCGCTGCTGTATCTCCGGTATCCAAATATGATTCTACAGGCGTCATTATATTGAATTCGGAGTCGTTCCATCGAGCAAGTTCGGTAGTGACACCATGTTTCACGTATACAGGCCAGTACAGAATGCGTTGAACAGTATTTTTTTAATAAACGAAATAAATGTCATTCCTACCCTATCGGTAGGTATTTGGCGAGTATGGTAGAATTGTCAACTCCAGTTTCTGGGAGGAAGATCAATCCTCAATCACCAATTATTATTATATTTTTAATTTTGAACAGAAAATTTAAAAAATACATATTATAATTCGAAACTTTGTTTTTACTACTTGATTCTTTTTACAAAAAGCGATCGACAAGCCACAAAACAATCAGACAAAATCCATTATTTTTTAAACAAAGGTTTTAATATTTTAGCCTGTTTGTAACGTTAAAATCTAAAAGAGTTTTTTACCTGTTGTCAACCACAGTTTAAAAATTTGGAAATACGTTTACAAACAGCGAATCTATCAAAATTTAAAAATACCCCAGGGGTTAATTAAAAATTATGACGTCAATAGCCAACAGCACCTGTTTCAGACTTTGTGCATAAATCCATAGAAGTTAACAGCCCTAAATGGGTTGTGGAAAGCAAAGTTTGTTGCCCGTTATAATGTTGGGGAAACAATAGTAGCTCTAAGCTTATTCACGTGAAACTTGAAGCCAAAGGGTCGGGGTTCGATTTCTAGACCGCTGTGGCAGCTGCAAGAAGTTCTACTACATATTATATTATATATGTAGATATGACAACAAGAGTTGGTGAAAACAGTACACGATAACACAGACGCAGCAATTCTTAAACTTGTTATTCGATTTCAGAAAATTAAAATATTTATTATTTGTTAAATTATTAAATAAATAATTAATCAATTACAGTATAATAGTGTAACAGAGTATAATCAAGAATGTTAACTAAAATAATTTAAATAAATAGTTTTCACTGCTTTTGATTTTTTTAATGTTCCTCTTCTATAGAAGCTGGCGCTTGTATTTAGAAGAGTGGGGAGCATCAAGATTAAGAATATTTATTGTTTGTAATTATGAATATTAAAATTTATAATTAATTAAAAACAAAGTTTCATAATTTTGGAATGTTTACATTGAACTTCTCTTTAATTGCTTTTAGTAGGTGTTTATCGTTTTCTATTGTTCTGATATTTTCAGGTAGGCTGTTGAAGTATTTTTTTCCTAGATATAATATGTAATGATGTTGAGCAAAGGTGGTGTTTCATTTTTGTGTTGGAAATATATGTTTTTGACGAGTACGACTTTCAGTTAAAAAGCTGTGATTTTTTTTTTCTTTTATAATTTGAGTTATGTTTTTTTGGACATTAGATCATTAAATTTTAATACTTTAAATTCTTCAAAAATTAGGTTTGTTGGATAATACCTTGGTTTTTTCAATATTATTTTTATAATTAGACGTTGTACAATTTCAACAGGGAGTAGATTTGTTTTATATGCAGCTTCCCAGCTGATTACAGCGTATTGGAGATTTGATTGTACTAAAGCGTGGTAAACTGATGTTAGAATTTCCAATGAGAGAAAATTTCGAATTTTCAAATATATATAAATTAATTTTCTTATTTTGTTGACGGTCTGGTTGATTTGATCTTTCTTTGATTGAGCCGTGTAGACGATTTCAAAGCGTATTCTTATTACTGCCAGAAGTATTTAGAGAGGGGTTTCGAATGTGTTGTGTTTCCACAAACAGTTCTCCAACCCGTCGTGGAAGGAGATTTTAAAGAATATGTTATTTATATTAAATCAGGGAATTAATAGTGACTCGATAGTCAACCTAACTAGGAGCTGGCTAAATGAGATCTGCAAACACGATGTTTGTCTGGGAGCAACCTAACTGGCCCTAGCGAACTATTGTTGACCCAATTTGGGATCTGAAGTTAACTTTTATAGTAAAACGTATTAGTAATTCGTAGGCAGATTTTATTTTCTAGGACCAAATGGTGATATTATAATGCTAGTTGCGTGTATACTGTCAGATTCATTTATGGAAAAATAAAAAAAATAGAGACCGTCAAGTCGACAGTACAATTTTTTTAAAAGAAACTTCACTACCTCCATGATGATCTTTTTTTAAACTTTCTTTAAGGTGGATCTATGTACTGTAATATTGGGCAAATGCAAAGTATGTAAGTTCATTTCACATTTGAAAAAAGAATCTTTACTGAACAGTAAAACGACCACCATTTTGAAACGGTAACGGAACGTGCAAACAGAACTTCGCTATGCTTAGTCAATAAACTACGATTGATTTAATGAAATCCGGTTAAAAATATGGTTGCAATCCATTTCTTGATAAAATATTAGTTCATCTAGAATATTTCGGAATGTTCATGCAGGTGCGCTTTTCTTGATAAATATAATGACAAAATGCGAAAATATTAGAATTAAAACACACGTTTTACTGATACTTTGTTGGGAAATGTGTAAATTAATTCATTAAAGGCCTGCAGTCCCGTTTTTAACATGAATACGAATAGTTTTCTCCGTTTGTGGATCATCCTAGAGGAATGCTGCGGTGTTGGGGTGGATGGGTGGCGTTTGGGGGTTGGATGTTATCACGTAGATGATTTACGGTCCCACCCCCAAATGACACCTCAACACCCGCCGTGTGACGATTTGTTTTCAGAAAAGGGATGTTGTGATCCTGGCTTTGTTTCGACATAAGGGATGATAAATACCCTCCCCGGCTTACAGGAACACATTCAGCTACAAACTGGAGTTAGGGTGATATTACACAGGTGGAAATTGCATATAATCAAATTACATGCAAAAAAAATTACACTTGCTAAAATTACACATGATGAAATCGCGCATGGGTGTATTTTATGTGAGTGTATACGTGTAATTTATTATCCTTATTTGTCAAAATAAACAAAGCTAGCAGTCCACAATGGATTGCTAGTACCTTCACTGATATATGGCAGTGAGGCATGGAATTGCCAGAGGAAGAAAGAAAGTAAACTGAACGCTGTGGACATGAGATCCCTGAGGTGTATGTGTGGTAAAACTATGTATACTGATTCGCGAATAATGCAAAACTGATGTAAGCGTAATGAGCAAGATGGGAATGTAGGGTTTTCCAATAAGAGGTGTTATTTCTAATAGCCCGCTATTTCGGTAGATGTTACTTTTGAAGCTGTCATTTTTTGACATTTGACAAGTAGAAACTACGCCATTAATAAAAATGGAACGATACACGCTTCAACAAAGCATTGAAATTATAAAAATGCACTTGAGTGAATCAAATGCAAATCATCTTGAGTGATGAGGCCCATTTCCACCTCGGTGGCTTCGTCAACAAGCAAAATTGTCGCATCTGGGGCTCGGAAAACCCAAGAGTAAGTGTTGAAAAGCCTCTCTATCCTCAACGTGTGACTTTTTGGTGCGGTTTATGGTCCGGCTGAGTCATTGGACCTTAATTTTTCGAAAATGAGGCTGGAGCAACAGTTACGGTGAATGGATTGCGCTATCGAGAGATGATTAATGATTTTTTATGGCCGGAATTGTATGGTATTGATCTGGATAACGTTTACTTAATAATGTGGTAAAATTCAGGAATGTCCGAGGAAGACATGGCACGATCAAGTGAACCAAATACTTGACTCAGAATACTATAAGAGTATGTATGGAAGATGTATGAGTATGAATTAGGCAAGAAGTGTGTGGTGCGACCGAAATGTTTGGCGGTCCATCCTCTCTGCCTACCCCTGTTATGGTTAGTTAGTTCATGTCGACATCTTAGCGTCAAGGTATAATTAATCCTAATTGTAAGATAAACGACGTAAAAACCTGAATCTCTTAAAAATATCCTCAGTTTATTATTCATTTTCTACAAAAAAATAGAGAAATTGTCATTGAATTGATGTGTGAATTTGGTTCGCTGAAAACACTACACTTTTGAAAGCGATATAAAGTCATTAAAAATAAAGAAAAAAGAATCCTTAAAATCTCACATAGCATAACAAAGTTAATCTTTTATTATTTTTAATTAATTTTTACTTTAAAAAAAATCATACCGTTAAAGACAATCTTTTTTATCTCAATAATAGATTTTTTAAATTTTATTGACTGGTTTGACTGGGACCTAGGGACTGACTCTTGTGTCTTAACTGATGTGTACTTTAAAAATGTATTTTAAACTAAAAATATATATGTAAATATGTGTATGTATGTTTTGGTTTGACTGAGGATTGGATCTTCCTCCCCTGGACTGACGAAAATGACTAAACGCGCTGTCACTTAAACCAAATCCTAATTGGATGGTACAGGTCGTATATTAACTGCTGTAATTTTTAGTTACGTGTTTCAATTTCAGAGAAACGCGTGTGTGCGTGAGTGCCACCAAAAGTTGATAAAAAATATCGTTATCGACAACGAATCTAAGCGCCGAGTTTCATCTCGATCGGATGTCAGGAAGTAAGGAATAATTTACCTGAAGAAAGGAAGTTTTAGGAAGGTAAAAGGTATGAGGGTTAGGTTGATATCTAGGGATCAATGTGTGACAGTGATAGACATATGAATATGTCCCTCCCACTGCTGCGTAAGGCGATGTGTCGAGATATCAGTTAGAGAGGTCAAAAGGTCTCACCAAACCAGCTTCTCTCGATCAGGCACGCCACGCGACTGATAGTCATGCGCATCCTAAACACACCTCACCCGATGAACCTGGCCACCCCTGCTAGATTACTAAACGTAGCGAACCGTTTGGGGTGACCTACGGCAGAACAAACGGTTCCCGGGGCGGCGGTAACCAAAGCCCACCTACAGGTTGCTGAATAGAGAGAAAAAAGCCTTGATTATAGCAAAGACCAAGATGTTCTACTAGCAGTATTTTAGTAGCCATGTATTCAAGCATCTATAATATGTCAACAAACTATCAAATTATCAATGCAAAAACACACTTTAAGACGATGCCATACGTAGTAATTCAAAATCATGTGTTTTTGGTTTGAAAATTTGGTTGCCTAGAAATGTTTCAGATGCTTTAATTAAATACTGCGCGTAGAATACATCTTGGCCTTTGAAATAATCTAGTATTTTTTAGATAAGTCTTTTTATAAGCCCAGAAAAAAATAATGTAGTGGCCTATGAAAACTGCTTTAAAGTTCAAAATCTCCTACTTACGAACCCATTTCCGGTTATGATTTTGATTGTACAATGTTGCAAATTAAGTTATTTATAAAATGATCGAAAAAAAATTAAATATTTATGCCTGAACTTCCGCAAAATAAAATAAAAGGCACTTTTTGGCCATGTTTTTTTCTTGCATAAATCAAAACAGGCGGATGGTGTTGAGCGGGAATTTAAACCTTATCGCCATCTACGTAAGGGTTGTTATTGATAGCGGCTCAATTTAAAATACTACACGACGTACTTCATCGCCTTAAAAATCCAATAGTTATCATTGCATCGTTTTTAAAGGTAAGGATTAACGGTGGCCTGATTTTCACGAGATTTCATTCGTCCACGTGTAATTTTCACCGTGGAATTTTCGCCGCGTACTTTCGTGTATTTTTCACTGCGTAACCCTACAACTGTTTATATCTATACCTACAAGTACTAGCTATATGAGCACGAACAAGGCAAGAGCTAACGTAACATGGGGCAGAGTTTTCGCCTAATTTAACTTTGCGCTCAGTTAGGCGTATTATGGACATTGAAATATGCGACGAAATGTATTTATTAACCTGTTATTGACAAAAGAATAGGCTAGTTTTACGTTGATTGTACTGTATTGTATTGTCCTGTATGTATATCAAGTCCAATTTCACTAAAAATATTATTATCAAAAGTTGAATTTTTCACCGCACAACTGCTCTCAAACTTCTGGAGCCAGTGATATTATGGCATCCCAAATTGTGGTATGTTATGAGGTAGAAAGTAGTGCGAGTAGGAGGAGATAGAGAAGAGAAAGATGGGGGGCGTACCTGGCTATTCAGATCTGATCACCAAACACGACTAAAGCCATTTAATAAATGAATTGCAAAATAACACGAATTTATCTTACTTAACGTACCTGTCACAAGTGACATTTAAATAATATAGGTATATAAAAACACAAACGCAATCGAATGCAACAATGTGTCAAAATTTCAAAGCAATCGGTGAATTATTTTCGGAGATTTAAGACTTTGAACAAACGAACATTAACATTTATATAGTTATATATATATATATATAATGATATTTTCCTTGTGATTTGAACGACACAGTCAATTAAAACACAATTGAGTTTCTCTGTGAGGAAAGAAGAGGTTTATTTTGTTAATCTCACAAGATTTAAATTAAGAAAAGCATTCAGTAACGAAACATTACCTGTAAGGAAAGAAACGACATTTAATGTTATTAATTGTTATGTCAATTCCTTAATCACAATCACGATAGCAATTACCAATTATTGAAATTATTCCCATCAATTTGCCTTGTCACAACCCATAGATTATTTTTACTATGTCTTAAACCATAGATTACGAAATATCGATTCGACTGTGTAGGTACTGTGGGGCACATCCAGCCAGTGACAGTCCAGGACACACACAGCCACAATGACGAGACAAGCTCGGCATTGCCTTGAATTAAAGAAAATTATGTTTTTCTTTACATATATATATAGATAGATTATCATCTAAATACATCGACAGACAATAATTCATTTTGGGTTAATTTATCGACAAACAGGGTTAGCACATTCCGGAAAATTTGCCTGGTCACAGCACCTGTTCGGGGTTTACCGTCCAAAGTTTCCAAGTGAACAGGGTTCGGACCCTGCGCCATCCATCAACCTAATGTGGGTCTCCCACCTTGGGGAATCCTGGCTAATTATTTCACACCTTCGTTATACATCAGCCGCCGCGACCCTTGAAACAAACCCCTGTCGACCTCTTCCGGGTTTTAGTTCCAGACACCCTTATATCAATACGTTTCGTTAATAGACAGTATATAAATATTATTCATTATTGAGGGAGAAAATTCTGGTAATTATTTGTAATTACTTGTTAACATTTCATAATTATGTAAATACCACATGAGAGTCCAAACGGCTCCCAATACTAAATAAGGGTACGTTGTAAGGCTAAAAATAGCGGAGAGGAGAAAGAGATGCGATAGAGGAAGGTGAAGAACCTGGCAAAAGCCATTTTAAACAAATTTCAATTCTGAAAGGTGGTCTTAAACCATAGCGATACTGAAAGTATCTTCCACTCCTGAAACGTGGTGAAATAGTGTCGTATATTATTTTGAATTAATAAATTGTGATATAACACAAGTTCATCAAATTTTAAAATGGGCATTCCTGGAGAAAACCTAAATTACGATAACGTACTTTGTTCATTAAATTTAATAAAATTATCTGATCGTAGAATTATTTCCGATTTAACCTGTTTGTATAAAATGATTAATTCAATGTTTGATACCCCTGATTTATTATATGTAATCTCTTTTCATACTCCAAGCAGGTCGGTTACAAGACAGTACCTACCATATTATTGTAGCAATTCTATATCAACGTCCCAATATCACACTCCTATGCGACGGATTCAACAGCTAGGAAACAAATACAACGATGTTGTTGATATATTTAGTACATCAATTTCAATATATAAGCATACCCTATTGAAGTTTTTTTCATCAAGTAGTGGAATATTTTAATAAAGGTATTTAATTTCACTAACAAATAATAATTTTGTCAGCTGAAACAGAAACAGAAACAGTTTTGTGGCTACATACTGTGTGGATCAAGTTTAATGATATTTGGACTTTATATTTATTTTTCTGCAATTGTTTTAAATAGTCGTTTCCTGCACTATTTTCGTGTATAATTTCGTAACTATTTTTTTTTATATATATGTATGTAAAAGCCTTAATAGGCGTGAAATAAATAAATAAAAATTACCTAATAAATAAAAATTAAGTTTTTCCAAAAAAAAAAAAATATATATATATATATTTATCCTAAACTTAAGAAGCCTTAAAGTGACGGGCGTATGAATTCATCCCTCTAACTGGTGCTAGGCGATGGGTCGAGAGAGTCCTGCCAGTAAAGTCAAAAAGTCTCTCTCAATCAGTCTCTTTTAATCTGGCAAGATGAGCAAACGCATCGACCGCCAAGACGCAGACAAACCTTATCCCATGAAACCAGGAACCCCTGCTATGTCACCAAACGTATCCATCCACTTGGCTTGGTTACCTATGACAGAGGCCACCCAAATCGCAATATATAATAAGTAGTTCCAATTTTGAAAAGTTCGTTGAACTTGAATAATGTAACACATTTAATGTTAGGAATATTTGACATTATTAAGTCACTCACGCAACTTCTGAAAGCATGTACTCAACCCAAATTAGAATGATTATTATTTTGTCTTGGGAGAAACAAATTTAAATTTTCAATGATTAAAACAGTATACATTTAATGAAGCCTTAATTAAATCACCCTTAGTGAAGCCTGTTTAAATTGAATCCTCTTTGCCATTTAGCCCGGGGTCTGTTAATTAGTGGAATACGTCCTATATTGTCATCCTATTTCAAATTGATGGAATCCGACTGATGATCCCAATTGATCCGTTCTTCGCTCCGGAAGCCAGAGTAGGAATAGGGGGTGGGAAGGGGATAGAGAACACTTACATATAATGTACGTATCGATTAGCTGAATTAGCCCCTAACTCCCATTGGATATTACACCTAGAATAGGGTTGCCAGCAAGACAAATCTAATTTAAATGATCTTTTTGGTTGTTTGTGTAGAAACTACGCCATTAATAAAAATGGAACGATACACGTTTCAACAACGCATTGAAATTATTAAAAATCACTTGAGTGAATCAAATGCAAATCATCTTGAGTGATGAGGCCTATTTCCACCTCGGTGGCTTCGTCAACAAGCAAAATTGTCGCACCTGGGGCTCGAAAAACCCAAGAGTTATTGTTGAAAAGCTTCTCTATCCTCAACGTGTGACTGTTTGTTGCGGTTTATGGTCCGGCGGAGTCATTGGACCTTACTTTTTTGAAAATGAGGCTGCAGCAACAGTTACGGTGAATGGATTGAGCTATCGAGAGATGATTAATGATTTTTTATGGCCGGAATTGGATGGTATTGATCTGGACAACGCTTGAACCATTCAACGAACAAACCATTGATCTTTTACGATTGAATATCAAAATAACACCTCTTATTGGAAAACTCTGTACATGTTTATTATATTTATAGAAAGTAGAGAATAGTCTTATAATCGAGACGTAAAATTTTTTTTGGTCTATTACATTGCTAATGCTGGCTAAATTTTATGAGATACATCAAAATAAAGTACAACGTAATTGTACATCTTAAAAAGGCCTACAGAAAAGTCCGTGATGGTATATGTCTATCTCCTAAGGATAATCCCCAGCAACGCCGGGTACACGTCAGCCAATTTTAAATGAGCCAATTTTTAGCCAATTTTTAGCCAATATTTAGCCAATTTTTAGCCAATCCACTATGTCATATATTTAACCAATCATTGAATTCTGGCTGCTTCCCCGACCTATGGAAAAATTGCTATCTAACACCTGTATTTAAAAAAGGCGATATTCATGATGTCACTAATTACCGACCCATCTGCATGCTCTCAACTATCCCCAAACTGTTTGAAAAACTTATCCTCGATATAATCTCCATACATATTAACAACATCATTGTAACTAATCAACATGGATTTATGCCAGGCAGATCCACACTAACAAATCTCTCCTTATATGAAAATTTTATAGCATGTTCACTCGAAAACAAAACCCAAGTCGACTCAATATATACAGACTTTGTAAAAGCGTTTGACAAAGTTAACCATAAAATTCTTCTCAATAAACTTAGTCAAATCGGAATTGAGGGTAAACTATTGGAATGGATAAAAAGCTACTTAACAAATTGAAATCTACAAGTAAAAAATAATTCTAACCTTTCACACAAATTCATAGCTACTAGCGGTGTACCCCAAGGGTCACATTTAGGCCAAATACTGTTTCTCCTTTTCATAAACGATATTGTTACTGTATTTGATAAAAATGTTGAAGTGCTACTTTTTGAAGATGACCTTAAACTATTTAAAATTATAAAAACAATAAATGACTGTATTCAAATTCAATTAAATTTAAATAAACTTCAAGATTGGTGCAAAACTAACAAACTTTATCTCAATATTAGTAAATGCCACATTATAAGATTTTTCAGAACAACACAACCCCTTAACTATCAATACAAAATTATTAATGTTTCTCTCTCCTCTGTAAGTGAAATTAACGATCTCGGCATTATTTTCGATTCAAAATTTAACTTTCTTTCACATGTAGAAACAGTCACCAACAAAGGATTAAAAATGCTCGGCTTCATTCTCCGAAATGGCAGATACTTTAAAAATATTTCAACACTAAAAATCTTATATTCCTCACTTGTTCAAAGTCAAATCGAATATAATTCTCCTATTTGGTGTCCTTACTTTAAAATCCACTCCGACTCTATTGAAAAAATTCAGCATAAATTCCTAAGATACATTAACTATAAACTCGGTCTACCTATAGAATCAATAAATTACTATTACTTGATGAAAGAATTAAACTTACTTAAACTCTCAGATAGAAGACTTATTTCCGATTTGACTTTTATTTCTAAAATTGTCAATGGTATTATAGACAGCCCTGATATATTAAGCCTAATTACCTTCCATATACCCACTAGAACCACTCGATCCAAAATTCTTTTTAATTTCAATAACAATATCAGGACTGAGTCATTTAGAAACTCGCTTATACCTAGATTGCATGCAGTTGGCAATGCTTTCTCAGAAGTAGTAGATGTGTTCAACTGCACGGAATATAGTTATAAGAAGGCTATAATAACATACCTCTGTCGTAATTATCAATGTTATTAGGCATAATACCATTCTATTCATAAGTTATCACAGAACCTAAACTATGCACTTACATCAGATATCAGACAGAAGAGTGTTATATACTTAATCAAAACTATAATTATTCCCAAAATTGTTATCAGATGTCTTACTGACAGCCCTGATTCAATAGAGCCAACTCTTAGTTCTCAGCAAATTCAACCAAATTCAATATTGAATGTAACAATAACCTCAATACTAAATTACTGTACGGATTGAAAATAAAAATGCTATTGTACCTATGTATACCAGATGTTATTCTTGTTTAATTTTCAACATAATTTCTCAGTAATTATTCTGTTTAACATAATACTGTTTCGCTCCTGTGAACCACTGTAAACATAAATCATTTATATTGTAAAAGCCTTTTACGGCGTCTAAATAAATAAATAAATAAATAAGAAAGTTAAATCATTTATTTTGCATCTTTCTTCTAATGTATGAATTTTGAGAGTATTTAATAGGAAAGGATAATTTATGTATTCTAGCTGGATATTTAATAAAACGTAAAAAATATTATTTAATAATATTAAAAAATATAATTAATTTATTCTGTATGCAACACGTTAGAGCCACCGCTAAATAAATAAATCAATAATTTCGAAGACTGAACATTTTACAAAATAATATCAGCCCATATAATATTATGAGAAGTCCTCAAGTTCAACCCTTAATAGATTGGGATTAGCCACGTTTAGCGTAAGGACTAGGCACCGGGGGAAGGAAAAGGAGGAGGTGGGAGTAGGTTAGAAGCAGGAGATGGAAAAGGGGAGGGGGGGGGGGCGGTGGCATTGTCTACAAGTACTTACTTGTTGGATAATACGAAAAGGGGTGGTTGAAATATACGAAAATTCACTTTGTGAAATGATCCAAAAATAATTTGAAAATGTAAAAACAGTTGTCTTTAAAAATATTCACTATCTAAGAATTTTTTTTTTGCTAATGAAAACCTCGCAAGATTTAAGGTATGTTGTGAGGCTGAAGGTCGTGGAGTGGGTAAAGTGATGGGAAGGAGGAAGGTGGGGAAGTATCTAGCATTTCAGATTAGGTCATCAAATACGGCTGAAGCGATCTGCAGTGAAATAAATTATTTGGGACATGTCGTCAAATGATAAAAACGGCAAGGAACACCAAAGTTAGTGCCAACATGTTAGTCAGGAGATTCAACAGGTGCAGTCCGGTGAAGAAGCAACTATTCCAGACATACTGCATGCTCTTTTACACTTGCGAACTATGGACAATGTACACACGAGGCATCATCAACATACTCCGAGTACATTATATCCACGCATACGGGGCACTGTTCGGCCTCCCTTGGTGATGCAGCGCCTCGCAGATGTCCGCAGACGGAACGAAGAGCATGGATTTGCTTATTTTATTCGCCACAGAGCAGCCGGAGATCGGAAAACACTCTCGTTCAGGCTGTCGCCGAGTAGCAGAGCTCACCCATATACAATACATGGAGAATTTCTCCTAAGCCATTGAAATACCTGTGATACATATGTTATAATTTATTTGCATTTCATATACCATATTTAATTTTTAATCATGTAATTAATTTATATTATACATGCTATTTTAAGGCAGACAGAGAATTTATTTCACTATTAATTTACTAATTAAAGATAATATTAACGATTCTCAAACGAAAAAGTAGAAACAGAAAAATCAGAAAATAAGTCCATCGCATCTAGGAAATGAACCCAGGACCTAAGCCTTGCCGAGGCTTGACTCTACCATTGAGCTAATCTGACTCTATCCCCTTCAGTCATATTTAACTGTATCATACTTCGATTACAACATTATCTTCATTTTCTTGACTGCTACCTTTATTCGTGATTGCGAGATTCTCACCAAATTTAATTGCAATCTAGATAGTGTCTGTGATGAAAGGCTTAAATCACAGTGAAAAACAGATAAACCATAGCTGCTAAAAATATACAAATTATTAATGAAAACCGTCATTCTAGCGACATCTGTTGAGGTTAAAATTGATTCAGTTTGGTTTTCAGTAGGCACCTGTAATAGTTGGAATTATGTTGAGATTCTATAGTATAAACACAGAGGTCATTAAAATCGTCTAGGAACGACTAGGAACCCCCTTTTGAGGCTTCAAAATAAACATTGAATTTTGTCAACCAATAGATCTGAACAAAGAGCTATAAAATTTTGAGTAACCAATCAGTGAACGAAGAGGCGTACATCAAATGCAGACAAAGGAATGAACTGTGGATCAGGCAATAAAAAAAGATAATTAACGACATTTCGATTCTCACAGAAATTGGAGGTGAACGCACTTTAGGGTCAACATCGACTTTCAAGGTGACAAACTCCTGGGAATGTTTACAATAACTGAGACATTTATGGGGTATCGAACCATTGAAATCGGGTGCTTGGAAGTTTTACAGGTTGTAAAGCGCACACACAAAAATGCAATGAAAAAAATTATAAACGTGATAGTATAAAAAAAGGACGGGAAAAGCAAAGGAAAGTTACTGGCGGAATTTCAACTGTAGTGCAATTATTTATGATAGAAGGAGGGTGTCATGTTCGATAAAAATCGTACTAAAGAGAGGAGTGAGTGTTGGAAACAATGGAAATTAATCGTTATCAATTTAAGATGAAACGGACATATTGGTAAATCAATCTTGAATGAAAATCTCGCAAAAAAAATAGACATTTTAGAAAAGTGCGGCGACCGAATGGAAGGATAATACAGAGATTTTAGCTGCTACAAAGGTCCTAGGGGCATAAAAATTGAGTATCAGAAGAAGACAGTAAAACTGAACATATAGCGATAGATTAGATTCAGGAAAAGTAGACATTTTACATAATTATTAGGTTAGATATATATTAGAGTTACCCAATATTACGGAGGGATCGAAACAAGATAAAAGGTTGGCGGTCTCATGTATATTTTGAAGGATAAACAATCGAAATCCGAACATGATTTTTATTTACGTTAAGGTAATAAACGATTAGAAAAGCGATTAACTTTAACGTTGGGCTTATGAAGTATTTAGATTAGGAAAAGAGATTAAAATTAATAGGTTTGAAATTAAACTAAATTTACGAGTGTAGTACATAAAATCTGAGACGTAAACATATGTCCAGACGTATAATTTATGTGAAATCTTGTAAGTGAGGGATGGAGAATGGGCGGAGATTGGGTAAAACAATAAAAATGACAGATATCCCAGAGTCTAATTAGGTATATCTCCCGTAGAAGTGTGGAAAACTATATATTAATTAATAATAAATGAAGTATGAAATTTCCTGGAGACCACACACATCGGGAAAAGTGAAGAAAAGATAAAAAGAAGGGTAAAGAACGGAGATAGGAAATGATCCATGTGGAGAAAAGCGATACAATTCGAATTTATCCGTGAAATTAATAAATACGACTTGGAAAATGAGTAATTATAAGAGTTATGAGAAATGACATAAGAATCAAGAAGAAATTGTGCAAGAAAACGTCGCGGATAAATATAAAATTCAAAGATAAAGGAAAAATTCAAATCTACGACATAAAGGAAGAAGGTACGGGAGAAAATGGAAAAGCTCATATAGGTGACAATAAAATTAAGTAGATTTTAGACAAATCGAAATTCAAAAATGCGTAGTAAAGATTTCGACATGGATTTAAACAATTTTCGCACGAGATGCATAAAATTGAGATGTATATATATGTTACTTAGGACGGACCTATCGCGAATTGAGAAAAAAAAGGAACGCAAAATCATGAGATTTTAACTACATTTTGTATGAACAGAGGACAAAGGGAGCTTGGGCGATTAACGCAGACTTACCCGATTCGGACCCTATCAAGTTAGCGACGTGAGATAAAAATTAACCGCCACCCAAAGCCGGACAACAAAAGATCTTATGTAGGAACGATCGAAATTAGGGGAAGGGGTGTTCGGATTTACGAGTTGATAGGAGATAGAATTAAGCATCAAGAGAATTTCAGATACGTCTTTTGGGACCTGAGAGGGGTATAAAAGATGGAACACATCAGTCAGGAGCCAGTCGCGCCGAGGGTTCGAAAAGTTGTTACGTGGCGGTACTACGTCTTTGGTAGGATTAACAGTGAAAAATCTTTAAGTGTTAAATTTTAAATAAGCCCCTGGACTTAGGAAAATTTTGTGAAAAATACAAGTGCTAGAGTCAGTGAAATTTAATTTGGTTAAACAGTGAAAATAAATATAATTTAAACTCAGTGCTTAAAAGTGTTAAGTGAAGTGCAGAAAGTGATTACGGAATTAAGAATTTAACTAAAATTTAAAAATAATTATTTCATTCAAAGTGAAAACATTCAAATTAAATTTAAGAGTTTGTTATCGTTAAATTAAAGTGGATGTGCTCGTGAATTGATATTTAAAAATAGATTATAATTTTGTTTAAAATTATTAATAGTAAATACTTCATCTTAGGTTAAAAGAAACACAAAAACAAAAAAAAAAGGATTCGATAATAATAAACGTTTAAACCTTTGTTCTAAAATTAACAGTTAGGAAAAAAATTAATTTATTAAGAGTCGAGTTTAATTAAAAGTTTGCACAATTCGGAATAAATTTTCTTATCAATTTATATAAAAAGAAATTTAGAATTAATAAATTGTTCAATTAAAATCCATCGTGCGTATAGCGACAGTGTTAAAAGTGTTTGTTGTTTTAACCGGAATTTTAATCATCAGTCTATCATTTCGAAAAGGAATTTGAAACAGCTATCATTCAAAAGCCTAAACTAGAAAAGTGTTATTAAATCAACGGGTTTTCTGAATTAGGATTTCGTTCGGAAGAAAAATTAAATATCAACTAATTTATACGATTCAAGCGAGAATAAAATATTAAATAGGAATAAATAGTCGAAAAGATTTATTTTGAAATTAGTTGAAAAAATACAATTAATTAGGTAGGTTTTCTTCATCAAGGTTGTTGTGTACACCCGACCGGAAATACCTTGACGGGGGGTAAGTTTTCTTTTTATAAATAATTTTCAGGACCTAGGAGTGAGGAGATACAGCTGATTATGGTATATCAATTAAATTATTAAAACAACAAAACAAAGCATTACACATTAATATATGTATATTATGTATTTATTTATATAAAATAAAGTAATATATTGTATATAAAGAATAAATATATGAGTAATGTATTTATATATATGTATTTTACTTATTAATCGAAGCAGCGAAATGGTAGCGATTTTTAATACCTACCCGAGGACATATCTATATTATTGAAAAAGAAAATATGTATTTATTAATATTCCAGACTATGTAGAATCATATATTTTATATTTATTTATTAATATATGTACTCTTTTTTAACATATTTTGACAATCGAGATATGTGTACTTATATATATATATATATATTTATATTTAATTTTCACCTAACTTCTAGTAAATTTACTAAATTCGGAAAATGAAAAATGGTTTAACTTCAATAAAGGATTTAAAAATATTTAAATTAATTATGCACAATAAAAGGTAACATAACTGAATTATAGGGAGAGGTAGAAATATTTCTTAAATAAACAATCTCGCATCTAGGTTAGTGTGTCAGGAGATGTTTACATTAATTGTTTACAAGTAGAGACACCAAAGATCTGGGTCAACCGCATGGTTTGAAAACGACCTTGGCCGTAACTAGAAAATTTATCAGGGTTATAAGGATAACCATCAGGATGTCATTGTGCAATGTGCAGCGATATGGGTCATTTACAAATACCTATCATTCACAATCTACAATTGAAAAATCATGGGTTAGCAAGATTTATATCGAATATTACATGAAACATTTGAATACCATTGATTAGATAGTCGCATAGATTTTTATTAGTTACTTGAAACAGCTGGGAGCCGCGTGTTTACAATTACCTACCATTCACAATCAACAATTGAAAAATCACGGGTTAGTAAGATTTATATAGAAATATTATACGAAACATTTGAACATTATTGATGGAGTGTTCGCATAGATCCCATCAGTTGCCAGAGACAGTTGAGAGTTGTGTACCCTCTTATGTGGCAATCAATTACTTGAAACAATTGAGAAATCACGGGATAGGATGAACAAAATTAATGTTGAAACCTGGAGGTAAAGTTTAAAACAAATACAGTTCATCAAACAGGAGGCAGTGGTCGCTCCTACAACAAGACCATTGACCAAACCAAATAGAGATGACGATTCTCTTAAATAAAAACGTCAAAACCAAACAAAAAGCCTGGAGTTCGATAGCTCTCCAAAACAAACTATCAAATAATTTCTTATTCTACTAGTATTTATTAGTATAACCTTATTCTTACGTATATATTCGGTTACCAAGCTAAGAATTGTGCAGAATTCTTCGTGCGAGATCCGAGCTCGGAATGCGAGGTAGATAGCCTCGTATTGCGAGTTATAAACCTTTCCCAAACTGTATGTATACATATATTTATTCGTATGTACTGTTTACTGGAGAATGCGGACCTGCATACAGCTTGCATTTAGGTCGGTAGACCACTCTCGCATTCTCTTTTAAACGTGGAATGAGGATTCACGACCCGTAAGTCCACACCAACCGTGAGTATATGATTGTATATAGGACGAAACCGGTTCGCCCTAAGTAAATAGTAGACCTTGGAGGAGATGGAATTTGGAGGTATCGGGACCCGAGGGAAGACTTGAAGGCAGTGCATGATGACGTGGAAGGCTTTTTGGGACGCGATAACTTAGGTATCAATCAAAGAGCCGTGTCAAAAGATTGTACGAATTTCTAGTTGACTCACGATCATCTCGTTTACTTGCTGGAGGAAGGAGCCAAATTTTTGCTAGCAAAGGGTTATTCTGAGTTCGTCAAATATACAATTAACTAATAACATTAACCTACTAAATCAATTTTACATGTACCTTATAGCAGCTGAGTCATGGAGGAGTGGCGCCAACCAGACACAATAATTAATCATTGCCAAATTTACTAACAATTAACCATTTGAGTTATATTTAATCACCTGTTCAAATAAACATGTATAATATCTTTTATCAGCGTTTAACTACAACTTTGTTAGGGTGCAGGGAATCAGAATAGTTACAATAGGAAAGTTAGCTCATCCAGAGAATTCATTTAAGTCTAGGTTTGCAATGGAAAGACCAATTAAAATTGTAAAACTCAACACCTCGATCAGAACCAAGGGGGTTACCACAAAATGAAAGTAATTAAAATCCTATATCATAAATCAAAAAAATTACACAACGTTTGATGGAATTTAATTACAATATAAATACGGGTATATTTGCGTTCAAGATCGTAAATAACGTATTAATTAGTTAAGTACATATGTCTATAAAGATATATAGTACAAGAGAGCTTTAAGTAGCTTTCTGAAGTTATCAAAGAAATTAAGGGTCCAATTTTCATGGAGGCTTATGTGTTGTAGGGGAGGAATTTTCCATCCCTGCGAACACATATGCAAAGCCTTAGAAAAAAAAAAGAAGTATCGATCATAGCCAAGAGAGAAGAAAATTTTATATTGTTTTAAACAAAGTAAAAGAAAATGGTGAAAAGGCGAGAATATTACAACTGCATAGCCGTGATCAGGAGGTTCAGGTTTTATAAGTCTGAGAGAAAAAAAAACAAAGTTATTGGTCAATCTATTGCAAAAACGGAGAAAATAATAATAATAAATAGGACGTAATTAATTAAAGAATTAACAAAAAAAATATATCAGAAAAGTGCGACATTACATAAATACACAGTGAAATTAAAAAAAAATAATAATAATACATTAACGTAAATAAACAATAAATCCAAAAAGAAAGTGTTAAAGAATAAACCTTTAATACAAAAAGTGTCCTTGTAATTAAAAATGTGTCAAATCAAACGACCATTAACTCCAGAGTTATTAAAAATTCCTTTCATACGATAATGTAAACAAAAACAAAGGATATGTAGGTTAATGATGTCATTCAGTCAAAAGGAATGCGTTCTGTAAACAAAAACATTGTTTATGTTTTGGGTTCATCGAACAAATCGGAATGTTGATATAAAGCAAGTTTAATAAACAGACAAACCCGAAAAACATCGAACTTATTGGGACAACAAAGAACATCTAAAAATTGATAAGATAAACATCGAGATTTTAAAAGTCGGAAACATCGTTGAATAATACGTATCACTCTGAGGAACAAAAATTAAATAACAAACGTCGAGACTAAATAAATAATGACACAAAAACGAGATTGAATATAAACATTGCATTCGGATATCGTGGAGTATTAACGTAAACAATTATTGTTTATCTTATATTCGAAAATACAGACCAGCGGCGGGCCGTGGTACTTAACAAATTATTCACAAAGTCAGGAAAAGATATTATTATTTCATCGCTAGACATTCGACAGATTTATTAGAAGAATAGAAAGGTTTAGACAAATTAAAGTGATTAATGTTTTACAACACCCAATGTACCTTACTAGATATCATTGGTTTTGCAAAAATAATGATTACGAAAAATATAAAATTGATTAATATCAATTGATTAACAAAAAAAAAATATTTTTTTTTTGATTAACATTAATATCATTATAAAACAAAAGAAAAAACGATTATTTTGAGATGTTGGAGTGTAATCTATTATGATCATGTTATAACATAATAAATAGCGGAAATATTACACCCATATCATGTGATAGATAGATCTATAATAACAATAATATCAAAATAGAGAAGTGTAATTGTATTACATCATAGTTAATCATTAGGACCACGTGTTAGATTCAAATGGTCGCGCTACGTGCCGCCAATGTAGATAGTTGTTGTCAGGATCACAAATCTCGATAATCGACAGAGTCATTAATGAGGGTGAAACATTTGATGTTTTGTTTTGTGAGGTAAGATTAATCTTACATAATATAATTTACCATATAAACGGGTAAGTTGAAATAACGTAAGATTTACTCATGATAATTTTGTTGACATTCGGGTCAGGTAGTTGACTATTAAAACATATTTTAAGACACAGAGAACTCAGTCAATGGATTCGATAAGGAATTCAAGTATAGGCCAAACAAATAAACGTTGTTTTGAAAAGACAAAATGTTAGTTGAGAATTCGACCTTCAATCTCAAAGAAAAAAAATACAATTCAGAGTTGGCTCGAGATTTTAATGTCGTTGACGAATGTTTATGATGGGATATATATATGTGTATATATATATACCTATTTCGAGGAAACATCGTGATAGGTATATGAAAAAAAATCATGTTAGGTATTTCAAAATCATAATAGAATTTACAAATTTTGCAAATTGAATATAGATTTGAACTCAACAATAAATAAATATGGCAGAGAAAAGAAAACTCGATGACGCGAAGGTAAGCACCGAAACAGTTCCTTTGGTTGATGAACTAAGAGAAATATCCAAACGATCGCGAGTTCATTTTAGGTATTGTGAAAATCATAATAGATTTTACAAATTTTGCAAATTGAATATGGATTTTGCAAATTGGAAATAGATTTTGACGAATCAGGTGATGAAATACAAGAAAAAAATCTAGAAAAAAAAAAAAAAAATAGAAAAACGAGAAGGGAAATATTGTTACCAGAGAACTCCGGAATAGTGTAGTGATATTAAAAATAAAATAGATCAATAAATAAAATATAATTAAAAGTGAAAACGTGCCCGCAAGCAACAGACTGCGTTACGTAAACAAACGAAAGCAATTAAACACGATTCATTATGACGGGTCAGTGGACCCACAAAATAGGACACATACTGTTTATAAAACTAACCCTCGCGCCTTTGAAAATATAAACAAAGTAAGAAATTTACGACTTGGATTCAACGCGAAGGAATTTTAAACGTAAACCAACTTGGTCCTTCATGAACGAACGGGTGACGCATTAAGATAAACAAAACGAAAAGGATAAGATAAAAGTGATATCCAGATGAAACGAAGGATAACGTAAATAATCCTTATAGATAAGGATAAACATTGGATAAAGATAAAAGATAAGTTATGATTTATCTAACGGGATAAAAGTGTTAGGATTTGCGGACACTTATTATGAAATACAAACATCGGAGCTTAAATCAAGTATAGATCAAACAAATAGGCGTTGTTTTGAAACAACAAAAGTGTTAGTTGTGATTTCAACTTTCAATTTCAAAGAAAAATTACAATTCAGACGGCACCGAGATAAGCCACTTGACAGTGAATGAGAAAAAATAAAATGGTCTTAGACAAGTAATAGACGGAAGCGCGTAGAATTGGAATTTGCAGCAACTGATAACACGGAGCAGGGGTACTCAACAGTTTGGAATTTGAAAAAAAAAAAAAAATTTTCATTAAAGAAAAAAAAGGATTGAAGAATAAAACGTCAAGAAACGCTTGTTGTGAAAAGGGAGGTCTTAGTCCAACCAGGTTGAGGACCACCTAAACACGCGAGTCGAGGGGCGTGTTTTTTCCCAGAAAAAAAAAGAGAGATTAATTTTGAGTTTATCAAAATTAGAGAAATTCCATAAAATAAAATCTACGCGAAAAGAAAATAGAAAATACAATGAGATTCAGAGTCAAGGTTGTTAACAATCCAAACAAAATGGAAAGAGAGATAGGGAAAAACAGAGTGAGGGGGGGGAGAAAGGAAAAAAACAGAATGGAAAGAGAGATAGGGAATAACAGAATGAGGGGGGGGGAGAAAGGAAATAACAGAATGGAAAGAGAGATAGGGAATAACAGAATGAGGGGGGGGAGAAAGGAAATAACAGGAAGTGATGTAGGAAAAGGAATAACAGAACGGGGGGGGAGGATAGCTAGACTACATTTGAACACAATTTCGATGTCTAAAGTAGTATACAACGTTAGCCACAGCAAATTGAGTTCAGAGGGGGGAACTGTGATGAAAGGCTTAAATCACAGTGAAAAACAGATAAACCATAGCTGCTAAAAATATACAAATTATTAATGAAAACCGTCATTCTAGCGACATCTGTTGAGGTTAAAATTGATTCAGTTTGGTTTTCAGTAGGCACCTGTAATAGTTGGAATTATGTTGAGATTCTATAGTATAAACACAGAGGTCATTAAAATCGTCTAGGAACGACTAGGAACCCCCTTTTGAGGCTTCAAAATAAACATTGAATTTTGTCAACCAATAGATCTGAACAAAGAGCTATAAAATTTTGAGTAACCAATCAGTGAACGAAGAGGCGTACATCAAATGCAGACAAAGGAATGAACTGTGGATCAGGCAATAAAAAAAGATAATTAACGACATTTCGATTCTCACAGAAATTGGAGGTGAACGCACTTTAGGGTCAACATCGACTTTCAAGGTGACAAACTCCTGGGAATGTTTACAATAACTGAGACATTTATGGGGTATCGAACCATTGAAATCGGGTGCTTGGAAGTTTTACAGGTTGTAAAGCGCACACACAAAAATGCAATGAAAAAAATTATAAACGTGATAGTATAAAAAAAGGACGGGAAAAGCAAAGGAAAGTTACTGGCGGAATTTCAACTGTAGTGCAATTATTTATGATAGAAGGAGGGTGTCATGTTCGATAAAAATCGTACTAAAGAGAGGAGTGAGTGTTGGAAACAATGGAAATTAATCGTTATCAATTTAAGATGAAACGGACATATTGGTAAATCAATCTTGAATGAAAATCTCGCAAAAAAAATAGACATTTTAGAAAAGTGCGGCGACCGAATGGAAGGATAATACAGAGATTTTAGCTGCTACAAAGGTCCTAGGGGCATAAAAATTGAGTATCAGAAGAAGACAGTAAAACTGAACATATAGCGATAGATTAGATTCAGGAAAAGTAGACATTTTACATAATTATTAGGTTAGATATATATTAGAGTTACCCAATATTACGGAGGGATCGAAACAAGATAAAAGGTTGGCGGTCTCATGTATATTTTGAAGGATAAACAATCGAAATCCGAACATGATTTTTATTTACGTTAAGGTAATAAACGATTAGAAAAGCGATTAACTTTAACGTTGGGCTTATGAAGTATTTAGATTAGGAAAAGAGATTAAAATTAATAGGTTTGAAATTAAACTAAATTTACGAGTGTAGTACATAAAATCTGAGACGTAAACATATGTCCAGACGTATAATTTATGTGAAATCTTGTAAGTGAGGGATGGAGAATGGGCGGAGATTGGGTAAAACAATAAAAATGACAGATATCCCAGAGTCTAATTAGGTATATCTCCCGTAGAAGTGTGGAAAACTATATATTAATTAATAATAAATGAAGTATGAAATTTCCTGGAGACCACACACATCGGGAAAAGTGAAGAAAAGATAAAAAGAAGGGTAAAGAACGGAGATAGGAAATGATCCATGTGGAGAAAAGCGATACAATTCGAATTTATCCGTGAAATTAATAAATACGACTTGGAAAATGAGTAATTATAAGAGTTATGAGAAATGACATAAGAATCAAGAAGAAATTGTGCAAGAAAACGTCGCGGATAAATATAAAATTCAAAGATAAAGGAAAAATTCAAATCTACGACATAAAGGAAGAAGGTACGGGAGAAAATGGAAAAGCTCATATAGGTGACAATAAAATTAAGTAGATTTTAGACAAATCGAAATTCAAAAATGCGTAGTAAAGATTTCGACATGGATTTAAACAATTTTCGCACGAGATGCATAAAATTGAGATGTATATATATGTTACTTAGGACGGACCTATCGCGAATTGAGAAAAAAAAGGAACGCAAAATCATGAGATTTTAACTACATTTTGTATGAACAGAGGACAAAGGGAGCTTGGGCGATTAACGCAGACTTACCCGATTCGGACCCTATCAAGTTAGCGACGTGAGATAAAAATTAACCGCCACCCAAAGCCGGACAACAAAAGATCTTATGTAGGAACGATCGAAATTAGGGGAAGGGGTGTTCGGATTTACGAGTTGATAGGAGATAGAATTAAGCATCAAGAGAATTTCAGATACGTCTTTTGGGACCTGAGAGGGGTATAAAAGATGGAACACATCAGTCAGGAGCCAGTCGCGCCGAGGGTTCGAAAAGTTGTTACGTGGCGGTACTACGTCTTTGGTAGGATTAACAGTGAAAAATCTTTAAGTGTTAAATTTTAAATAAGCCCCTGGACTTAGGAAAATTTTGTGAAAAATACAAGTGCTAGAGTCAGTGAAATTTAATTTGGTTAAACAGTGAAAATAAATATAATTTAAACTCAGTGCTTAAAAGTGTTAAGTGAAGTGCAGAAAGTGATTACGGAATTAAGAATTTAACTAAAATTTAAAAATAATTATTTCATTCAAAGTGAAAACATTCAAATTAAATTTAAGAGTTTGTTATCGTTAAATTAAAGTGGATGTGCTCGTGAATTGATATTTAAAAATAGATTATAATTTTGTTTAAAATTATTAATAGTAAATACTTCATCTTAGGTTAAAAGAAACACAAAAACAAAAAAAAAAAGGATTCGATAATAATAAACGTTTAAACCTTTGTTCTAAAATTAACAGTTAGGAAAAAAATTAATTTATTAAGAGTCGAGTTTAATTAAAAGTTTGCACAATTCGGAATAAATTTTCTTATCAATTTATATAAAAAGAAATTTAGAATTAATAAATTGTTCAATTAAAATCCATCGTGCGTATAGCGACAGTGTTAAAAGTGTTTGTTGTTTTAACCGGAATTTTAATCATCAGTCTATCATTTCGAAAAGGAATTTGAAACAGCTATCATTCAAAAGCCTAAACTAGAAAAGTGTTATTAAATCAACGGGTTTTCTGAATTAGGATTTCGTTCGGAAGAAAAATTAAATATCAACTAATTTATACGATTCAAGCGAGAATAAAATATTAAATAGGAATAAATAGTCGAAAAGATTTATTTTGAAATTAGTTGAAAAAATACAATTAATTAGGTAGGTTTTCTTCATCAAGGTTGTTGTGTACACCCGACCGGAAATACCTTGACGGGGGGTAAGTTTTCTTTTTATAAATAATTTTCAGGACCTAGGAGTGAGGAGATACAGCTGATTATGGTATATCAATTAAATTATTAAAACAACAAAACAAAGCATTACACATTAATATATGTATATTATGTATTTATTTATATAAAATAAAGTAATATATTGTATATAAAGAATAAATATATGAGTAATGTATTTATATATATGTATTTTACTTATTAATCGAAGCAGCGAAATGGTAGCGATTTTTAATACCTACCCGAGGACATATCTATATTATTGAAAAAGAAAATATGTATTTATTAATATTCCAGACTATGTAGAATCATATATTTTATATTTATTTATTAATATATGTACTCTTTTTTAACATATTTTGACAATCGAGATATGTGTACTTATATATATATATATATATTTATATTTAATTTTCACCTAACTTCTAGTAAATTTACTAAATTCGGAAAATGAAAAATGGTTTAACTTCAATAAAGGATTTAAAAATATTTAAATTAATTATGCACAATAAAAGGTAACATAACTGAATTATAGGGAGAGGTAGAAATATTTCTTAAATAAACAATCTCGCATCTAGGTTAGTGTGTCAGGAGATGTTTACATTAATTGTTTACAAGTAGAGACACCAAAGATCTGGGTCAACCGCATGGTTTGAAAACGACCTTGACCGTAACTAGAAAATTTATCAGGGTTATAAGGATAACCATCAGGATGTCATTGTGCAATGTGCAGCGATATGGGTCATTTACAAATACCTATCATTCACAATCTACAATTGAAAAATCATGGGTTAGCAAGATTTATATCGAATATTACATGAAACATTTGAATACCATTGATTAGATAGTCGCATAGATTTTTATTAGTTACTTGAAACAGCTGGGAGCCGCGTGTTTACAATTACCTACCATTCACAATCAACAATTGAAAAATCACGGGTTAGTAAGATTTATATAGAAATATTATACGAAACATTTGAACATTATTGATGGAGTGTTCGCATAGATCCCATCAGTTGCCAGAGACAGTTGAGAGTTGTGTACCCTCTTATGTGGCAATCAATTACTTGAAACAATTGAGAAATCACGGGATAGGATGAACAAAATTAATGTTGAAACCTGGAGGTAAAGTTTAAAACAAATACAGTTCATCAAACAGGAGGCAGTGGTCGCTCCTACAACAAGACCATTGACCAAACCAAATAGAGATGACGATTCTCTTAAATAAAAACGTCAAAACCAAACAAAAAGCCTGGAGTTCGATAGCTCTCCAAAACAAACTATCAAATAATTTCTTATTCTACTAGTATTTATTAGTATAACCTTATTCTTACGTATATATTCGGTTACCAAGCTAAGAATTGTGCAGAATTCTTCGTGCGAGATCCGAGCTCGGAATGCGAGGTAGATAGCCTCGTATTGCGAGTTATAAACCTTTCCCAAACTGTATGTATACATATATTTATTCGTATGTACTGTTTACTGGAGAATGCGGACCTGCATACAGCTTGCATTTAGGTCGGTAGACCACTCTCGCATTCTCTTTTAAACGTGGAATGAGGATTCACGACCCGTAAGTCCACACCAACCGTGAGTATATGATTGTATATAGGACGAAACCGGTTCGCCCTAAGTAAATAGTAGACCTTGGAGGAGATGGAATTTGGAGGTATCGGGACCCGAGGGAAGACTTGAAGGCAGTGCATGATGACGTGGAAGGCTTTTTGGGACGCGATAACTTAGGTATCAATCAAAGAGCCGTGTCAAAAGATTGTACGAATTTCTAGTTGACTCACGATCATCTCGTTTACTTGCTGGAGGAAGGAGCCAAATTTTTGCTAGCAAAGGGTTATTCTGAGTTCGTCAAATATACAATTAACTAATAACATTAACCTACTAAATCAATTTTACATGTACCTTATAGCAGCTGAGTCATGGAGGAGTGGCGCCAACCAGACACAATAATTAATCATTGCCAAATTTACTAACAATTAACCATTTGAGTTATATTTAATCACCTGTTCAAATAAACATGTATAATATCTTTTATCAGCGTTTAACTACAACTTTGTTAGGGTGCAGGGAATCAGAATAGTTACAATAGGAAAGTTAGCTCATCCAGAGAATTCATTTAAGTCTAGGTTTGCAATGGAAAGACCAATTAAAATTGTAAAACTCAACACCTCGATCAGAACCAAGGGGGTTACCACAAAATGAAAGTAATTAAAATCCTATATCATAAATCAAAAAAATTACACAACGTTTGATGGAATTTAATTACAATATAAATACGGGTATATTTGCGTTCAAGATCGTAAATAACGTATTAATTAGTTAAGTACATATGTCTATAAAGATATATAGTACAAGAGAGCTTTAAGTAGCTTTCTGAAGTTATCAAAGAAATTAAGGGTCCAATTTTCATGGAGGCTTATGTGTTGTAGGGGAGGAATTTTCCATCCCTGCGAACACATATGCAAAGCCTTAGAAAAAAAAAAGAAGTATCGATCATAGCCAAGAGAGAAGAAAATTTTATATTGTTTTAAACAAAGTAAAAGAAAATGGTGAAAAGGCGAGAATATTACAACTGCATAGCCGTGATCAGGAGGTTCAGGTTTTATAAGTCTGAGAGAAAAAAAAACAAAGTTATTGGTCAATCTATTGCAAAAACGGAGAAAATAATAATAATAAATAGGACGTAATTAATTAAAGAATTAACAAAAAAAATATATCAGAAAAGTGCGACATTACATAAATACACAGTGAAATTAAAAAAAAATAATAATAATACATTAACGTAAATAAACAATAAATCCAAAAAGAAAGTGTTAAAGAATAAACCTTTAATACAAAAAGTGTCCTTGTAATTAAAAATGTGTCAAATCAAACGACCATTAACTCCAGAGTTATTAAAAATTCCTTTCATACGATAATGTAAACAAAAACAAAGGATATGTAGGTTAATGATGTCATTCAGTCAAAAGGAATGCGTTCTGTAAACAAAAACATTGTTTATGTTTTGGGTTCATCGAACAAATCGGAATGTTGATATAAAGCAAGTTTAATAAACAGACAAACCCGAAAAACATCGAACTTATTGGGACAACAAAGAACATCTAAAAATTGATAAGATAAACATCGAGATTTTAAAAGTCGGAAACATCGTTGAATAATACGTATCACTCTGAGGAACAAAAATTAAATAACAAACGTCGAGACTAAATAAATAATGACACAAAAACGAGATTGAATATAAACATTGCATTCGGATATCGTGGAGTATTAACGTAAACAATTATTGTTTATCTTATATTCGAAAATACAGACCAGCGGCGGGCCGTGGTACTTAACAAATTATTCACAAAGTCAGGAAAAGATATTATTATTTCATCGCTAGACATTCGACAGATTTATTAGAAGAATAGAAAGGTTTAGACAAATTAAAGTGATTAATGTTTTACAACACCCAATGTACCTTACTAGATATCATTGGTTTTGCAAAAATAATGATTACGAAAAATATAAAATTGATTAATATCAATTGATTAACAAAAAAAAAATATTTTTTTTTTGATTAACATTAATATCATTATAAAACAAAAGAAAAAACGATTATTTTGAGATGTTGGAGTGTAATCTATTATGATCATGTTATAACATAATAAATAGCGGAAATATTACACCCATATCATGTGATAGATAGATCTATAATAACAATAATATCAAAATAGAGAAGTGTAATTGTATTACATCATAGTTAATCATTAGGACCACGTGTTAGATTCAAATGGTCGCGCTACGTGCCGCCAATGTAGATAGTTGTTGTCAGGATCACAAATCTCGATAATCGACAGAGTCATTAATGAGGGTGAAACATTTGATGTTTTGTTTTGTGAGGTAAGATTAATCTTACATAATATAATTTACCATATAAACGGGTAAGTTGAAATAACGTAAGATTTACTCATGATAATTTTGTTGACATTCGGGTCAGGTAGTTGACTATTAAAACATATTTTAAGACACAGAGAACTCAGTCAATGGATTCGATAAGGAATTCAAGTATAGGCCAAACAAATAAACGTTGTTTTGAAAAGACAAAATGTTAGTTGAGAATTCGACCTTCAATCTCAAAGAAAAAAAATACAATTCAGAGTTGGCTCGAGATTTTAATGTCGTTGACGAATGTTTATGATGGGATATATATATGTGTATATATATATACCTATTTCGAGGAAACATCGTGATAGGTATATGAAAAAAAATCATGTTAGGTATTTCAAAATCATAATAGAATTTACAAATTTTGCAAATTGAATATAGATTTGAACTCAACAATAAATAAATATGGCAGAGAAAAGAAAACTCGATGACGCGAAGGTAAGCACCGAAACAGTTCCTTTGGTTGATGAACTAAGAGAAATATCCAAACGATCGCGAGTTCATTTTAGGTATTGTGAAAATCATAATAGATTTTACAAATTTTGCAAATTGAATATGGATTTTGCAAATTGGAAATAGATTTTGACGAATCAGGTGATGAAATACAAGAAAAAAATCTAGAAAAAAAAAAAAAAAATAGAAAAACGAGAAGGGAAATATTGTTACCAGAGAACTCCGGAATAGTGTAGTGATATTAAAAATAAAATAGATCAATAAATAAAATATAATTAAAAGTGAAAACGTGCCCGCAAGCAACAGACTGCGTTACGTAAACAAACGAAAGCAATTAAACACGATTCATTATGACGGGTCAGTGGACCCACAAAATAGGACACATACTGTTTATAAAACTAACCCTCGCGCCTTTGAAAATATAAACAAAGTAAGAAATTTACGACTTGGATTCAACGCGAAGGAATTTTAAACGTAAACCAACTTGGTCCTTCATGAACGAACGGGTGACGCATTAAGATAAACAAAACGAAAAGGATAAGATAAAAGTGATATCCAGATGAAACGAAGGATAACGTAAATAATCCTTATAGATAAGGATAAACATTGGATAAAGATAAAAGATAAGTTATGATTTATCTAACGGGATAAAAGTGTTAGGATTTGCGGACACTTATTATGAAATACAAACATCGGAGCTTAAATCAAGTATAGATCAAACAAATAGGCGTTGTTTTGAAACAACAAAAGTGTTAGTTGTGATTTCAACTTTCAATTTCAAAGAAAAATTACAATTCAGACGGCACCGAGATAAGCCACTTGACAGTGAATGAGAAAAAATAAAATGGTCTTAGACAAGTAATAGACGGAAGCGCGTAGAATTGGAATTTGCAGCAACTGATAACACGGAGCAGGGGTACTCAACAGTTTGGAATTTGAAAAAAAAAAAAAAATTTTCATTAAAGAAAAAAAAGGATTGAAGAATAAAACGTCAAGAAACGCTTGTTGTGAAAAGGGAGGTCTTAGTCCAACCAGGTTGAGGACCACCTAAACACGCGAGTCGAGGGGCGTGTTTTTTCCCAGAAAAAAAAAGAGAGATTAATTTTGAGTTTATCAAAATTAGAGAAATTCCATAAAATAAAATCTACGCGAAAAGAAAATAGAAAATACAATGAGATTCAGAGTCAAGGTTGTTAACAATCCAAACAAAATGGAAAGAGAGATAGGGAAAAACAGAGTGAGGGGGGGGAGAAAGGAAAAAAACAGAATGGAAAGAGAGATAGGGAATAACAGAATGAGGGGGGGGGAGAAAGGAAATAACAGAATGGAAAGAGAGATAGGGAATAACAGAATGAGGGGGGGGAGAAAGGAAATAACAGGAAGTGATGTAGGAAAAGGAATAACAGAACGGGGGGGGAGGATAGCTAGACTACATTTGAACACAATTTCGATGTCTAAAGTAGTATACAACGTTAGCCACAGCAAATTGAGTTCAGAGGGGGGAACTGTGATGAAAGGCTTAAATCACAGTGAAAAACAGATAAACCATAGCTGCTAAAAATATACAAATTATTAATGAAAACCGTCATTCTAGCGACATCTGTTGAGGTTAAAATTGATTCAGTTTGGTTTTCAGTAGGCACCTGTAATAGTTGGAATTATGTTGAGATTCTATAGTATAAACACAGAGGTCATTAAAATCGTCTAGGAACGACTAGGAACCCCCTTTTGAGGCTTCAAAATAAACATTGAATTTTGTCAACCAATAGATCTGAACAAAGAGCTATAAAATTTTGAGTAACCAATCAGTGAACGAAGAGGCGTACATCAAATGCAGACAAAGGAATGAACTGTGGATCAGGCAATAAAAAAAGATAATTAACGACATTTCGATTCTCACAGAAATTGGAGGTGAACGCACTTTAGGGTCAACATCGACTTTCAAGGTGACAAACTCCTGGGAATGTTTACAATAACTGAGACATTTATGGGGTATCGAACCATTGAAATCGGGTGCTTGGAAGTTTTACAGGTTGTAAAGCGCACACACAAAAATGCAATGAAAAAAATTATAAACGTGATAGTATAAAAAAAGGACGGGAAAAGCAAAGGAAAGTTACTGGCGGAATTTCAACTGTAGTGCAATTATTTATGATAGAAGGAGGGTGTCATGTTCGATAAAAATCGTACTAAAGAGAGGAGTGAGTGTTGGAAACAATGGAAATTAATCGTTATCAATTTAAGATGAAACGGACATATTGGTAAATCAATCTTGAATGAAAATCTCGCAAAAAAAATAGACATTTTAGAAAAGTGCGGCGACCGAATGGAAGGATAATACAGAGATTTTAGCTGCTACAAAGGTCCTAGGGGCATAAAAATTGAGTATCAGAAGAAGACAGTAAAACTGAACATATAGCGATAGATTAGATTCAGGAAAAGTAGACATTTTACATAATTATTAGGTTAGATATATATTAGAGTTACCCAATATTACGGAGGGATCGAAACAAGATAAAAGGTTGGCGGTCTCATGTATATTTTGAAGGATAAACAATCGAAATCCGAACATGATTTTTATTTACGTTAAGGTAATAAACGATTAGAAAAGCGATTAACTTTAACGTTGGGCTTATGAAGTATTTAGATTAGGAAAAGAGATTAAAATTAATAGGTTTGAAATTAAACTAAATTTACGAGTGTAGTACATAAAATCTGAGACGTAAACATATGTCCAGACGTATAATTTATGTGAAATCTTGTAAGTGAGGGATGGAGAATGGGCGGAGATTGGGTAAAACAATAAAAATGACAGATATCCCAGAGTCTAATTAGGTATATCTCCCGTAGAAGTGTGGAAAACTATATATTAATTAATAATAAATGAAGTATGAAATTTCCTGGAGACCACACACATCGGGAAAAGTGAAGAAAAGATAAAAAGAAGGGTAAAGAACGGAGATAGGAAATGATCCATGTGGAGAAAAGCGATACAATTCGAATTTATCCGTGAAATTAATAAATACGACTTGGAAAATGAGTAATTATAAGAGTTATGAGAAATGACATAAGAATCAAGAAGAAATTGTGCAAGAAAACGTCGCGGATAAATATAAAATTCAAAGATAAAGGAAAAATTCAAATCTACGACATAAAGGAAGAAGGTACGGGAGAAAATGGAAAAGCTCATATAGGTGACAATAAAATTAAGTAGATTTTAGACAAATCGAAATTCAAAAATGCGTAGTAAAGATTTCGACATGGATTTAAACAATTTTCGCACGAGATGCATAAAATTGAGATGTATATATATGTTACTTAGGACGGACCTATCGCGAATTGAGAAAAAAAAAGAACGCAAAATCATGAGATTTTAACTACATTTTGTATGAACAGAGGACAAAGGGAGCTTGGGCGATTAACGCAGACTTACCCGATTCGGACCCTATCAAGTTAGCGACGTGAGATAAAAATTAACCGCCACCCAAAGCCGGACAACAAAAGATCTTATGTAGGAACGATCGAAATTAGGGGAAGGGGTGTTCGGATTTACGAGTTGATAGGAGATAGAATTAAGCATCAAGAGAATTTCAGATACGTCTTTTGGGACCTGAGAGGGGTATAAAAGATGGAACACATCAGTCAGGAGCCAGTCGCGCCGAGGGTTCGAAAAGTTGTTACGTGGCGGTACTACGTCTTTGGTAGGATTAACAGTGAAAAATCTTTAAGTGTTAAATTTTAAATAAGCCCCTGGACTTAGGAAAATTTTGTGAAAAATACAAGTGCTAGAGTCAGTGAAATTTAATTTGGTTAAACAGTGAAAATAAATATAATTTAAACTCAGTGCTTAAAAGTGTTAAGTGAAGTGCAGAAAGTGATTACGGAATTAAGAATTTAACTAAAATTTAAAAATAATTATTTCATTCAAAGTGAAAACATTCAAATTAAATTTAAGAGTTTGTTATCGTTAAATTAAAGTGGATGTGCTCGTGAATTGATATTTAAAAATAGATTATAATTTTGTTTAAAATTATTAATAGTAAATACTTCATCTTAGGTTAAAAGAAACACAAAAACAAAAAAAAAAGGATTCGATAATAATAAACGTTTAAACCTTTGTTCTAAAATTAACAGTTAGGAAAAAAATTAATTTATTAAGAGTCGAGTTTAATTAAAAGTTTGCACAATTCGGAATAAATTTTCTTATCAATTTATATAAAAAGAAATTTAGAATTAATAAATTGTTCAATTAAAATCCATCGTGCGTATAGCGACAGTGTTAAAAGTGTTTGTTGTTTTAACCGGAATTTTAATCATCAGTCTATCATTTCGAAAAGGAATTTGAAACAGCTATCATTCAAAAGCCTAAACTAGAAAAGTGTTATTAAATCAACGGGTTTTCTGAATTAGGATTTCGTTCGGAAGAAAAATTAAATATCAACTAATTTATACGATTCAAGCGAGAATAAAATATTAAATAGGAATAAATAGTCGAAAAGATTTATTTTGAAATTAGTTGAAAAAATACAATTAATTAGGTAGGTTTTCTTCATCAAGGTTGTTGTGTACACCCGACCGGAAATACCTTGACGGGGGGTAAGTTTTCTTTTTATAAATAATTTTCAGGACCTAGGAGTGAGGAGATACAGCTGATTATGGTATATCAATTAAATTATTAAAACAACAAAACAAAGCATTACACATTAATATATGTATATTATGTATTTATTTATATAAAATAAAGTAATATATTGTATATAAAGAATAAATATATGAGTAATGTATTTATATATATGTATTTTACTTATTAATCGAAGCAGCGAAATGGTAGCGATTTTTAATACCTACCCGAGGACATATCTATATTATTGAAAAAGAAAATATGTATTTATTAATATTCCAGACTATGTAGAATCATATATTTTATATTTATTTATTAATATATGTACTCTTTTTTAACATATTTTGACAATCGAGATATGTGTACTTATATATATATATATATATTTATATTTAATTTTCACCTAACTTCTAGTAAATTTACTAAATTCGGAAAATGAAAAATGGTTTAACTTCAATAAAGGATTTAAAAATATTTAAATTAATTATGCACAATAAAAGGTAACATAACTGAATTATAGGGAGAGGTAGAAATATTTCTTAAATAAACAATCTCGCATCTAGGTTAGTGTGTCAGGAGATGTTTACATTAATTGTTTACAAGTAGAGACACCAAAGATCTGGGTCAACCGCATGGTTTGAAAACGACCTTGGCCGTAACTAGAAAATTTATCAGGGTTATAAGGATAACCATCAGGATGTCATTGTGCAATGTGCAGCGATATGGGTCATTTACAAATACCTATCATTCACAATCTACAATTGAAAAATCATGGGTTAGCAAGATTTATATCGAATATTACATGAAACATTTGAATACCATTGATTAGATAGTCGCATAGATTTTTATTAGTTACTTGAAACAGCTGGGAGCCGCGTGTTTACAATTACCTACCATTCACAATCAACAATTGAAAAATCACGGGTTAGTAAGATTTATATAGAAATATTATACGAAACATTTGAACATTATTGATGGAGTGTTCGCATAGATCCCATCAGTTGCCAGAGACAGTTGAGAGTTGTGTACCCTCTTATGTGGCAATCAATTACTTGAAACAATTGAGAAATCACGGGATAGGATGAACAAAATTAATGTTGAAACCTGGAGGTAAAGTTTAAAACAAATACAGTTCATCAAACAGGAGGCAGTGGTCGCTCCTACAACAAGACCATTGACCAAACCAAATAGAGATGACGATTCTCTTAAATAAAAACGTCAAAACCAAACAAAAAGCCTGGAGTTCGATAGCTCTCCAAAACAAACTATCAAATAATTTCTTATTCTACTAGTATTTATTAGTATAACCTTATTCTTACGTATATATTCGGTTACCAAGCTAAGAATTGTGCAGAATTCTTCGTGCGAGATCCGAGCTCGGAATGCGAGGTAGATAGCCTCGTATTGCGAGTTATAAACCTTTCCCAAACTGTATGTATACATATATTTATTCGTATGTACTGTTTACTGGAGAATGCGGACCTGCATACAGCTTGCATTTAGGTCGGTAGACCACTCTCGCATTCTCTTTTAAACGTGGAATGAGGATTCACGACCCGTAAGTCCACACCAACCGTGAGTATATGATTGTATATAGGACGAAACCGGTTCGCCCTAAGTAAATAGTAGACCTTGGAGGAGATGGAATTTGGAGGTATCGGGACCCGAGGGAAGACTTGAAGGCAGTGCATGATGACGTGGAAGGCTTTTTGGGACGCGATAACTTAGGTATCAATCAAAGAGCCGTGTCAAAAGATTGTACGAATTTCTAGTTGACTCACGATCATCTCGTTTACTTGCTGGAGGAAGGAGCCAAATTTTTGCTAGCAAAGGGTTATTCTGAGTTCGTCAAATATACAATTAACTAATAACATTAACCTACTAAATCAATTTTACATGTACCTTATAGCAGCTGAGTCATGGAGGAGTGGCGCCAACTAGACACAATAATTAATCATTGCCAAATTTACTAACAATTAACCATTTGAGTTATATTTAATCACCTGTTCAAATAAACATGTATAATATCTTTTATCAGCGTTTAACTACAACTTTGTTAGGGTGCAGGGAATCAGAATAGTTACAATAGGAAAGTTAGCTCATCCAGAGAATTCATTTAAGTCTAGGTTTGCAATGGAAAGACCAATTAAAATTGTAAAACTCAACACCTCGATCAGAACCAAGGGGGTTACCACAAAATGAAAGTAATTAAAATCCTATATCATAAATCAAAAAAATTACACAACGTTTGATGGAATTTAATTACAATATAAATACGGGTATATTTGCGTTCAAGATCGTAAATAACGTATTAATTAGTTAAGTACATATGTCTATAAAGATATATAGTACAAGAGAGCTTTAAGTAGCTTTCTGAAGTTATCAAAGAAATTAAGGGTCCAATTTTCATGGAGGCTTATGTGTTGTAGGGGAGGAATTTTCCATCCCTGCGAACACATATGCAAAGCCTTAGAAAAAAAAAAGAAGTATCGATCATAGCCAAGAGAGAAGAAAATTTTATATTGTTTTAAACAAAGTAAAAGAAAATGGTGAAAAGG
Organism: Hesperophylax magnus; assembly: GCA_026573805.1. Classification (NCBI taxonomy): domain Eukaryota; kingdom Metazoa; phylum Arthropoda; class Insecta; order Trichoptera; family Limnephilidae; genus Hesperophylax; species Hesperophylax magnus. Next base: position 1,454,691 of record JAIUSX010000149.1, on the reverse strand, counting down.
CGAGAATATTACATGTCTTGGATAAATATATCCATTTTAATTTTTATTTCTTGCTAAAGCAATCACGATGAGTTAAAAAAAACTCAGTCTAGGACGAGAGGTAGTTTATAAGTACAATTTATCATTGGTATTTTGATTTCAGAATTATAAGTTTCGATTACAAAACATTACAAAAATAAAAAAGGGAGGTTAAGTAGAACAAACAAGAAGAAACAAAAAAGGAAACAGATTATTATTATTAAAATTATTTGAAATATATCAGAAACATTGCAAAATGAACAAAAATATTTAAAAGCCTAAGAGGTTAACAAAAAAAATACTAATTGATATTGCCTTCAAAGGGCGAAACGGCAAAAACGTCCAGTAATTAAATATATATATATTTTTTTTTTAATAATCTCTTAAAGAAAAGTTATATACTTATATCATTTATTGTTACAAGACGAGAAGCGGATGAAAGAGAGGAAGGAAGCCCGGACTGGGTGCTTACTGGCTACTTTTGATCTATCAACTAGCGGCGTAGTAAACATGGCTTTACTGCTCCCATCGGCCGCTGTAATACGGGCTTTAATCGACTGAGTGGAAATCATATTGGGATGAGACGCCACTGTTCCGAGAGACTTGCCGCCTTTTGTAACAAGTATAACTGGGCCGTATTCAGTAAAAATACTATTATAATTGGCAGAAGCAGTCGGGGACGTCTGAAGATGACATAACAAGATAAAGTTGTATTATAATTTATTTATCTTTATAAAGTTTAATTATTTTCGTTTTTCAATGTTTGTATCACTAGCGTACGACTGTGTCGAGACAGACGTGGGTTACAGTGGCAAATCGTGACTTTTGAGTGCTAAGTTTAAAAAATTCGACCTTAATGATGTTATAGTTATTTTGATAGGCGTGTATGGTTACCGCCGACCCGGCAACCATTTATTGAATTACCTGCCATATGTCACCCCAAGTCGTGTCCAACGTTTGGTGATTTAGCAGGGATGCCCGGGTTCATGGGGGTGAGGTTTTTCCAAGTCTCGGTGGAGGATGCGTTTGCCTACCTACTGCGTGGCGGGCTGGATCGGGACAGACTGGTTGAGGAAAACCTTTTGACCTCTCCACCCGGACTCTTTCGACGTTTTGCCTTGCACCGCAGAGGGAGGGACGGATTTATACGTCCGTCACTCCTGGACACGTTGACCCCCAGATTCCTACCACTATTTGTACGTTTTACCTTCCCTGAACTTCATCGTCTTTCTTTTCCTTAAAGATCACTCCACACAGCATCCCCAAAGATGATTTTAGTCCTCAAAGTACTCTGCGTGGAGCAAATGCAAAAAAATATATTCCATCTATATAAATAAAAGTGTAAATGTTCATTTGTTAAAAATCCTAAATCTCCAAAAGTTCTTCACCGATTGCTTTGAAATTTTGACACAACGTTGCATTCAAATACGCGTGTGTTTTTATATACCTATATTATGTAGATGTCACCTGCGGCAGGAAAAAACATGCTTTTTTAAAAAAAAGGTGCCATCTGTTGGACGCAAAATCAAAACGCACTATTGTTACTATATCTGCACAGACACTGAGCCACAGCAACATGTAGCGGGGAACAGCAAGTGTACATATATTTATATTTTCGGAGTTTTATTTTTTTATTCCTTCTTTAGCCAACGTTTTGGACTACATTACGGTGTCCATCATCAGGGAAGATGTATTTATATGATTTATTCCAAAAATAAATCACGGTTATACGTTTGGATGTGAAAATTTCAAATCATGTCCATTCATTCAATGAAAAATACCATAAAAAATACCAATTCACCCCTGCTCCCAGTAAATTGGGCCTTGAACTAAAAATAATTGTTCTTCAAACAGTCAGAGAAGCTACTGTTCACGTACAAAAATCAAAGACAAAAAAGTAGTGATACGAGTCTGGATCATTCGTTATTTTTAAACGAATCTTTCAAATCATCGAACTCAACGAGTCTATCGATAGTTTCATCAAATTTTCATAATACTTGACACTTTTCCTCACAATAGTTGGTCGTAGTATTGTACGTATGTATATATATTTATTTTAGTTTATATCTTCTCACATATAACTATTGCAGGTTCGAAACAGGACATGGTATGTTCACATCTTTTCAGATATCTCAGTATTTTCACCATCGAGCTTAAAATAAATTCACAAGATTAGCAATGTTCGTTATTGTCATAATATATGTAATACATAGTTTTAATATAGTGCATACATTTATTTATTGATGGCTTATTGATCTTGAAATGCTCCGGCTTATACGTTCCTGAAAACTTCAGCCGTAGTCCTCACCACGACTTTAGCAGGATACCACATGGCAGTAAAGATGTTCTAGCACAAAATAGCATGACAATAGGAATGGGGCTATTGAATGAAATTCCTAAAACAGTGGTTTAAAAAACCACTTAATCATTACTATTTAAATAACTTTAAAACACACTTCCCAAATGTTTAGAATATCAAAATAAGAAATGTTGTTTTGTAAATGACTGATTAATGTCTTTATTAAAAAATATATATTCTAATTTCACTTAGTTAGCACATCACCATATCCCTCCAACGGATGTGTAGCGGTAAGCTACTAGAATGGTCGGGAACGTTCATACTTGCATCGCCTCAGAACCTACTAGCGAAACATCGAAAGGTACGGCGCATCTACCTACCTGCGATTGCACGGATTATTCTCGAATGCATTTGATTTTCTCAGTTTTCATGTCTTCGGAAAAGCACGTTCACCCGTTTAAGCGAACGAATCAATTCACAATGAAGAATCAAACATGATACCATCACCAAAAAACAGTTTTCATGTCTTCAGAAGAACACGTCCACCCGTTCAAGTCAACGAATCAATTCACAATGAAGAACCGAACATGATACTGTCACCAACAAGCAGTTTTCATGTCGTCGGAAAAGCACGTTCACCCGTTCAAGTGAACGAATCAATTCACAATGAAGAACCGAACATGATACTTTCACCAACAAGCAGTTTTCATGTCTTCAGAAAAGCACGTTCACCCGTTCAAGTGAACGAATGAATTCACAATGAAGAATCAAACATGATACCATCACCAAAAAACCGTTTTCATGTCTTCAGAAGAACACGTCCACCCGTTCAAGTCAACGAATCAGTTCACAATGAAGAACCGAACATGATACTGTCACCAACAAGCAGTTTCCATGTCTTCAGAAAAGCACGTTCACCCGTTCAAGTGAACGAATCAATTCACAATGAAGAACCGAACATGATACTTTCACCAACAAGCAGTTTTCATGTCTTCAGAAAAGCACGTTCACCCGTTCAAGTGAACGAATGAATTCACAATGAAGAATCAAACATGATACCATCACCAAAAAACCGTTTTCATGTCTTCAGAAGAACACGTCCACCCGTTCAAGTCAACGAATCAGTTCACAATGAAGAACCGAACATGATACTGTCACCAACAAGCAGTTTCCATGTCTTCAGAAAAGCACGTTCACCCGTTCAAGTGAACGAATCAATTCACAATGAAGAACCGAACATGATACTTTCACCAACAAGCAGTTTTCATGTCTTCAGAAAAGCACGTTCACCCGTTCAAGTGAACGAATGAATTCACAATGAAGAATCAAACATGATACCATCACCAAAAAACCGTTTTCATGTCTTCAGAAGAACACGTCCACCCGTTCAAGTCAACGAATCAGTTCACAATGAAGAACCGAACATGATACTGTCACCAACAAGCAGTTTCCATGTCTTCAGAAAAGCACGTTCACCCGTTCAAGTGAACGAATCAATTCACAATGAAGAACCGAACATGATACTTTCACCAACAAGCAGTTTTCATGTCTTCAGAAAAGCACGTTCACCCGTTCAAGTGAACGAATGAATTCACAATGAAGAATCAAACATGATACCATCACCAAAAAACCGTTTTCATGTCTTCAGAAGAACACGTCCACCCGTTCAAGTCAACGAATCAGTTCACAATGAAGAACCGAACATGATACTGTCACCAACAAGCAGTTTCCATGTCTTCAGAAAAGCACGTTCACCCGTTCAAGTGAACGAATCAATTCACAATGAAGAACCGAACATGATACTTTCACCAACAAGCAGTTTTCATGTCTTCAGAAAAGCACGTTCACCCGTTCAAGTGAACGAATGAATTCACAATGAAGAATCAAACATGATACCATCACCGAAAAACCGTTTTCATGTCTTCAGAAGAACACGTCCACCCGTTCAAGTCAACGAATCAGTTCACAATGAAGAACCGAACATGATACTGTCACCAACAAGCAGTTTCCATGTCTTCAGAAAAGCACGTTCACCCGTTCAAGTGAACGAATCAATTCACAATGAAGAACCGAACATGATACTTTCACCAACAAGCAGTTTTCATGTCTTCAGAAAAGCACGTTCACCCGTTCAAGTGAACGAATGAATTCACAATGAAGAATCAAACATGATACCATCACCAAAAAACCGTTTTCATGTCTTCAGAAGAACACGTCCACCCGTTCAAGTCAACGAATCAGTTCACAATGAAGAACCGAACATGATACTGTCACCAACAAGCAGTTTTCATGTCTTCAGAAAAGCACGTTCACCCGTTCAAGTGAACGAATCAATTCACAATGAAGAACCGAACATGATACCATCACCAAAAAGCATTTTTTGTGTCTTCAGAAAATCACGTTCACCCGTTCAAGTCAACGAATCAATTCACAATGAAGAACCGAACATGATATTACTATCAAAACGCAGTTGTCGTGTCTTCGAAAGAACACTTTCACCAGTTCATGTGAACGAATCAATTCACAATGAAGATACGATCACCCAAAAACAGTTTTAGTGCCATCGTAGAAGACAATACGCCATTAATTTCCAGTTAACGACCCTAAATTTCATTACTCGATACCCTGATTTTCCTCTACTCAATAAAAAACCGTTTCACTTTTATTTTATTGGAGCCCTCGATTCTTTTCGAGGGGTTATTTAGGGTTAAGTTTTATTTTTATATACATACTAAAGTTATAAATTCATTGCTACGGTTTTTGGAATGGTCTAGAGGTTAAGATCCTCGGCTACGAATCTAAAGGTCGCGGGTTGGACTCCCGGCGTGCGCAACAAATTTTAATTACTTAGAACCTCATTATTTATTATAAGCATTAATTACTCGCATGAAATATCTATACAAATTGAAAATATCTCCCAAGCAAAAATAAATGCCGCCGACGGGAATTGAACCCGTTGAACTTCCAATGTCTGGTCAGGTGCTCTGGACCACTGATCTACGTTGGCTTATTCCCAACTCCAACCTTATAAACATTATTTTATCATTAAAAAATAATATAATTCAACTAATTAATCAGGTAGGCAGAGAGGATGGTTCACTTGATAATGCCAAATCTTCTATTAGTCTCATTCGCATGTGTCATATACTCGTATTCTCCATTCTCTCCTTTCCAAAATATATTTATGTGTGAATACATTAAGTCCTAACTGCTCCCAAACGTCTGGAGCCAGTCAGACTATGGCATCCTCAATTGGGGTTTGTTGTAAGGCTGTAAGTAGTAGGGAAGTTAAGGAGTCGTGAAAGAGGAAGGTTTCTGAAATTCTGAATGGTGATTTTACACAAGAGCAATACTGAGAGTATTTTCCACTCTGAAAAGTATGTTGGTGTCCCTTTCTTCGTCTAACTCCTTACGTTTAAATCAGCCTTGTATTCTTTGCCGATCTCCACATTTTTCACATGAACTACAACACGGTTTTACCACACATTTGCCTCAGGGATCTCATTTCTACAGCATTCAGTCTACTTGCATCCTTCCTGTGCCAGTTCCATGCCACACAGTATGTACCAGAATTCCATTCTGGACTGCTAGCTTGCCTCGTTGGATATTTTATTTATATACGCCAAGCAGTCAGTCATCCATTTGGCGTTTCCTGCATTTGCCCTCCCTTAATATTTCACTTTCGGTGAATTTTCAATAAATGAATCTTATAATATACAGGCAACTCGGGCTGTGATATCATCATGTGATCCTTGAAAATAAAATCTGCTTACGAATTACTAATATTTTTTTACAATTGCGCGCAAATTGCTGGCTGCATACATAAATAAACTACATATCCCAAATGCAGTAAACAAAAGTTTAGCCCTTTTTACAAAATTTTATATTTTGTTAGATACTTTTACAAATTCGTTTTAAAATATTTACCCAGCTCACTAAATTTTGTTCGCTCTTAAATAAACATTCAGATACAGCGCAGAAAAGTCCCACAGTGGACGGCGCTGTAAACCTTTACCTTCATTTAGAGAATTTTACTTTTCTATTGCTCATGGTCTAATTATTTCAACGTGCGCTCTACGGTGGTCAATGTACGACTGTTGTCATAGTTTGATTTGATATTTGATTCAGCTGTGTTATTTCACAATTTATTAATTTAAAACCATGAAACCATCTGTAATATATTTGTGGTACGTTCCAGAATGAGAGATAGTGTCAGTATCGCCCTGGTGTAGACAGTGTGGTGACAGGCCGTGTGCTAACCAATAGTATGGTCAGAATTAGAACTGTGCAGTTTAAATTCACACATGTCAGCTATAACCACGGAGTGCCGGGAGCGACACATTCGCACAAAACCGTTCGTCCTGTCAAAACCAATGTGTACACCATGGCCGGTTATTTATCGGAATAATCACTTAATCATTTGATTTAAAATAACGAGTGCTAATGAACTACGATCACCGTCCCAGTGCTGACAGATGAGTCTCACCATGCAGATTCCATCCGCCACCCGGTAAGTTGATTGTGAATTAACGTTACGCATTCAGCAATAGCGTGTTTCTTGAAATAACATTAGGCGTGTTTAGTGACCAGATTTCTCTACCTTCCTCTTCCTCATCTCCTTCTCCTCCCAGCTACCTTCAGCCTCACAATATATCCTAATTGGGATGCTATAGTCTTACTGGCACCGGATGGTTGGGACTCTTTTGCAGTATTCACAACCGCGTTCAGTCTTCAATTTGGAGTTTCCTGCATTTACCGTTCTTCGGAATTTAATTCGCATAATACAATACAAACTGTGTTAGCGACACGTTTAATGTATATAAAACTAATATATTATGGGCAACAAGTTTGGGGGTACTATTGATATGTTTAATGACACCATTTATAGAATTAAGCGTAATCTATACCAGCACTTATATGTAGAATTGATCTAAATCTACGTATAAGAAACTGTCTTATATTTAGAATTTATGTCTCTCTAAGATTAGAAAACTAAACCCTTCCACACACTTTTCCACAAACTATCATCTAGTCAATCCACGTTATGCAAGTGCACTATATAAGCCTAATAAATACAAAACAATAAAAGAACAACACGTCAACTCACCAGAGATCAAATGGGAAAATAATTCACCGACTCCAAATATTTTCATATCAGTGGGTTCGGATTGGTAGAACTTATATCTGGACCTATAAATCCTACTGATCCCTCAATATATATATATTTAAAAAATCTTTCATAATCCTACATGTATTTAAAATGACTGATTTTTGCATTTTTATATATAAATTCTTTGACAGATCTAATACGCCTAAGTTTTGAATGAGAGTGCTAGGTATAATGCCAGTAGCCGAAATAACAAATGGTAATATTTTTATAATCTGAGAATGCCAAATTCTTTTAATCTCATTCCTAAATATTATTTTACTATTACACTTTTTTTTATTGGGCAATATAAAGTAAAGTAAAATTGATAGAATATTAAGTAACATAAATATATGAAGTGATGTAGTTTGTTCTCAGTCCTCCTCACGAGGCGGACTGTATTTGTGTTGATCATGATTTCCTCATCTTCTAATTTGTTGGTTCCCACAAAATATAAAATAAATTTAGCAAAAAGTATTTATGTTTGTTGTCTGTAGGTTGCGTTGGGGTTACTTCATAAATTTAATGATTTCCTCTTCTTCATGTTTATTTAGCCATAATTTAATGTCTTTTTTAAACTTTTCTCTATCCATGATTTTTTTTTAATTTCAAAAGAAAGGGCATTTTATAATTTTATAGCATGGAAATAGATTTCGTCCTTGTAACTAATATTGTTTTTTATTCAATTTATCAGTTAAATGGTTCCTACCTAAATTGCCCACTTCCTTATCATGATTCCATTTCATAAAAGTCATACCTTCGAAAAAAGCAAACAAGAAGTTTTGAAAAAAGGAAGACCAAAAGCAAATGTCATTTGTTTATTAATGTTATTTTCGTAGTTGTTGAATATAGTTCCATATTTGTCTCCCCACGTAATAATTATCGTAAAACAGTATAATTTATCAACCGCAATCACTGTACATTAAATAAATGTTGTATATTGTGAAACAATAAATACATGCGATACAAAAACCGCGCGTATTATGAAACAATACTAGATGTATATCTATAAACTATACTGCCCACAGAACATGACCAACATCAAAAATTCCAAATTCATTCATAAGGTAAAGGCCTCCTTTCCCACTCCTATTTTGGGTGAAATTCGGTTTATGGGAGTCACTCGAATAACCGAAATTTAACTTGATTTAGACTAATTTAGGGCTGGGGAATCCGAATCTGTAAGAATTAGGTGGGAGTCGGCACTATTAACTGAGTTATAGGGTCTTGAAATTTTGTACGCGATACATAGAAAAAAAGGTTTTATTTATCAATTATGACATAAGAAAATCAAATTAACAACTATTTTAATACTTTTGAAATTTCAGTAGTGCCAACCAAAAAAAGAAAAGTGTTGCCATATAATAATAATATTTTTTTACAAAATAGGTTAGGTTTTTAGTTTGGGTTAGAGTAGGCAGAAGAACATGGGAAAAGGGTATTAGAATTAAATCACAAACCAGTCTATACAAACCTAGCGTAGCCCACAAATTACTTGAAAACTGGGATATAACTCTAAAGGGGACGCGAGCAGGCGTTATTAAAGGGGCATTTTTTTGTAACAGGAAATACCATGGAAAAAAGGTATTAGAATTAAATCACAAACCAGTCTATACAAACCTAGCGTAGCCCACAAATTACTTGAAAACTGGGATATAACTCTAAAGGGGACGCGAGCAGGCGTTATTAAAGGGGCATTTTTTTGTAACAGGAAATACCATGGAAAAAAGGTATTAGAATTAAATCACAAACCAGTCTATACAAACCTAGCGTAGCCCACAAACTATTTGAAAACTGGGATGTAACTCTAAAGGGGACGCGAGCAGGCGTTATTAAAGGGGCAATTTTTTGTAACAGGAAATAACATGGAAAAAAGGTATTACAATCAAATCACAAACCAGTCTATACAAACCTAGCGTAGCCCACAAACTACTTGAAAACTGGCATAAAACTCTAAAGGGGACGCGAGTGGGCGTTATTAAAGGGTCATTTTTTTGTTATAGAAAATCACAGTTAGGTTAAGTTATATATATATAAATTTAATATTTACAAGATTTTAAATAATAAACTACAAATCTGGCAAATGATATTTAATTTTCTGAATTTTCCATGCATTGATATTATTATTATATGGCAACACTTTTTATTTTTTGGTTGGCACTTCTGAAATGTGAGACTATTAAAAAGTAATTAATTTGATTTTCTTATGTCATAATTGATAAATAAAACATGGTTTTCTATGTATCGCGTACGAAATTTCAAAACCCTATAACTCAGTTAATAGTGCCGACCCCCACATAATTCTTACAGATTCGGATTCCCCAGCCCTAAATTAGTCTAAATCAAGTTCAATTTCGGTTATTCGAGTGACTCCCATAAACCGAATTTTTTCCCCTATTTTTCCTTGTGATAAACACTATTGTGTATTATTAATTTTATTACAGTCCATTCGACGAGTACCAATTGATTCAGTACGCTTCACTAGGTACATTCTGTTCTTATAACCATGTAAAAGCCCGGCTGTGCGAAAAACCAAATAAAATATAATATTAGTATAGTAATAAAATTATTAATCCATTCTGTTATTTAAAACATCTGCATAATTCAATCGGAAAATATTACAGCGCTTTTAATTGAAAGCTCTCAAATCATTATTATTCAATTTCATTCATTGTTAATCTTCTTTCAAGTGAAATTCTAAAGGTTTTCACACCGCAATAATCTCCGGCGTGACAACCGCTTTTTTTCCGTGGGAAAGCGGTGGAGATCCTCTCAATCACCTTTTTTCCACTGATAGGAGGCCTCCAATCACTTTTCCCGACTCCGCTATATCTCCACTGAATTAAAACCGATAGAAATGAGTGTTGTGAACAGTGTTAACAAAGTAATCTAATTTTTCGTTAACAAATTATTATAAGCAATAATTAGTCGCCTGAAATACAAATTGAAAATATCTCCCGCGTGAAAATAAATGCCGCCGATGGGAATTGAACCCGTGCCTTCTGATGTCCGGTCAGATGCTCTGGACCACTGAGCTACGTCGGCTTATTTCCAACACGCTAAGTAATTCAATATTTATTTTTTATAATATTGATTACATTTTATGATTTTGACTGTCCAACTAGGAAGGATTCCCGTTTCAGGACAGTCAAATTTACAGGTTTCAAGTTATCCTAGACGAATACAGGATTTAAGACTAGCTAAAATAAGTATGTTAAAACGAAGATACATAAAAAGATACATAAAAAAGATACATAAAGATATATGTATTAGTACTTCAATCAACAATTACTGCTTATCATATTTTTTCACCTGTAAACAACCAAATTTATTTTTGTAGGAAAGGCTTTGTTAGTGCTAAATTTCTCACTAGATGGCGTCGATACATATTATATCTACATTTGGTGGTGAAATATTTGGACTTGTCAAATATTATTATTTTTTTAATGATAAACTAATGTTTATAAGACAAAGTCTTATGCATTGCACAAAGGATAACAAATTATTATAAGCAATAAATATTTCAGGTGACTAATTATTGCTTATAATAATTTGTTATCCTTTGTGCTACGCATAAAACCTTAAAAAAATAATAATTTTTCGTTACTTGTGGTGATTTCTTTTTATATATTTGTATTTTATTTTAGTTTATTAGGGAAACAAAAAAAAGTTACACATATTTTTAATTTCCTTTAATGACGACTTATATTTAGTATTCTTTTATGTAGCGAGTCGTGTGCGTCTTCAATAATATAAACGTGGTTCGTCGAGATTACAAGTTGCTTTATTTACGATAATAGTACTGTTGTAAGGACTGACGTCCTGTTCTAGTAATACTACTGATTTATTTTGAAAACTTCAACATGCAAATGACGGCTCCCGACCCCACGATCGGATAAGTCCGGAATTTTTCGGAACCAATCAGATGTGCGCGCGCACATTCGCGTGTTTTCTGTTGCTAATAATTAATAAATAAAACAAATAATAACCTAACTGGCACTACATGACACTTATAATGAAATAATTACATTTTAAACGGTTATATGAACATTAAACCGGATTTATAGATCTAAGCGTAATCTATACCAGCACTTTTTGAAATACTATAAATTAGAGTAACGTTGGTAAAGTATTTTTGTGATTTGTCAGTATTGTTCTAGTCTTTGTTTTATTTTTTGATACTTTTACATGTTTTACTAATATTGTTTAATATTTAGTTTATCAGTTGAATGTTATTTTATGCTTTAAAAACTTTGTGTAAAATTTCCCATAGCTCACTAGGTATATTCTGTTTATATAATCATTTCTTTGGCCTGTCATGATCCCAGAAGGAGAACGGTCGTATGCACCTAAAACAACGAATTGATCACATTTCTAGGGAGCATAATACTTCAGTGGTTATTACCATTAACCCGGGATGAAAATAACTGCGGGGATCTCTTTATTGTTCCCACGCGTGTCAAAAAGAAATCACCAGGAAGAAAGATCGTGATAATACAAATTAAGCAATTTATTGTTACACAATTTCATGGAATATTTTTTTGAAAGGAAAAAATATTATTAATTTTTGCATTTTTTTTTTTACCGTACACCCTTATTTGTACGTTTCATATTAAGGGAATTACATCGCCACCCGGTTGGGCAGCGTTGTGAGGCGAGTTAATGTAGTGGCTGTAAGAAGAGTCCTGTCGAACCGGCCTCTCCCGATCTGGCACCCCACGCATATGGTGGACTAACGCATACGGTACCAAGCCATAGACAAACATCACCTCATGAAAGTCACTAAACGTATCTAACCTCTTGGTGAGACCTGTGGCAAAGATGTTGGCTATCCAATGAAGGTTCCCGGGCGGCGGTACACATACCCTCCTCCCAAAACCATGATTATATAAAGACGATGTATATAATTGTGAATAAAGCAAATAGTGTGTTCCTAGACATAGTTGGTTGTAGGTTTATGCCTTCTGCCTTGCAGAGAAACGGTTAGTAATATAATAATAATATATATATATTTTTTAAATAAGTATATATTAAATAATTAATCAATTACAGTATAATAGTATTACAAAATATAATCAATAATGTAAACTTAAATAATTCATACAATTAGTCTTCACTGCTTTTGATTTTTTAATGTTCCTCTTCGATAGAAGCTGGCGCTTGTGTTTAGAAGTGTGGGGAGCATCAAGATTAAGAATATTTAGTGTTTGTAATTATGAATATTAAAATTTATAATTAATTAAAAAGATAGTTTCATCATTTTGGTATTTTTACATTTAACATCTTTTTAATTATTTTTAGTAGGTGTTTATCGTTTTCAATTGTTCTGATATTTTCGGGTAGGCTGTTGAAGTATTTTTTTCCTTAGATATATGTAATGATGTTGAGCAAAAGTGATGTTACATTTTTGTGTTGGAAGTATATATTTTTGACGAGTACGACTTTCAGTTAAAAAGCTGTGATTTTGTTTTTCTTCTATAATTTGAGTTGTTATGTTTTTTTGGACAAGATCATTAAATTTTAAAACTTTAAATTCTTTAAAAATTAGATTTGTTGGATAATCTTTTTGTTTTTTCAATATTATTTTTATAATTAGACGTTGTAAAATTTCAACAGTAATTTGGTTTAATGATACAATTGAAGAGGCCCGGATTATATGACGTAGGAAAAACCCAAAGGACTCAAAGGGCCAACATTTATTTCGTATATTGACCCCTGTACTGTCATCCAATTTCAGAGAAATGCATATAAGTGATGGTGTGTACGTGATTTCCACCAAACGATAGAATCCATTGTCATCGACAACAAGTCTATCAGCCTAGTTTCAGCTCGATCGGAATTCGGGAAATGGGTTAGTTTCCGCTTCCAAGATTTGAATTGAAATTTAAAAAGATGTACCTATTTGAATACACGTAGCTCATTCTACATACGTAAACGAGTCGGAGAAACGTACCATTATCACGCAGTATTTTTTTGTTTGGAAAATATGTTTGTTTCAACCAAAATGAAAAGACGTGATGCAAATCCACGTTCGTAGAAAAAAACCACGAGTAAAATTTGTGGAAGTTTTCCTTTGAATTGTTAAAAAGTTCCACAAATTTCAAAGTGCCACACTTTATGTTCGAGACTAAATCCACGAAAATCTAAGGTTCTGTGAAAAAATTTTCAACAAATCCTCGTACCTGGTATCGGTCAATTCCTAAAGCTTTGAGAAATTTTGGCAAATTCTATAATATTATTTCTAAAGTACAAGGTAAATTGTTTTTTTTTTTTTCAATAACTCCAGAAATAATTTCCCCAGGGTATATGCCAGCTTTGTGGGTATTTTAAAGAAAACAACGTAGAGGAACTTCGGGAAACAAGGAAAAAGGATTGACGAGTTGGTAGAAATTAATAGTGCAGGTGTAACGTATGAAGCCATCCATCCCGCTGTCGTGCAAGAAGAGGCGTCGAGCGGGTTCTACTGGAGGATCTCCGTCGACCGATCTCTCCCGATCCGGCATGTTGGTGTACAAACGAATCCGCCCAGGACGTGGCCATCAACCTTATGAACCCGGACATCCCTACTTAGTAACCAAACGTAGCTTGCCACTTTTGGTGAACTACGGCAAAGGTGTCGGTTATCTATGCCTCCAAAATTAAGTTTATTTCAAAGTCAAACATCAAATTGTGAACTATAATACCAAGTCGTGACTTTTGGTCACAAAATAAGTTTTAGGGGAAACCAACACATTTCTACGAGATATTCAATACTCCATAACTCCTTACTACAAACTACGTATCATTTTACACAATTCAAGATTATACCGATACATCATGTGAAGTGTAGGTAGGTCTATATATATTTGCGGTACAAAGTGCACGGTGTGGAAATCTACCCCTCTCTCCCCACCCACAACATGACAGCTGTCAGCTGGTGACAGCTAGCCCGAAATATTCAGTTACCCCGTTTTCCCTACCTGAATACTTGATGGTACAGGGTGTTTTTACTCCAATTGTAAAAAATATAAACACGCTTTGTAATAATGTTAGATGATTTTCATAACGTCATATCGGTGAAAAATAATAAAAAAATCACCTTGTGATTTTTGATTATTCAGTTGTTGACAGTTAATGCTGTACTTAACAGTCACCTCTAGGCTAGAGTCCTAACAACAAAATTCATAGAATTTTGAAAATTAATAATAACTTGTAAAATAAATTGCATCCATACTGATTTGAATGAATTTATATCTCCAATCAGGACAACTACAGACAGCCCAGTGAAATTGATTATGAACATTTTCGATACCATCATAAAAATTAACATTGGTTAATAATGGTTCAATTAACTCAAATCAACTTTAAATTTAAGTTTAATTTTTAAAATTGGAACTGATCGTGTGAAGAATATAGTTTAGTTTTGAATATATTTTGAATGTACCTACCTAAATACCTAAAAAGAGTCACAATTGCTCCCAACCCCGTCTGGAGCCAGTGAGAATACGGCATCCTCAATTGGGGTAGGTTGCGAGGCTGAAGATAGTGCGGTGGGTCAGGAGACGGGGAAGAGGAAGGTGAAGGATTACCTGGCTATTCAGATCTGGCCACCAAACACGGCTAAAACCATTTCAAGCAACGTTTCAATTCTGAATGGTGATCTTACATCAGGGTGATACTGAGAGTATCTTGCACTCTGGAACGAGCAGCAAGTATATTATATATAATTTTTAATTAATAAATCGTAAAATAACATAAGTTCTTTAAATAAAATTTGCTGGCACACGGCTGCATTTGAACTCGCGACCTTCGGATTACTAGTCGAGAGTCTCACCCCTTGACCACGGAAGCCATGTAAATAATATAATATTTTAAACATATGTTCAAAATTTTTGAATGTCTCTTGATTTTTCACGTGTTCAATATTTCATCATTTTGACCAGAAGAAATAAGGAAAAATTGACCTTGCTTCGGGCTCGTGGACACGGCCACATAACAGTAATTTTATCTATTCAGTGGGTTATTAAGTTTTATCGTGGGTGTACCAACGTTACATTACATTTGAAATTAGGAATCAAATTTTTAAAAATTATTAATTAAATTTCAAAAAAATATATTAAATACAAAATACATTTACTTGACGAATCTCCTCATTAATTTCTTCAAAGTATTTTTTTTTCGTAATAATAAATATTCCACTGGTTTCAATATAAATTATTCTCATTATAATCCCAAAAATACAAATCACAAATTAAAAACACAATATTCGTGGAATCTGTCTAATATATGAATTCTTTAAATTCAATTATTACGTTTCTTATCATTCACTTTTCCGAGAATAAATTGAAAATAATATATTCAGTTTGTATTTCGCCCCTGTTAGGAAACGACAAATAAACGACATTAAATAAGACTACCCTATAGCCTTTGAATGTTGCGCATAAATTAATTTTAAAAATAATTTATAAGATAAATTTTATGTATCCATCAAAGTTATTATATAGTGAAAGCAAAATTATGACAGTAAGGCAGTTGTACATAATACAGGCTCTCTGTAAATTTTTCAACAACACTATTACTGCCAAAAGATCTCAACAAGTGCGCAGCACTAGAATGGGTTCTTCTTTAATGTATCAGCCGGTGTATACCAGAATATCCTTCGGACAAAGAAGTTTCTCATATTATAAAGCTCCGTTGCTATATAATATGCTTGGAGAAAATATAAAAACTATACGTACGTTAAATTCATTCCAGAAAATGGTCAAAATCTCTGTACTAGCTGAGAGTGATGATTTGGGATCACTCATGTTGTCGCTTATATCATAATTCCGTGTGGAAGTTCTGTTTCGATACAATCCTTATTTACTTACTGCGCATGTACTTATTTACTTCTAAAATAACTTATTGATAATAATAATATATTTTTTTTTTTATGCTTCCGATTTTGTTGTCCGGTTTAAATCTTCCCCATAGGAAAAACTAAACCCTTCCACTCACTTTTCCACAAATGATCAGCTAGTCAATCAACACTATGCAAGTGCATTATATAAGTAAAATAAATACAAAACAATACAAGAACAACAACACGTCAACTCACCAGAGATCAAATGGGAAAAAAAAAATTCACCGACTCCAGATATTTTCATATCAGAGGGTTCGGCTCGGTAGAACTTCTAACAGGGCCTATAAATCCTACTGATCCCTCAACATAAATATTTAAACAATCTTTCGTTATCCTACATGTATTCAAAATGACCGACTTTTGCATCTTTATATATAAATTTTTTGATAGATCTAATACGCCTAAATTTTTAATGAGAGAGCTAGGTATAATGCCAGTAGCCGAAATAACGAATGGTAATATTTTTATAGTCTGAGAATGCCAAATTCTTTTTATTTCGTTTCCTAAATCTGTGTATTTTCTTATTTTTTCATTAACAGATTTTTGAATGTTACAGGAATTTGGAATAGCGACATCAATGATATAAGTTATTTTTTTTAATTTTGTCATGTAAAACTATATCGGGTCTATTATGACTAATCGTTCGGTCTGTTAGTATAGTTTTATCATAATATATTTTATAAAATTCGTTTTCTAAAAATGAATTTGGTTCGTATTCATAATATGGTACTATATTACGGCAGTCAATCAAGTTATGTTTAATTACCAAATTTTGGTGAATTATTTTTAAAACTTGATTGTGCCTAAATGTATACTCGGACGGTGCTAATATAGAACATCCCGATATAATATGTTCTATAGTTTCCGGAAAAGCCAAAAATTTTCTACACAAATCATCAATTTGATTTGTATCTTTGATTATATGCTTTCTATAATTTTTAGTATTAATGACTCTATCCTGAATGGCAAGCATAAATCCTTCTATTTCTGCGCTCAACTCTCCAATACTCAACCATTTGTTTGACGAAAATTTGTCAACATACGTTTGGTTGAGATAATTGAAGTGTTTTGCGTGTAAAATTTTATTTGACCAGGAATCTAATAATTCCTGGTTGGGATTTATAAAAGTGTTGGCATTCTCATCGTATAAATTTAACGGTGTAATATTTCTATCTGCCTTGCAAATTATTTTGTGCATTTCTGAGCTATGAGCTTTCCTATGGAAAAAAGTTCTTAGCATTTCTACCTGATTATGTTTCAAAGAAGTTATTTTGACTATACCTCTACCTCCTAAATTTCTAGGTAAATTAACTCGTTCTATAGCTGAATTTGGATGATGGCAATTAAAATTTGTTAACGTAGTTCTAATTAATCTTTCTAAATTATCTAAATCTGTATTAGACCATTTAATTATGCCAAATGAGTACGTTGATATAGGTATTGCCCAAGTATTTATTGCTTTTACTAAATTTTTAGCAGATAGATTGCATTTTAAAATTTTCCTGATCCTAGTTTGAAATTTAATCCTAATATCATTTTTAATACTAGTATGGTCTAATCTATTTGATTGTGGGGATCCTAAATACTTATAAACCTCATCCCTTTTCATACTAGTAATTTGGAAATTTCTAAATATACTCTCATCCCCATCTACAATTTTGCCTTTCTCTATATGGATCGTTCTGCATTTATCTAAACCAAAAGTCATTTTGATATCATCTGAAAAGTTTTTAACTACCTCGATCATTTTCTCTAAATTTTGTTCAGAATTCGAAAATAATTTTATATCATCCATAAATAATAAATGCGAAATTGTACTACTCTCCCTTGTATTACCCTTAACTTTTATTCCAAACTTGCTTTTAATTAACATTTTAGATAGAGGATTCAATGCTAAGCAAAACCAAAGAGGACTCAATGAGTCTCCTTGAAAAATCCCTCTTTTAATTGAAATGCCCGGTATTACTATTTTCTTACCTTTTAAATTGATAAGTAAATTGGTATTCCAAAAGGACATAATATTTTCCAAAAAGCTAATAATAATGGGGTTAATTTTATATATATTTAATACTTTGATCAGCCACGAGTGCGGGACACTATCGAAAGCCTTTTGGGAGTCTATATAGCAAGTATTTAAATTACGTTTTCGAGTTTGAATCTGTTTTAGAATTACAGAATCGATAACTAATTGTTCTTTACATCCCATATGTTTTCTGCGACAACCTTTTTGTTGTTCAGATAAAATATTTTTTTCATCTAAATGAGTATATATTAAATCTGTTAAACAAGAGGTTAAAATTTTGTATATTGTCGGTAAACATGTAATGGGTCTGTACTGAGAAGGATTATTAATATTTTCGCTTTTGGGTAACATATAAGTAATGCCCTTAGTTAGAAAATTTGGAAAATTTTGATGATGACTGACAAATTTTGAAAGATTTTTTGCCAAAAGAGGATGTAAAGTAGTCAGACGTTTGTACCAAAAATTATGTATCCAATCGCAACCCGTGGCTTTCCAATTATGAGTATTTTTAATAATTTTGGTTAACAATTCAACCGATATATTAGAAAAACTCATTTGTTCAATACCTGAAAAATTGAGTTCTTCATTTTCTATCCATGGAGTTGACTCGTTATGTTTTATATCTTTACTCCAAATTTTAGTCCAAAAATCGCGCATATCTGATTCAGATGGAAACGGAATATTATTATTCGAAATAATATTTTGTTTATCGTCAAGTTTGGAATAAAAGATTTTTTCATTTTTCTGGAATAATCTATTATTATTTTTTTTATTATACGTATAATTATATCTTTTTAATCTACTAGCTTTTACGCCTAATTTTTGTTTTAATAAATCCAATAAATCATTGATTATATTTTCATTATTAGAAATGTATTATTATTATTATTATGTACTTCATTCTCGTATTATTATTTGCTTTAATTATTATAATTTATTTACTTACTTACTATTTATGATTATTATTTACTTACCTATCGGTAATTATTTACCTATTTTTATTTAGTTATTTTATTTTTTCTTATAATTTATTATTCATACTATCCATGTTGTAATTGTTAGTATGGTTACCCTATGCTTGTGTCTGATAAGCCAGCACAGGTACCTTGTACTTTAGTTAACAGAAGAATATTATTGTTGCCAACTTACTATAAACTTACTGCCCAATGCTTCTTTTGTTGACATTTTTGTTTTATTTTTCGTACATTTCTTACTAAAATTTTGTTTATTTTTGTAACAAATGTCTTTTTTCTACCGGTCTCGAAACAACCGTGTCATTATCTTTTCTTTTTTGGGTTTACATTTAATGTTATTATTATATTAAGTTTACATATAAGTATTTTTTTTAAATGATGTTATTGTAAAGCTGCACATCATGATACAGGAATGCGCTAGTGAGATGTGCAGAGTAGGTTTTTTTTATATTAAAAACTGTTTTTTGAATAAATAAATGAAATAAATAAATAAATTTCACAAATGTTAAAAATAAATTGGCTACTTATTATGTATGTCTGCTTATCGTTCCAATGTAATTATTGCATAGTCTGTTCAGGAAAGAATTCTGCTTAGAGTTCGTTTTGCATTGATCCACCCTGAACAGGACACAAGAGCGTGTTGAACGCGCAGGTACATTGAATTGATTCTTATTTAGCAACTGTGGGCATTGAATATTATTGTTAACTACTTTATACAGGAATAGTGCATATGATGATGCCCTTATGATGCCTCCGTAAAATCAGTGAATCAATTTTAAAGTATGAAGCTGCCTCTGCATAATTATCAAATCTTACAATTGACTTGTAACAAAAAGATTTTAGGAATTTGTTTTGAATTGCTTCAATTTTGTTTATGTGGATTTTGTAAAATGGAGACCAAACAACTGATGCAAACTCCGGATGACTTCGTAGTTTTTATGTTCTTGTTGAAGAGACTAAAGCCATTCGTACCCGGATATATTACAAGCGACTCGAGTTTTGTTCGCGTAGCATACTCGTCGCTCGGGAGTATCCGCCATATTATTTTGCTAGTGTTCGTTCATGTAGCGATGCAGCAACTACGGCTTTGACGTTAGTTTCACGCTATTGTCAGTACTGATAGTATGCTCCGCAAGTTGCATTTGCGTCAACCACTCGCTTGATAGAAATGACGTTCGAAAATGATTTAAATGTTAAATTTGTTCTGAAGGTGAGAAAATATCTACTTTAATTTAAGGAGTGGATTGAGGTTGGAAAGAAAACTCAATGTTACGTCGTTCTCTTGTAGTTCCTTGGCGGAAATAAAATCCGTACATTTAATATTTATTTTATCTTGTGAGTGAATCCAAAATCTTCTTTAAGATTTTTTTGTGATTGTAAATATTGACCGGTCGGTGGCTGAGTTGACATCGCGCTTGGGTCCCACCCAGGAGTAGTGTGTTCAATTCCTCGGCTGGCTAAGACCCCCATCACAACATAAGCAACGTTTTCCGCTTACCGTACCTAATGATTTGGGTAGGAGATTTACAAATATTGGCAGTGTTCTTTGCTACAGCCATGATTAATTTTTATGCGTTCTTATAAAATTGTTTTTCAAAATAAATAAAAACCACTTTTGCGCTTGAAATCGATCATTTCATGACTCCGTTTTCCAAGAGATTTTAATGCATACTACCTATATTCGTGACGATATAAGGCAAACCAAGAATATACACATATTCGGCTTGTAGCTTCCTCTCAACACAAATTATTTTTTGATTCATATCTTCGTCGGGCCTCTGACTTTTTTACCATTCACTTCGGGTAGTTTCATGAAATCCGTCATTGTTACAGTTAAAATTACTAAAGGTATGTCATTCCAGTGCGGAGAAAACGTGTTGTCTTCCTCCGAAGTCCCTCACTTTTTCTACATACCATATTGCTACTACGACAAAAAAAACATCTATTGTAACGGACGTTGTTGGCCACATTTTTCCATTTTAAAAAATATGTTTACATTTATAAAATATGCCAACTCCATGCCACTGACAAATTCCTTACTCCCCGCCACTGCTCATTTATATCCCGTTTCGGCCAAAATTGCACGAAATTTCTGACCCCGAAAATCATCGATACCATATCGCGCACGTACCCCGGCCCAGCGGTGCGATGGTCAGTTTTTTTGTATGCAAATTTCACTAACTAAATTGTAATTTAAAAAATGTTAATAATACCTGTTTTAACTTGTACATCTCCTCAGCGGTAGTCAAATAAAAACTATTTGCGATATGCTACCACTGAGGAGATATTTAAAATGCCTTTTTTTAACGATTTAATGTAACCATTTTTTTATTATTAATTTACATATTTGTCTCTCCAAAAATCCAGGAACCTGCGAAAAATTCGATCGCTTCCAGATCATTTTTACAATTTTATTTTACAAACATTTCTTATTTTTTGTCATTTGGCAAACTAAAAATCTAGTTGTCAAGATACACATTTTTATAACTACTATTTAATTAAACTATGTAATTGTAATACAGGCGAGCTTGCAAAATCTTTGCAAAGTCTCAATTTCAAGCGTCTGCCTTCAGCTAACCCACCGACAAAATGAATGTGCAACATTTTGCTGTGGCTTATGTACGCATATGTGGCACGGGTAAAATCCCCACCCCTTTTCAAATGTCGGCTTAGAGTCGACCTTATAGGATGTAAGCAGCGACAAAATAAAATTAAATCAGTTCAACTTTACCATCAAAAACAAGTGTCTTACTTCTACAAGTGACTCCTGCCCTCGAACTGCCTCACCTTGCCTAGTCTTCTGCTCCAAATCTTCTGGTGTTACCTCTTCAAGACCAGCCGGCCCTGCCTAGGAAAACCGGTAACGCCAGAAGCGAGCAGAGACGACAGCACACCCAGTGCCCAACATTCACCGAGCACCGAGTGCGGGAGGCAGATTGCCATAAAATATACCACAATCATCATCATCGGCCGTAAAGGAGCATTCTCATCGGCTGAAGACACGGTTTGGACCCGGCGCCTAAATCTACAGTCTTGTGCGAACTCCTGTCCAGTACAACTGTATCGTGTTTAATTCGACTTACGTATCTCATTCCTGTGCAGAGAAAATACGTTAAGTCTTCCTCAGGCGTCCCATACATCTTCTACCATTCAAACCACCCTCCACAAACACTACTGACACTAATAAGAACAAACTTTGTAAAAAAATCGGTCCAGTAGTTTTCGAGTCTGTAGGAGACAAAACACAGAAACATTCATTTTATATATTTATAGATATAGATGTTAAAATACGAAATCTCGCCCTGCAAATCTATGTGTAATATAATTAATTTGTAGTGTTTACAACAATTTTATTAAAATACACAATGTTTTAATGAATAAGGCCGCAGTACGCCATTAAGGATTATGGTTTACTAGGTAGATCGCCTCTGGCAACCCCCGGAGCAAGAAAATGTAATTAATTTCGTTTTTGTTCGTCTTGTGGGAATAAAGATAATTATGATGTTAGCACGAAGGGAGCAAACATCATTCTAAAGACTTCGCCGTGTACATACTATGATTTACACAGTGTTCGGAAACTGTGTTTGATAATACATAATTCAAATCAATTTGTTCATCCCTTTAAAAACATTACATTTAAATCCGTTTTTAAGTACATTTTTAAAATGGTATTGCATAATAAATAAGCGGAGTATCAAATTTACCAATATCAATAGAGCTTGGCTTTTAAAGGCAGCTTCACCGATGCCAAATATATCGATATCCGAATTGATTCTGTTCAACAGCAAGACTGCTCTCCCCACCGGAATGACCATTGGCAAGTTAGTCCTGCAGGCCGGGAGATAAAACAGTCTATGCTGTCGGTGACGGAGATAACCATCAGGAACATAGAGACTAATACTCTCCACGATAGTGGGATGTTCAAACCATCCACGAATCAGTTTGAAGAAGTGTAATACAATATGCACATCTCTTCTGACCCGTAGATGGTTCATACTGAGCATGGCCAAGAGAAAGTCAGTAGGATAGAGCCACTGGTAGTAGTCATACTTCCTCTAAATTTCTTCTGCAGTCTCTCCAACATGAGGGAATACTTCACCTGATGTGGACTCCAAACCACCGACCCACTCTCGAGCCTACTCCTAACCAACGCAATGTATAGCACTGCGAGAACCCGGGTGTTTCTAAAATTCCTCGCAGTGCGTAGGACGAAGCCCAGTTTATTCAGTGAAGCACTACACGTCATTTCGATACGAGCATAAAATGTCAGCTTATTTTCTAACACGATGCCAATAATCATTATTATTGTAATGCGATTCGGTTAAATTAAGAAAATTAAATGGGAAATATGAGAAATTTTTGAAGGATGTTAAGAAGTTAGAGTGTAGAATGTATTGAAATTATTATTCAGATAGATTGCAGATGTAATACTTGTAGTGTCGGTTGGTTGATGAAGGATAAAGTTGGGTTTCGGTTTGAAGTTAAAAGGGAGAAGATTGAAGAGTTTAGGAACTAGGTAGGTTAATTATCTTTGCGATGGCGTATTATAAATTCTGGATACTTTTTAGTGTCGGTTGGTTGATAAAGGATGAAGTTGGGTTTCGGTTTGAAGTTAAAAGGGAGAAGATTGAAGAGTTTAGGAGCTAGGTAGGTTAATTATCTTTTCGCTGACGTATTATAAATTCTGGATACTTGGTAGTGTCGGTTGGTTGATAAAGGATGAAGTTGGGTTTCGGTTTGAAGTTAAAAGGGAGAAGATTGAAGAGTTTAGGAACTAGGTATGTTAATTATCTTTGCGATGGCGTATTATAAATTCTGGATACTTGGTAGTGTCGGTTGGTTGATAAAGGATGAAGTTGGGTTTCGGTTTGAAGTTAAAAGGGAGAAGATTGAAGAGTTTAGGAACTAGGTAGATTAATTATCTTTGCGATGACGTATTATAAATTCTAGTTACTTGGTAGTGTCGGTTGGTTTTAGTTCAGGTGTTGTAAGAGGGTTTTTTGTTGTTGTATTTTTACAAGAAATGTGTTCAGATTGAGTTTACGTACTGGGTGCAGTAAATCAGACAGTGTAATTTTGAAGGGCCTGTACATCCCGTGTGTTGAGGGTATTATTGTGTTGGGAGGGTCGAACCGTTTTCATTCGTTACCATCGTTTGGTCCGGACAACACAGGGGCTTCGTAGTCCGCACGTTTCTTTAAAATTGCCATTTTTGCGTCACCATCCAGCAGGCCTTTTGTTTTTAATTTGCGACTTTTCCTGAACGAAAATGTTTCCAAACATCGCCCTCACCTTGGAAGAACTCAAAGATTGAATTTGGTAGGAAAACTTCAGAAATCGCCTTCATAAATATATCGCTCCTGGGGGCCATCATCTTTCTGATGTCATCTTCAGGACTCGATGCATAGAACGACATATAATGTACCGAATAAAATAAATAAACCACATTTCTGTAAGTAGCTAGGTTTGTTTTTAATCGCCCAAATCCGAAACCCTTTATTATTATTTTTAATATCAACCGTATAAAATATACCATATACAGTAAATTATAAACAGTGACATCAGAAAATATACAATTAACAGAAACTCTAGATGGATATAAAAAGTTAGAGATACAAGTACATGCAAAACTTATAGGTAGACTAGGTTAGATTAGTATTAATTGAAATATATGTATGCTAGTATAGATTAGTATTAATTGAAATATATGTATGCTAGTATAGATACATGATATAATATACATATAGATACATGATCAATAGCTACATGATCAATATAAGATACATGATCGAAGATATAGATACATGATCAATAGCTAAAATGTATGCATTTATTTTCAGGTTTTGGTTGAAAGTAGGTAAGTGCCAATCAATAATAATAATAATAATAATTATACTTGGATGACTTGTATAGCGCCGTTTTTGTGCAAAAACACCTCAAGGGCGCTGTACAAACTTATAATACATTTCTACAGTGATCTATGTTATTACTTAACTATTTATGGAGAAAATATACAGTACAATACTTACCTGGTAGGTCACTTGAGATTAACACTTAATTAACATTATCTAATTGTTTATTGGCGAAATTTAGATACAGGATTTAGGACTTAATTGAAAAATTGAATATAACTGGTTTTTCTCTTAGCTGTTGGTTCACCTTATTGACCCAAGTTTCCTCAGTTGCCCCAGGCAGTTCTTTTTATATACATATCTATTTGACTTTTATACGTAAGTATGAGTAGACTTATATTTTATTGGTCATGATTTAAAAGATATGATATTAAAGCCTTTTTGTACCTAGCTTCTGTACAGTTAAACAGATCCGCTATATCTGCGTACCTATTACTAATTTCATGTAATCTAGGTACAAGCGACTGTTTGAAATGTTCAGTCTTAGAATTGTTACAATTAAAGAGGGTTTTAGAACGAGTAGCTCTTATGGGTACATGAAATTCGATGAGGTTAATTGAATCAAGGCTGTCTACACTACCATTTACAATTGTGAACATAAATATACTCAATAAAGAGTATAAGTCTTCTCAAGGGGGAAACTGTTGAATCTTCATCACATTAGGAGTCGATTTACGGGTAACTCTTGTTAATTTGAGTTTTCATTGTCGATTAAATCGAGTTGTAATTTTTCGATTAAATTTTTAAAAAAATCGTTTATATGGTGTTAACCTCAGCTTTTTAATGTGTTGAAGTGTCGACTCGCCTCCAAAAGTTTGACTTACCCTTTAATTGACGTAAAAAAGTATTTATAACAATATATTTAAATGTAAAAAAACATGATTTCCTTTTATTTATTTATTAATTTAATTTTAGTAATTTGTAAATTTAAGGTTACAAATTACTAATTAATTGTTATTTTCCCCTGCTTGATGTGACTCTGACACAACATCTAGAACCTTCCAATAGGTGCAGACTTTAAGTTTTCCGGCAGCGTATTACAGTACTTCATCCCTCTATATAGTATACTATTCTGAGCATTCGCCTTGTCTTTCTTTAGCCTGATTTCATTGCACGGTTCTTTTGGTTTTTTTTTTGGTTTCCTCTGTACGATGTATTCGTAAATTCACCAGTTTCCCGCTTGAACTACGTGTATCCGAACACCATGTATTATATATTAGGAGTACAAATCCCGACGGGCAAAAGTTAATTCTATTTGATTAATTTGTGTTATTCCACAATTGATTATTTGAAAATAATATATTTGCTACACGTTTAAGAAATAGTAGATTCTTTCGGTATCTTCCTGGTGAAAGACCACCATTCACAATTGATTTAAACATTTAGCCGTGTTCGGTGACCAGATCTTAATAGCCAGGTACTTCTCCTCCTTCATCATCACCATCTCCTTCCCCTCCCCCCTCCATCTTATCTTCACCACCTTCAGCCTCACAAAATGTCACAATTGGCTCCAGACGGCTTTGAGCATCGTGGCAGATGATCCAAGGAAGAAATGAGTAATGATGATGTATTGAAAAATAATCAACCTGTTAAAAACTGGACTGCAAAAACTTTCCTCATAAATTGTTTAACGAAACCAAAGATTCAGACAGCAATTTGAAAAGTACTATTAATGATACGTTTAGAAATATTCCATTTATTTGGATTTTATTTGCAAAACAGAAATACTACAACCTCCTGACAGAATAGAGTATACCTGAGGCCTGAGGAGTATAATTTGTATATGATTAATCCGTTAATGGCCTACAATCCCGTTTTTAACAGGAAAACGAATAATTATAAGAGATTTTTGTGGATGTGGACACTGTAAAGTTGTCAGAAAGTAAAAAAAATTATTTTATAAGCAATAATTATTAGCCTGAAACACTCATCCACATTGAAAAATCTCCTGATAAAAGATACATGACGCCAACGGGACTTGAACCCGTGTCCTTTCTTAAAATATTATATTTGACAATATTATATTTGATATAATATTTGACAAGTTCTAGTAATTTTCACCAAAAAATGTAGACAATTTGTCTCGACGCCATCTAGTGAGAGAGTTAGCACTTACAATGCCTTTCTCATATAAAATAAAGTTGGTTGTTTTCAGGTGAAAAAATGTAATAGGCAGTAATTGTTGAATGAAACACTAGTATATATTGAATTATTTCGCGGATAAGAGATAAGCCGCCATAGCTCAGTGGTCAGAGCTGTCGACCGGCAATCGAAAGGACACGGGTTCAAGTCCCGTTGGCGTCATGTATCTTTTATCAGGAGATTTTTCAATGTGGATGAGTGTTTCAGGCTAATAATTATTGCTTATAAAATAATTGTTACCCTTTGTGCTATGCATAAAAAATCTTGTCTTAAACATTAGTTTACCAAAAAAATAATAAGTAAAAAAAATGTTAAAAAAAATTAAGGAGCATCTTTAAGGAGTTGTCTCAACAATAACGGTTTCTCTGAATTTGTTAATCATCTGATTAGTACAAATCATACTTTCTGTCATAGCACCGGCGCTAATATTTTACATACAAACGGGCATGGTAACAGACTCAATAATCTAGAAGCACTAGAAATAAAAAAAGCTGTAAACCAAAAGTCCTATTCTTAATAATCAAGTAGTCCAATATTAGGTCTGTTTCCAATAAACCCTTAAAAAATGTCCAACTTCTCATTATCACCATGTCAGTAGATGCTTTGTTTCTCCAGATACATTATTATAATCCATTATTCTACATAATTATCTTTCGCTTTTTCCCATGTCTTTTGTACTTGTGTAAATGTATTGTATGATTTCTCTGTGTTTGTTATATTTATATCATGTTGTCTCCCTCAAAATTTTTTTTATATATAAGCTCACACTTTGTACTTTTTGTTTAATAATAATTTCTACCCTGAAGATGCTTGAGTAAAGCAAAACCGGTCTGTTCTAAAAATTATTCAAAACTCGTGGTTATAAAACAAAAAGTATTTAAATATTGAAGACAATATTAGTGATTTCTAAACGAAAATCTGAAACAGAAAAATCAGAAAAGGAAACGGTCACACCGAGGGGGATAGGGTCCCATTAGCGCAGTTGGTAGAGCACTGTCCCGGAAAGACAGGGGTCCTGGGTTCGTGTCCTAGATGTGACCGTTTCCTTTTCTGATTTTTCTGTTTCAGATTTTCGTTTAGAAATCACTAATATTGTCTTCAATATTTAAATATTACAATTTGAGGTTTTACTCAATAAAGTTATTCCGAAAAATAAAAAAAAAAAAAAAGTATTTAATTTTATTTAAAAAAAATGAATTCATCAACATTCCTAAAACTAACAAACACACAAAATTACTAAATATGTTTGTTTATTTTTCAGTAACAAATAAGGGTTGAAATGCAGAAATAATAATACTATCTTTCTACAAAATAAACAACAATTAAAAGGTTCTGTGTATTCAATTTTTAACAGGGGTTAAAAATAAACAACCCTAGCTTTAACGATGCGTTAAATTTGCCGTTAATACGGTTAACTTGCGTCCTAACCCGGTAACATTTTAACGGTCGGTCCCAAGTCGACTTAGCTGGCTGTTAACTCAATGTACAGCTAGCGGAATTAACTTTAATTTATAAAATCAACGAGCTTGTTTTTTAATGTTAGTATGTAGATTTTTAAACTAACCTAACCTCATAAAGTGGGTGGGCACAATTACTATGAGAGATGGCTTCCTCAGCGTGTTTGTTAACATAATTGTTACATATAATTATTAATTTGGTGTAATGAAAATAGACTTTACTTAAATATCTTAAAATGTCAAATATATAGTTAGATTTTCTCGAATAAAACAACCAGTGATTTTTGAAAACAATGCTCTTGTGACATTAACACAAATCAAAGACTTAGGCATCACTTTTCAATCAAATCTTTCATTTGTTAACCACTTAACAGAAATCTCTAATAAGGGCTTAAAAATGTTTGGATTTGAAACTAGGCTAACCGGACATTTTAACAGTATAAAGTGAATTAAATTGTTATATTTTGCCTATGTAAGAAGTCAACTTGAGTACAATTCTCCTGTCATCAACCAACATTATAATATACATGTACAAGCTGTTGAATGAATACAAAACAAATTAATTATTATTTTTTGGTAAACTAATGTTTTTAAGACAAGATTTTTTATGCATAGCACAAAGGGTAACAATTATTTTACAAGCAATAATTGTTCGCCTGAAACACTCATCCACATTGAAAAATCTCCTGATAAAAGATACATGACGCCAACGGGACTCGAACCCGTGTCCCTTCGATTTCCGGTCGACAGCTCTGACCACTGAGCTATGGCGGCTTATCTCTTAGACGCCATCTAGTGAGAGAGTTAGCACTTACAATGCCTTTCTCATATAAAATAAAGTTGGTTGTTTTCAGGTGAAAAATTTAACAAGCAGTAATTGTTGAATGAAACACTAGTATATATTGAATAATTTCGCGGGTAAGAGATAAGCCGCCATAGCTCAGTGGTCAGAGCTGTCGACCGGAAATCGAAGGGACACGGGTTCGAGTCCCGTTGGCGTCATGTATCTTTTATCAGGAGATTTTTCAATGTGGATGAGTGTTTCAGGCGAACAATTATTGCTTGTAAAATAATTGTTACAAAACAAATTCTTACGTTTTATAAAATTTTAAAATGGGTATTCCAGCAATTATGTTGAACTACAACACTCTACTCAACTAAATTATATGAATATGCTGAAATTGTCAGACAGAAGAATTTTCACTGACTTTGTATTTATATATAAAATTCTAAATGATTTAGTTGATATTCCGGTATTGCTAGAATTGATAAGCTTTGGATCCCACAACGTAATACTATTATTTATTGACTGCATTTATAGAATTAAACATAATCTATACCAACACGTTGTCGAATCCTACAAATTAGAGTAGCGTTGGTAAATTAGTTTTAATGTTTTGTCTTATGTGTAGTGTTGTTGTAATTTCTTTTTTACTTTATGTTACTCTTACGTTTTACTAATATTGCTTCATATTTAGTTTTTTTTTAAATTATTTCTTAATATTTTCTCATTGTACATGTAATCACAATTTTACAATTGTGTATTTTGTACCTACTTTACAATGGATTACATCTTTTTACTGTCAGTATCTTCTGTACAATACAGATATTCTCCTATCAGCATGTATCACTTTTATGTAAAAGCCTTTTAAGGCCTATATATAAATAAATTATATTAAATTCTAAATGATTAAGTTGATAGTCCGGTATTGCTAGAATTTATAAGCTTCCGGATTCCACAACGTAATACTAGAAGTCAGTATTTATTTCAGTGCAGAAATTCTGGGACTAACTACCATAATATGTATTCCTCTTTGCTCAGAATACTAATAGAGGGAAACAATTATACCAAGTCAGTAGACATCTTCAATTTAACTTTAAACAAATATAAAATGTTGTTAATGAAGCAATTCAGTTATGCACAATAAATAATTTATATTTCTTAATATTCATATGTAACAGCCCCAAAAAAGGCGTTAATCAATAAATAAATACAAGATTTGTAACAAGGTGTGTGGATACATCTACTCATTTTATATCTACTGCAGCTCCAGTATTTACGAATTTACCGTAGTGCAAAATGCACTGGTTAGATTGCCAATCCTGGATATTTAGGGGTTCGAATTGAAGAAGGATTCAGTCCTAATTTAAAAGCCCAGAGCGATGGACATCCTTTTGGATGGTGACCGATGGATCCACTGGATTTCATTTTAAATACTGGAGTCTTCATCCTTGGTCGACGAGTAATCGAAAAGCATCTTCCGATCTTGCACTATCTCATGGAAAAAAACAAACAAAACTTAGTTTTTTACGGGTTGTTTTAGTTTTTACACTGCTGTTTTGGATATTCATCCGATGAGCAAAAAAAAAACAATATGTGAGAGCAAATTAACGAGGATGTTATTTATATTGCGAATCTAAAAGCATTACAAATGAAAATTGATTACGGACATAAAACGGTTGGTCATTGTGAATTGCACGTCCAGTTAGAGGATTTATGAACAGATTTGAAAGGTTGCAATTACAGGATGCATAATGGGTAAGATTAAAAAGGGGACGCTTGAGAGATTTAACCATTTATGTAGAGTGGACGATGAATGGAGAGAATGAAAAAATGGACGGTTGAATATATCAGAAACAGACATGGTGAAAATTGAATAAGCGTTCAAATTTTTTCGTTGTTTGACACCAACACAAACGGAAAATACAAGACTCGTCATTCCAACATAGACTTTTAGTGTAGGTTTAGGAACCATGTATTAGATAACTAACACCTCTGCAATAGGTTACCCCAAGTGGTTCGCTTCTTTTAATGATTTAGCAGGGGTGCCCCGGTTCTTCGGGTGAGGTGTGTTCATGATGCGCCTGCCCACCAGCTGCGTCGCTTTTCAGATCGGGAGGGACTAGTTTGAGGAGACCATTTGACCTCTCCAACTAGTCTCTCGACCCATCGCTTTGCGCCACAGAGGGAGGGATGTATTCATATGTCTGTCACTCCTGGACAAACTGATCCCTAGATTCCTACCCTCATAAATAGGGAAATTATTGTTCCCAGGGCCTCCTGAGAGGGGTTAATGTAATAAAAGGTTTTTCTGTCGAAGTGTAAATAATGTGTACACATTTATAATTGTAATTTATTTTAGACGCTTTCCATAAACTCCATAATAATAAATCCTTTATATTATTATTATTCCTGTTTTTATGGTTTATTGAAATAATTCGTTGCAATTGCTGATTTACTGTTTCTTTGTTTCAGGTAAGTCTTCCAAGAAAATGAAAGAATTCTGCTCAACAGATTTAAAAAAGACAGCATCTCCAAAGATGATTTATTCATTAAGGTAAATACAAAGGCCCTCTGTATAAACAAACTCCATTAATTGGTCAAGTGGTCCAGCGCGTCGATTACCCACCTGTTTGATGTCATGATTGCTTATAATTCTTAACGCATCATTTTCCTGGTAGATTCAGTATCATACGTGATAGACATATTGGCTAATCTCACAAATCTACAAAGACACACCATAGATAAAATTATCATCAAACATATTCACTGATTGTATGATACTATCATACCATACAATACATTTCTGGTTTCCTTCAGCTGAAACCAATGCAATTAATTTTAATGAATTTTCGATAGCGATGTTTTTTTTAAATACTGTTCAGTTCTTTTCCTGCAAGATTTATTGGAGTTAGTGCAGTCATTAATTGATTTTATTTAATAAATTATTAAGCAATAATTAGTCACCTGTTATATCAATAAAATAAAGTTGGTTGTTTACAGGTGAAAAAAATATAATTAACAGTAATTGTTGATTAAAGTACTAGTACATATTGAATTATTAAGCCGGCGTGGCTCAGTGGTCCAGAGCGTCTGACCGGACATTAGAAGGCGCGGTTTCAATTCCTGTCGGCGGCATTTATTTTTACTCGGGAGATATTTTCAATTTGTATTAATATTACAGGCGACTAATTATTACTTATAATAATTTTTTATCCATTGTGCTATGCATAAAAACCTTGTCTTATAAACAATAGTTTATAAGATCATTAAAAAATATATAATGATTTTATTTATTTGATACTACAAATGTGGGAGTTTGTTGTGTATCTGTATAGATAAAAAATCGGGGCTTTTTCCTCCAAATATAGTATAACTATTTGCTTTGGTCTGATTTTATAAATATGTGTAGTTGGTTTCTATTTAAATCAACGTGGTCTTAAGGCATTTCTTGTGTGCATTATGTATTCAGTGGGGTCAATTGACTTGATCATTCAATCTTTTGGCTAAATATTTATATTCTCCAACCATTCGTTTCCTACTTAGCCATATCTCCAAGGTTCAAAATTTTCCTGCCCCTTAGAAACCAAAAATTTCGAGAGGGTTTTCAAATCTTCTTTTAATAATTTCTTCCTTGTCTTTTCCAATGATTAATTACTCCTCGCTCCACAGCCAAAGTGTATGGTTACTCCACTGCAGAGGAAAACTGTAGTGTGTTATGTTCGTGTCCGTGTGCCCGAAGCACAATTTTGCTTCGTTGGTCTGTCTAGAGCAGGAGTGGTTGGTGGCAGAGCTGCTCCCAACCGTCTGAAGCAAGTGAGACTATGTCATTCCCAATCGGGGTATGTTGTAAGGCTGAAGGTACTGGAGAGGGGAATGAGATGGGAAAGAGGAAGGTGGGGGAGTACCTGGATATTCAGATATGATCACCAAACACGACCAAAGCAACGTTTCAATTCTGCAAGTATCTTCCACTCTGGAACGTGACGCAAATAGCTCACCCCCTCGTAGTTGACTCAATAGCGATATGGTCGCGTTTATATAGGTAACAAGCGTCTACGAGAGTCGGAAAACATTCCAGACGTTTCATGTAGCTCGATGCGTCTTCGCTATAATTGTCGTAGGTACGAGATACGATCTTTGCTTGGTAAACAGAAAATTCTCGTAGCGTGCCGTCACAGGACTATCGAAATGTACAATGTTCTGTCTATGAAGTAAATAATGTAGTAAATAAATAGGCACTAATACCAACAATCCTAATTTTGTGTTTGAGTCAACTTTAATGTTGTACTTCCTACGAATTATACATTCAGTGGGTCATGCGAATATTAATAGGGCTCCATTATAAGGGTCAGGGTTTGGTTCCTTCAAAAGCCTGTAATTTGCAACGAGAGAGGACATTGTGTATTTGTTTAGGGTAAAACCCTTTGTAAATAACAACGCACTATTAAGCATTGAAGCTTTTGAATTTTAGTGTATCGGACGGGCTTCAAATTATATTGAATATAATTTAACAGTACGGAAAGCCTTTTGTTTTCCATTGGTAGAAAAAAAAAATCTTATATCGGCTTTTCCAATAAGAGGTGTTATTTTGATATTCAATCGTAAAAGATCAATGTTTTCATTGCTTGTGTGGCACATAGCACCGTCTTGTTGAAAATTAACGTTTTCCAGATCAATACCATCCAATTCCGGCCATAAAAAATCATAAATCATCTCTCAATAGCCATCCATTCACCGTAACTGTTGCTTCAGCCTCATTTTCGAAAAAGTAAGGTCCAATGTCTCCGCCGGACCATAAACCGCACCAAACAGTCACACGTTGAGGATAGAGAGGCTTTTCAGCAATAACTCTTGGGTTTTCCGAGCCCCAGATGCGACAATTTTGCTTGTTGACGAAGCCACCGAGGTGGAAATGGGCATCATCACTCAAAATGATTTGCATTTTATTCTTTCAAGTGAATTTTATTAATTTCAGTGCGTTGTTGAAGCGTGTATCGTTCCATTTGTATTAATGGCGTAGTTTCTACTTGTCAAATGTTAAAAAATAATAGCTTCAAAAGTAACATCTACCGAAATAGCAGGCTATTCAAAATAACACCTCTTATTGGAAAACCCTGTATAACTGGCATTTCCTACTCTCGTGCTTCTGGTCTAAAGCACTAGGATACCCAAAGCAAACTCTTGATTATTCCAATGCCTTTGACGGTCTCCGTGGTTCAGTTTTTGCAATCCTTGATGCCACGGTTTTAAGTTCGGCTCGCGCAATGTTATTTGATAAATTCGTGTTATTTCAGAATTTATTCATTTTTTTATATTATGTGAATACCGCTCAAGAGTCCCAACTGCTTCCAACCGTCTGGAGCCAGTGAGACTATGGCATCTCCAATTAGGGTACATTAATAATCTGAAGGTGCTGGGAAGAGGAAGGTGGAGGTTACAATTATTTGAGAGATTTTTAATAAACTAGCAATACTCATTTTTCTTCGTGCACAAGAAGCCCAACAGCTCCCAACCGTCTGGAGCCAGTTAGACTGAAGGGGATGGTAAAGAGGGAGGTGGGCAGGTACCTATCTATTTAGATCTTGTCAATAAACACGGCTAAAGTCAATTCAACTTTTCAATTCAGAATGGTGGTCTTACATCAGGGCGATACTGGGAGTATCTTCTACTCTGGACCGTGCTGCAAACATAAGTACGATTATATTTTATTTTAAATTCATTAATTTGTGAAACGAGAAGAATTAATTAAATAAAATTAACTTGAAAGCCGAAATTTGAAACCGTGACCTACGAATTCATAGCCAAGAATCCTAACCACTCGATTCGTTTGATAATTTGCTTCGTGTCCCTGCAGAAATAAGCAGAGAAAAATCAAAAAATCCTATCCTCTCATTCCAAATATTACCTCGTGACTCTAAAGATGCTGATACATTATTTGATCTTCAATATTTTACTTTTAAAATTGAACCTCTTTCCGCGATACGAGAAATTTAAATAAATTTTCAGAAACGCCAGTGTATTTCAACGTTTTTGAATTGCAAATGCGAGAAAATTACAAAGTTTTTTTATTGAAACGAAGTAGCGGGGGACGGGGTGCAAGTTATGGCATTAATTAAATATATCTGAAAACTGATATTAAGCAATCAAAAGCATCCGGCGACGGACGGAAAATAATTCCTGCAGTAAGTTAGTCCTTAAACTGGGGTCGGATCTCGTTATACGCTAGAAGAAAACAGTTGAAGGGATTTTCTGTATTATAAACCTTAATACAGGGTTTTCCAATAAGAGGTGTTATTTTGATATTCAAAGAAAAATGCCATTTTTTAATATAAATGTTTGAATGTTTATTTCATTATGAAGAGGAAGGTATGCCGTTAATATTGAAAAATAACATCAGTCAAATGACCACCACGACCACGCCTACAGGACCATATCCTTTTCATGAAATTTTCCATAACCAAATCGCAAAGTGGCTGCCTTATGTCCTCGATAGCCTCACGAATTCCATCTTTGAGGTCTTGAATCGACGCTGGGCTGTTGGCGTAGAACTTTTATTTCACGTGGCCCCAAAGGAAGAAGTCGCAAGGTGTTAAATCACAAGATCTCGGTGCCCAATTATGATCACCTCTTCGAGAGATAACACGGTCCGAAAACTTTTCCCGAAAAAGATCAATGGTTTCGTTGCTTGTGTGGCACGAAGCGCCACACATTATTTGGCGTGTTGGAAATAAGCTGACGTAACTCAGTGTTCCAGAGCACCTGACCGGACATCAGAAAGTGCGAGTTCAATTCCCGTCGGCGGCATTTATTTTTACTCAGGAGATATTTTCAATTTGTATTGATATTTCAGACTAATTATTGCTTATAACAATTTGTTATCTTAATTTTATTAATGATTTATTTATATCGTTCTTCTGAATTTTTTTTTTCATTCATTTTGAGTATGCCCTGGGGAAAATCATTCCCCTCAGGACCTATGTCACATTTGCAGATGCTGTGTAGTTTATGATTTCCGAGCCTTAATGAAACGAGAAATGGTTACACCAGCTATGTGGAGGGTAGGAGATACCCGAAACTTTGGTGCCGAATTTTTGGTACTGTAATTGTGTATTAACTATTTTGTTTACATGAGATATTACAAATACTATTCATTCAACAAGAGGAGTAAATCAAATACTATGTTTAATATTGAAAGGCATTTTTTTATTGAAATAACAAAGTGTCTTGTTTATAAGTTTTAGTAGTTTAACATTTTACTTCTTTGGTAAATAAGTATAAATTATATCTTTTTTATTTAAAAAAAGAAAAAGATAATTAATCAAAGAATATTATAAATACCTACCTATGTGGGTATTCCTGTAATTATGTTGAACTACAACACTCTGTTAAATTATATGAATATGCTCAAATTGTCAGAGAGAAGAATTTTCACTGACTTAATATTAGTATATAAAATTCTAAATGATTTAATTGATAGTCCGGTATTGCTAGAATTGATAAGCTTCCGGATTCCACAACGTAATAATAGAAGTCAGGATTTATTTCAGTGCAGAAATTATGGGACTAACTACCATAATGTATTCATTCCTCTTTGCCCAGAATACTAATGGAGGGAAACAATTATACCAAGTCAATGGGCATCTTCAATTTATCTTTAAACAAATACAAAATGTTGTTACTGAAGGAATTCTGTTATGTACAATAAATAATGTATATATCTTAATATTTACATCTAAAAACCTCTAAAATAACTATAAAATTGTAACACCGACTACGAGGTCGGGTGTGACATACCCCAGCCACCTTTGCTCACGTGTATCTCCCATCACACTAAACTCAACACTGCACCTAGCCCTCCATTCCCTTACTTCCAGCAACTTTACAACGAATTTGTATGGCTAAATAACATTAAATAATTATAATAATAATAATAATGATTTTTTGTCTTCTTTTCTTAGTAACAGATAGAGATAATGATATCCTCACTGGGATCTCCCGTGCTGAGGATGTCATTTACATATTATAATTTAATTATAAGAAATTAATATTACAACAAAGTAACATATGAATTTAATTATAAACATAATATATATCATGTGGAATAATTTTTTTTTTTTTTTAAATAATTTTTAAATAAATAAGATAGTGTTTTTTTGTATAGTTCAGTTTAGTAGATTCGGTTTTAGTCTGCGTTTGATATCAGTATATTTTCTATTTCAGATCTCCCTATATTAAGTATCCAGCTTTTTATTTGAGATTTAAATGTTATAATGTTGAGGTTTTTGAGTGAGAGTGGTATTTTATTAGAGAGTTTAATACTATGATATAATAAGCTTTTTTGCCCAAAAGTTGTATTAGTAGTTATTTGTTGGATAAGTTTTTGATCATGAGATCTAGTGTTTCTATTGTACGTGTTTGTTGTTATTTCTTGGGTTTTGTACTTATGAATGTAATTGAGTATAGTTTTAGAATATAGTTGTTTATTTGACATGATGTAAGCATTGGTGAAGATTTCTTCACTGCTAGTTCTTACAGGAACTTTCAGTATAATTTTCA
This sequence comes from Hesperophylax magnus, assembly GCA_026573805.1. Classification (NCBI taxonomy): domain Eukaryota; kingdom Metazoa; phylum Arthropoda; class Insecta; order Trichoptera; family Limnephilidae; genus Hesperophylax; species Hesperophylax magnus. The sequence continues at coordinate 1,416,499 of JAIUSX010000149.1, read as the reverse complement.
TTATGGCTTTTTGAGTTTTATTTAGTGGATTTAGTATATTTTTATTTGCACTGCCCCATCCGATAATACCGTACTCTAACAGTGATTGGCAGAGAGCCATGTAGATTTTGACTAAGTCTTTTTTAATGAGCACATTTCTGATAGTTTTGAAAAAATAACTTAGTTTTTTTATTTTATTATCTAAATAGCTAATGTGATTGGTCCATTTTAAATTTCCATCAATATTTATACCCAGATACGTTATATGGTCAACGTTTTATAATGAGGGACAATTACAATGCTCATTTAAGTGATGCGGGCTATGAATTTTCAAGTTAAGGTTTTCTTCAGAGTTTTTTGTATTTTTTATTTTGAAAGTGATGAATTTGGTTTTATTAGCATTTAGTGTAAGTGAATGGTAGTCTAGCCATTTTTTAATCCTGTGTTAGTGTGTTCAAAAACAAATCGGGTATGACATACCCGACCTAACTCACGCCGGGTTAAGGAAACGAAGGAGTAAAAGTTATGGAAAGGAAAATGGTACGAGGGGTGGGTAGGAAGGCATTAATTTATACAGGGTCTGCACAAAGCCAAACGACGCTTGGCACCGGTATAATTTTTGCGTCCCTCGTCAAAACCAGTCTAATCAAGACTATTCGGATAATTTGTATTTTTGTGTAGCGTCTTTTTTATACAAATATTTTCTAGGGTGATGCGTTAGGACTGTTAGGTGTAAAGTTTTATCACCGCATTGACAATTTGGCGAACGGGGTGGATTGCTCTAATTGCTTCCGCGTAGGGCCACCAAAGAGTCTCCTTTAATCTATCTCTCCGATTCAACCCGCCACGCAGCTGGTGGGCAGATACATCCGCTGTTAAGACCTGGACATACCTCACTCCATGAACCCGGACGCAACTAAGACGCTAAACGTTTCCAAGGTGTTGGTTAACCAATTAATAGTTCCTGGGGCGGATGTACCCCTCAAAATCGGTTCCATGATAACTCAACACAGTGACAATTCAACACACTTTTAATAAGTGATATAAAGTCATTAGAAACGATGAAAAAATAAAATTTAACCTAACCTAACCTACATAACCCAGTTAATAAAGTTTTTTTTTCATCACTTTTCATGACTTAATAATATATAACTTTTTAAAGATGTTATGAATTATCATTGTGATGATTTATCCGGTTACCAATTAATGTACTTTAACTAGGTTTTATTTCGTGAATAATATAACGTTTCGGAGACGAGTATGGGTACCACCGCCCCGGAAACCATTGCTTGAATAACTAACACCCCTGCTATAGTTCACTCTGAGTGTTTCGCTACGTTTGGCGACTTATCAGGGACGCCTTGGTTCGTGGGGGAGGGTGGATTTATGTGTCCGTCACTCCTGGATACGTTGACCCCAGATAGCTAAACATCCCTCATAGCTATTTCCTTCCCAGAACTATGTCTATTTCCTTTTCCCAAAAAGATTCTCCACACAGCATCCCCGAAGGAAATTTTCTTGTTTAGGACCTTCTGTTTGGAGCTTATGGAGGAGACTTTGAAGATCTTTTTAATAAATTTCTCAAAGACCGTTCAGCGTCGCGATGAGCAGTATCAACTTCGTGTAATGTTCGATGCCAAGGCTATATTTTTTTGTTCAATTATCGCTTATTGGCTTCGCTGTGAATCAGACGAAAACTGAATATTGCTTTGTCCATCATCCACAATGTTCCAGGCGATACGAAAGAAAATAAGGAATAGCGAATTATTAGTAGGTACGGTTTTGTTATACATCCGGTTACGTAACAAATCAAGACAACACATTAAAAATAAACACAACACAATCTACAATTAATAAAGTTGTCCGACAGAAGATTGAAATCTGATATAATTTTTGTTTTTAAAATCATTAATTCCCTTAATAATAATAATAATAAATAATATTTGTATTATTTGTATAGCGCCGTTTTTGTGCAAAATCTCCTCGAAGGCGCTGTACAGATATATAATACATTTCTACTTACCTGGTAGGTCACTTGAGATTAAGACTTAATTAACATTAACTAATTGTTTATTAGTGAAATTTAGAAACAGGTTTTAGGACAAAATGAGAAAATTGGATATAATTGGGCTTTCTCTCGGGAATGGTATATTTAATTTAAAAAAGAAGTTTTTAGTTTAGACCTGAATTCCGTTGGACTTTTTTTTTATTTTTTTTTTTATAAATTTAATTTAGATTAAATTTTATAATAGTATTATTAAGTTCTGCAAGTGTTTTAGTTTTTTATTATTGTGACAGCTGTTTCAGCAGTTTGAAAATGGCCTTGTAAGCCGAAACAGCTGTCACAATAATAAAAAACTAAAACACTTGCAGAACTTAATAATAATATTATAAAATTTAATCTAAATTAAATTTATAAAAAAAAATTAAATGCAGTTCTACGAATTAAACACAAAAACAATAAATAATCCGTTGGACTTGTTATGGATCTTAGTTCCGGAGGGAGTTTATTTCAAGCCTTCAGCCCAGATGCTTCGAAAGCGCGATCACCAAACCTAGTATTTGGCTTGCGCTTAGGTTCCATCAGTCTGCCTACAGCTGCTGATGTTGCTGATCTAAGAGTTGACTGCCTCAGACCAGTGTTTTCCGGGACGCATAGTTCAGAGATGTAGGGTGGGGCCATAACATTGATGGATTTAAACACCATCCAGCACAATCTGTACTGGATTCTTTCAGGGCACTTGAGCCAGTGAAGGTTACGAAGGTGTTCTGAAATGTGCGAATATTTTGAAATCTCAGCTATGAGCCGTGCTGCTGCATTAAACACTGATTGAAGTTTGTCAATTTGATATTTTAGAATGCTGGCATAATTGTTGTTGCAGTAACCGAGACTTGAGACTACGTTAGAGTTGATAAGTAGTTTTGTTGCTTCTGTAGGAAGGTTTCATCGAACAGACCTGAGTTGCCTTATTGGCAGCTTAGCATCATTGCGCTTGCTTTCATTTCATGCTCCTATTAGTCACACGAACCAAAACTATCATCAACTGCAACAATAATGTTAAATCAGAACAGAAGTATGAGGTCTATATTGTGCTGTAGTAAATATACTGGCATAAAAACAATGCAACGCCAACTCAATATTCTAAGTGTGTGGCAACGTTTAGTCCATAATACCCTAGTATTTATATACAAGTTAAAAAATGAAATTATACCAGCTTGTATGTTTTAAAGTGTTAGTATTAATAATACAGTCCATGGCTATCCTAGGAGAAGCTGCAACGATTTTAGGCTTCCTAAGACAAATTTGTAGGCAACACAAAACAATATTTATGATATAAGTTTGAAAATGTTCAATGAACTCCATTTAAATGTTAAGGAAGCCAAAAGTCTTGCAGTTTTTCGTGGGTTATGTCTCAATACTGTGATGTCGAAATACTAATACCTAGGTAATAGAATATTGTTCCGTCACGCCGATTGCTTTTGACAGGCCGTGTGCTAACCAATAGTATCGTCAGAATTTAAACTGTACAGTTTAAATTTCGCACACGTCAGCTATAACCACGGAGTGCCGTGAGCCGTTCAGTAACACAAAAACCGTTCGTCCTGTCAAAACACCATCGGCGTTCTTTATCGGAATAATCACTTAATACGTATTTTATCGCAATTTAATTTAAAATAACGAATGCTAATGAACCACGATCACCGTCCCAGTGCTGACAGATGAGTCTCACCATGCAGATTCCATCCGCCACCCGGTAACTTGATTGTGAATTAACGTTACGCATTGTGTTTTCGAATTCGCCTGTCACAAGACATAGACTTCATTATTATTTTTTTGGTAAACTAATGTTTAAGACAAGATTTTTTATGCATAGCACAAAGGGTAACAATTATTTTATAAGCAATAATTATTGTAAAATAATTGTTACCCTTTGTGCTATGCATAAAAAATCTTGTCTTAAACATTAGTTTACCAAAAAAATAATAATTAATATTTGACAAGTTCAAGTATTTCACCTAAAAATGTAGACAATTTGTCCCGACGCCATCTAGTGAGAGAGTTAGCACTTACAATGCCTTTCTCATATAAAATAAAGTTGGTTGTTTTCAGGTGAAAAAATGTAACAAGCAGTAATTGTTGAATGAAACACTAGTATAATATATTGAATTATTTCGCGGATAAGAGATAAGCCGCCATTTTATCAGGAGATTTTTCAATATGGATGAGTGTTTCAGGCGAATAATTATTGCTTGTAAAATAATTGTTACCATAGACTGCATTTATACTTTATCTGTGTGGAATAGCCATTTAAAGTACGGCTATTCCAACCCTTGTTCGTTCCTCGAACAAATATTTTTATAGTAGTTTTAGAAAAGATGTACACTAAATATAAAATGTTGAATTTTATAACTAAATAAAGAATAACAAATACTGGAATAGCTCAGCGATACGTTGGCTTATTTTCAACACGCCAAATAATTCAATATGTACTAGTACTTCAATCAACAATATACTGCTTATTATATTTTTTTCACAGGTAAATAACTTTATTTTTGTAGGAAAAGCTTTGTTAGTGCTAAATTTTCCACTAGATGGCGTCGAGACATATTATATCAACATTTTTTGTTGAAATATTTTGACTTGTCAAACATTATAATTTTTTAAATGGTAAACTATTGTTTATAAGACAAGGTTTCTTATGCACAGTACAAAGGATAGCCAATTATTATTTATAATAATTATTGTTTATTATAATTTGTTATCTTTTGTGCTATGCATAAGAACCTTGTGTTATAAACATTAGTTTATCATTTTCAAAAATAAACAAAGTATTCTTAAATAAATAATTATAATATCAATTCGTTTATAAACTATTATAGACATAGACAGCTTAGGTAACCAATATGCAGAAGTGGTTCCATGATAACTCAACACAGTGACTATTCAACACACATTTAAAAAGTGATATAAAGTCATTAAAAAATATGAAAAAAATAACATTTAAACCTAACCTAACCTACTTAACCGAGTTTAAAAAGTTTTTATTTCATCACTTTCCATGACTTTATATAACTTTTTAAATATGTGATGAATTATCATTTTGATGATTTATCCGGTCACCTGCAGAAGTAGCATATATTTTTAATATCACTAAAACAAAGTTATAGTTAGCATTTGGTTTTCTTTTGTATTTGTATATTTAAAGACACAATATTGTTTTTTTTTAGAATTTGCTTCAAAATAGTTTCAAAATTTTATAATATTTCAAAGTAAATCAAATAGTTTCTGTTTTTTTACTGGATTTTATAATAAAACGATACTAAACGTTTTTAATTTGTAAAGAGAGTGATCAATAATTGTCTGGTGCAATTCAATGGAAGCATCCTCCCCAATAGTCCATTGAAATGCTTGGAGTTAGTATATCAGATAGGCTCAAGGAGCTCTACATAAGTCCTAGTAAATCTGGCGCACAAGAAACTGGACATCTTTTATAGGACTAGCAGATTCTTTTATAGTAAGCCGCTGCTTCCCCCATACAAAAATATCAAGTGCGCACACAAATTAAATATAGGAGCCAATTCTGGGCTGGAGCCCCACAAATCTTGATAAACCTACTTGATTCCTTGCAAATGAGAGCGGTCCGTCTGATTAAGAATCCATTGTTGACAGACCGATTGCAATCTCTAATGGACAGAAGCAAAGCGGGAATGCTGAGTCTGTTCTACAGGTGTTTTAATGGAGCCTGCTCTAAGTTGATTGACTTCATCCGAACGACTCTTGTAAGACGGCTCGTATGTGGAACGAGCTAATACGATCCGCATTAACAAATCCCTTCCTCCAGCACTTACCTTAACCCGCCTAGATTCCTATCCACCCCTCATACATTTTTAGTTCCAAGAACTTCTTCTTCTTCCTCTCTTTATAAAGATCCATCATACAGCATCCCTAAAGATGTCATAGACTCTGAAGGAAACTACTTTCCTACTCTAATGGGCGCTCTGATGAGATGTCACATAATTTGTTTTATCTAAAACTGGTTCGTATAACAAACCTCCTAGCAAAATGTAGACCTTTTAGTCTCCCAACCACAACTGATTCTACGCTCATTTTTCCATTTTAAAAGAGTTATTACTAATTTATATTTAGGCCGAATAACCCACATTAATAATTGAATCCCAAAACCAAAAAAATTAAAATCTCCCTAATTTTCAGAAAAACCCAAATTCCTCGAGTTAATTAGTTTAAAACAATTTAGAGCTACATGCTGTTGCTGTACGCAAAGCGCTTTTTTCAATGAACTTGTCTTGTTTTTGGCCAAAAGGGTTTAATTTATTCAAAGAACTGAAGCTAAACAATGATTTCATTATAAAAGGTTTCCGCACATAATTTGCCAAGTCCTGGCCGTGCCACGAGGTTTACAAGCGTGAAAGCCTCGTTTTAAGGTTTTTCACTGCAAAAATATCTACGTTAAGCTTTTAAATTAAGTGTTGCATAATTTTATGATTATTTTTTAAACCCTCAGGCCTCCTGCACATTCTGTCAGATGTTCTGAGTATTTTCGCTTTGCAATAAAATCCAAATAAATGGGATATTTCTGAACGTATCCGAAAACTTAAAACTGTTTTGAAAAGAGGATAAAATACGCTTTCAAATTTTATTGTTACATATAAATATATCATTTTTAAAATATATAATTTTAAAACTAAAAAAAATAAAGATTTGATAAATCGCTGCACTTACGTTTTTTCGACTAAAAACTGAACTAAAATTATTGATAACGAAACATTAACTTATGTTTTATTAGTCAAATGTATTTTAAACATAAATTTTATCTCATTTTTTTGCGTGTCATATAAAAATAATTAATTAAAAATTTCACAATATTTCAAAAAATTTCTCAAATTGCGGACGGAACTTTTGGTTTCACATCCATTTTTAACTCTTTTGTGATTAATTTTTAGATTTGAATATATAGCGTGGTTTTTTCTCTTTCTAACACCGTTTAGAAAATATTTCTTAATATGACAGTAAGGGAGACTCTTTTTGCATTAGCAACATTTGTTATGGATATTTCAAGCGACTAACACTTTGTGCTATGCATAAAAAACCTTGTCTTATAAACATTAGTTAATCATAAAAAAAAAATGGATATGACAAGTCAAAATATTTCATCAACAAATGTAGATATAATATGTCTCGACGCCATCTAGTGGGAAATTTAGCACTAACAAAGCCTTTCCTACAAAATTGGTTGTTTACAGGTGAAAAAATATAATAAGCAGTAATTGTTGATAGAAGTACTAGTACATATTGAATTACTTGGCGTGTTGGAAATAAGCCGACGTAGCTCAGTCGTCTGGGCACCTGACCGGACATCAGAAGGTGCGGGTTCAATTCCCGTCGGCGGAATTTATTTTTAATCGGGAGATATTTTCTATTTGTATGGATATTTATAATTATTGCTTATAATAATTTGTTTGCATTGAAACAGTTTTGTTATTATGCCATTTCCCGATGTCCTATTCAAAATTTGATTTCCTTTTTTCCTTACCTATAAGTCTTACCTTGAAAGAAACAAGGTTTGAAAAAAGAAACCAACACACATATACTCGTAGCAATAATCACTTGAGAAGTCCATTTAATACTGCAAATATCATCTCCTCGTTTCAATATTGTCTTCTGATAAATGTAAACGGAGTTCGTGTTGTGAAAATGTAACATTCAGACGAGGCAATAGCATAAAATGTCAGGAATAATAATAATATTCTTCTGCATGTATTATTGTATTAAAAATATTATTTATTATCCATAAGGATCATTGAATAGCTGACAGCCCTGAATTGTTAATGCCAAGTTGCGATGCCTACTCAGCTATTCCAATTACAATTAATGTTGCGGGTAACAATAAACTCACTACTGACTATTATCATAGACACCTCATACTTCGACTTATGACAGGTGGTGATGATCTGGCTTGTAAGCCACACAGACCATCAGGGAATAAATAATTCCCTTTGAAAAAATGGGTCGATTACAAAATTCACACTGCAGGAAACGTAACAAATTATCATCCAGCCACCAAATGCAAAAAAACAAAGAACTCACCGAATATATCACTCGCATTGAGATTGGCAGAGATTCCTTATTCTCAAGGTTAATCTCCAAATTCGGCAGCGGACGGCAATCAGCACAATAAAACTTGCATTCGCACCATGAAATAATGATCTGTCACGACAAGCTCTCAAGAGAGTAGAATTTAGAATGAAAATTGAATTAACACATTGTAATTCTAAAAGTACTGTCACTTTCTTGTGACAAAAATATAAAAATCTTTTAGTCTTAAATCGACCAAACAGGAATAGTGGTGCCCTCTTTTGTCAAACAATATAATTCAGATAAATCCAGCTGCTTAATGCACAGATGACTGTATTTCATTATCACTTACCTGCAGAGCAAAATCTATACAAAACTGACCAGAGATGTCTATCCTGTTCACAATTTTTAATTTTAATTTTCAAATTTTAAGTTAAATAATTTTAAGTCTTCTGCTTCTCCAACAAGTCTTATACAAACCTTGTATAAAGTAATTCAAATATTGTTACATTGGTATATATTTCTTTAAAATTATGCATTGTCTTACTGCACTTATATTAATAACTGCATCACTTGCAATAGTGTTTTTGTTTACACGTTGATTGTTACGCTTGAAATTCGATTATCACTGTATTTTAAAAGCCATTATATGGCGTTTGATAAATAAATAAAACAAAGCCAGAATCTTAACGACGTGAGTGAAGCAGCCGTGCCCAAAACATGCGACGCGCGACCCAGGAATATTGGACAGACCTGGGGTTGGATATGCACTATCAAATCTCTAAAACAAAGTGGGAATCTTAAAGACATATACGCAATGGCAGACTTTGCCTAAGGAGGCCTTGAAAATCGATCTTTCCCTGGGGTTTATTTTAATTATTTCTCACGAACGTATTACTAAGATCTCAGATATTTCTAGAGGGATTCCTCGGGAAGTTACTAATTCATCGTCTCAAAAAATAAAATTTTGTACTTACCGCTAATTTTAATGTTGAAAAACGTTTTATTAAGTTTTCATAAAATAACTGTATCGTAAAGTGCTATTTTTATTTATCTCAAATATAAATAACTCACATCCGTAAGGATCCCTCTAGAAACATTTGGGATATTCGTAATACGCTCATCAGAAATAATTAAAATGTGATCGTCAAGCAAACTCCCATTATTAGAGTCTTATATCGCCTCAGTGGTGATTGTATAAGGTGTACACTTATAAATTATAAGTGATCCATGGAACCCTAACGAAACCTAAAAGACTCAGAATTTAACATCATCACCAGGTAAAGGATTTTTTTCCTCTATCCGAGTATTTAGTTGTGATAATAACAAAATCAATTAATCTTCTCTTTTTAGTTACATACAGTCCATTTTAAATGACGAACGGGCAACAAACACTTGTTATTATCTTATACGATTTGGTGCTAACAATCCTTGGTGATGAATTCCACAAAGCTGTCCGAAACGTTGGCCCAAAAAGGAGTTTCCACAAAAATAATCACCATAAAATTATCTGTTTTTCTCAAACGTTTTCAGAATACTCCCGAATTCAGCTATCAGCATCCAAATTGAAATCTTCCGATAGAAAGTAAAGGAGAAAACAGGGGTAAGAATAAAAGGGGAAGATTTAAGGAAAAGGGGAGAATGGGAAGCAATAGGGGAAATCGGTTTAATTAAAGCGAACTGGAATAAAAATTGGTGATCGAATATACGACTGTTATAACTTTACCAAACTTCCCATTAGAGAAAGTAAAGAAATCTTTTAGCATTCTGGAAAAAAATTTGAAATTCGCTGATTTTGAAAATAACTAATAAGAACCAAAACGCATCGAGCACTCCTTATAAGGCAATTGAAAACCACAAAAACACCATTAAATTTAACGAGACGACGACAGCTTGATAGTTTTTGGTTTCCGTTACTTGATGCATAGAGAAATCGTACTGATATTGTTAATTTATAATAAAATCTGATCAAATTATTCGGTTTCCTGTTAAAAACAGGACTGCAGGCTTTTACGAAATTATTGACAGGTTTCGAAAGTCGGAAAGTCGGAACACGTGATCTTAAAAAACAAACTGTTTTCGCATTTCATCCATTATATTTTATATTAGGAAAAGGCCACCTGCGTGAACACGTGTACATATATATTCTGAAAGACTATTGTTTTACTAGGAAATGGACATGTATTCACATTTTTACAGTATTTTGATAAATCATCTGTACTATTTTAATCCGTGCGGCTACACCAAAACTAAACAGCAAATACCACACTAATTTAACTAATTATTAACGAGAATTGGAGCGCCCAACACAGTATCGCATCTACGTACCTGAGAGCACACTTCACAATCTTCAATTACACATTTGCCCTGATGATGGGCACCGTAAAGGTGTCCGAAACATTGGCTAATGCAGGAGGCAGTGCAACACGGCATAGTGCCCCAAAATAAATCACGATAACCCTGTCATTTATTATATTTTTACTGTCCCAACTCTAGAGCCACTCAGACTATGGCATGCCCAATTGAGGTATGTTGTGAAGCTAAAGATAAGCTAAATATATTTCAAGCAACGTTTCAATTCTGTCTGGTGGTCTTACACCAGGGTGATACTGAAAGTATCTTACACTCACTTGTTAGATATTATTTGAAATTGACACAATGTTAATTTTTCAAAGAAAATTTCTTCTTAAAGCTTATCACTTTATGATGTTATTATTTATTATATTAGGTACTTGCTCCCGATGAGGTGAACTTTGTTCATGAAACATGTAGAGGTTATACATATTAAAGTGATGTAAGCAAAGTTATTTGTGTTTTAATATAATGACACAATGTATTTCTAACAGTGAAAGAAAGATTTGCTGTCACTAGGCTGTCAAATATTTGAATTTGAAGGCGAAACATCTGTCGAAAGATGTATTAAATTCACCTGCTCGGTGAATTTATATCAATATACTTGAAAATTTTAACAATTCATATAATTTTAAAGTTCTATTACCATTATTCAACTGTCTGGTAATGGAATGATAACAGAACTCGAACAGAACTTTTGCAATTTGAAACAGAACTGGCCCTTAGTATGCTTTGTCATTCTTGAAGCAAATAAAATTCGTATGGAAAGCTCTGAAATTTGCACAGCTTAGAGTGGAAGTCAATCAAATATTTTCAGCTCGCTAAATTATACTAAACGCGAGCTCTGGAGTTCTGAAACGGTATTATTTTCATCTTAAAAAAAATACAAAAAAGTAATAAAATCATACACAAATCTAGTAGTATTTAGATTTGTGTATGATGTTATTAACTTCCTTTCATTGATTGAATACAATAGTGAATTATAGCCTCCTTGTAACTATATTCGGCGTAATAAAATCTTACACAAATCTAGTAAAATATAGATTTGTGTATGATTTTACAACTTTTCTTTCATTGATTGAATACAATAATTAATTATAGCCTCCTTGTAACTATATTCGGCGTAATAAAATCATACACAAATCTAGTAAAATATAGATTTGTGTTTGATTTTACAAACTTTATTTCATTGATTGAATACAATAATCAATTATAGCCTCCTTGTAACTATATTCGGCGTAATAAAATCATACACAAATCTAGTAAAATATAGATTTGTGTATGATTTTACAAACTTTATTTCATTGATTGAATACAATAGTGAATTATAGCCTCCTTGTAACTATATTCGGCGTAAAAAAATCATACACAAATCTAGTCAAATATAGATTTATGTATGATTTTACAAACTTTTTTTCATTGATTGAATACAATAGTGAATTATAGCCTCCTTGTAACTATATTCGGCGTAATAAAATCATACACAAATCTAGTAAAATATAGATTTGTGTATGATTTTACAAACTTTTTTTCATTGATTGAATACAATAGTGAATTATAGCCTCCTTGTAACTATATTCGGCGTAATAAAATCATACACAAATCTAGTAAAATATAGATTTATGTATGATTTTACAAACTTTTTTTCATTGATTGAATACAATAGTGAATTATAGCCTCCTTGTAACTATATTCGGCGTAATAAAATCATACACAAATCTCGTCAAATATAGATTTATGTATGATTTTACAAACCTTTTTTCATTGATTGAATACAATAGTGAATTATAGCCTCCTTGTAACTATATTCGGCGTAATAAAATCAAACACAAACCTTGTAAAATATAGATTTGTGTATGATTTTACAAACTTTCTTTTATTGATTGAATACAATAGTGAATAATAGCCTCCTTGTAACTATATTCGGCGTAATAAAATCAAACAAAAATCTAGATAGATAGTAAAATCTAGATAGTAAAATGTAGATTTGTTATGATTTTATTAACTTCCTTTCATTGATTGAATACAATAGTGAATTATAGCCTTCTTGGAACTATATTCAATGTAATCATACAGAAATCTACTCAAATGCAGAGTTGTGTATGATTTTATTGACTTCCTTTCATTGACTGAATACAATAGTGAATTTAAAATCAGAAATATAAAATGTTCAATCGACGGAACCATTCGAATGTTCATTTCGTTTAAAATTAAATTTTCAAGAAATTCACCAATTTTATTTTTCCGATAGCGTTCAGCTCTGAAGACCCATTACGCTTTTAACAGGTAGGCACTTTAACATTTAATATGAATTATATATAACCTACCGATTGTAAAAAGCTATAAACAGGGTGTTCTCAATATATCGAGTGATCTTATTTATTCATGTTGAACGCCCATATACTTTTACAAACGTGTGATATACACAATAATTTTTTGGAGCAGTAACCAAGAAGTAAAATTCGCTTGTAAAATTATAAACAACCCATGTAGAACCCACCCTTTTTTTATTTCGACTTTATGTCCGGGTTAAATCTTCCCCACAGGAAAAACTAAACCCTTCCACACACTTTTCCACAAATGATCATCTAGTCAATCCACATTATGCAAGTGCATTATATACAACTCACCAGAGATCAAATGGGAAAATAATTCACCGACTCCAGATATTTTCATTTCAGAGGGTTCGGCTCGGTAGAACTCCTAACAGGACCTATAAATCCTACTGATCCCTCAGTATAAATATTTTAAAAATCTTTCGTATTATATGCATTTTTATCTATAAATTCTTTGACAGATCTAATTCGCCTAAAAATGATTATTACTATTATTATTATTGAAGGATGTTATTATAGCTTTCTTGTACCTATATTCAGCGTAAATATATTATTACGACGTCATCAGTTTTCGAGGGGTAAGGCTCTCGACTGGAGGTCGCGGGTTCAAATCCCAGCTCCAGTGTGGAAAATATTTTCCGTATCGACCACCATTCTGAATTGAAACGTTGCTTCAAATGTCTTTGCCCGTGTTTGATGACCAGATCTGAATATCCAGGTACTTTTCCACCTTCCTCTTTTCCCCCCATGTCCTTCCCCTTCCCACTACTTTTAGCATCACAACATACCCCAATTGGGTATGCGATAGTCTCACTAGCTCCAGATGGTTGGGAGCAATTGGAGCTCTTACACGGTTTCACTTAAAAAAATAATAACGCTTACCTTAATTATTATTATTATTATAGCCTTCTTGTAACTATATTGTCAACTGTTTAGCGATCTAGGTACGATAGATAGTATGCAATCACTTGCCTGATATGCCGACTTGAATTGAACCTGCAGCCTTCTGATTGCCGGACAGCTGCTATAACCATAAAACGATTTTTTTCAATTTGTACTGGCATTACAGGCCAATGATTTTTCTTATAATCATTTGTTATCCTTTGTGCTACGCATAAAAAACTTATCTTATAAACACCAGTCCATTTTAAAAATTACATTTCTACCTAGTTTACAAATTATTGTTAGCAATTTAATTTTTATAAACGTCATGTTTATTCCTGTGAATTTAAAAAATATATATTTATCTTGTTAATTTCTCTAAAAAGATGAGAGGTAGTACATGACTGTGTAAAAGCCTTCGGGCGTATAAAAAATGATTAAAATGTAAGACGTAGACAAAAGAAGGATGGATTTGGTCCTGATGGAAAAGGACCAATAAATTATGAATATTGCCTTCGAAGCATCGAATCCATTACAAGACGGATGGTCCCTTTAAATAGACGCTGAAAAGTAAATTGGATTTTTAATAATATATCCGGTACCAAGCTTTTTAGAATCATTTTTTAATTTTCGCAGAAGCTCGGAAATTGATCGGAATAATTGATTTCAAAGTGTTTTTGATACCTTTGAGCTTTATGTTAAATTTATTTTATATTAAGGTGAATTAATTTAAGACTTGGCATTCCTTTGGAATCAATATATTTTGATTTTTTCAGTTATGGCCCGCATTAAGCGTTTAAAGATTGTTTGGAAGGGAGATATTTAAATACGAATGTTTGAGAGAGCTCGCTTATATTTAATAAAACATGACTCGTTTGAAATAGAGCAAAAATCTCTCGAGAAATGCTTTAGTTGCATTTAAAGATATACTGTGATTTTTTTATGACTATAACATATTAAATAACCAAACAAAACGTGTTTTTAATATTTTTCGGAGCTTTATTTGCGATTATTTTCTGATTCAATTTCATATAATTAACGTTTTGGCATAACTAATGTATAGATATTATCTTCAAAATAACATTTTTTAAAACTTAAATAGTTACGGAGAAACTTGTTATGAATCGGTAATAAATGGAAATGAATTTTGTTTATATTATATTTATATACAAAATTATAAATTATTCCTGGGGTAGCCCTGGTATATGCGTGTTGATTCATTTAAGGTGCTCCCATAGCCGCTGTGCCCACATGATGCACAGATGGGGCCTTAAATAGTCGGCGATGTGTGAATTTGGTGCGGTGCGGACCACCGAACATTTGGTCGATGAATGCCCGCTCCATTCATTCCCCGGCGGGATTGATGAGGTCCACATGGCGACGCCTGAGGCCTTAGACTGGCTCGCAGACCTATATGTTCCCCTCTGACCCCCCACCATACGAAAGAACAAGAAGAAGAAGAAAAATTCATTTTCCTACCATTAGGTTTCCTAGTATGTATTATTGTTACAATTATACTACGTTTTCAGGCTACAATTGTGTTTCAATCAGATTACACATCATTGATAACTCGTATGCCATGTTAGCTGATGTGTGTAATATACCTCTTTTGAAGTATACAGCTGATTAACACAATCAATTAAACACATAAACATTAACAAATCTTTTTGTCTTTGTTTATGTTTCTTCTTCATTTCTTTCAAAGAAGTACATTCTTTTTTTGATTTGTCTTATTTACTTTTTTAATTTGTCTTGTTTTTGTTTACTTGTAATCTTATGATTTTTCTTTTCTTTCTTCTTTCTATATTGTACTATGACTGTCAATTTATCACGTATGTAAATGGTACTTGTGCTGTAAATTCTAAATAATTTAGCAAATATTTATTAAAGATTGGTTGTTTTATAGAAATTGAACAATTCATCAATTTCAGGTTCTGTGAAAGTTCTGTTACTATTTCAGTTTTGCGAAGCAACTGGTCCATACTGACATAATAACAGAACTTGAATTGAACCTTCAAATCAACTTTGAAATTTGATGAATTGTTCAAATTCTGAGACACAACGCGTCTTAAGGGCCTTACACGTGTTTAAAATTTTACATAACTGCCAAGCAATAATTAATATACACATATAATATAGACATTTCTATGCATTTACCAAATATGACAATAATAAATCAATTCTTCTATGGGTTATCTGACATAGATACGGGATGCGGCAAAACAGTGTAGATTTGAAGGACCAGTTAATCCCGTGTGGTGGGAGCAGGAACCTGGGATGGGTCGCGTTGCGTCGGGAGGGTTGGGAAAAGGGTTACCATTTTCAGTCGTTACCATGCTTTTCTGTCTTCACGTTTCTTGAACATGGCCGTTCTTTCGACATATTCCTGTGAGGCTACCTGAAGGAAAAAGTTTTTGAATATCGACTTGGAAGAACTCAAGGTACGAATTCGGGAAGAAATCGCTTCTATACCCGTCGAGATGTACCAAAATGCGGCAGAAAACTTCAGAAATCTTCTTCATCAATGTATCTCTACCGGGGACCATCAGCTTTCTGATGTCATCTTTGGGACTTGATGAATAAAACGGCATGATGTACCGAATAAAATAAAATAGACGACATTTCAAAACTTTTTTTTTAAATTAAAAAAAAAATAATGTTACAGAATTTACAGAAAATATAGTAATTATTTAATCTAATTTTAAACATGATGTCAAATCAACAAATAACAATCCGTTTTCAACGCCGCGGCAAGGCTTATCACCGGAGTATCTAATTTCAGAGCATCTCAAAAATCTGCACTGGCTCAAATGTCCTGAAAGAATCCAGTTCAAGGTATGCTGGATGGTATTTAAGTCACTTAACAGAATGGCTCCGGCTTACTTATCAGAATTGTGTATTCCAGAAGATTCCAATTCCCGACAGTCAACCCTTAGGTCAGCAACGTCATCAGCTATCGGAAGGTTGAAGGAACCAAGGCGCACACCGGATACTAAGTTCGGTGAGCGTGCTTTCGCCGTGTCAGGACTTAAAGCCTGGAATGGACTGCCACATGATTTGAGAATGATCACAGACTCGACAGAATTTAGGTCTAGACTTAAAACGCACCTTTTCAGACAGCCGCATCCATAATTTCAGAAACCTCCACTTTCACAGTCGACGGCAATTTAAATAAACAAAATGTAAAAAAATATTAAAAATAAAATAAAATAAATAAAAATAATAATTAAAAATAAATAAATAAAAATGATAACAACTAACAATTTGTAGGCTTTTAAGACAGTTAAAATACATTTAAATTAAAATAAAAACTATAGCAGACTTAAGATCATGCGACGACCAGTGTTTTTTGATATAGTGTCCTCTGCGTGCAGTTCTATCTTTTATAAGCATAAACTTTTTAATATAAGTGTGTTTGTTGGAAGTGACTTGCCAGGTAAGTATGTTTTGATATCTTTTCTAAATAACAAATGTAGATCCTAGGAAATAAATTGTACAGCGCCCTTGAGGTGATTTTTCACAAAAACGGCGCTCTACAAATTATCCAAATTATAATTATTATTATTATTATTATTATAAGATGTTTCACCATAATTAAGCTAGGCTTTTGTGTATGGGGGATGTGTCATTTTGTTCGTTATTTTTTAAGTAATATGTCAAAGTATTCAGTTAATATTTTCAGTGTGTTCAGTGTGAGGTTTAAAATTTTTCTCACTATTTATATTTCTGATATTTTATGGTAGTTAATTAAATAAATTACTCTAAGATATTTATAGTTGAATTGCCCAATTGTTTTTCTACATTACAGAGTTATGAGAATTGACGATTGTCTGAGTAATCAATTATTTTTAAAAGGTGCATTTTTATTTAGAATATTATCTTTGTTAATTTATAATGTTACATGATAGAAGTATAATGTGTTTAATTTTCTGACTTTAAATTCTTTAAACATAAGTTTTGATGGATAAGTATATTTGGTTTTGGTTTTATTTATTTATTAATTTTCGGGAAATCGACAGTTTGTATTTATTTTAGTTTGTACATAAGTAGTATATATTCAAAATAAAACCAATTATTGATTTCCTCCTTGTGACTTTACCTCTACTGAGACAGCATAGTAAGAAATAAGTAAATTAAATTTGTAAGATAGGAATTAGAAATCAAAAATTTATACAAAACAAAAGATTATATACAACGAAAAATATACAAAATAAAACACTTATCAATACATTTATAGCCACGGAGAGAGGTTGTAGATATAATTCAAATCGCAATAGAAATATAAACATTAAATTATTCACAAACCATAAGAGAAATATTTTTTTATGGACCTCTTGTATTTGGTAAGTTCGCAACTGAAAATATCCACCTTGGATTATACGCTATTGTAATTATTGCATAGTCTGTTCAGGCAAGAATTCTGCTTAGAGTTCGTTTTGGATTGATCCATCCTGTATTTATCTCAACGAAATAAACAAGCTCTGTATTTTATTTAGATCTTCTACGATTGTGTTTATATTCCCCCTTGAACAAAATGCGTACATAACATCAAGTAGTTTCTACGACGTAACTAGCGATTAACTGTCTCGGTACTTCCGACGTATAGCGTTGTATAAATAAGTCCTCACGCGAACTAATCCGACGAAAATACAAACGAACTCAGTTTCTCCGAACAGATTAAAAGCTTGACTTTTCTTGTAGTATAGTGTCTTTGATGTACAGTGTAGAGGCAGGGGAGCTATGGTGCCACCCAGTTGGGCAGCGGCTATAGGAAGGGCTTGCGGTTCTTGAAGAGGCCCGGAATATATGAAGGAGGGGAAAACAGATACCGGTAGCAATTCTCTTCATTTGTATAATTTTTTCCATTTGTGTAATTTTCTCCTTTTGTGTAATTCTCTCCTTTTGTGTAATTCTCTCCTTTTCCGTAATTCTCACCATTTGTGTAATTCTCTCGTTTCGTGTAATTCTTTACATTTGTGTAATTCTCTTGGTCTGTGTAATTCTCTACATTTGTTTAATTCTCCCCATTTGTGCAATTTGGTTCGTGTGTAATTTTTGCCATATCGTAAGACCAGCATTCAGAAATGAAATGTTGCTTGAAATGGCTTTGGCTGTGTTGGGTGTCCTCATCTGAATAGCCGGGTATTTTCCCACCTTCCTCTTCCCATTTAATTTCCCTCCTTCATATGCACCTTCAATAGTTTCACTGGTTCAAGACGAAACAATTAAAATAAAAAATTCAAAATAATGATTATATCAAGCAGTACAACTTAACTGTCAAACGTCTGTCACCGATAAATACCGAATGAAAGAAAATAAATGATGAATTATAAATATTCGCAATCATTTATTAGAGAGAACGAACGTAACGAAAGAAAATATCAGTCCTCAATTAATATCACCCCAGTTTTATTGATTCGAAAAAGTTGTTTTAATATGCAAGTGAAAATAATTGGAAGCTAAGTTTTTTTAATAAATAATTTAATATCAACATAATATATAATTGAAGAAAAATATATACTTATAAACAAAACGAAACATGGAGTAGAATATAAGGATAACGGTCACAACTAGGAATCGAACACAGGATCTTTGTGTCACCAACATCTTTAACTACTCGACCATTGGAACCTAATTATTCAAGTCATTTTTGTAGATCTCATATTTGAAATTCAGAATTATAGGTATGAAAAATTCACAGTGTATCTTTAAATGCAACATAAGCATTTGTCTAGAGATTTTTGCTGCCTTCGTGTTTTTCGCCTGTTTCCATTTACGTAAGTAATGACTTAATTTTCCACACTATACAATGAAACCATAGCCGAAAACGTATTCCTACTGGTTTGTAGGAGATTTCGAACTTTAAAGCAGTTTTGCTACTGTATCCTAGGCTTATAAAAATAACTCTATTTTTTCAAAGGCATATGTTTGATTTTTTTTTTTTTTTTTTCACTTGTAGCAAACACTTTGTGGGTATACATAATTATAATAATTAAAATAAAATAACTTTGTTTGAATACCACTTTATTGTATATATTTATAACCAACCGGTTTCAGTTCAACCCGAACCTTCATCAGGGCTAATAAAAACATATTATATGTTTGAATTTTCAAATCAAAAACACATGATTTTGCATTACTTCGTAGTGCTTTGCATTAATCATAATTCACGCTGATTGCATAATAATAATAATAACATGCCATTTATATAGCGCAGTTTAGTGTCATTTCACTTCAAGTGCGCTTTACTATAACAAACTTAAAAACGGTAATTTAGTATTAGTGGTCATGTTCTTTAAATTATTGCTACAGTGTGCCTTACCCAATACTGATCTAATATTATAATACTAAATATACCGTTTATACAAAGTGATGACAAAACTTAGAATAACAATAACAGCAGGACAGGACAAAACAAGAATATGAAAACTTAAACATAATATAAAACAGGAGGCAGTTTGTGCTCATAAATGAGAATCTTCTGAGCAGACATTTTAAAAGGTACAATAAGGAGGCAACCGAAACCAAACGATTACCGTATGTGCGTATATGTAGGTTTCTCCACATTTTTTACGGTTATATCACATATACGCCTCAGGGATCTTATTTGAACACTATTCAGTCTACTTTCATCCTTTTTCTGCCAGTTCCTTGCCACACTGCCATAGATATGTTCGTCAGTAAGTGTGTGCACGGACTGCAATTAAACGCAGAGGTTTTGGAACAGCTGAAAACGCCAAACTGATTACCAACACGCATTGCGGCTAGCGTTAAGTTTGTACGAAGCTTGGCGATTTCAGCTGTCCCAAAACCTCTGCATTTAATTGCAGTCCGTGCACACACTTACAGATTTTTGCGTTACACCTGTATATCTTGAATATACTTAAAAGTTTCTAAAAAAATCAATCAATCTCAGGCTTTAGAGTCACGAATAATAACCGCTACTCCACAGCAGTGGATAGGTACCCTCTACATCTTCTGCTTAGCCCACTCTAGAAAATTGCGGATTATTTAGTAATCATGGCACGTTTCAAGGCAAGTAATATCAACCGCAAAATAAATGTACGTACTGAAGTATTTTCGCATTTCACGAGCAGAACCGGGGCAAAAAATAAATAACAACGCATCAAATAAGAAACAGGGTTGTGCCTTAATTTGAAACTTTCCCATATTTCCTATCGTGTAATAGCTGAAGAATCCCATATATTTAATTTTTTATGCTATGTATCAGTAACAAACAATACATTAGTTATAGTAATTATCCCGACCGTCGCTTTTTATTCCGGGTACAATACACCACTAACTAACACTGATGGACTCGCCAAACGTCACAGTGGTGCTGCCAAGGTCTGTTATCTATATAAGGATATTGTGTCAGCGCTTTATTAGCAGCAGACACATATCTGGACGGATGACGAATCTCGTGCTGGCGCTGTTGGTGGACGCGGTGGACTCCCTCGCTGCAGCAGCTGGTCCAGTATCTTCACCACCTATGATTTTCGCTTCAGAGTCTCCATCTTCTATCTTCGTGTCACCTGTTCCTGTTCTTCATTTTACATAACTTAACTTCACTTTTTATAATATTTATATTTTTGTAATACCTGCATCAACCGTAAAGCGCTCCTGAGGTGATATCTCACAAAAGCGGCGCTATACAAATTGTCCAATAAAAAAAAAAAACAAATTTACAGATATTGAATATTTCATGATATTTATGGAGGTCCTGGTCTGGTCTGGTAAAAAAAAAAGTATGAGGGGTGGACAGGAATCTAGAAATAAGTGTTTCCAATAGTGACGGAAGAATGATTTATCCCTCCCGCTACAGCGCAAGGCGATAGTTCAAGAGAGAACAGTTGGAGAGGTCAAAGTGTCTCCCCAAACAAGCCTCTCCCAATCCAGCACACCACGCAGCTGGTAGGCTGGCGCATTCTGAACACACCTCGCCCGATCAACCCGGGCACTCTGCTAAATCACCAAACATATTTAACAATACTGCTTGCCTCTCTCTTCACTGCCATGATCGGCCTCGGACACATTCCGAAAGAGCTGTCCAAAACAATAATAATACTGATCCCAAAAAGCCGCCAGTTGAACTTGACATTATCTGTTAATTACAGACCCATATCTCTTACCACAATAATTGCAAGAATCTTCGAAAAGGTCATCTTAAATTTAACGGAAGACAAGCTCAATACAGAGGACTCTCAAATGGGCTTCAAAGCTGGATGCTCTACTGATACGGCCATATATAGCATGAAACAAACAATCGAATACTATAAAGCCAGAAAAACAACGGTGTACGCATGCTTCCTAGACTTAAGCAAAGCCTTTGACAGGGTTTGACATAATGCGTTGTGGAAAAAACTGACCGAACGACAAGTTCCACCACAAATTGTTAATATATTGAGAACATGGTACAACCAACAGGAAAACTTTGTCAGATGGAATGAAAGCCTATCAGAAGCAGCCAAATTAAAGTGCGGCGTTAGACAAGGAGGCTCAATGTCCCCAGTGCTTTTCAACGTGTATATGGATGAACTAAAACAGATGCCATATTGCCGGTGTATGTATGAACAATATTAGCTATGCAGACGACATGGTCATACTAGCTCCAACGATAAGAGCGATGAGAAAACTTCTGGCAATATGCGAAGCTTACGTTGACAGTCATGGGCTGATGTACAATGCTAAAAAGTCATCCCTGCTGATATTTAAAGTAAATACTGGTCCCACTGTCATTCCACCAATACGTCTCGGCGGGGCCAACCTGACAATTTGCAGCGAAATCAAATATTTGGGGCATGTCATCACCGATGACCTAAATGATAAAAAAGACATAGAACGTCAAAGAAGAGTACTGAGTGTGCGAGCTAACATGCTAGCCAGGAGATTCAACAAATGCAGTCCTCCGGTGAAGAAGCAACTTTTCCAAACATATTGTATGAGCTTCTACACTAGCGAGCTATGGACGACATACACACAAAGCGTCATAAACACACTCCGAGTACAGTACAACCACGCATACAGAGCCCTATTTGGCCTCCCCTGGCGATGCAGCGCCTCACAGATGTTCACCGAAGGAAGGGTGCATGGGTTCGCTGCTTTGATGCGCCACAGAATAGCCGGGACGAGTCAGCGCTACCAGAGATCGGACAACACTCTTGTCCAGGCCGTTGCCCAGTGGCAGGGAGCGCCTCTACACCGGAGACGGAGAATTTCACTCAAGCCACCATAAAGTCCTAATGTGCACATCAATGTATTGATTTTTTATTTTTATTTTTATTTATTTCTTTATTAATTTTATTTTTATGTATTAACTTAAATGACAACTTTTATGGCAGGCACAGCATTGCACACATCGCTCTGTCCAGCTGAAATAAATATTATTAAAAAAAAAATTAAAAAAATAGCGAGCCACTTCCGGTGACTTATGTCAGAGGTGTTGGCTATCCTAATTTTTTTCCCGGGGCGGCTGTACCTTAACACACACCTCACAAAAGAAAACTTTTGTACATTTTGAAATGTACATTCAAAGCTATTGTTTGAATATTCACTCAACTTACATATAAAAATCTAATTACGGTAATAATGCATTTTGTGGAAATGCAATTGTACTTTACGAAACGTGTCACGTGACTCATGAGTGTACCTTCCGACACAAGAATTAAAGTTAACAACCATACCAACATGCCTATCGGGTAGGACCCAAATTTATTTCGTATATTAACTGCTGACATCAGATGACATACTCGTTAGCTAGTTGCCACACTCGTGGCAACCCTGTTAGCTAGTTCTATCGGATTGATTGTGACGTTATTTCCTTCATAAAATTTCAATCCTCTCATCTCCTCGCCCTATATCCAACAGTACCTCACAGTACCATTACTTCGAAACACATATCTGCACTATTTACGTGATATCTGTTACCGAAGTGTACAGTTAGCTCCAACATACCTGAGCGCAAGAGTATAGTTACGTACAATCCTTAAGAGGAAGCTACAAGCCAAAAATGTTTGTATTCTTGGTATGCCTTATATCGTTTCAAATATAGGTAATAGTCATTAAAATCGCTTGACAAACGTAATCCAGAAACGTTCGATTTCAAGCCCACAAGTGGTTTTTATTTATTTTTAAAATTATTATATAAGAAAGCAAAAAAGTTAATCAAGAGAAACTGTCACAAATAATCTTAGCTATAATACTGTATTTTTAAAAAGTTGTTACCTTTAGGCGTTCATACATTTCTATTGAAAAAATATTTTTACATTTATATTTTTTATTAAGTAATTTATTTTTTTATTTGTATTCTACTCAAGGGAAACGGTAGAAAACCCTTCAATTTATCTAAAACATATTTTTTTGTTTTCATAATATACACAAATTCGTTATAAAGATTAATCAAAGTAATGATTTAGCACTAAGGATTCCGTAGCAAGCGTTTAAAAATGGTTTGAAATAGTGATATGAATTATGAATGTTAGAAGGAGGGCGCTAATACTAAAAAAAGCGATAATAATTAGGCGAAAATGGTGAAAATCTATAATAGTATAAAATAAAATCGCTGTCCACGTCTGTTCGTGTGTACGCTTAGTTCCTTTCAACAACGTGGCGGATTCTGTTCGGCGGAGTTTTTTTTACCATAATTTAGAAAATTTCTTTCGGAAGGTTTAAATATATAATACATGGATATGCCATAATAAAAACCAGGTCATCAACAAATAAAACACTGAACATTCCGATAACACACACCACACACGGACAAAGACACTTTCAATACTACGCAACCAAACTTTTTAACAGTATGCCCATTACTTTGAAACAATTAATGACTACAAATACATCTACAAACTTTCTCAAAAAAACATATCGTAGCCTGAATAAAAAATCAAAATATTCACTTTATTCAAAAGATTATAATTCCAAACCAAACATAACCAAAATATAAAATTAAATATTATACACGTTCTTCAAGAATTATCCAAAAATACATACACTCACATATAAATGTGTGTTTTCATGTTTCAATATATTATGTCTGTGAAAAATAAATTACTTTCTACTACAACACATAAATACCTGTCACACTTAATCACAAACACGTTAACACCTCAGCACAGGTTCTCCTAGTGAGGTGTTCACGTAACATACAATATCACCCACACATAGTTTTACCTATATCAACCTATGTTCTTTATTTTTTATACCTTTTTTCTGTACTTTTTTCTCTGTACTACAATAAAAACCACTGTAATCATTTGTAAAATGTGTATTCAAGAATAGACATAAATAAATAAATATATTTATAGAAAGTAGAGAAAAGTCTCCGAGCAACGCCGGGTAGTTAGTTTTTAGAAATACAAATAGATTGAATGATATTAATATATTTAATAACGCTGAATAAATCTTATGAGATACATAGAAATAATGTACTACAAAAATTGTAGGTATATCTTAAAAAGGCCTACAGAAAAGTCCGCAATATCATATGTCTATCTCTTAAGTCAGATAGTATAGTATAAAATATGACTTGTTTGAAATAGAGAAAAAAACCGCTCGACAAATGCTTTAGTTGCATTTAAAGATAAACTGTGAATTTTTTCATACCTATAACACATTAAATAACAGAACAAAATGTGTTTTTAATAATTTTCGGAGCTTACTTTGCGATTTTTATCTATCGAGGGAATTTCATATTATTACCGTTTCGGATTTACAAATGTATAGATTCGAAATTCTGAAAAACGGTGATTTAAATCTACACGTCACTTCTAATAATAATAATGATAAGTATTATAGTAATTTTTTGTAACAAATTGAGATAATGATATCCTCACTGTGATCTCCCGTGCTAAGGATTTTATAAAAAATGTATTTATGTAGATTATATGAAGTAATTTAAAATATTTTATGTACATCTTTTTAAAAATAATTATACATAATGGTGTTTTTTTAGTGTAATAGAAGTTATTCCGTTTTAAGTCTATATTTAGTGTCAGTATGACCTTCCTATGTATTGTATCTAGCTTTTTATTGGAGATTCAAAGTTTTAATATTGTTGTGAGTTTTGAATGAGAGTGGGATTTTTTAATAGCGTTTAACACCATAGGTTTGAGGCAGTCAACTCTTATCAGCACTTTAGATCAGCAACATCAGCAGCTGTAGGCAGACTGATGAAACCTAAGCGCAAGCCAAATACTAGGTTTGGTGATCGCGCTTTCCGAGTATCTGGGCCTAAGGCTTGGAATAAACTCCCTCCAGAACTAAGATTCATAACAAGTCCAACAGAATTCAGGTCTAAACTAAAAACTTACCATTTTAAGCTGTCATACCCTTCAATTAAATATACCATTCCTGTGAGAAAGTCCAGTTATATCCAATTTTCCAATTATGTCCTAAATCCTGTATCTAAATTTCGCTAATAAACAATTAGTTAATATTAATTAAGGCGAATCTTAATGCCAAATCACTATTTTGATTAATCTTCATAGTGAATTGGTGTACATTATGAATACCAAAAAATATGCTAGAGATAAATTGAAGGTTTTCCTATCGCTTCGTTTGAGTAGAATACAAATAAAAAAATAAATTACCCAATAAAAAATATAAATGCAAAATACAAAAAAAATAAAAAATTTCAATAGAAATGTATGAACGCATAAAGAAAACAACTATAAAAAAACACAGTATTATAGCTAAGATTATCTGTAACAGTTTCACTTGATTTACTTTTTTGCTTTCTTATAAAATTATTTACAAAATAAATAAAAACCAGTTTTTTGCTTGAAATCGAACGTTTCTAGACTCCGTTTGTTAAGCGATTTTAATGCCTATTACCTACGATATAAGGTATACCACGAATATACACATTTTTGGCTTGTAGCTTCCACTTAAGTGTTAATCTCAAGTGACCTACCAGGTAAGTATTTTACTCTATATTATCTCCATAAATACGAGTGGTTATTAATAACATAGATCATTGTAGAAATGTATTATTAATTTTTACAGCGCTCTTGTGTGATTGTGTGGTGATTTTGCACGAAAACGGCGCTATACAAGTCGAAAAAATATTATTATTATTATTTTGGTATAGGAAGCTATTTTGGCCAAATATTGAAGTATTTATAGTTGCTTGTTGGACATGTATAACTAGAGTAAGAAAACTAATATATATTTATTAGATTAAGAACAATCCTATCATCCAGTATGATTAAAATTGTATATTTTTCTCTTGCCCAATCCATATTACAATATGGTATAATCGGTTGGGGAGGGACTTTCAAAACTAACCTTTCACCTGTAGAAAAGGTTCTGAGGTTAATTTTGAAAGTCATCCTAAGAAAACCATCGATATTTCCAACCACGCAGCTGTTTGACTCGTTTATGGTTCTTAGCTTAAACAAAATTTTTAAAAAGATTGCACTGTTACAAATTCATAAAGACCATTTCAATTCAACAATTTCTACAAAAATAAGTAACCGATCTAGATCACGTGGTAACTTAGAAATTCCTAAATGTAAAACTAGTGCTGGTCAATACCATTATAAGGTATAAAATTGTTTAATGCCCTTCCGGATAAAATTAAAACTGAAAAATATTGCAAAACTTTCAAATCACAAATCAAACAACTTTTAGATAAACCCAACGGTAATCACAAGTTTTAATTTCATTGGATACATTTTTCAAATAATTGTTTATATGAACTCATTTGTAATTTTTATTGATTAAATTTTCCTAAATTCACGTTATGAATTTAGGAAAATTGATTAATGATTAATAAAAAAATATGTATAAACAAGATTTAATATTAAAAAAAAAAAACTACATATATTTTTTTTACATATCCTCTAAAGTTATATTATGCGCTTCTTAATATGCGTTTATTGTAGTTGCATTTTATTAAGTACCCATTTCATACAAGATTGCCAGCTCGGTCTTTGAAAAATTTACAACCAGTACTGTACCTACCTTCTATTATTTCGTACCTAATAAGTACATTTTTATTTTTACATCTTATTTTTTCTAAGTTTAATAACTATTATATTATTATTTTAGTTATATTTTTTAGTTTGTAATTAAATTTATTATTTTCTTAATAATATTGTGTTATCAAATTTATCATCTAGTTTCATAACTATTTGTTAATTTTTAGCTACATCAACTAGTGAAATTTTACAACCTATAAACCATAATGACTCCCAACACTCCCCAACTCAAACACGAGAAATAATTTCTCAATTGAGTTGGGCAGTTTTCGTTAAAAATTTCTATTTTTTTCGCAATCAACCTCGAAATATCTACATTTATAAATTATTGTAATGTGTTTGTATATTCAATAAAAAAAATTAAAAAAATGCATTTGACCTTGAGAAATAGTGTTTTGTATGATTGAATGTAAAGGAGTATTGCTTTAGAATAGAGTTGTTTGACATGATGTTAGAAATAATAATAATATTCTAAATTAGAAATAAAACAGGAATTATAAAAGTTTTTGTTTTGGTTTGTTCTGCAATTTCTACAGCTCATTGTACAACGTAAGACCATTACGTCGTACAATGTACTACCCTGAATATAAAACAACCTTTTTCGGGAAGAAAAATACGACGTTAATAACAGTGGAGTGATTGAGGGAAAAATCCATCATCAATATTTTATCGTATTACGTATTGTTTTCGTAAAATACGTCATTTCAGTCTAAACATAATCCTAAGTAAGTATGCAAAATCGGGCAAAACCATTGACTAAATACAACTCAATAGGTAAAACTGTTTAAAATTTATTTTTTATTATTGTTATTACATTTTAGATGCTTTATTTTGGGGGTATTATGCCGTATTGCGCTACCTCCTATTTTAGCCAACGTTTCGGACAGCATTGCATAAGGTAGATGTGTAACGATGGAAACATTTGTTTACAGACTATGTTGACGCAACTATATGCATCTCCTTTTAGCAAATGTTCCTGCATTTCTCCACCCAATTACCTGTCCATGTCTAACAGTGTGGAATACCTACATTGAGTGATATTCCAACAATTATTTATACATCGTCAGTCTGTTTAGAAAACCTGTGCAGTGTGCACGTTAAATGATCTCTCAATGCGTTTTAACTCGAGTCTATTGCATAAACTTGTACGAACTGAAAAACAATAGAAATGAAAAAGAATGGTAGGAAGGAATGTAAGGCTGCTGTATGTATGTTTCTAGTTTCAAAGTTACAATTAGGGAGGCGGGTTTAAGTACCGCCGCCCCGGGAACCAATTATTGGATAACCAACCCCTCTCCCATAGGTCACCCCAAGTGATTCGATACGTTTGGTGATAATGCAGGGGTGCCAGATCGGGGGAGGCTGAATTGGGGAGACCCTTTGACCTCTCCAACTTGTCTCTCGACCTATCGCCTTGCTCCGCAGTGGGAGGGATATATTTATTCGTCCGTCACTTATGGTCACACTGATTCCTTGATTCATACCCAACCGTCATGCATTTTACCTTTCCTCACTTTTCCTCCTTCCTTCCCTTGAAAAACCCTCCACGCAGTTGTATCTACAATTTTGGCTAATATTTATTTATGACTCGTTGGTCGCCTGTGTAATGCAATTAACTCATGTACAACTCAACCACTCTAGGGCCATTGTAACATGATTAGTTTGAGACTAGGAGGATTGCTTTGTTAATGAATAAAAGAGGTACGATGATTAATTTACATTTATTCAAGACAAATAGAACTAGAGACTCTCGAATCGACAAGTTAAGCGTAACCTCAAGGGGTTAGCGACAATTCGAAGAATTGATCGCACGGAAGGAATTTTAATGGTAGCAATAAATAATTATGAATGTGACTTTGTGTACAAGATTAATATCTGACCTGATTCACAGAAATGGGCGCCATACAGCTCTTGGGAAAGAACTGTAAAAATTTATGAGATAGACACGATGACCAGCGATTACATACAACTAGCTATGTCCGCCATCAGCGTCTCCCGTTAATGATGTCGACTGGAGCAATTGCCCGAATCCCTTCTGTTGACCTCACTCCAAGGCTGTCCGATTGGTCTGAGCTGCGCTTCCTTCTTGACAACCCATAGAGTAAAAGTTCCATAGATGAAGAGTACCATAGATAGATTTTGTGAAATCCTCTTGAGTTGGTAGCGGGGCAAAAGTGAACTGCTACACTGTATCCCAAAAGATGAAACTGTCCCTGAAAGAAATTATGTTCCGTAAAAAGCGTAATGAATAAGATTAAGAAAGAGCGGTCATACAGTTTGGGCATGTAGAGCGAATGAACGAAGAAACCAGTGTAAGTACTTACAATATATGACGCAAATGTCAGTGGCAGAAGAAGTCGGAGACGCCAGAGGAAAACATGGCACTATCAATTGAACCAAATACTTGAGTAGGGCAGTGTGAAGAGTCAGAATAATTCATAAGAGAAGAGTATGTTTGAGACTGAACCAAGGAATGCGGGCCTAGACTGCGTTTTTTAAATACATCTATTTGATTTTCACTTTTGTTTTCGGTAATGAACCAATGCAAATTTTGGAAGCGGAAATTAACCCACTTCCCGATATCCAATCAAGCTGAAACTCAGCAGATGAACTCGTTGTCAATTACACTGCGTTCTATCAACTGTTGGTGGCAATCGCGTACAGATACGCGGAAATATACGTATTTATCTGGTTCAAGCGTCAATCAAACAATTAAAAAAATAAAAATTAAGACATTTTAAAAGAGATGTATAACTTTCCTTATTACGTGTTTATTTTTTAATTACTTTTCAATAAAATATTAATCTATTTCGAGAAAGACAACATTAAGACAAAGTTCAGAAATCGCGCTTTCAGAGTACCATGCTTTGAGGCTCGCAATAAACTCTAATATGAACTAAGACGAATTAAGCTTTAACAGTTTTAAGAGTAAATCTCAAACTCATCCTTTCCGAAAGTTTATCCGTAAATAAATAGTAAAAATGAATCTCTTTGAAGAGATTGCCGGTATCGAACCTTTAATATTTGTTTTATAATTGGGTAAATATGAACCATTTTTTGTCCGTTCATTGTTGACAGTTTATCCAAAATAAAAATCTGAACACTTTTGCTTTCTTCTGTAAATACCTTTAACTATTTTTTGTTGTATGAATCTTTGTAAATATATCAAAGTTATTTCAAATATTCGTGGGGTCCAAAAGGGTTTAATTAATTGTGACTATAATCTCACTAGCTTCGACTAATTGAGTACTGTACAACAATAATCTAACTAGCTAACCGTCACGCCGTTTCCTCCCAGAGGTAGGCAGAGAAGATTGACTACCTAACATCTCGGTCTTGGCACACATTCCTTGCCTTATTTACATTCATACGTCGTTTGGTACATACCCTTCCGTTATTACTCTGGACTGGTTTCGAATCAAGTGTTTGATTTACTTGGTCGTGCCATGACTTCCTCGGGCGTCAACGATTTTTTTTCAATCATTACACCCCTGTCTTCGTTCTTTCGCTTTACATGCCTGTTGTGTTCCCACAAACAGTTCTCCAACTTGTCGTGGAAGGAAATTTTAAATAATAGATTCTTTGTGTTAAATCAGGAATTTATTAATACTTCCCGTATTACAATGGTGACTCGATAGTCGACCTTACTAGAAGCTGGCTAAATGAGATTTGAAAACACCAAGTTTGTCTGGGAGCAATCTAACTGGTCCTGGCGACTACTGGCTACCAGCTGCCATCTTGCGGACTTCCAAGCAAGCTCTATGCACTGCCTTCTATGAGTGCATCTGTGAAGCTCTTATTTCCCAACAACCATTAAAGCGTTTTAATGTATTGCGCTTATATAATCCTTGCATTCTTTCCAGATCTCCACATTTTTCACACGGTCATACATAATTTTATCACGCATACTAGGATCTCATTTCTGCAGCATACAGTCTACTTTTATCCTTCCCCTGCCAGTTCCATGCCTCATATGACAAGAGTTATAATCAGCACTCCATCGTCGACTTCTAGCTTCGCCTCTTTGGACAAATTACTTTAGTGCCAACCGCGTTTATCGAACCATTTTCCCTTTTTTCAATATCTCAATCAGCTATCTATATTACCATCTCTCTTAAAGATACTTCCCGGATAAATAAACTCATCCACCAGCTCGAGGTATTCCTCATTCGCTACTATTTTGCACGCTGTTTTCGTACTCTCTCTTTCAAACACCATTACTTGGTACATATATAGGTACTTGGTTCGTCCTAGACACGAGAGACTTTCTTTCATGATGACCTTTCATGATGTTAGAAATCAGCACCGCATCATCAGCAAACAACATGCAACATACTTTCATGTTATTCAACAAATACTATGATAATATGAGTCATTTGAAGCGCAATCTACAACATTTGAGACTTGCAGTACGAGCCGCGCAGCATAGCCTGAAAACTTCGGGACCCGCAACGAAAGCACACTGATCTACCTACAACTTCCAGAACTCTCCGGGCAGCTCTACAAGCCACACGTCTACATAAACGCTACCGCTGCGCTCATAGTCTAGTCTAGTACTCCCCGCTACTTTCGACTCTTGCCGGTCCTTCGCCGCATACGCCGTTCGATATCCACTTGCATCTCCGGCCTAGCGCACCGTCCGGCCTTCGCCCGCATGGCGTCGAGGACGGAACAACATCACACTGACGTACCCGGAAGAACCATGATATTCACTACCAGCAATCAATATTATCATCGATTCTCCATGGGCCGCCCGTCAAGCACGCATCTCATCTCACCTACATGCATCCCATTATGATATATACCACGACAACTACAACATCAGAAGCCTTCGCCTAGATAATAAAGATACAGTTTTTCATAACCCACTTTACCATGAAAATGTAATTTTCATTTGAGAATAATAAAAGTGCGTATAACTGAAAAGACATTGTATTTCTAGCATTTCAGTCAATTACATTTTATACGATTTGAGTCGGTACCCCATAAAGAAGTGTTTTAATGGCCACTGAAGGGGGCAAAGGGAGAAAAAAGGGCAAAGCAAGGGGGTGAAGAGGTCACGCTGCTTGATTTTCTGAATTTAAGGGGCACACTTCGCGTCTTATTATGTCGTTAATATGACAGGATTACCCAAAGACCTATTCAGCAATTAAAACAGGCAAACTACGATATAGTAAATGGTAGATTGGAGATGAATCACAAAATTATGACACTACGCTCGATGAAAATAATGTATATTACTTAAGTTTTTTTTCGTGTAAACTCCAGACAGGAAGCTGTGAGGATGATAATTACATGTCATCTTTGGAGATGCTGTGTGACGGGTCTTATGAAGAAAGGAAATAGTAAACATGGGTCTTGTGAAGAGACCTATGTCGTAGGAGGCTCCATCGAAGCTAAAGTCAAGTTAGCATCTCAAAAACTAGGCATACTGTACAGGGCTCGCAGATATTGAAGATAGTACACAACTGCCAGTACGCAACTATACGCATCTCCATTTAAAACATGTTCCTGCACCCCTACACCTGTACCTGTACAAATTGCAAGTGTTACATTTGGCAGCCAACTCTGGTCTGACAAACCGTAAAGCAATCTTAAGAGTACAGGCTATCTTTATTCTACCGGTATTACAATGGTGATGATATTTTGAGGAACAAGCGTCATTGACCCCTTCGGAACCGGTGAAACAAGTCAAATGCACAAAAGTATTTAAATGTGTTTGGCGTATTTCCCAGCTATACAACGGTGCCGAAAGGAAAAATGACAGCAAGCCCCAGTTTGGGATTTCATAGTCTCACTGGCTATAGACTCTAGATTGTTGGGAGCAATTGGGAAATGAGACTGGGTTAAAAAATGCAGATTGTAGCAAACGAACACGGAGAAAAATGCCAATTAGTAATTTATTAAAAATCTCCTCAAATTATTGCTAATTCCGGCTAAAAACAGGCAAAATTGCAAGGCGGTTTGCCTTGATAATAATTTATCTATCATAACGAATGCAAAAATATTCGGACTTTCATGAACAAAAGTTTATGTGGAAACCTGTTAATTTATTCGCAACCTTTTAATTCATTCGAATTACCCATAGCCTAACTATCCCTCAGTCAAGTGGGGGAGTAGGTGGTACCCAAAATTACTATTCTCCTTATATTAGCTTAAATACTTGACATATCATTTTAGTATTTTACGTATTCCTGTGCAAATACATAAGTAACCATTAATAATTGGGATTAAAAGCCCATTAGACAGAAAAATGCATGGGGTCGTCGGAAGGCCCACTTGGTTACAAAAATTTTATTTGGCATCTCGGCCTGTCAAGACTTATCAAGTATCTGTATATTTATTTACATATTTTTCTCCATGATCTGGTTCAACGCATACCAGACAAATTAAAGGTGGCCAAAATAGATTGGAAGGACCAATCTTTTGAATTAATTCCAATGATTCGTACGCAGTAGCAAAGCAAAGTTATATATTTTTCCACAATTAAAACGCTACTGGGGGTAAGTTTTTAACGAGCTTCACTACCAACTGGCGACTAATTTATAGCCGAAGTTTAGCAATATTCCCATCAATACTTATGCCTTCACCCGCAGGGGGATTAAACGCAGCTTGCCGCCGGATATCCGCCGGAGGTTTTGCATATTTTCGTTCAAAACACCCCCAGTTTCCTGTTGTGGTCGTCACCCACCGAGCTTAAAATACCTAGAAATGTCTAATTTAATTTCATCTTTCCTACATCGTGTGTCAGTTACATGCCTTCTTTACTGTAAACAAGTAAAAACACTGAACACATCATTCCTAGAAATGTTATTTAACCAATTTGAAAGAACTTAAATAGTAATTAATTACGTAAACCTAATAAAATGTAGATTGTTATATTTTATTTGAGTACAACACAAGAGTTCCAACTGCTCCTAACCATCTGGAGCCAGTGAGATTATGGCATCCCGATTTGGTGTGTTCTGTGAGGCTGAAAGTAGCGGAGAGGGGGAGGAGATTGGAAGAGGAACGTGGAGAAGTACCTGGCTATTCAGATCTGGTCACCAAACATGACCAAAGCCATTTCACGCAACATTTCGACTGAATGATGATCTTCCACTAAGGCGATGCTGAAAGTGTCTATAACTCTTGAAATATGCCGCTAATATTGTACTACGGTATAAGTTATCAAATAGATTCAATGTTAAAAGAATTGTATT
Source organism: Hesperophylax magnus (assembly GCA_026573805.1). Taxonomy (NCBI): domain Eukaryota; kingdom Metazoa; phylum Arthropoda; class Insecta; order Trichoptera; family Limnephilidae; genus Hesperophylax; species Hesperophylax magnus. Next base: position 1,381,671 of record JAIUSX010000149.1, on the reverse strand, counting down.
GGGACATAGGTAACTATGCACGTATTTAAAAAATTACAAATGAGTAAATAAAAATGTGCAAAAAACTAGTATATGAAGAAACACTGTGATTTTTTTCATACCTATAACATAATCAGATGTGTTTTAATAATTTAATGATTTCATATAATTATTTTTTCAACTCTGCAAATGTGTATATCTATTTTTTTAATCATTTAATTTTACATTAGAGTACCTTCTATTGGCGTCTCGTTCACTGATAGTGGACGTTATGATTGACACCAGTCTCCAGCAACGCATTAATTTAATCGGTTTCTGACTGCCAATGTGTTTCCTTCTCGTTTAAATATCAATATTAAATTATGTTCTCTGATTTGATGGAATTCTTATTCGATGTATCAGTCGTAACACATCCATAAGTGCTTAAAAACTTTAACAAGTGCTTAAGAAAAGTATGTTATGTGGGGCCTTAAATTAAGCTTACTATGGGAACAGGAATACGCCCTCAATACATTCATTCTATCTGTTACTTTCCTCAGTGTTCTTGCCCCAAGTTTTGAGGTATTTTCCAGTGCGGTCGGGAGTTTTGAAAATTAATTGATTAAATGGGAAAATTTGTTGAGACTTGTATACGATTTTACTAAAGCGGAAGCTCTCCTTTACCAAAGTGAGGATTTGATTTCACCAAAATTGTTTTTTGTTTGCAAGACAAGGGTTAAAAACTTACTACTTTTAATATTGTGTCAGTATAAAAATAGAGGGTTTTCCAATAAGAGGTGTTATTTTGATATTCAAAGAAGAATGCCATTTTTTAATATAAATGATCGAATGTTTATTTTATTATAAAGAGGAAGGTATGCCGTTAATAGTGAAAAACAACATCAGTCAAATGACCACCACGACCACGCCTACAGGACCATATCCTTTTCATGAAATTTTCCATAACCAAATCGCAAAGTGGCTGCCTTATGTCCTCGATAGCCTCACGAATTCCATCTTTGAGGTCTTGAATCGACGCTGGGCTGTTGGCGCAGACCTTTTCTTTCACGCGGCCCCAAAGGAAGAAGTCGCAAGGTGTTAAACCACAAGATCTCGGTGGCCAATTGTGATCACCTCTTCGAGAGATAACACGGTCCGGAAACTTTTCCCGTAAAAGATCAATGGTTTCGTTGCTTGTGTGGCAAATAGCGCCGTCTTGTTGAAAGTAAACGTTGTCCAGATCACTACCATCCAATTCCGGCCATAAAAAATCATTAATTCCTTAATTAATATTCAAAATAATACCTCTTATTGGAAAACCCTGTAGTTAACCCAATGAATAGTTATGCTATAGGCGTAACTATCGAAGATTTTATACCTATTTCTGGAGCACGGTCGCACTATAGATATCCAAACCGATATTGATAACACAATAAATCAGAATTCGATATTCACTGGCAATCTCTCTATGAATTGGCAATCCAAAATGTCAGACGGCTACGCATAAGTTAAAAATACTAATAAATTAATATAAATTGGCAGTCCGCATGTACTTTTTGACACTAAAAATGGAATTAATTTTTCAAAAGAAGCAAACCCATTCTGACTTGACATTTTAAATAAATGAAACGAAAATACTTGGTTTCAAACACAAAAGTACACATATTATCAAAAAAGAAAGGGACATTATATTAGAGTGGGACAGTGCGTCAGTTGTGGGAGAGAGGTGGGGGAGGAAAGTGTGGGATAATTGAAGTAATGTAATGTGTTAATAATAACTGTTGATCGTACCTATGTCCCCATGGATTGAAATCAACCGCGCTAACAACTTCGCCAAATCCCAATTGGATAGGACTGACATTTATTTCGTATATTAACAGCTGTCTATAATATCGCACAAGAGTCCCAACTGCTGAAGGTAGTGGGGAGGGGAAGGAGGTTGGAAAGAGTATGGTAAGAAAGTACCTGGCTCTTCAGACCACATCATTTTAAATACACAAATTAATCGAATAAAATCGATTTGAATCAACTACCTCCGGATAGCTAGTTGACATCTTAACCCCTTTTTTTCTCATTATTATCTGACTGATACAGGATGCTTAAAAAATAAAATGTGCCTATTAATCGCGTCCAATTTTTTATATATTTTTATTATACTTACCAACCAATTTATACGATTGGCACTTCCGTCAAATGTCATTAACAATTTTGACAACTCATAACAAAAAATAAGGCTTGTGTAATTTAATGAAATTGAAATCCATAACTAGTCCCAACACAACCCAATTAAATGAAATAATAAAAGTCCTTTGCTAGCCATTTTCCCTCGGGCCAAAACGGTTGTGATTTTTTTCCTTGTGTTTCGTACAATTTTTTTTTTGGCCGAAACAATAAAAAAGCGCAAGGCGAATTTTCTTTTCATCTTGCCATGAAAAGGGTTCTGTTCCAATTAAATGCCAGATCCTAAAACAACACATTATTATTCACCCAGAGAATTCCCGGTAATTAAATGCTGAAATTCGTTTAGTTATGCATTGGTTAAGTTTTCAAAAGACTATAAAACAATTGTTCAAAAAATTTTACACTATAATAAACACTGTATTGTAAAAAATGTTATATTTAAAAAAAAATAATTGCTTTACTATACTTTTTAACTAGAATAATGATATCCTCACTGGGATCTCCCGTGCTGGGGATTTCATTTACATAGGATTAAAACTTCATAGCAGCTAGCAGTCCACAATGGAGTGCTGGTACCTACTCTGATGTACGGAATTGAGGCATGGAACTAGCAGAGAAGGGATTAAAGTAGACTGAATGCTGTTGAAATGAGATCCCTGAGGCGTATGTGTGGTAAAACCATATATGATCGTCTGAGAAATGTGCAGATCCGCAAAGAGTGCAAGGCTGATGTATGCGTAATGAGTAAGATTAAGAAAGGGACGCTTAGATGGTTTGGGCATGTAGAGCGAATGTAAGGAGAATATACGATGCAAATGTGAATGGTAGCAGAAGTCGGGGACGCCCGAGGAAGACATAGCACGACCAAGTAAATAAGATACTTGATTTGTTCCATCTCAAGAGACTGAATAATAGAAGAGTATGTATGACACGATGTATGAATGTGAATGAGGCAAGAAGTGTGTGGTGTGACCGAGTTGTTTGGCGGTCCGTCCTCTCTGCCTACCCCTGCGGGGAAACGGCGTAATGGTTACTTAGTTAGGATTAAAACTTAGTAGTATGGATAATACAAAGTAATTATAAATATATTACATGATGTTTTTTTGTTCAGTTGAGTTGTTTGTGACATGATGTTAAATATATCGTACGATGGGATAGGAATATAGGGATCAGTATATCCCGCAGCTAGAAAACTGCAGGTTTATAACTTGTATGCACGTTTGTCTCTCTTCGTTATCATCCGAGATTTAAAAAAAACATGGCCGAAACTTTCAAAACAAAATTTCATGATTTTGTTGACAGCCAATTTAACTTCAATACATCTTTTACTATCTCCTCTCATGTAAATAGTTGTTATTTCAATAAAATCTCTCTATTAAGCGTGTCCAGCTATTCTTAAAGTTTACCTAACCTAAAATAGCATAACATAACCTCACTTAACCTAACATAATCTAACCCAAACATGACATAACCTAACCTAACCTAATCTGACAAAATCTCGTCTCAACTCACTAACCTACAAGTCCCCTACCCGTGTCTATATTACAATACCATCAAAGTCGAAATAAAACTTTAAAAGGGGGAAATAGTTAACCTTTTCTACCTTTAGTCGTACCCCCATTACGGAACCGAACCCTCGAATCTTGTTTATATCTCCCGAACTGACCCCAATTATTGTTATCTAAAAGCAATACTTTGTTCTACAATTTTCCGATGTATCCGGAACATTGAAAAAAATGTCACTAGATGTCCCTACAATAAAAAAATAAACACTTTGGTGTTGGAACCACTGAATTAACATTTCCATAGTTATATATTTACGCCTTTTACTTAAAACATTCATTAATAAATTACTTTGCATTTTGCTTTCAAATTAGCATAGTAATTATATTTTTATTCCAGGCTACGTAATGGGATTTGCAAATCAATTTATCCATATTGGCACTACAGCAAACAATCTTCTATATATATTGACACACTGAGCAACAGCAACGCGTGGCGGGGTACAGCTAGTAGAGAATAAAAAAAATAAGATAGGAATAAAATGAATCAACATAATACAAGAACAGCAAAAACACAGAAGAGGGATAAAGGTATTGATACCTACCTGCCTACAGTTAATGGCAAAACACAGAAGAGGGATAAAGGTATTGATACCTACCTGCCTACAGTTAATGGCAAAACACAGAAGAGGGATAAAGGTATTGATACCTACCTGCCTACAGTTAATGGCAAAACACAGAAGAGGGATAAAGGTATTGATACCTACCTGCCTACAGTTAATGGCAAAACACAGAAGAGGGATAAAGGTATTGATACCTACCTGCCTACAGTTAATGGCAAAACACAGAAGAGGGATAAAGGTATTGATACCTACCTGCCTACAGTTAATGGCAAAACACAGAAGAGGGATAAAGGTATTGATACCTACCTGCCTACAGTTAATGGCAAAACACAGAAGAGGGATAAAGGTATTGATACCTACCTGCCTACAGTTAATGGCAAAACACAGAAGAGGGATAAAGGTATTGATACCTACCTGCCTATAGTTAATGGCAAAACACAGAAGAGGGATAAAGGTATTGATTCCTACCTGCCTAGAGTTAATGGCAAAACACAGAAGAGGGATAAAGGTATTGATAACTACCTGCCTAGAGTTAATGGCAAAACACAGAAGAGGGATAAAGGTATTGATACCTACCTGCCTATAGTTAATGGCAAAACACAGAAGAGGGATAAAGGTATTGATTCCTACCTGCCTAGAGTTAATGGCAAAACACAGAAGAGGGATAAAGGTATTGATTCCTACCTGCCTAGAGTTAATGGCAAAACACAGAAGAGGGATAAAGCTATTGATAACTACCTGCCTAGAGTTAATGGCAAAACACAGAAGAGGGATAAAGGTATTGATTCCTACCTGCCTAGAGTTAATGGCAAAACACACAAGAGGGATAAAGGTATTGATAACTACCTGCCTAGAGTTAATGGCAAAACACAGAAGAGGGATAAAGGTATTGATTACTACCTGCCTAGAGTTAATGGCAAAACACAGAAGAGGGATAAAGGTATTGATTCCTACCTGCCTAGAGTTAATGGCAAAACACAGAAGAGGGATAAAGGTATTGATTCCTACCTGCCTAGAGTTAATGGCAAAACACAGAAGAGGGATAAAGGTATTGATAACTACCTGCCTAGAGTTAATGGCAAAACACAGAAGAGGGATAAAGGTATTGATAACTACCTGCCTATAGTTAATGACAAAACACAGAAGAGGGATAAAGCTATTGATAACTACCTGCCTAGAGTTAATGGCAAAACACAGAAGAGGGATAAAGGTATTGATTCCTACCTGCCTAGAGTTAATGGCAAAACACACAAGAGGGATAAAGGTATTGATAACTACCTGCCTAGAGTTAATGGCAAAACACAGAAGAGGGATAAAGGTATTGATTCCTACCTGCCTAGAGTTAATGGCAAAACACAGAAGAGGGATAAAGGTATTGATTCCTACCTGCCTAGAGTTAATGGCAAAACACAGAAGAGGGATAAAGGTATTGATTCCTACCTGCCTAGAGTTAATGGCAAAACACAGAAGAGGGATAAAGGTATTGATAACTACCTGCCTAGAGTTAATGGCAAAACACAGAAGAGGGATAAAGGTATTGATAACTACCTGCCTATAGTTAATGACAAAAATTGACCTTGAAAAACGTAAGGAATACGGTAAGTATTTTCATAAATATGCAAGTTACAGATAATAGAATATATAATGTTGGCAAAATTAAATTTCTGATTTATATTTTAGTATGGAATAAATGAAAATATCGACGGAAATGAATTTATTTCAAAGCCCATGTCGTCTTTGGACTGGAGAGTGAAAACTATAGTTAGATTTAGACGAATAAACAAAGAACAACTAAGGAAGTCTCGTGTTACGATTTGGTATTCGGAATGTTGATAAATTAAAATTAATCAATGTAACGTATGATCGATGGACGATGGAAGAAGAAAATCACGATTAGTGATTAAGTAAAACCAAAATATTAATGTTTTAATTACGAGTTCTACACACTCGCCAGGGCAATACTGACTCGTCATATTTAAATAATCAATTTAAAACTTTTTTAAATGATATACTCAAAGAGAAGAGGAATAAAATTCGTAATAAAATTAATGTTAGAGGGAGCGCGCTTATATTAAAAAAAAACGATAATAATTAAGCGAAATTGTGAAAATGTTTAATAAAACACGACTCGTTTGAAATACAGCTAAAATCTTTCGACAAGTGCTTTAGTTGCATTTAAAGATACACTGTGAAATTTTTCATGCCTCTAACATATTAAATAACAGAACAAAACGTGTTTTTAATAATTTTCGGAGCTTATTTTGCGATTTTTTTTTTATCGAGGGAATTTCTATACAACTAAAATTTCGGCAAAAGAAGTGTATAGATATATTCTTCATAAATAATTTTATTATTTTTGGAACTTAAAAACTTAAGGCGTTAAAGAGAAACTTGTTATAAATCGGTAAAAATTGGGAATACGGGGGCTTAAGGAAATTTTGACTTTGAATGGGTATACGTTTGGTCCTACCCAATATATTTTCAAGCAATAAATAGTTGCATAATAGGTACATAATAAGCTATCAGAGTTAGGTAATTAAGCTATAAGAGTGGCCTTGTCTTGGTATGGCATTTATAATGGTAATAATAATAACATGGCATTTATATAGCGCAGTTTAGTGTCATTTCATTTCAAGTGCGCTTTACTATAACAAACTTAAAAACGGTAATTTAGTATTAGTGGTCATGTTCTTAAAATTATTGCTACAGTGTGCCTTACCCAATACAGATCTAATATTTTAACACTAAATATACTGTTTATACAAAGTGATGACAAAACTTAGAATAACAATAACAGCAGGACAGGACAAAACAAGAATATTAAAACTTAAACACAATATAAAACAGGAGGCAGTTTGTGCTCAGAAATGAGAATCTTCTGAGTAAACATTTTAAAAAGGTACAATAAGGAGGCAACCAAAACCAAACAATTACCGGAACTTTTAGAATATGGTTTATTATAAAATATTGAAAAGAAGTTAAGATTTATGAATGGTAAGATTTTTTAAATAATTTTGTTTTTAAAGCCCGTTTAAATTCAGCCAAATTCTGGAGATTAGTAAGAGCTGAGGAAAGTCTATTCCAGATGAGCGGGCCTGTTACACTAAAAGAACGATCATAGTAAACGGCTCGATTTGACCTAGAAAGTTCGATTAGACGATTACTAACATCTTGATCTGCTGACCTTAAAGTAAGCTGTCTATTGCTCAAGTTTTGTCGGACATATAGTTCCGATATACAGTCAAATAATATCAAAACCTAATGCAATGAATTATGTCTTAGCTGGTTCCGTATGTTTCTGTATATCTTCCTTTAAAGTATGTTAAACTAAAATGCTTTCCACAAGATTCAACTTCAAAATCAGAAATCGGTAAATGGATCATGAAACTTCGTGTTTGCAAACTTATATCTCAGAACAAGATAAAATGAAGTTAGCATCCTGTCCAACCAAAGTGATGATCTTTTAACGTTGCGGTGAAATATTTACACGTGTTAGTGAGAAAGAGACAATCAAAGTGAGAGTTGGCAATCTGTAGTTGCGGGCAATTATAACTTGGTTTACCCTACTTACTTGTAACAATATAAGAAATAAACGAAAATAGAATTCATTCAATCAAGTTTAAAATAATGTATATACGAGGAAAGATGGAAAAAGCTTTACATATTGATGCTGTTGGTTTCTTGAAAATTCGTAAAAGTTTATAGGTACACCTCGTATAATCATAACTAATGTTAAATTTGCGCAACACGACTTATGATTCGAGCAGCAAGATAAGATGCGCTATTAACGACGACAATATTACGAATGAAAACAAATGACACGTGTGTTATAATAACAATTGGATATCACTGACGTAGGTAGGTATTTATGCCTTCTTTCTTCTCCTTTCTTCTTTTTTTCCTGATAAGACTTTAAGGATGATTTGGAAGAACAAGAGATCCTGAAAATATCAATACGACAGTCGACTTTTAGTCAGCCACGTCTTGTGTATTGGAAATGTTGAAGGAACAGAATCGGACAGAAGAGACTATTTTCAAAGATACAAAGTTTGCTTTTCCTTTCCACATAAACTAAGAGAAATAAAAACTCTACAAAATTCATAAGAAATCTAATTTCTATAAATAAACAAATTTGTTAAATTTCTCGTCGCCCTCAAACCTGAATTCTGTACAAATGTTTATACTTTTGCACGAATTTAAAATTTCTTTTGTATTTTATTTTTTTCAATCTTGACGAATTTTTCGGCAAGGTCTGATCCTTTTCACAGCCCACGCCTCTGTAAATATATACCTACGTAAATAACGTTTTTCTTTATTTTATAACGCTTTGTTTAATATTATATTTGATTTGTGATTTTCACATAATTTATTAGGGCTTAAACATATTTTGTAGATTTGCAAAACGCCCGAAAGGCATCGCTTTGTTGTCATGTAAAAGACACAGGAAACAATCGTGATGAAGACCGAGACGTACCCATAGTACCTATAAGTCATTCTATTTGCTTTTGCATTACGGTGATTTACAATACACTTCCAACTAATTATAATATATTATCATAAGCAATAATTAGTCGCCTGAAATATCAATACAAATTGAAAATATCTCCCGAGAAAAATAAATGCCGCCGACGGGAATTGAACCCGCACCTTCTGATATCCGGTCAGGTGCTCTGTAACCACTGTGCCACGTCGGCTTATTTCCAAGAGGCCAAATAATTCAATATGTACTAATACTTTTATCAACAATTACTGCTAATCATTATTTTTTTTTTTTAACAACCAACTTTATTTTTTGTAGGAAAGGCTTTGTTAGTGCTAAATTTCCCGCTAGATGGCGTTGAGACATATTATATCAACATTTGTTGGTGAAATATTTTGACTTGTCAAATATTGTTATTTTTTTATTGATAAACTAATGTTTATAAGACAAGGTTTCAAGGGAGATATAACTATGATATAATTATAGGTTTTATCCTTTGTGCTATGCATAAAACCTTAACTTTTAAACATTAGTTTATCATTAAAAAAATAATAATTATAATATATTCCAAAAAGTCATCGACCATGTTTGCGAAAGATTTGTCAAAGTTTGTGAATTTTGAATTAATTATTTTTACATGAAACGAAAAAAGTGAGGTGATATTGAGCTTTGTAATACAATACGTCTGACAAGATTTCGGTTCGATTACCAGTTGAGACAGTTCTCTTTTTTATCTTTCTGTTTCTTCTTCTGTTTCAAGTTTCGTTTTGATTTGTTAGTATTATCGTCTTCTTCGATGACACATTTTTCACTGTAATTCCTTGTTGACTTTTTACCAACCAATCCATGTATTTTTATTCCCATCCGTCGCTTTAAGCATAAAAAACCCCAATCCATTGTACATCAGATCGTCGGCCATACAATATTCCGATATATCCACGATGGAAAACTTATAAATATAAAAAAGGTACTTCAGTAGAAGCGCTTCAAAAGGTCAAAGGGATGGTGGTTTATTTATCTCCTTGGGAAGTTTTTCATTCGAGGTTCGGTTTACAGTGAGGATTTCGACCGTGTGGTCATCACAGTATAAAACTTGGCCAGCGGCGGAATTTTCTCAACCAATTTCAATGGTAATCTGTACCAACTCAAATGATTTTAACGATTTTTTTTTCAAATGAAAATTTATTTATTTTTCTCTCATTTTACTTTGATTGGGAAGCAATCGTTTTGTATACTCTAAAGCAATGTATCAGAGGAAAAAGAATGTACAGGATTTTCCAATAAGAGGTGTTATTTTGATATTCAATCGTAAAAGATCAATGGTTTCGTTGCTTGTGTGGCACTTAGCGCCGTTTTGTTGAAAGTAAACGTTGTCCAGATCAATACCATCCAATTTCGGCCATAAAAAATCATTAATCATCTCTCGATAGCGCAATGCATTCACCGTAACTGTTGCTCCAGCCTCATTTTCTAAAAAGTGTGGTCCAATGACTCCGCCGGACCATGAACTGCACCAAACAGTCACACTTTGAAGATAGAGAGGCTTTTCAACAATAACTCTTGGGTTTTTCGAGCCCCAGATGCGGCAATTTTGGTTGTTGACGAAGCCACCGAGGTGGAAATGGGCCTCATCACTCAAGATGATTTGCATTTGATTCACTCACGTGAATTTTGATCATGTGGTTGAAGCGTGTATCGTTCCATTTTTATTAATGGCGTAGTTTTTACTTGACAAATGTCAAAAAATGACAGCTTCAAAAGTAACATCTACCGAAATAGCGGGCTATTCAAAATAACACCTCTTATTGGAAAACCCTGTACAGAAATAATTTCTTAGGTACATTATTATTTATTTATACTGGGTTTTACAAATGTTCTCACTTACGTGAGAACTTGCAGTTACAAAAACTCAGTTAATTTACAGACAAAAATCTACAATTGCGTAAAAATTAAATAGGTAAAACTACATACAAGTAAAAATGCAATTAAATACAGGTTACGTACAATTAAAAAACCAAAAAAATAATAGTATAAAATCATACATAAGCTCAGTAAAATGACAAATAATACTAGGAGAGACAAGAGACACGAGAGTTACAGTGTAATTATCTAAACATATTATTTAGCAGCAGCAGAACATTTTTTTTGAATCTGTATAGATTATCGACGAAAATATCTACTTCAGCAAACTCAATCTTATTATACAGTCGACACATTTGGATCAGAGGGCTAAAATAGGCAATATTATTTTTGAATGTATTCAGGCGAAAAATGCTATGGTGTCTTAAACAATGGGAATTGGGGACATTTATATCAATATTGCTAAGACATAATGAGGTATCAAGATAGCCGTGGATAATTTTATGCAAACATATTAGGTCAGTCAATAGCCTTCTAATTTTAAGTGTATAAATCTTGAAGTATTCACGGCATAAATTCACGACACGTACATAAATTTTAAGTCTAAAATTCCAATTGCGTTGTCTGACAGGAGCATTATGTCAGTCCTGCTTGTATTACGCTGTATCATTCTCGGTGTCAATTTTGATTTAATTTTAGATTTAGATTCGTACTTTTTTTTAAAAGTCAAATAAATAGGACTGTAGGCGCCCTTTTTTTCACCTAAGACAACTCAAGTGTGTCCGAAGAAATCTTCTTAAAGAAGCAACAAAACTACTTATCAACTATGGCATTTATGCCAGCCTTCCAAAATATCAAATTTAAAATGTATGGATGACAAAATGTACATAAACTATATATTACGCCATTAATTTAAAAGGGACAAAGATGAAAAAAAATATAGGCAATCCTTTTTAAATTACACAAGGAATTAGAAGACTTAATATATTCTGTAAGGCTATTAAATGTAAGTGAAGATTGATACAAATAATCTCTTTGATAAAATGAAGATTTATTATTAAGTTAGTCGAAATGACTTCTAGGGTTAAACAATAGCAAACATGAAAATGTTTGAATTTCGAACAGTAAGAATTATTTATCTTCTACGCTTGTATTATAATGTAAACACCTCCTGAAGTAACCGCACCAATACCCGGACACCTTGTATATGCTTAGGGTACGAGAACAAAGCCAACTTGTTTGTAGCTTTTTGGGTCGGTTTGGGTTCAACGGGTTCGTTTCCTTGTCCGTACATATTTTTACTGTTACATACTACCTTAGATAATCCGCGTTTCGGTCAGATAAGGGTGCGAAGCGAAGATAAGTTGCTTTCAAAAACGGCGCAGGCCTTTTATCTTTTGCGGATCACGTGTACACGTGTGGGCACGTTAAATCGTTGTTGAACTATTTAAAAAAAAATTATGGATGCATTCATAATGCTTACATTTCAAAAATCTATGTTTATGTCTTATAATAAAATTTTAAAGCGTGAAAATTAGTAGGATTCGTTCAGAAATAGTCCAACCTTTTGACAGAATGTACTTGAGGTCTGGGGAAAAGAACCAGATGTTTGTTTTAAATACATTTCTTTGAATTTCTCTCTTGTTATCGTGAATTAATGAATGAATCCAAATCTTAAAAGTGGAAATTAACCCACTTCCCGACATCTGATCTGGCTGAAACTCTGCAGATAGTCTCGTCGTCGATGACAATGCAATCTATCAATATTTTATGGCAATCACGCACACACACGTGGATATACGCATTTCTCGGAAATCGGATGACATTAGAGCAAAACAAATGTCGGTCCTACCCGATCGTGATATAGAGTCAGTCATAAAGAGTCAGTCAGTCATCAAGAGTCAGTCAGTCATGTAGAGTCAGTCAGTCATGTAGAGTCAGTCAGTCATGTAGAGTCAGTCAGTCAAGTAGAGTCAGTCAGTCATGTACAGTCAGTCATGTAGAGTCAGTCAGTCATGTAGAGTTAGTCAGTCAAGTAGAGTCAGTCAGTCATGTAGAGTCAGTCATCGACAGATAGTCTTGACGGTCAGTCTCGAAGAATATATGCTGTCACAATTTTTAGATAGTAGTACCTACCACTCAACATATACCGTAATCTGAGAGTAGGCTGTGACAGTCGTATATCAGAAGTGGTAGGTAGTGAAATTCCACTACCGATTAAGGGAAAATAGATCCTTAATCTTACCTTTGACGGCCGGCACAGTCCAGTGGTAACGCATTGGACTGCCATTCCGAAGGTCGCGGGTTCGAACCCGGCGTGCGCAAATAAATTTTATTTGATTAATTTGTGTTATTTCACCATTAATTAATTAAAATATAATAATATAGTATATTTGCGGCACGTTCCAGAGTGGAAGATACTACCAGTATCGCCCTGGTGTAAGACCACCATTCAGAATTGAAACGTTGCTCCAAATGGCTTTAGCCGTGTTTAGTGACTAGATCTGAATAGCCAGGTACTTCCCCACCTTCCTCTTTCCCTTCCCCACTTACCTTCAGCCTCACAACATCCCCCAATTGGGGATGCCATAGTCTCACTGGCTCCAGACGGGAGCAGTTGGGACTCTTGTGAGGTATTCACTATAAAAAAACCTAACCTACCAGTAAACTTCAGCTGCTGCTCTTTCCATGATATTTCATCAAAATCACAAAATCACATTCAACACTTAGCTACTCGTATAAAAATAAAGTGGGAATCTTATCGTCGTAAGTGAGGAAGGCATGTATAAACATATACGACGCACGGCCCGGTGTATTGGACGAACCTACGGTTAAATTTTTCCTATCAAATACTCTAAAAGAAAGTGGGAATCTAAACGTTGTAAGTGAGGAAGGCGTGTATAAAAATACGAAGCGCGGCTCCGGTGTATTGAACGAACCTACGGTCGAATTGTATTTTGGTGTATTTTAATCAATTCTCATAAATGTGATGTATGGTAATAAGTTGAGTATTTAAGCGATAGATGGCGCTAGTCATAAAGCTTCATCCAGAGTCTGTCAGATTTCGCTAGAGTGTAACAGATGCTTGTGAGGTTATAGTGACAGGGAACAAGCCTCTCGAACGAGAGAATTACCAACCCTCGAGTAATGGACAGTGTAGCTAAATCCAGACCTATTATTTGTAACGTAAATAAACACAATTATAAGTAGAACCTCTTACTTTTTAACAAAAAGTTCCCAATACTTAAATCTACAAAGAAAGGCAGATATAACAATAAACAAATTAATCAAAATTTCAGACGCTTCTAACTGAATACTCCAAGAAGAAATTAATTCATCTTCTAGAAAAATAAAATCTGGTGCTTACCGCTACTTTTATACTTTAGAAACGTTTTACAAATTTTTCAAATCGTTTTACGTACAATGTTTTAATGGAAAGGTTAAAATTAACTTACATCCGTAGGTGTCAGTCTGAAAAATATAATATTGTAGTTACCAATTCGTAGGAATTCATTAAAATGTGATCCTTGAGCAAGACCCCGTTATTAGTCTTGTGTCACCTTAATATCCTTGACTGTGACTTCCAGATTCACGAATTCGAATCCAGGAGTGAGTAAAAAAAGATTTAGTGTAATTTCATAATGATATAGACTCTCATTGTCGCCCTGGTTTAATATCACCATTCAGAATTGAAACGTTTAATAAATTAATTAAATAAAAATTAATAAATTAAAAACTGCACTAATTTATTCTCTTTATATTGTTTCAGGTAAGCTCAAACTGCAAGACGGTGGCCTTCATCTACGAGAAACTATTTTCTCTGCCTATTCGTGTGGTGAAGTTTCGGTAAGTTTCCTTCGTAAATAAACTACGCAGAGAAATCTTACTGATGTAAAATACCGTTGGTTTATTATAAATCTGGTAAAATTATTCGTTTTCCTGTTAAAAACGGGAAAACGAATGGTGGTCTTACACCAGGGCGATACTGAAAGTATCTTCTACTCTTGAACGTTCCACAAGTATATTACATATTATTTTTAATGAATAAATTGTGAAATAACACAATTCAATCAAACAAAATTTACTTGCGCACGCCGGTATTTGAACCTGCTCCGGCAGATGTTGACGTATGGATTTCGTTCGTTATTATTGCGAGATAACAATTCTAATACCTTTTCCCTTGATTGTGAATACGAAATGAAAATCAAATGTCAATGTAATCATTTGTCTTATTGCCATCGACAAAGAATCTGCTAGATATCCGACTTGCTGTTTTTATAACCCGATTAAACATTTAATGAACATTTTAATGCATCAATGTGACTGCAGATCGCCATCGAACAAACAACAGTTCAGAACCACTACATGTTCTTAATTTATTCCACTTGAACTGTTATTTCAACTATTATCATATAAGAGATAAATTAATGTTCACAAGACAAGGTTTTTATGCAAAGCACAAAGGATAAAAAATTATTATAATCAATATTTTTTAGCCTAAAACACCTATATAAATTGAAGAAAATCTTTCTTGAAAAAATAAATGCCGCCGACGGGAATTGAACCCGCAGCCGCAATTGATTGCCGGTGAGGTGCACTAGTCACCAAGCTACGTCAGCTTATTTTTAAACAGCTTAATAATGATTGCTTATTAGATTCGTTCACCTAAAAACAACCTGCTTCAATTTTGTAGGAAAGGCATTGTTAAATCCTAAATCTCTGTAGTATATGGAGAATTATAGCGGGTGAAGGTCGTACACAATAATACTCTTAGGTGATCTATGTACTGGTATTTATTGGGGAGCTGCTTGTAACAAAAGAGGCAAAATCCTAGTATGCATCGCCTTTTATAGAATTTCGCAAGCATGCTATCTCGCTTGCACTTACACACATTCATACAGCCATCACAATCTCCTAATAGCTGGCGACAAGATATATCATATCTTTATTTAATGGTGAAACATTGAAATTTTCAGCGATATCGTTAGGCTACTTTTCGAATTTTGCGAAAACAAACATACGCCAGCTGAATTTTTATATATTAGGAAAATGGACAATGTGCAAGTACCTTCCTAGAGTGATCTGTATCATTGGTTCCTTGCCTTCAAAGTGACTGTTTTAGCGAGAATTCCGGAATTATTTCTAATTCAAGATTGACATTTAATAGTATTGGAGCTCTAAAATTTCTAGAATTCTGGGAATTCTGATGAAAATGGCCCGATTTCTATTTGATTCTAAAGTTTTCCATTGATAGTCGTGTATCTATGTCGTTGGATATTAAATTCAATGTTGAATTGTCTTCTGAAATACATTACAAAAATGATTAACATATTTGCCATTTTAACTCTCCGATAAGCAATGTAATTTTGCTCCTTTGGATGGGCAATGTGGCCTGGCCAGGCCAGGTGTGGGCTATCAAACTAGTTTTAGATAAAGGCAGGTGGCAAATAGTGTGTACGAACATGTCAATATGTTGTATTTCAGTTGTTTAATAGCATTTTTTTGTGTTCTTTTACTTCATATATATATATATTATCTTACAATCTTTATTTTTACTTCGATTTATTTTTAATATGCACCCCTTGCACAATCTTTTAGACTAACTTAAATTATAATCCTACCGTTTTTCTTTATATGCTTACTGTAATTTTCAGGTACAAAAATATAATGTATACACTTATACTACCCACGCACATCTTATTATTATAGGGTTCCCTTTCTTATTATTATAAAACTGTAATGTCAAATGTATAAATTGGGAAAAAATAAAGGAAATAAAAAAAAATAATTAAAATAAAAAATTTATCAGTTTCAATGACTCGCGTATAAGGTTGAGTTGACAACAATAAAACATATTTGTCTACCTTTGCAACGTAAGAAAACATTGTCACATTTTCGTCGAGAAAGGCAAACAAGGTGTGATGCAATGACTGCGTTGTATTTTTAAAATACAACGGGAAAAACACACTCTTTGTTCGTACTGTACCGATGATGGCAAGTCCTTTTTCCATCAGAATTATGGCATCAACTTCAACTAAACCCAACACCACTCGTCCACCTTGATTCACTTTAAGATCAGCATCTGAAAGACTTCTGGTGTAAATTTGACCTATGAGCGGGTAGCTGGTATTCAAATTTTTACCTCCGTACACAACAAATGACTAACTCTAACTGAGCAGCAGCGTATGTATACATGCTATCTGAAGTACACAAAAGCCAAACCAAACTTGTTCGAACGTGATTCGTGTCGAGAAGAAGAACATTCTAGACAACGAAAAATATTAAATACGATGTGGCCTGTCCTAACCGTATGGTATAGTCCTTGAAGTTTTTGTATTAAAATAATTGTTTGTTTTACCAACTAAAAGCAAACATATTGGCAATAGCACCATTCGTATACTGATATTGATACCGCTTGCCAAAACGTCAACGGTAAAAAAAGAAAATCATTTTTGAAAATCAAAATGGCCTGGCCAGACCACATTGCCCACCGGAAGGTTAAGCTCGGGTTATGTTATAGTTAATTATTGTTTGTGCAAATTAAATGAAGATGAAATTAGAATTATTTAAAATTTTCGTCGATTTGTTTCGTAAAACCACGACTTTTTTCACCCATTTATTTGTTTTACAAACTTGATGTCTAATCTCCAGTTACATTATTAGTATTTTTTTAAATTAACTCCACACAGGAGGCCCTAAGGAAAATAATTTTTCTCATGGCCTACCATACCCTCCTCCCAAATTGCGATGTTAGGCTGAACGACAGTGGTAGAAGAGGTCTGGGATGCCCAACGAAGACATGGGACGATCAAATGAACTTGAGTCGTGCCATTTCAAGTTCAAGAGTACAAGTTCAATAAAAGTCAGAATAACAGAAGATGTATGAAAGTGAATGAAGCAAGGAGTTTGTGAAAATAACTGTTTGTTTGGCTGTTCATGCTATCTGCCCACCCTTGAGGGGAAACAGCCTGAGTTTTAGATATTTAGTTAGTTAGTCGTGATAATAATTAGATCATTACTTAGTTCGTGATATTATTTTCATTCTGGTTCTCGTAAAATTCGTGATAGATGTGTGGAATTCCATTGGGTTAATTCCACAAATTCCTTGCCATGGGTCACCATTGTTCTTTTGCTGTATTTCCAATTATTTTATTTTCACCCTGAGACTTTCCACAATCAGAAATTCATCCATAATTAATAAATACTCCACGCATTCCTAGTACGTCTGACCTTCCGATCGAATGATAGAATAGTATTGAGGGCCTATCCATGTCCCTAATACAAGATTATTGAAGTGAAACTTCTTTACGCGCGTCATGCATTTTCGAGGACCGGAGTAAAACCGACTTCATGGCCGTCACGAAAAACCGTGATCATTTGGTGGTATGGGTACGGGACCCCCACCACCGCTCACCGTTCACTGTCGCTCTCTCACCGTAGTCGCTTACTGAGGTGAGGGAGCCACTGACGAACGTTCTCTCTCTCTCTTCTCTCTTTTCCTCTCTCTCTAGCCAACGACGCCACGCCAGGCATCAGCTGCTTGCTTCGTGTACTGCGCGGTGAGTGTAATACGAGTGAAATACGTAATTGATTGTGGATTATTCGATTTGGAAAAGAGTTAAAAATGAGGAGTGACAAGATAGAAGTGTGAAAAAAGAGAGAATGAAATGAAAAGAGAGAGAGAAGAATACCAAAAGTTTCACTTCCGTCGTGCGTAGGCTTGCCACACACTGTATTTTTTTTTCCTTTATATGGATGAAATTGATTTTGAAAACATTTAAAGAAATCTGAGATCTATTTATCACCATAATCAATTTCATTGGCTTTTGTCCTTTTGAGTTGAAAGTCTAATGTAAATAGGCGACAAAGGTTTACATCGTAAAATCAATCATCAAATAGTGGTGAGTATTTTATACAATTGATAAACAACCGTATTTATGAACCGTAATAGATAAATTCATTGTTTATATAGCCAAAGAGTGTTGTTTATCTGTCTTATATACAAACTTTAAATATCTCATCGAATTTCTCAATATTTCTAAGTTATTTTAAATTTATATCTTAAAATCAAATATAATTTTATAAACTAGATAAAATTATATTTTAATTTTGGTATATATAAATTGGAATAGTTTATTATTTTTAAGTGATAAACTAATGTTTATAAGACAAGGTTTTTTATGCTTTGCACAAAGGATAACAAATTATTATAAGCAATAATTAGTCGCCTGAAATATCCATTCAAATTGAAAATATCGCCCGAGTAAAAATAAATTCCGCCGACGGGAACTGAACACGCACCTTCTGATGTCCGGTCAGATGCTCTGGACCACTGAGCTACTTCGGCTTATTTCTAACACGCCAAATAATTCAATATGTACAAGTACTTTAACCAAAAATTGCTGCTTATTTTATTTTTTCACTTGTAAACACCCAACTTTATTTTTGTAGGAAAAGCTTTGTTAGTGCTAAATTTCCCACTAGATGGCGTCGAGACATATTATATCTACATTTGTTGGTAAAATATTTTGACTTATATCAAATATTATAATTTTTTAATGATAAACTAATGTTTATAAGACAAGGTTTCAAAAAATTGTAGAAAATAGGAAATTTAGAAAAGATTTCCATTTTTTAGGAAATATGCAAGAAAATTGACACTTTACTTTTTATCTCGTTCATATAATAAAAAAAAAATTAATAATTCCATGAGAAAAACCAAAAAAAAAATAACATCATTGCTTAGTTGTTTGCGCTTATTTTTTTAATGATTTTCAGTATTTATATTTACCAACTTTTATGTATTTAAAAGTTATTTATATCTACTTCTGATTTATTGCGATATTAAAATCGATCTGGCTATCAAATCGGTATAAAATCGTCGGTAGTTACGCCTATCGATCCTATCTTGTAAAGTTATCGATTCCACTGTGCTAGACCCATTGGGGCCAAAGAATCAAAAGATCCTATGTATAGCGAGGTCAGTTGTTTTTCAAATCGCTGAAGATTGCATTTCTAGGACTTATTAATTCGGTGCTGTGTATGATTATTTAGGAATTCAAACACGGAGTTATTTCACGTCCTTTTACCTCCTGTCAAATGGCGTGTGGTATTTTTTCTTGCGTGGTATTTTTTCTTGTAAAGTACATTTTTTGATCCATTTCCCCAAACCCTTCTTAAATATTATATTAGAGCAAACATATTTTAAATGAAAATAAACACCCTTTATTAAATATTTTATACTTTTTTATGTGAATATTTCTTAAGACTTTAACTACTGAGCTAGGATATACATAATCGGGTTACCTACGTTGTCAGACTGAAGGGGGTGAGGAAGTTAATATTTGACATCATATTTGGTCATCAAACATGGCTAAAACCATTACAAGCAAGCTTTTCAATTCTGAATGGTGATATTTCACCAGAGTCTCCTTGGTTGAGTGGATACAATCATCC
Organism: Hesperophylax magnus; assembly: GCA_026573805.1. Lineage (NCBI taxonomy): Eukaryota > Metazoa > Arthropoda > Insecta > Trichoptera > Limnephilidae > Hesperophylax > Hesperophylax magnus. Next base: position 1,361,611 of record JAIUSX010000149.1, on the reverse strand, counting down.
CATGAATCCAAAACAAAATCTAAGAGTATATTTACCCCGTCAACAATTTGATATACGTATATATTTATGATAAAAGAAAAAAAAATAATAGCAAATTACTCTACTTGGAATTTGCAAAATTGTAACTGATTGTTTATAAATTATGACTATCGCGTGATTTTTCCCGTGTCTGTGCTAGTTAAGGTGATATAAGACTCTAATAACGGGGGTTTGCTCGACGCTCACATTTAAATTATTTCTGATCAACGTATTATTAAATTCTCAAATGTTTCTAGAGGGATCTCTACGGATGTAAGTTATTTATATTTAAAATTAATAAAAACACTATATTACCATTAAAATATTTTATGTAAAACGGTTTGAAAATCTTGTAAAACGTTTTTCTAATATTAAATTAGCAATAAGCTCCAATATATATTTTTTAACGATGAATTATTAACTTCCCGAGAGATCCCTCTAGAAACAATTGATATTTTAGTAATACATTTATCAGAAATAATTAAAATAAATCCCATGGACAGATCGATTTTCTAGGCCTGCTCGAGCAAAGTCAACCGTAGGTCCATCCATTACGCCTGGCCGCGCGCCGAGTATTGTTTTACACGACTTCATCACTTATATCGTTCAGATTCCCACTTTATTTTAGAGTTTTGATAGGGTAAATTCAACCTTGGGTCTGTCCAATACACCAGGGCCGTGCGTCACATATTTTTGTGCACGGCTACTTCACTTACGTCGGTAAGATTGTGGCTTGTAATTCAATCATTATTAATATAACTTCATCTATCAAATCGTTCTTTATAAATAATCGACGTTCCGCTAGTTTCCAACTGCCCACATTAAATATGTACAGCTAATTCCCAAATAATGCCTTATCATTTTGAAACAGAGAAATGATTGGTTTGCTTTGGTATGTATTATCGCACATCTTCTATGTGTTTCTGTGCCCCGGATTATGGGAACAGGGATTTGTGGTTTCAAAGGGACTTACTGTGGAGTGTCGAACTAATAATTTTAGAATCTAAGTTGGCTTTGATGCTGAAATTTCATCTTGTGTCTAGAGAAGGATTAAAATCTCTCAAAGGAAGCGTTATTTTCCCTTCCCACAATTTTGTCAGTTTCAATCAAATGCTCGAAAATTGCTGATTTGTCAGGGTGGTCGAGTGTACATGCTCAAAAGTGTTCAGATATTCTTTTGGATTATATTTTATTTAGCTTTAATATTTAAAATTTTATATCTATTCCAATTCTACAATAATAATATTCCACTACCTACGTACTAATATTTGGACTTCACAACATTGAGACATGAAAACACACGAAAAACCTTAAGATCTACCACTAGCTTCCTTAAATTTTAACGCCAGGTTCATTGAACCTTTTAAAACTAATAAAACAAACATTGTTTTGTATTCAAGCGATTAGTGTTATAAATATACATTTACCATAGTATTAATACCATTACTCAAAATATTAACATGTAGACATATGAAACTGTTTACTGCAGGTAAAAGCCAATGATTCCATCAATGCCGGCCTCTGTGTTTCCTCCCTCCTACAACATGGGACTCTTCAAGACCCATGTTCACTCCTTCCTCTCCACAAAAAGACCCTCCACACAGCATCCCCAAAGATGACATAGGCCCGGAGGGAAATTATTTTCTTCAGGGCCTCCTGTGTGGAGTTAATAAAAAAAAAAAAAAAAAAAAAGATTTCACCGTTTATCCAATATTTTGAGGTTCTGTAAATTTGGCAAATTATGGCAAGCGTTCACTCAAAGCGTTTTGCGAATTTGGCACATTATGCCAATAATCGCTGGAAGAAACAAAAAATCGTTGCAGCTTATCGTTGGATAGCCATGAACTGTAATGTTAACACTTTTTAGCATGTAAGTGTGAAAATCAACAACTGCAATATCAATCAATTACCAATTAGCTACGGCGTGCCTCAAGGAAGCGTTTTAGGTCCTACCTTCTTCTTAATATACATAACTGAATTATGTAATCATCAAATAGATTCCAAAATTGTAAGTTTCGCTGATGATACGATTCTCCTCTTCAAATCAAGCAATTGGAATGATGTAAACATAAAAGCTAACAGGGGCATAACTGTGGTTAAAACATGGTTAAACAATAATACACTAACAATGAATGTGACCAAAACTAAATACATTGAATTTAGTATTAATCCTTCCTTTAGAACCCCAGAAAATCAAATTAAAATATGTGCTTGCAACCTGACAAATACGATAACATGTGATTGCCCTTATTTAGAACAGGTTACTAAAATTAAATACTTACGTATTATTTTTGACAGAAATTTGAAGTGGAAACAACATATTACCACTACAGAAAATAAACTTAGAAAATTCATTTACTTTTTTAGACAAACTCGCAACTTTCTCAACCTAAGCCAGCTCAAAATAATCTACTTGCACTTTGTCAATCTTTAATAGAGTATGGTATCATAGCATGGGGAGGAGCAAACGCTACCGCCATTGATCCAATATCTAAAGCTCAGAAACTTATAATAAAGATTATCCCCAAACTACCAATCACAAGCAGTTCGGATGAAATCTTTAGGAAAATCTGTGTTATGGACATTAAGCAACTTAATGCCAAATACATACTAGCATACCTCTTCAAACACAAAACTACATTTGACAATATCCAAACTGCTGGTGATACTAGAACCAAAGGGCATAATCTCTTACAAATCCCTTTCGATAAAACAACTTTTGGCCAGAGAAATTTTAGATATTTTGAAATGTATATGTAAGTGTATGTATGTGTGTATATATGTATGCATGTAGGTGCATACATGTACATTATTCTTAGTTTTGTGTTGATCAATGTTGTGTTTGTCTGTAATTAGTGATAGTTTCAACCAAGTTTGATTAATGTAATTGTATTTCGAGAGCTTTGATATGAATCACTGTTGACAAACCTAAGAGAAAAAAAAAGGCTATATAATGCTCTCCCACTAGCCATTAGACTTAACGATTTTTTTTTTGAAATATAAAAGAGACATTATGTCTTGGATCATCAACCAAGACAGATCCAAGATCAAAAAAAATATAAAAAAACCCCTCATAATAATGTACTCCAACTAGATGCTGATTAAACAATTTATCATTTATTATTATTATTTTTTATCATTTCCACAATGTCATTTATGTTATGAAATATTATGTGTATTATGTATTAAATACGACTGTCTCTGCACAGATTTATCCTAGTGAGACAGACATCGAAAAAAAACCTGTGAAAAAACTCTATATTGATAATAAAAAAAATAAATTGTAATTTTTTTAATTTTTAACCAATATATAAATACTAAGGTATTATAGACTAAACGTTGCCACTCACTAAGAAGATTGAGTTGACGTTGCATTTTTACCTCTGTTCCGAATTATTTCCATTATTTTAATTTTAAGAAGGTGCGTGTTCAATTCCCGTCGGCGGCATTTATTTTTCTTCGCGAGATATTTTCAATTTGTATTGATATTTCAGGCGAGTAATTAATACTTATAATAATTTGTTATCCTTTGTGCTATGCATAAAAACCTTATCTTATAAACATTAGTTTATCATAAAAAAATAATTGTGTTTTATTGTTCATTAAAATTACACTTGTGGAGTAATTCAGGTGTTATGCTACAGTGGTGTTGTAGACCCTTGTTTAATGGTCAAATTTTTACTTTATTTACGTTTAGGCGTACAGACTATATAGACCATATTGACTAAATTTGTCATACGTGGTCTATTAACGATATTTGCGAGCACAGTCAGCATATTATAATTCAGAAATCGGTAGACAAAAGCTGCTGCATTAAACGGGGTCTCCAACATGTCAGTTAAGTGTCCATATATATTTTGAATAAAGTCGTTCGTTGTGCAAAATAACTGGCTTAGTAATGAACGGAGGAGAACTAAAGAAGCTTTTAGAATTGAAAGAAATCGTATACACGATCAATAGACTTAATGAATTCATCTAATACGCGATCAATTGATACCGTTGCAGCTTAGAGAAAGGAAAGTTGTTCACATATCACCAGTTATTACTAAAAAAGTCCTCATTATATAATAATTGAATCACCTTTTAGTGTCTAAAAGTACATTCGGTTTGAAATAGTGTGGGTTCATATTTATTTTTATTTTATTTTTAAATAAATATAAAAACTGAACTTTTTTTTAATGACGTAGATTCCATAAATATTTATTCGTGTCAAATAAATATAATTGTTATATTTTTGAGTGAAATGTTTATTTCAATGCTCTCTTGCTTACGAATTTTATTTTTATTTTAGTCTATTGGGAAAACAAACAGTTTTAAAATTTTATATAAACAATTACATTTAACATGTTGCATTAACCAGTGAAGTGTACACATGAAATTCATGTTACATACAGAACAAAAAACCACAAATAAACAGAAAAACTTAAAAACACTTCAATGGAAATAACGGAGACATTTTACACACCTTGATTGACATATTGAATGAAACAATATTGCAAGCTGAAAATCGTCACGTAACCGAATAAACTCTACAAATGTCCAAATTTCATGATGCTAGGACGCACCGTTCAAGAGTTCATGGCATGACATATGGGAGGCGGCATGGTTACCAACACCCCTGACATATGTCACCCCAAATGCGGAGGTATTTTTGGTGATTTAGCAGGGGTGCCCGGGTTCATGGGATGAAGTTTATCTAGATCTTGGTGACGGATGCGTTTGTCCACCTGCTGCGCGGCGGGCCGAATCGGAAGAGACTGGTTGAGGGAGACCTCTTAACCTCCTGACTCCGCAGTGGTAGGGGTGGATTCATACGTCCGTCACTCGGCCACATTGACCCTCAGATTCCTACCCACCCCTCATATATTTCCTTTCCAGAACTTCCACTTCTTCCTTTCCATAAAAAGACCCTCAACCCAGCATCCCCAAAGATGACAGACGCCCTTGGGGATTTTTTTCAGGGCTTCATGCGTGGAGCTAATTTAAAAAAACAAATATATTCCTAACTAACAATATATTCCTAACTAAAAATACATTCCTAACTAAAAATATATTCCTAACTAAAACTAAAAATTGTAATTATGTTCCACGATTGCCAAAAATTAGTCCAACACTGTTCGTGTTTTACACGTAACACAATGGGAGTTTGGCAAATTCATCAGTGGAAATTTCCATTTATAATACAAAGGTCCCTTCGCCCTTCCCCCTGCTCTTCTCCACTAGCCGGTTGTGGTTTCCCGACCGTTGATGCCGGTCCTTTGCGATTATATGCCCGGGGTTATATAATGGCTATAAGTCATCACAATCAGAAAATGACCAGAAGGCTTTATTGTACCAGCGCTCAATTTGTTTGATTAAAAAGATTAACATTTGAAGCTAGCAGTTCACAATGGAGTGCTGGTACCTACCCTGATGCACGGAACTGAAGCGTGGAACTGGCAGAGAAAGGATGAAAGTAGACTGAATGCTGTAGAAATGAAATCCTTGAGGCGAATGTGTGGTAAAACCAACTAATGATATTGTGAGAAATGTGGAGATCCGCAAAGAGTGCAAGGCTGATGTAAGTGTAATGAGTAAGATCAAGAAAGGGACGGTTAGATGGTTTGGGCATGTGGAGCGAATGAGTGAAGAAATGTGGATGGTAGCAGAAGTCGGGGACGCCCGAGGAAGACATGGCACGACCAAGTGAATCAGATACTTGAGTCGGGCCATGTCAAGAGTCAGAATAACAGAAGACTATGTATGAATGTGAATGAGGCAAGGAGTGTGTGCCAAGAGTTGTTCGGCGGTCCGTCCTCTCTGCCTACCCCTGCGGGGAAACGGCATGATGATTAGTTAGTTAGTAACATTGTTTAATTGAACAAGGTCTGAAATATATCTCAATCAATTTTTTTAAAGTATTATTAATTCTATGATAATAAGTCTATGATCACCTCGTATACCTCATTCGTGTCCTGATAGCTTCCATTCAAAGCTCTGGAAAAAGCGTAACTTTGATTTGGATTCCTGGACAAGTTGGCATAGTGGGTAACGATGCTGCACACTTTTGTCTAAATCAAGAAGCATCTAACCCCATTGTTACCCTCATAAACCATCTGCCACTTTTTCCATCCTCAAAGATAGATCTCGCAATGATTGGACAGATTATTGGCACATTGCTAGTCAATACAAGGGAGTCTGCTATGCCTCGATACAAAAGACTATCCCATCAAAATTCACCCATTTTTCTACAAAAGAAATTGACATTGTTCCGTTACTTCTCACCTTTTTTTAAATTTACTAGTTTGACTTCCCAGATTGTACTTTCTGTGGTCCAGAAGTGGGAACACTTTAGATAACATATTTATTGACTGTCCCATTCTAAACAAAAAACTATGCTCACTTCCATCAGCCCTCATCTGAAATGGCATCCCCTCCGAGTTTTAGCTCGATCCGATGTCGGAAAGTGGATTAATTTCCAATTCCAAGATTTGTTTTATGTTAAAATTCACGAAAACAAAAGTAAAAAATAAATAGATATGTTACAAAAGATTTAGCTAAATATATGCTTGTCGAAGAATTAAACCCTCGAAACTTGGGTAGAAAACCGACTCATTTGTCAATTCAGCCACTAAAATTTTGAAAAATTATTATAAGCATTAATTAGTCGCCTGAAATATCCATACAAATTGAAAATATTTCCCGAGTAAAAATAAATTCCGCCGACGGGAATTGAACCCGCACCTTCTGATGTCCGGTCAGGTGCTCTGGACCACCGAGCTACGTCGGCTTATTCGCAACCCGCCAAATTCTGGCCTGAACAGACTATGCAATAATTACAATAGCGTATTATCCAAGGTTGATATTTTCAGTTGCGAACTTACCAAATACAAGAGTTCCTTAAAAGAATATTTCTCTGATGGTTTTTGAATAAGTTTATGTCTCTATTGTTTATATCTCTATTATGATTTGATTTATATTTACAACCTCTCTCCATGGCTATAAATGTATTGTTTTGTAAATTTTATATAATCTTTTGTTTTGTATAATTTTTTTAATTCATATTCCTTTCTCACAAATTTAAATAACTTATTCCATATTATGCTGTCTCAGTTAAAGTCACAAGGAGGAAATCCATAATTGGTTTTATTTTAGCTATATAATACTTATGTACAAACTGATTAAATGTAAGCTGTGGATTTCCCGAAAATGAATAAATAAATAAATAATTCAAAACGTATAAATACTTCAATCGACAATTACTGCTTATTATATTTTTTCACCTGTAAATAACCAATTTTACTTTTTTATGAAAGACTTTGTTGTTGCTGAAAATATAAAATATAAAATATAAGGCCGCAAGAAGTGGAGGGGGGATGAGTTTAGAAAGTAATATACGATGAATTATTTCCTATTACCTGATTAAGAATATTATTTTTCAGGTGAAAATATTTCCCAAGAGTCGTAAAAAAGCTGTTATACCAGTTTCTCTTCTATTTACCGAAAGTTTTTCAATAAGTTATTCTGAAACACGTTGGCAACATTATTACCCCGGAAAGAGGGCGGAAATTAAAAAAGTTTCAACCTGGCAACACCCGTCGAAGAAAAAAAAACGACAGAAGAATACTTCCTAGGTGTTTGTAAGTAAGCTCAATTTGACCTTGCTTTTGGTTAAAGTGAGAAAACTTCTAAAAACTATGATTTTTTTTTATTTGTTTGTGAATACAGCACAAGAGTCCCAACTTCTCCCAAGCGCCTGGAGCTAGTGAGACAATAGGGTGTGTTGTGAAGCTGAACGTAGTGGGGAGGGGAAGAAGATGGATACCTGTCTATTCAAATCAGATCAAAAAACACGGCTAAAGCCATTTCAAACAACAAGTATCTTCCACTCTGGTATGTGCCGCTAATATATTATGAGTATGTTGTATTTATTTTCTTTATTTATTTATTTATTTACTAACTCTCTTTTTAGGGGCTTTTACATTTAAATAATAAGTATACATAATACTTTTCTATTTAAATAGTAAGTATACATAATACTTTTATATTTAAATAGTAAATTTACATAATACTTTTAAATTTAAATAGTAAGTATACATAATACTTTTACATTCAAATAGAAAGTATGCATAATACTTTTAAATTTAAATAGTAAATATACATAATACTTTAACATTTAAATAGTAAGTATACATAGTAATTATTATATAACGAAAACAATTACACAACTTCTTGTTTCAGTAACAACATTTTGTATTTGTTTAGCGATAATTGTAAAATTATTTCCCTGCGCAGAGAGGAAAACACACGCTAGTTAATCCCAGAATTTGTGCTCTGAAAAAATCCCGACTTTTAGTGTTACGTAATGGAATCCAAAAGCTTATCAATGCCAACAATTCCGGACTATCAAATGCTTCATTTAGAATTTTAAATAGAAATACTAAGTCAGTGAAAGTCTTTGTGTCTGAAAATTTAAGCATTTTCATTAATTTTTTGTAGTTCATTAAAATTGCAGTAATACTCATTTAAAAACTATTTTGTATTCTTTTAAAAACTTGTGCATCTATATTTTAATGTGGGTTCCAGACAGGATAATTGTACTCAAGTTAACTTCTAACAAACACAAAATACAACAATATATTGCACATCAAATTGTCAAATAAATCATAAATGAATAAATTGTGAAATAATTCACATTATAAAATGTACTTGTACACGTCGAAAAACAAACCCACGACCTCCGTATTTGTAGCCAAGGATCGAAATTATCACTCAACCACGGAAGCCGATAGGAAAATTACATATTTTTATCCTAACATAAAATTTATCAAGTCTTTTTTTTCCCACTGCCATTTCAAAGGAATGAAATGAAACTGTCTCAAAAGAAAATATCTTCCCTGTCGCATAAAAAACGCTTTACACTGTCGACGCGAAATTTATATAATTTTTCAGAGAGACGGGAATGGAGAGGAGAAAGGGGACGGGTCAGCAAGATTACGGCTAGGCCTGTGACGGGGTATAGTTAAATACATTCGGGCTACCCTCGTCACAAAAGGGAGGATTTTTCACCACACTCGGGCTGGAGTTATTTAAAAGAATTATTGAGGGTAGCTTGTATCATCCCTGGAACCAGAATATATCAGAAAGGTTGCATTGTTATGCTAAACAACTTGGAGATATTAAGAAAACGTGTTGTTGGATAAAAACTTTAAATAATCATAATAAATAAATACATGTAGGATTGCGAAAGATTTTTTAAATATTTATATTGAGGGATCAGTAGCATTTATAGGTTCAGTTAGGAGTTCTACCGAGCCGAACCCTCTGAAATAAACATTTCGGGAGTCGGTGAATTATTTGCATAATGTGGATTGACTAGATGATAATTTGTGGAAAAGTGTGTGGAAGGGTTTAGTTTTTCCTGTGGGGAAGATTTAACCCGGACATAAAGTATTCAGGGGTAGTGCAATGCAATACATTACATATTTTGAAATTAAATTAAATGCAATACATTACTACTGGCATTATACCTAGCTCTCTCATTAAAAATTTAGGCGTATTAGATCTATCAAAAAATTTATATATAAAGATGCAAAAGTCGGTCATTTTGAATACATGTAGGATAACGAAAGATTTTTTAAATATTTATGTTGAGGGATCAGTAGGATTTATAGGCCCTGTTAGAAGTTCTACCGAGCCGAACCCTCTGATATGAAAATATCTGGAGTCGGTGAATTTTTTTTTTCCCATTTGATCTCTGGTGAGTTGACGTGTTGTTGTTCTTGTATTGTTTTGTATTTATTTTACTTATATAATGCACTTGCATAGTGTTGATTGACTAGCTGATCATTTGTGGAAAAGTGAGTGGAAGGGTTTAGTTTTTCCTATGGGGAAGATTTAACCCGGACAACAAAATCGGAAGCATAAAAAAAATTAGAGTAAGAAAAATAATAATGATAGGCGATTCCGATAGGCACAAAAAACGGAATTTAACACACAAATGAGTGTAAGCAGTCGTTTATGGAGAATATTTGGACATCTCACATCTCCAGAGGGCCATCAGGGGGATTCCATCCAGGCAACCATGGCAGTGGTGATTTTGTTACTTGATTGGCGTAGTCTGCGCAATAAGCTTCCCATGTGATGGCGGAGAAGCGCTCTGAAAGGGTGTACTAGTCCTTTCCGTGGCGTTGCAGTATATCGGTAGGCGGAATAGTTGGCGATAAGCATTATTGTAAGCGACTTTTAGCTTATGCCATTGGGATGCAGTGTAATCCACCCACAGATCTGATGTGTACAGCGAAGTGCAAAATGCGTTGAAAAGTATCTTTTTCACGTTTGTACTGCAAAAGTGCAAACGCCTTAACAGCATACCTGATCTAACGAATATCGCTCTTCTTTGCCTTTCCATATAATGAAAACAACTATTTCTTTTGTAATTACTTATTTTTAATAACTTTCGAACATTTATTTTTTTATTCTTAAATATATTTGTTATACAATGGTATAGTATATTGTCCTCCACGCTAGGAGTTCACCTGTTTTGTGGAGGACTTTTTCAATTGTAAAGTTATATAATTCTAAAACAATACAGTGGAGTTGGTTACACAGAGAAACATTAAAAATTAAAATATAAAATCGATTTTTCCATAGTTATTCCAAAAAAAGTAAAATATAAAAAATTAAATATTAAAAGGATTGTAGCCAGTTCCATATGTGTTTTTTGTATTCTGTAAGATTAGATGTTTTATATTGTGTTGGAAGTGAATTGTATAGTTAGATTATACTCACATAAAGAGATTTGAATACTATTAATTATATAAAAGCATTAGGTTGTCTTTGGAAGAGGAGTGCACAGTACATTATTATAATATAATGATGGTATTTAAGGTTGTAGTAAGTACATTACAGTGAGAAAGTAAAAATAGTTACATTATATGTTTGGTAGATGTGATATTAGTAATGGAAGTGTAATATTCATCAATGTAATATATCATTGAAGAAGAAAATTATACTGGTAAATATGAAAACGAACAAGATACATAAAAATAAAAAAGTTTATCGTCTCAACTGGGAAATAAAAATCAGATATCTACGTTAAAAATAAATTATTTAGAAAGTTGGCAGCCAAAAAATTTGTGAAAAATTATTTGAGGATATTATTGTTAATTCTGAATTTGAAATATGAGATCGTCAAAAATGACTGATAATTAGGTCCCGATGGCGGAGTGGTTAGAGGCGTTGTCCCAGATAGACAAAGCTCATGGGTTCGTTTCTCAGTGTTTCGCTTAGATTTATTGGTATTATTTTCTATCTCTTCAATTTACCCCTTAGAATGCCAAGCTAACAGTATTTTAGTAATAACTAACTTGTTTTTTGAAAAATTAGATAACTAACTAACCATCACGCCATTTCTCTGCAGGGGTAGGCAGAGAGGATGGAACACCAAACAACTTGGTCACACCACACACTCCTTGCCTCATTCACATTCATACAAACTCTTCTATTATTCTGACTCTTGACATTGCCCGACTCAAGTGCCTTGTATTCCTCGGGCGTCCTTGACTTCATCCATCCACATTCGCTCCATACCTTCTCCTTTCTTCGTTCATTCGCCCTACACGCCCATCTAAGTATCTACCTATTTTTGTATTTGTTTTTTATTTATTGCAGAAAATACAGGTACGGAAAGTAAAAAACATAAATTGGAGGACTCGCCTGCATCCTAACCATTTCTCACTGATTAACATAACAGCTGATAAAAATAATAATAAGAAACCCTTAAACCAAGTATTTTTTTTAATTATTAAGAGAAAAAAGAGACTTACACAAGTGAACAAATGGGAGAAAGTATACAATATCTATTAATAAATAATTACAAATGATTTTTAGAGAATAGAGGGAAAATAATTAATTAATTCGAAAATGTTGTAAAATAGAAAAAAAGATAAAGTACATAATGTATAGAGAAAGTATGTCAAGGTTGTTGCCATGTCACTTTCTAAATCTTACTCATAACACTTATATAAGCTTGTATTCTTTGCGAATCTCCACATTTCATACATACGCCTCAGGGATCTCATTTCTACATCATTCCGTCTACTTTCATCTTTCCTCTGCCAGTTCCATGCCTCACTTCCATACATCAGGGTAGGTACCAGCACTCCATCGTGGACTGCTAGCTTCGCTTCTCTGGACAATTTTTTGCTAGCGCCAACTGCGTTCAGTCCTCCATTAATAGAGTTACCTGCATTTCAATATCTCTATCAGCATACAAACTGCAAGTATTCCTCATTTACAACAATATTGCACACTGTTTTCGTACTCTCTCTTTCAAACACCATTACTTTAGACTTACTTACATTCATCATTAACTCATTCTTCATACATACTCCGTTCATCCTAGACACGAGAAACTGTAGATTTTTCATACTGTTAGCAATCAGCACCGCATCATCAGCGACAAGAGACAACATACTTGCAATCATTTTTTTTTTCAATTGTCCTGTCTTATTAGGCAATGTAACTAACTAACTAACTAACTAACCATCACGCCGTTTCCCCGCAGGGGTAGGCAGAGAGGACGGACCGCCAAACAACTCGGTCTTGTCACACACTCCTTGCCTCATTCACATTCATACATCGTCTGTTTATTTTTTTATAAAATTGTTATATATCTAACCTACGTAGTTTCCCTGGGATAGCTACCAACATTCAGATCAATTTTTCTCTCTGTTATTATTAAAAACATAATTATAATACTAATGAAAACATGTGAAAATTTACCCATTTAAATAAGTGAAAACAACAGTAAAAATAAGTCATATGAAGCTTTCCTGTAAATAAATAAAATCCTGTGAAATTTTAAAATTGTGATATTTGACATGGAATTTTCCTACGTTCTTTTTCACTGATAAAATAAACATGTTTGCAAGTGACAAAACGACAAGCCAGAATAATTTTATGTTTAAATATTTCCTTGCCAAGCGAATAAACTATATTTTGGTATGCTAGGAGCATTTTTAAGGTTTGAAACAGTGCGACGAGCACAGGAAAGCCGTGAAGAAACACACTATTCTATGCTCTTATTTTATTTCTTCTCTATTTTCTTTTCGTTTTAATGGGAGAATAACATATGACACATTTTGAAGAGAGAATACAAATATTGTATTACATTTCAAATGTAGAATAATAATATGAAATGTGTTAAATATGCTATAAAAAGTTTACACATTTCAAATTAAGAATAAAAATATGACACATGTCAAATTAAGAATAAAAATATGACACATGTCAAATATGTTATAAATAGATTACACATTTCAAATTTAGAATAAAAATATGACACATGTCAAATATGTTATAAATAGATTACACATTTCAAATTTAGAATAAAAATATTACACATGTCAAATATGTTATAAAAAGTTTACACATTTCAAATTTAGAATAAAAAATATTACGTATCAAATATGTAATACAAATATTACACATTTCAAATTAAGAATAAAAATATTACGTGTCAAATGTGTAATAAAAATATTACACATTTGAAATATAGAATAAAAATAATTATTAATTATGGATTGAAAATAATTGTGTTGTAACGTATTTGCAGGGTTAAAACATAACTATTATTAATTATTATTTTTTTGGTAAACTAATGTTTTTTTAAGACAAGATTTTTTATGCATAGCACAAAGGGTACCAATTATTTTATAAGCAATAATTATTAGCCTGAAACACTCATCCACATCGAAAAATCTCCTGATAAAAGATACATGACGCCAGACTAATAATTATTGCTTATAAAATATTTGATAACTATTATTGGATTAATTTAATAACTTTCTTAAAATATACATAGGTTGCAAGTTTGAATATGTCACTAGTATGCCCATTTATATTTTATTCAACCTACCGTTATGTCAACCATTGGCGTAACGTATCATCCACATTTGAACTGAAAAGGGATGTCTTTTTGCGACTGGAAAAGATAAATTTGTACTTATTTGGGTTTTTACAACCCCCGAGGATAGTGAGCCACTGAATAACATAATTCCTAGAAATGTGATCTATAGCATTCGCTGCATCTACCTATCTAGAATATAGCGGCCGCTACGTCGTCAATTAACGAGATCAGTCAGGTCAGTCAATCGTTCTCGTCAACGAGACTGATCGACTGAGTGCTAAAGACTGACTACAGCGATGTGGTATTTATATAATAGGCACACGCACCTGGTAAAGTCTAGAACCTTTCAGGCCATAAGTAGGTAGGTTGGCGGCATCATTTTAATTAATAATAATGCTAGATAGATAGATACAGCGTACATTTGCCGTTTTACTCGTAGGTTCCAATGTGATGCGCGTTGCATGTATCGAATTTCTAGAACCTACTAGTAGCTGCCGCTACATAGCTATCTTTCCGATTTGACAGAAAAATGGTTTTGCTATTTTATGAGACCACACGCCACAAGTAGATCAATTAAATTGATTAATATCGACGCATTGGTAGGAAACACTCTAGAACGCTTCCTTGATCACCGTGTTCGTAGACAAATCGGCCCTTATTCTGAAATCAGGACGGGTGACCCCACTGAAATATAAGATATCGTTATAAGTTCTTCAGGTCTGCTGGTTCCAGTACTTTCTTTAAGTGATTGATCAACAAGTTTTTTTACCCAAATCTTCAATTTCTTACATAATTGACCACAAGAAAACGCCAGAGCAAATCCTGTTTTCCGATGTTTGGAAAGTGTTGGCGTTATTTTGATAAACAAGTGCTTCGATGCAAGATTAGTTTTACACTGCGGCAGGGGTGGATGTGTAGAGAAGGGCCATTAAATGAACTTTTTTATATTCATTGGAATTCAAAGTCTAATAAAAAGCGTGAAGCTGCTGGTTGCAAGTAATTAATTTGTTAAAATACCTACTGTGTTTGATTTAAAAACACATCCAGCACGACGACACGCCCACAACACACTTCTGTCGATGTTTGCCTTCGGTGTACGTGCGGCCTTCAGCAGTTGACAGTTTTCCACAATGTGACACTTTTATGTCTCACTCTGTAGACTCTGTACCATCTATAGTCTGTACGCTCAGGTCTTTGATATATAGCTTGCACGATGTATTATACATTATCCATGGCACAAAGGGTCTGTGGGAGAATTTGTGTAGAAATTTTAAATCTTCTGAATAAAATATATGTAAAAAATAAATTAATGTTTTTTGTTTTTCAAATTAATTTCACACGGGAATCAATTTCCTGATGAAAATAACTGGTTGTTGTGTGGCGGGTTTTTTTTAGGAGAGAGAGGAGTGAACGTGTTGTAGGAGGGAGGAAACACAGAGGCCGGCTAGTCATCGTTCCACAGCCGAGCTGTCGAACTCTAGAACGAGTCGAAGAAGCGACCCGTTCTTATATGACAAACGTCAATCATGCAAAGAAAGAAAAGAATATTGCTTATTTATTAAAAATCTTTTCAAATTATTGGTAATCCAGTTAAGAACGGGATTGCAGGTCGTTTTATGAAACCGTTTCATACTTTTAAACGAGTCACGCTCGCGCTAAATGCGTTCCGATTTCTGCTAGCCCGAGTGACGCTCGCCGGTTTCGACTTGCAGCGTTCTATTTTTAGCTAACACGAGTAACGCTCGTGAAAGTTAGCGATGTATTTTACTCAGTTTGAATTTGCCTGCAGTTGAGATTGGTCGTGTTTTTGAGCTGCTCATTTCGTTTTTGCTATATTGTTTTCACATTTTCGTGAAAGTTTGCGATGTATTTTGACTTAAAACTTGATTTAAAAAATATATCCTTTTTATTAAAAAACCCTAGCATTAAGTGGTTAACTTTTAGTAAATTCGTAATATATCGGAACACGTGTTCATGCACCTGCATTTTCCTAATAATATTTATTTGTTTTTTACTGAAAGTTTATTAGGAAACCTATCAATTCATTCGTGAAGGGCCTGTAACATCGTTTTTAACCGGATTACGAATAATTTTGAACAGATTCTTAATAAATTAGCAATTTCACTGTAGCAATAAGTTCTTTTATAGCAGTGTATGAATACGTGAAGCGCGCGTTTGGCGTATTTCCCGACTATGAACTGGTGCCGAACGGATCAATGACGCTAGTTCCTCGCAGCATCTTCCATTGTCTTACTGGTAGAACAGGGACAGCATACGTACCAGACGCCTGTGCTCTAGACATTGCAATTCGTTTGTTAAGACAAGGGAATCTATCAAGGACACTAAGTTTCAGCACAGAGTCAAGGGATTTTTCAGGAATTTTAGAGCTCCAGACTAGAGGTGGCTGCTAATTTCAACAGTGGGACACACTTACGATTTGTATAGAGCCAGCAGTTGTGTATAATTTGCAGTATCTGCGGGCCCTGAACAGTACACCCAGCTTCTGAGAGACTAACTTGACTCTGGCTTCGATGAACCCTCCGTGCCTGAACTGGTCACTTAGAGTTACACCAAGCATGTCAATGAAAGGCATGTTGCGAAGATTGCTTTAGTTGGAGGAACTAGATCGACATTTCGATACCTTGTAGACGTTATCAGACAAGGTATATTACAGCAAAGTGGTGACATTTTCTTGTTTTTTTTTCCGAAATTGATCTAAAAAACCATGACAGTCGATGGTTATCTGACGTTTTCGACATGAAATTAGCTGCGTTTCATTTTATGGCTATTAAAGCTCATCAAAGGAAATACTTGGAACGCAAAATATTAGTTTTTAATATTTAAATATCAAAAAAATCGCGTTATTTTCGTCAATATGACAAAATTCGCAGAAAAATTATGAAAAGTAGTTGGCTGTGAGACAGTTTGCCGATCTCTGTGTTTCTGCCCTCCTACAACAAGGTTCTCATCAATACCCATGTTCACTTCTTTTTCTCCTCAAACAGAGACAGCATCCCTAAAGATGACATCGGTCATAAGGGCAAGTATTGTAATGTTGACGTATAGCAAACAATTTGTGTATTGACATCAAAATCTCAAATCTCCGAACGTTCTTCACGGATTGCTTTGAAATTTTAACACAACATACGAATACGCGTGTGTTTTTATATACCTATATTATATAGATGTCACCAGGTAAAAACATGTTTTTTGTCAGTATAGTAGTCATTCCCAGTATCGTCTGGACAAATAGACACCCAGATCATCCTCTCCTACATTCTCTTAAAAAAAACACTCCACATAGCTTCCCCAAAGATGACATATGCCCTTAGGTCAATTATTTTTTTCAAGGTATTTTCATGGAGCCAATGTAAAAAAAATTCAGTTGGACCTAAAAGGAACACTCGCTTTTGTTTATCTATCTGCACAGAAATACTGAGTATAATAATAATAATATTTGGCTAATTTATATAGCCCCGTTTCCGTGAGAAATCACCTCAAGGGCGCTGCACAAATATATTTCTTAAACAGTTAACACTAGAACTACTGACTTAAATCTAGTGATTTACGTCTGAGACTTATATCTAGAGACTTACGACTAAGGCCTATAACTACTATCTTAATAAAATATATATTTACATATGTAAAAACTTATAACTAAAATTAACATTAACAATCTAATTTTACAAGCGCCAAAAGAAGGAGGAAGTTCAAAAAACTATTATTAGGGTGTTTATATGACTATGAAACTGATAGTTTATGCAAACAAGTGGACTGTTTTTGTAATGATTATGTTTTATTGTGTTTCCCTTCTTCAGTATTATTTGATGTGATCTTTGCAATGTATTTTGTTATTGTAAAATATATATTATACTAGTTTAAAATAATAAGAATAAAACAACTGAGTTTTATCATCACATTATTGTACATAAAACCAACCGCTTTCGGTTGAGCCTGAACCTTCGTCAGAGTTATATAAAAACATATTAATTTAATTACAGAGTTACAGTGTATTTATAGATAATTTAGAAGATGGAGGGAGTATATCAACTTTGGTGGGGTGGCGAGGTGGGAGGGAGATAAGAGAGAGGAATAAAAGTAACTAAGGGGAATATGCTTAAAAAGAGGCTATTTGATTAACATAATTATTTATTATATTAAAACACAAATAACTTTGTTTACATCACTTTAATATATATATATAACCTCTACGTGTTTCATGAACAAAGTTCACCTCATCAGAAGCAAGTATATACTAAAGTCAAAAATTAAATATAGATTACAATTGAAGGAAGGGGGAGGGGTAAGAGTGGGCGGAGTTTTTGTCTCGAACCCAGGACCCTTGCCTTGCCAGGGCACCGCTCTACCAACTGAGCTAATGGGACCCTTCGGTCATATTTAACTGTATCCATACTTCGAATAAGAACTACCAACATTGTCTTCATTTTTCTCACCGCACATTTTTATTGGCAGAGTCCTTGATGTGACCGTAACTTTTTCTGTTTCAGATTTTCGTTTAGGAATCGCTAATAACTTATTTCAAATAATAAATAAATTTAATTTGATTGATTCGTATTATTTCACATAAAAAATAATATATTGTATATTTGCGGCACGTTCCAGATGGGAGAAACTCTCAGTGTAAGTACTGTACACCATTCAGAATTTAATCGTTGCTTGAAACTGATTTGGCCGTATTTGGTGACCAAATATGAATAGCCGAGTACTTCTCCACCTTCCTCTTACCCATCTTCTTCCCTCCCTACTACCTTCAGCCTCACAAAATGCGATTTTACAGATAAAAAAGGTTTCATTTTTGAAGTTTCTTGCAGTTTTAGCTATGTCAAATGCCGGGCAATCATTGTATTTAGCTTGTAGATGCCAGAATGACTTAAATTATTTTATTTATCCTTTGATTTGATCAAATGTTTACCTAGGTTATTTCCTCAAAACCGCTTGCGTGGATTTAATGGAAAAAAATGTAAAATAAATATAAAAAACATCTTGTAGAGTCTGGAGGAGGGTTCATTCATATGACAAACGCAGTAATTGTTGTGACGGGAGGGAAATGTTGCCAGGTTAGACCAGACGTAACATCTCCTTGCATTAAGGGGTAAATCAGACTGAGGGATGTTTTTCTTTTGTATGTTTAACTTTGAACGATGTTTATGAAAACAGAGAATAAAAGGAGTCTTTCGTTTGCAAAGTGAATGCAAATATGTTGAGGTTAAATGTTTTTTGCGACTTACTGTCTTTTAAAGTATTAATTTTATAACCCGGCTTCGCACGAGCGTAAACGTTCTTGTTGTCCGATTTTTTACGCGTTTTTAGATTCATCGATTTACCACTTTTTTTATTTTTTTAATGTTACGCTAAACGTCAAACGCGAGCCCGATATATGTACACGGTTTACAATTGTCATATGAGAACGATTAGATTCTACGACTCGTTCTTGTGGAATGATTTGCCGGCCTCTGGGTATCACCCCTCCTACAACACGGCTCTCTTCAAGACCCATGTGTACTCCTTTCTCTTCTCAAAATGACCCTCCACACAGCATCCCCAAAGATGAAATAGGCCCTGAGGGTAGTTATATTCTTCAGGACCTTCTGTGTGGAATTTATCTAAAAATAAATTATGGGCTATAGGAATGAATTTATTGATTATTTTTTAATGATAAACTAATGTTTATAAGACAAGGTTTTTATGCATGGCACAAAGGATAACAAATTATTATGGGCAATAATAAGTCGCCTGTAATATCATTACAAATTAAATGCCGCCGACGGGAATTGAACCCGCGCCTTTCGATGTCCGGTCAGACGCTCTGGAGACCACTGAGCCACGTCGGCTTATTTCCAACCCGCCAAAAATTCAATTTGTATTTAATAACTAATAACTTTTCAGTTTATTAATGTTTGTATATTTGCTCGATGCCCTCAATTTTAACCTCTTGCAACAAACTAAGATCGGTAAATTTTAATTTATCTCGTTAGGTGTTTGAGATTCACACTTGCAGCCCAAAATAACTAACCATATACTCTTCTTTAAAACAACACTAGATTCACTCGGATTAAACAATTGGTCTTTAAGATATGAACCCATTTTTAGACACGTGTCGAATCCGGATAGTTGAAAATCGTGGGCAGTTCTGACACAAACCTATTTTTCGCTTCATGTCTCATCTAAATATAATAAATACATCAATGCGAGAAGATAATATTTTTTTTCCTAAGGAGTTGGCATCGAAATATCTTTTTGTAAATTGGTGACATTAGTTTTCACACTTCCAGGAATAATCTGTTCTGTGGTTCAAACAATTCGCATTCCAGACTGACAAAGGGATAGGATTTACGATTCGGAATATAATCTTCATGCCGTGCTACCAAACGTACAACACTTCTAGATTTGTTTAAATGGCGACTGGAAATACGTTGTTTAAACTTGAAAATAATTAAAAAGTTAATGATTAAATAATTGTTCCTAAGGAAGACAATTTGTGTGCAACTAAAATTGCACTCAAAAGGTTTGCTCTAGTGCCAATTTATAAATTAGCAAAGCTTTATTTGTATATAATGACTAGGCAACGCATCTGTTCTTAACTGGCAACATTATTTGCTTCAATATATTCAAAAAAACTAAGTTTTGCCAATCATATCCACCAAATTGTAAACGAAGGCATGAAAACACTAGGCTTCGTATTAAGAAGAACTAAAAACTTTAACTCCATACAAGCCATTAAACTGTTATACATATCTCTAGTTAGAAGCATAATTGTATACAACTCAGTAGTTTGGTCCTCCTCTTACAAAATTCACATCAATAATTTTATTTATTTATTTATTGACGCCCTATTGGGCTTTTAATAAGTACATAAAAAATTACAAATTTTAAATTACAACAGTATAAAACAAACAATAGAAAATCGAAATAAAATATAATGATTTCTCATACATTATTTACATTTAAAAAGTGGTGGACTAATTTGGCTTTAAATGTATTGAAATTTAAATTAAATATGTCAGCGACATCACTAAGTTCATTGCCCAACCTATGTATTCTTTCTAACACAGATTCGTAGCGAAGTTATTGTTGTAGAATAAAATATTCCGTCTAGTATATTTTGGAGGTATATGTAAAGATAGCAAGTTTATAGTGTCAGGGCAGTCTAACCTTGAATGAACAATTTTATATAATAAAAGGAGATCAAATATTTTTCGCCTTTCAGATAATTTCGATAAGTTAAGTTTACTGCGTAAATTGACATAATTGATTTCAATACCATTGGAATTAAACATAAATGTCTCATGCTGTTACAAAATTATATATTGAATCGCCAACAATGCACAAAAATTGGAACATATTTGAGCAATTTTGATTTAGTAAAACATGGTGTACCACAAGGAACTGTATTGGGGCCCCTACTCTTTCTAATATATATAAATGACTTATGTAATATTAAAATACCTGGTAAAATTTTCTCATTTGCTGACGATACTGCAATAACAGTCCAAGGAAAATCATGGGAAGATACTATTAATAAAGCTAACAAATGTATTACTATTGTCAAAGAGTGGCTAGATAGAAACCTACTTACCCTAAATTATGATAAAACTATTTGTATTCCTTTCTATAACACACAGAAGTCGAAAACCAATCTTAATTTGAAATTTCATAACGTAAATTGTAACCCAAACACATTCTGTAACTGTGAGGAGATGAAATCTGGAAAACTTATTAAATATTTAGGTGTAACCATAGATTGTCAACTTAAATGGACCAGCCATATTGAAAAAACTGTTAACAAATTGAGATACCTAAAATATATTTTTAAAAGAATGAGTAATGTAGTAAATATAAAAACCATGAAACTAATTTATGACTCACTAGTTCATTCATCTCTTTCCTATGGAATAATTGGCTGGGGCGGAACTTTCAACAATCATGTAAAACCACTAGAAATTGCCCAAAAATCAATTATTAAAATAATGTACCAAAAAACTAAATCCTATCCCTCTAAACAATTGTTCCAAGAAACTGAAATTTTGGACCTTAAGCAGACCTATAGTGCTCAATGTCTTAAATTTATTTATACGCGACCAAACAACTTTATTAAAAATTCAAATCGTACCAGCCAACGACATGGCGCTTGTGAATATGCTGTGCCTCACTGCAAAACCAGGTTGGCCCAAAGGCATATTAGTTTTATTGCTCCAAAAATGTATAATTCTTTATGTACAACCTTTAAAAGGGACACGTGTGTAAACCTTCAATCTTTTAAAAAGTACATCAAATCTTGGCTAAAAAAACACTGAACTAGATATTTTTTTCTTATAAGTTTTAGCAAAACTATCTGTAACATTTATATCCATGTAGAGATTATTTTTTTATTATTTCACATACATAAAAAACAGCGGATATATTTATTTTTTTTTGTTTGTAATGCTTTGTCTGCTAATTCACTTTTTAAGATGTCTTCTTTAAAAACTAGTATTTACCTTATTTTTTGTGTTATTTTAAAACTTTTACATATTTCATGACTTAGTTTCTTGTATTGCATCTCTACAGTAACTCTTTTAAAATAACTTAAATTTATATTTGATATTGTATTTCCACTTAAACCATAAACATAAGATAAAAATACTTATAATACCCACACTCAGGCTTCGCCTTCGTGGGATTTTTTTTTTAAATTATGTACATTTATTTCAATATTTTTTGTACATTTTTCAGTATTTTATGTAACCATGTATGTATAAAAAAAAAATAATAGGAATACCAATTTTGAAATTAATAAAACGTAAAAATTTATTTTGAATTTTTTCAATTTGTAAACAATGAGAGTTGAAATGAGGACACCAAATGGTTGCATTGTATTCAACCTGACTTCTAACAAGAGACGTGTATAATAATTTTATAGTTTTTATGTTATTAAAGTCTTTAGCGATTCTGAGAATAAATCCAAGCATTTGTAATCCCTTACTGGTAATGCTATTAATGTGATTCAAGAAGCGTAATTTGGAGTCAAAGATAACTCCAAGGTCATTGAATTCAAAAACTCTTTTTAGATTGGCATTGTTAATTGAGTAGCCGAATAATAAAGGGGTTTTAGATCTATGGAAACTGATCGTTTGGCATTTGTTGATATTAAGATGTAATTTGTTTACGATGCACCATTCATAAAGTTTATTTAAGTTAATTTGTAGAGTTAAACAATCAGAAGAATTACCGATCGATATAAACATCTTTAGATCGTCGGCGAATAGAAGAAAGTGAATATTATCGAAAATTAGTGAAATATCATTAATAAATAGTAGGAACAGAATTGGTCCTAGGTGGGAACCTTGGGGGACCTTACTTGAGGCAAAAAAAGTGTAAGAAGTTGTGGATGTATTTTTTACAGATAATTATCTGTATGATAAGTAACTTCTAAGCCATTCGAGAAAGTTGCCGCCTATTCCCAAGTGTTCTAATTTTTCCATTAAAATGCGATGAGAAACAGTATCAAAGGCTTTGCTAAAGTCAGTATAAATTGTATCAACTTGAAGACCCTTGGACAGTGCATTAGAAATAAAATTTTCGTAAAGCAATAAGTTAGATGACTTAGATCTGTCTGGCATAAAACCATGTTGAAATGTTGATATAATTGGTTTAATTTGATGAATGATTTTACTTAATATAATCTTTTCTAAAAGTTTAGGTAGTGATGACATAATACATATAGGTCTATAATTTTCAATTTGGCATTTATCTCCTTTTTTAAAAATAGGTGTTATAAAGCTACTTTTCCAAATTTCAGGAAAACAACCTGTAGATAAGGATAAATTGAAAATTATAGTAATAGGAAGAGCTAGAACATGAATACAGTTTTTAAGTAATATTGAGGGAATCATATCTGGCCCCGAATTCGACCTGGTATCCAGCTGTTTGATAAAAGTCACAACATCATTTACTACCACATGGATGTTATGCAAGTTGAGTGAGCTTTCGGTAAATTGGGGTTTATCAGATAATATGTTGTCATTGTCTTCAACATAAACACTCTTGAAGAAATCTGCAAATAAGTTTACAATATCGTTTTTGTCATGACCCACTTTTTTCCCGTAAAACATTGTACCGGGAAAGTTAGAGTTATTTTTCCGAAAGGAGTTAGCGTAATTCCAAAATTTATTAATGTTTGTTAAAATAGAATTTTCAACATTGTTGGTGTATTTCTTGAAACATACTTTCGATTTCCTAGTACAATCTTTACGCAGAATGGAGAATGCGATATAATTATCTAGCGTTCTATTTATTTTATAACGTTTGTGGGCAATTTTTTTATCGTACGTTAGATTAATTAGTTCAGAATCGAACCATTTAGGGAATTTAGAAGGGTAATATTTTTGTTGGGGTACAAATCTATCGATTGCTAGATAAATTACATTGTAAAAGTATTCTATAATAATATTGAGCGAATACAAAAAAAATTTCTACGTTTTATAAGTTTTAAATTAAATATCCCACTAGAAGACTTACAATATAATTTCTTATTAAATACTTTAAAAATACACACATTGGAAAACAGGCGTAAAATAAACGACTTAACTTTTTTATTCAAAATTCTAAACTCTAAATTCGACTGTTGCGAACTTCTGCAACTCATAAACTTACAAATACCTCCAATAACAACACGACAAAATACACTATTCCACTGCAGCACACATAAGCGCAATTACATTGCAAACTCCCCAATACAACGGTTTCACACTATGGGAAACCAATACTTAGGTGATGTCGATATATTTAATATTAACTTTGCGAATTTTGTGGATTACATAAAAGACTTATTTCAACACTATTCCTGAATGGAAGTTATATTTTTGTAAACCAGTCAAATCGCTGTATATTAATTTATGTTCTTGTTATTTTTAATTTTGTTTCTTGCATATATTTTTTAATGTAATTTTATTTGTATTATTTCTTTCTTATGTTTCAAAACTGTCATTAAAATTGTACCACCCACATGTAAAAGCCCTCTGGGTGTTAAATAAATAAATAAAGAAATATTAAATTAAATTAAATTAAAAAATAATGGAGTGTTTTAATTACATTTTAACCTTTCAGGTTTTAAAATAATTTTACCAACAAGTCCCAACGACATGGGGGAATTTCACGGAATTTCTCGAGGTATATAAAATGTGCCATATATTGCTTAATTTTGAAGTTGTCGTTAAAATAAATACCATTTTAGAAGCTGTATAAAATTATATTTCAATGATTGTATTTGAAATAAATATTGATAGTTAAAAAAAATAATTAGGTAGCTCAGTGGTCCAGAGCTCCTGACCGGACATCAGAAGGTGCAGAATTCCCGTCGGCGGCATTTATTTTTACTCAGAAAATATTTTCAATTTGTATGGATATTTCAGGGGACTAATTGTTGCTTATAATAATTTGTTATCCTTTGTGCTATGCATAAAAAACCTTGTCTTATAAACATTAGTTTATCATTAAATAAAAAATTAAGTAACCATAAGCTTTATAATGCGTTTCTCCAACAAAATTTGTACTTGAGTTTTAGTACAAATCTGAAAGAATTTTTCATCTGCTTTCAAATACATTTCATTTTAGGATGGGTATGAAAATAGCTAATCTAAATTGAAAATCTAGCGGAAATATTTGAAGCCTTTTTTTGTTTAGATCCGAGGGGTTAATTAAACGAATGGAATCCATGAATTTTAACATCACTTACATTACTAATAGAACACTAACTTGTTTATTTATGTTCAATGTTTTTATATATGTTCTTGGACTTTTAGTTTGCCCATCAGATTCCATTTACCATGTACACCAAATAAAGGCTTTCCTCTGTTATCCTGGGATAAATCCTTCGCCCTTTCTATTGGCTGTTCACCTTTTCCAACAATTTTCAATATTCAATATTCGAATGTTGGAACAAGGGATTTCGGTTTATCCCCACTACCATAGATTCAAAATAAACTAGATTATCATTTTAGAATGAATACAATCTAACCAATACGCAGTTACTTCTTCCAGAGTGTAATTGTGTTTATTAAATTAAATAAACACACACTTTGTAATACACCACTTTTAACTCGATTATTAAGTGACAGCCAACCAGTTTTCGCTTATCTCAAGCCTGGTCAAGGCTTATAAAATCCTAACAACGTAAGTGAAGCTGTCGTGCATATAAATATGCGACGCGCTGCTCTAGTATATTGGACAGACCTGTGGTTGAATTTGCCCTATCAAATCTCTACAATAAAGTGGGAATCTTAAGAGAAATCTATCCAAAAATGTGTATATTCTTGGTATACCTTATATTGTAGGTAATAGGCATTAAAATCGCTTGACAAACGGGAATAATTTACAACCCCTCATCAGAAATAATACAAACGCGAGCGTTGAACAAATCCTCGTTATGTCTAATGTCGTCTTAAGCTCATAATTTAGTTGATGTTTTAGCCCTGACGAAGCTTCAATAATTCAATCAAAGTGGTGTTTTACAATGTGTGTTTTTTTCATTCAATATATTATGTCACACTCGAAAGTATTTGTTTCCGTCGAAAAAATAAGTTAAATTTACTACTCTACTCGAGACAAGAGAGAGCTTATAAAATAATATTTTAAGAAAGTTGTTGAAACATAAAATCTATATTTTAAAGAAAGACAAACTGGGTAGCGTGTTTACAAAATCAAGACAACATCATTTTACTTACGGTGATGACGGTTATAATAAACTATTGTTGGTGCAAAATCATTTACGAAGTCTTTACCATTTCAGTTCAAAAATTTTATTTTAGTTTTTCAAAAGAATTACTTACTTCACTTATCCCACACTCCCCTCCCCCACCTCTCTCCTACAACTGACGCACTGTCCCACTCTAGTATACTGTCCCTTTCTTTTTCGATAATATGTATATTTCATAGCATTACTTTTAAAAACAGTTCTGATAATGGTACGGAGGTACCGAAAACGGTAGACAGTAAAAATATATCAAGAAAGTGACATAAAACCAAGTATTTTCATTTTATTTTAGAATGATATTTATGATAGCAAGGTCTAGTCTCCTAACGCAGTTTAGGTAAGGTAAGGTTAGGTTTGCATAAACCAAAGTTAATCTATTATATCTGTCACTTTAAGTGAAGTGGTACACGCTTTGTAAATATATTTTTTTAACATTAGCTCCAAGCAAGAGGCCCTGAGGTTTTTCTTCCCTTCTTCAGGGGAAGAAGATCGGGGAAGAAAAATTATATGGAGTTTGGTTAGGAATCTGGGGGTCAGTGTGACCAGGAGTGACGGACGTTTGAATTCATCCCTTCCTTTCGGTGCAAGGCGATGGATCGAGAGAGTCCTGCTGGGGAAGTAAAAACATCTCCCTTAATCAGTCATTCCAAGTCTGGCCGCCACACACACGGAGAAAATTGAGGATTGCTAATTTATTAAGAATCTCTTCGAATTTTTAGTAATCCGGCTAGAAACTGGATTGCAGAAAGTTTCCTGATAAACATTTAGTAAATTCGTAATATATCGGAACCCGTGTTCATTCATCTGCATTTGCCTTTTTAATATAATGACAAATATGAAGATATTAGGATTTTTATGAATACGTGTTCCGAAATCGTGATAATATATTCTTATTTTACTAAAAGTGAAATGTAAAACCTATTAATTCATTCGTTAAGGGTCTACAATGCCATTTTTAACCGGATTACCAAAAACTTAAAGATATACTTAATAAAGTCATTTTCCGTGCAGTACGTGGGCAGACGCATCAGCCGCCAAGACCTAGACAATCCTCACTCTATGAATTCGGCACCCCTGCTAAGTCACGAAACGTAGCGAACCACTCGGAGTGATCTATGGCAGAGATGTTGTTTAAATATGCTTCTGGGTAACGAAAAACCTGACAATATTATCTTCAATATTCTCACTGATGGTAATTTGGATGAAGCTCGTCGCATTTCTCCATTCGGCTCCTAACCGGTCTTTGATATGCAGGCCTAATCTAGTACAAGCTGTTCCACCTAGTCCAATTCCAGTTTTGGTTTTCGAACCGCAAATAATAATTATTACTGTTCATGGTAATTGGAAGAATTCAAAATTTAATCCAATTTGTTTCACCATCATAATTAATTTTAATTGGTCCTAGTTTTGAATAATGAATTAATGCTTTCGGCTTTAGGCATTTCGATAACATTGAGGTTATGGCGGTTGTACATTTAAGGTAAACGTTATTAGACTTTAAAAATACTGACAACATAAATAATGGATCAACAGATAAATTCGTAGCGTTTTATTAATATTGTCAGCACCGAACAGAGATTACAAATTTATTATATTTGCCAGCGGCGATATGTAATAAAAATGACACTATTGGGAAAAATAAGAATATTCCTTACACAGTTTCCATTAAATGTTTACAAGCAATCATTTTACAGTATTCTATTCTTAGCCAACGATAGGATACGAACAATTCGATTGTTCCAACTCAACCAGGAGCATTCCTTTCCCGGTGCGACCGGTACAACAGGGGGTGCATCTATGGATTAATTATTATTATTATTGATTATCTTCTTGCAACCCAAACTAGCTTTACATCATTTTTCTTTTTTATATTATAGTAATGTATAGATTCTATGTCCGCAAACTGTAAAATTCACCCGCCAAAACACAAGGTCATTTATTTATCTATTCATGTTCGGGAAATCGAAAGTTTACATTTAATAAGTTTGTACATAAGTATTATATGGTAAAATAAAACTAATTATGGATTTCCTCCTTGTGACCGATGTGACCGATCGATATTAATTCCAATGGAAAAGGAATCCCACGTATAAGTCACACATAGAAAGGATTGAGAAAGTGCAATATCGTATTTTACGATACCTTGATCTTCGGGCCTATCGTCCTCATCTGAGTCACGAGGAGTTAGCAGCGTTTTTCAGGATTCGTCACTGGAAAGTCGTAGAAACTCCGCAGACGTACTATTTTTACAAAAAATTGCCACTTCTGTGATAGATTGCCAGAAATCACTAAAAAGAATTCAATTAAGAGTACCCATCAGATAAACCAGACAAAATCGCACATTAAACATTCCTCAATGTAACACTAACTCAAAACAAAATGCTTTTATTCACCGTGCTTCATACAATTTTAATACTTCATACAGTGAATTAGACTTATTTAACTCAGCACCCCACAATTTCAAACCTAAAATCAATAAATAATTATATTATCATTATTATTTTTTATTCAAATTCAAATTCAAATTCAAAAAAATATTTATTGCACAAAAAGAGTACAAAGGGTATAACTTATAGGTTACATCCTATTTCTTCCAGCTAACCCAACAAATACACATTATATCACATAACCCAACAATTACATGTTAACAAATAAATAAAAATAAATAACAGTTTGTAATATTTCACCTTTTCGGGGTGTTTATATTTTTTATATAATTCCTTTTTTTTTTGTTTAAAACAATATAGAATTTTCTTCTCTCTTGGCTGTGATCGTTATTTATTTTTTTTTTCTAAGGCTTTACATATGTGTTCGTAGGGTTGGAAAATTCTTCCCCTACAACACATAAGCCTCCATGAAAATTGGACCCTTAACTTCTCTGATAACTACAGAAAGCTACTTAAAGCTCTCTTGTACTATATATCTTTATAGACATATGTACTTAACTAATTTAATACGTTATCTACGGCCTTGAACGCAAATATTTTCGTATTTGTATTGTAATTAAATTCCATCAAACGTTGTGTAATTTTTTTGATTTATGATATAGGATTTTAATTACTTTTATTTTGTGGTAACCTTGGTTCTTTTCAGGTTAGTGATTGGGTAAGGAGATTGGATTACGTCGAGATATTGCGAACGCTGGTATCATTTAACCTAACTAAAATTTTTCTGATAATCTCCTAATTCTAATTCCTTTAAAAACCGTAAAGCCTGTGGAAAATACATAACATTTAATTTAGTGTCATAGCATACATATATAGTTAAATCAATCGAATATAGGTTAGTACAATATTAGTTATGAATCATATGCTCTCCAAAATACTCTCCAGTTCTGCGACGACCTGTGGGGTACATACATGTAGATTTAATTTTTGTAAGTATGGATAGTGTTTACGATTTTGTACGAAGACGAACTCGGAAAGCAATATTGCTGCTAAAAATTTGGCGCCTCCTCCTGCAATGTAACCGGGTGAACCAAGGTCGAATAAGACTTTCACACCGTCGTCAGGTGCCTCTAGTGGTAGGTACTTGCGAGGCTTTCCCACACCTCCAGATCCACAACCCTCTAGCGCTACGATCGAACCTTCCCCGGGTCCAGTACACTCCAAATTCCATCACCTCCGGATTTACGACTACTGAAGCGAACCGGTTTCGTCTTCTGAACAATCATATACTCACGGTTGTTGTAATGACAAGTTTCCTAGGCTTGCCACCACTCCAAGAAGCGATGTGACATGACCATTCTTAGGCCTAAAACGCCAGCTGTAGGCGGGTTCACATCACCCAGTGGATTATACATTCAAATATATATATGTATACATACGTTTTTTATAATTCACAATGTAACATTTTCTCACATGAAACATTGGGAACCGAGAATCTCAAATCCCAGGGTTGTGAGTCCTGAGTCCGATATCTCGATACATAAATACTAATAGGAAATACGAATAAATACGATATACTAAGTAATATATTTGTTTGTTTGTTTGACAGTTTTGGTATCGCGGTCTGACAACCACATTTTTTTGTTTTCGTTGATGGGTTTTATAAGGAGTGACCTTCTCCTCTTAACCTCTTCTGGTTGAATTTGACTGAGTTATTTGACATTGGGTGGAAATAGGTTGTACTCATACGTACAAAATTATTATGACACTTAGATTTGGCCACTTTGGATATGATCACATAACTAGTATGTGCGACTTAATTGAACCATAATTAACCGAATAGGTATCTTGAGTGAGCTATTCATCTCTGACGTACGTAGTTAGGTATTTAGGATGTTTTCTTATTGATATTATTTTGACTTTTAGCCAGTGTATAAAACACACATGAATATGCTTGCTGTGATTTGGCATGAAGAACTAGCTTTGAGAAACCTGCCCTTATCAGACACGATGTTTTATTTATTTTAGAGTTCGGCTGGAATGCAGTTCCTGTAATTAAGAGGACTTTGACCTATTTTAAAGTCTTATGAATTCTTTGTGGGTTATATTTGTATCTGTTATCAGTGACGTAATATCTACATCAGCTGATAGTTTAGAAGGCCAATCGTACATTATCGTTTTTGGATTTTCATAGTACATGTTGGTAAATGAGGTTAACCTAATTTTGAAAGGATATTTAGAAGTAGGTATTTGTTTTTGACACGAATGTGGTAATAGGTATTTGAGGTAGACATTTGTGCATGACACAATTGTGATAATAGGTATTCGTGGTATATGCATCATTATATGTGAAATGGTACAAAGTTATACCATATTATAGGTATCATATGTACCTAATTCATGGGATAGATCTAGTCGCTGAAATATCGCAACCAGAGGCTGGACCGAATTATAACCTATATATATAAAATATAAAATATTATAAGATTTCACTTTTTTTTTGATTTCTCCCTCATCGGCTTTCAGGAACGTTGTCCCTTATGGCTTTTCTCCCCTCTCGGCTCTCAGGAGCGTTGTCTTTTGATTTCAGAATTTTTATTTTATATTTTGATTTCTTTTGACTCACCTACCTTGATCGATCATGCAAATATATCCATTCGGGTTTACACGAAATTTGCGATCAAGGTTCCAAAATATTACCTACTTGCTGTTTAGAATGTAGTCTTAATTAAATTGATTCGCGACTACCATTTTTTTTCCCATTTGACCGCGGCTTTAAGGTATTGATTTAGCTTTCGTAAGTGTTGATTGACGTAAGGACTGAGGTTAATATTTTCCAAAATATAACGCAGATGATTAGATATTTAATATTATTATTTATACAAAATCTGAAATAGTCATATTATTATTATTACTTTTATCTTGAAACAAAGGAGAGTGATTATTGTTATTTTTCCCGAACCACTATTTTAAAACAAAGAGGTAACGTTTATTTTAATTTTAAACTTAACTTTAAAGTATCCAATGGATCCTTTATTTTCAAATTTATTTCATTAATACTTTTTTTTAATCCTTCCGAATTCTCTACGTACTTATTTTAACTGAACAATAAAGCCACAAAGGGATTAAATTTAATCGAATCTAATCATCGTTATTACTTTTCGAACTGTCTAAATTGTGTTTTCTTTTAAGCTAAGATGTAAGTATTTACTATTAATATATTTTCTTTTTTACAAAATTGATACTAAATTATAATCTATCTTTAAATATCAATACGCGATCACGTTCACTTTAGATATCCGATAAAACTCTTAAATTGAATTTAAATGATTTTCACTTTGAATGAAATAATTAGTTTAGAATTTAAATGATTTTCACTTTGAATGAAATAATTAGTTTAGAATTTAAATAATTCACAAATCACTTTTTTGCACTTTTCACTTTAACACTCTTAAACACTGAGTTTAGACTCTATTTTATTATAAGATTTAACTGATGGGATTTTCAAAGAGGATTTAGAAAAACTGAATTTAACTTTTATTGAAAATCACTGAATATAACTCATTTTATTTACACTGTTTAATTAATTAAAACTGACTTGTTCAAATTTCACTGATGGGATTTTCTTTTTTCAAAGAGACTTAAAACTGAATTTAATACTTTTACTTTCACAAAATCTCCTAAGTCCAGAGACTTATTAATTACCTGTCTCGACGTACTCACACGCGTAATTCGCACCTCCCGTACTTTCAACCCCACAAAATTTCCGGAGAACTGTCCCGAATCCTGTCGTGCGCTCGCTTTTATACTGTCTCCAATACCAAAATGACTTAAGTCGATTTCACCCTTCAGGCAATTAGGTCACCAATCAACTCGTAAGTTTGAACATATCTCCCACTAATCTTGATTATTTAAATCTGGTCACTTATTCATACGACATAGTCATATCTCGGTGACGCCTCCAAATTTCCTGTCTTTATTCTCTGCAGTTGCAGGGCTGGATCAGCATCCTTTAATTGTTTTCATAGAGTTCGTCGTAAGGTTAAATGTGTTTTTCTAGCTGTGCTTAATTTTGTTTATTTATCTGGGAATATAATCAGTCCATTATCGTACTCCCTACGCACACTTCACATTCAACGTTCCTTATCTAATTCTTTATCTTATAAAGAATTTTCCCTCTAATTTTTGTTCTTTTCGGGATTGCGCTTCATAATTCAGTCACTATTGTTCTTGTCTTAGCAGGCAAGTTCATGTTCGCATTGGATTCCCTCAATCCAATCATGTTTATTAGTGCTTACCTTTATTTCATCCTTCCTCTGGTTATTATGGCACTTTAAATTCGTCTCCACGCTCCTATGATGCCGAAATCAACTTCATAATGCTGCTATTTTCGTGTATATTCCAGTTCTTGCCAATCTGTCGGTCTGTATGCGTCCTTTCTTCCAAGACCAAACTTTCTATTCAAATCTCGCTTGGAAAACAGAGTTCAAATGTTTTCATTTATATTTTTATGCATTAACTCAGTTTAAGCGTACAGGGTAGTACTTCTAACCACCTCAATCTTCATCCACCTTAATGTCATTAGGCCCGAAACGAATATTATTTTCGCCCCTTTTCACCGTTTCGCCACTGTAAAGTAATTAAATATTAAGGCGTTACCCGTATTGCATCTTGTTCCCTCGAAATTAGTCATTAATTTTTGATTTATATGGAGTCATTATTATGAAATCTTTGTACCTCAGCCATCAATTGTAGCTAATGTGTCTGCCTGTCAATCTAATGCATTTGGTTTTAAATAAACAGTTCCATATGTCCCATGTTAAATTTTATGGCTAATTCCAGTTTAATCGTCCCTCTAATGATCGTGG
Source organism: Hesperophylax magnus (assembly GCA_026573805.1). NCBI lineage: Eukaryota > Metazoa > Arthropoda > Insecta > Trichoptera > Limnephilidae > Hesperophylax > Hesperophylax magnus. The sequence continues at coordinate 1,327,696 of JAIUSX010000149.1, read as the reverse complement.
ATCTTGTACTGTTTATTCCAACACAAAAATATGTATTTATGAATCAGGCCATTGTATTCAATCTCACCGATCCAAAACCATTGGTTCCTCGGCCGGTAGTTTCCTAGTACGATCCTCTCAAATTTGCATATCGATTACGCGTTTTTCTTGTTGATCTGTACATGTAGTTTCCCTCCATCATTCCAAACTATAATTAAATCACTTAGTTTTGTTTTGCTTTCACCTCTCTACACAGTTTTTTTCAGGTTCTCCTGAGTCTACTCTACCCTCACGCGTTAATTTCACTTATTAAAAGTTTCTTGTTATTTCCAGATAACAGTCTATCATACTTTATTTGATTTCGAATGACAATCAATCCTTTTTTTCCATTTGTATCACTCTCTCTTCGTTTCTTACACCGAAAGTTTATGGCCAATGTTTCCCCCGTGAGAACATGTTTACCTTATAGTGCATTACCCTTCGACTCGATGTCTTCGTTCCCAGATTAATAAATAATGTAGATTTCTTCTTTGTCCTGTCAAAAGCCCACTGTGATTGGCTAATTTTAGTAATAAATTTGGGTAGACACATCCTACTAGAACGCCTCTTTTTTCCAATTACAGTCTCCTGCAGTTATTTCAATAAAATTCGCTAGGTGTCTCTAGTGTGATGATTTCTTCGTAATTGAGGTTTAGCTTTCATTAAATACATTTTCTTTTGGAGGAAACCTATCTCATCACAAGTTATAAAAAATAATAAGAGTTATTTAATTCATTCAAGGTGTAGTGACATTTGTTTAAAAGAAATGTTTTTAGTGTTGATTTAAATTTAAGTGTGTCGGTTATTTGTTTGATGCTACGTGGAAGGTTGTTATATATTTTAACGGCCATGTAGTGTGGTCCTTTTTGAAAAATAGTTTTGGTTGCTTTTGGGATTAATAGGTTTTCTGTGAACCTTGTAGCGTGTTTATGTGTTGAGTTTTTTTGTGGGAACTTTTCTGGAGATGATCGTACTAACAGGCATAATTCCATTATATATATGTCCATTATATATATGTCCATTATATATAATTCCATTATATATATTAATACACATACGTACATGCTACACATTACACAGACTAGATCCATCCCATACCCCTCCCTTCCGCCATCCCATCCCTTATAGGCTAGTGTAACTTTTTTCTTACATAAATATTATATATATATTAACTAAATAATTAAAATACCTAAGTGAAAACCTATTATTGGTTAAATAATTAACACTTACTGCACCATACCTTGTAATAATTATAACTGTTGGTTTTCCAAATAAAATAAAATAAAATAATAAAATTAATTTGTCGATAATTGGTAGATTGTTAATAAACTTTGCGATCTCCGGATAGAGTCTTTGCTGTCTCATTGTGTGTACAGGTATTTTTGCGAATTAATCATAGCTATTTTTAGCAATTATTGTACTGTAATCTGAAGTAAAATAATGGTTTTTTTTAATAAAAATAATAAAAAAACTTTTAGCATCTTATACGAAGCAAGCTTTGAGATTCCAATTGACATTTAAATGTCTTTTAGAAATTTTAGTGTGAATCTTTCGTTAAATGAGCGTCGTTTCGTGTTTATGTAAATACTTACATGCTGAAATAGCACCTAACATGGAGAGGTCCTTGTACTGCTAGAAATGACACGGCAATACAGAAAGTTGTTTTTCTATTAAAAGGCATGTTAAACAGACGGAACTTCGTCGTTATATTCAAATTTTACTGTCGGAACTCGGGTATATGTCAACCACTATTTTTTTTTACTTTAAAAATAGTTTTAAGCACTTTACTAGAATTGGTGAAAATAATAATAATACAGGAATCACTAACTATTAGCAGAAAGCTGCTCATATGTACACTGTGTTCGGAAACTCATTGTACAATCGGAATTATTTTGTTTTAACGATTTTTTTTCTTATATTAGCTTCACACAATAGGTCCTGAAAGAAAATAAGGTACCTAAGGGCCTGTGTCATCCTTTGGGATGCTGTGTGGTGGGTCTTTTGAAGGAAAGAAAAGGGAGGATGTTCTGGGAAGGAAAAAGGTATAAAAGGTAATAAATATTTGTGGTTTGTTAAAGTTTACCAAAGGTAAATTTCTGATCATCTCTATAAATTGTCAATAAAGATATTTTTATTAAAATTTGACAATATTTGTTTTTGAAAGGCGTTGGTCCTGAGACAAATATTTTATGAATTCTTTCAGCTTCATAATATTCCGTGATTTTTCACGAGTCTGCGTTTTTTTATAAATAGTATACCACTAAACATAAAATGTTCAAGTTCACTTTGAAAGAATTTACGAAAAATTAATTTCAACCCACGTTTTCAGTATTTTTAGTAAATGAAATTCTGAGAAAAATGACTTAAGGCGATGCACTCGTCGTGTAATATTTTAAATTGAGCCGCTATAAATAACAACCCTTTTTTTATTTGTGCAAGAAAAAAACATGGCCAAAAAGTGCCTTTTATTTTATTTTGTAGATGTTCAAGCACAAATATTTAATATTTTTTCGATCATTTTATAAATAACTTAATTTGCCACATTATACAATAAAATAATAACCGAAAATAGGTTCGTAAGTAGGAGATTTTGAAGTTTTCATAGGCCTTATATATTATTTTTTTTTGACTTATAAAAAGACACATCTAAAAAATATTCAATTATTTCAAAGGCCAAGATGTATTCGCATATTTATTATGGCATCGCCTTAATGCACTACGTCGGGTAACATTTGGAATCGGGCCGCTAGCAATATCAATACTTATTTTGTTGGCGATAAGGTTTAAATTCCCGTTTAACACCAGCCGCCTGTTTTGATTTGTGCAAGAAAAAAATATCGCCAAAAAGGGTTTTTTTATTTCATTTAGCTAAGTTCAGGCACAAATATTTTTTTTAAGAGCATTTTCTAAAGAACTTAATTTGCCTCGACATAAAAAAACCATCGTCAAAAAAGTGTACGAAAGTAAGGAGATTTTGAAACTTTAAACAGGTTTTTTATTGGCCTGATACTTTATTTTTTGGTCTTAAAAAAACACTCATCTAAAATATGTTTAAGCAATCATATTTTTAAATCATAAACACATGATTTTGCATTACTTCGTGGTGCTTTGCCTTAAACAGTATAATTATTTTAAGACGTTATAAATCGTTATTTCGTTAATTTTACAGATTTTCGTTTTGGACAGCGTGTCATTTAAAGCGGCGTTAAAATTAATTGTCGTTTGAGAATTTTTAGACATTTTGAGGTCCTTTTCAGTGTGGACATTTAATTATAAACGATTCAATTTATATTATTATTATTCTGTAATAGCCTTTGATAAGGGCTGATTTTGTCGCATTTTTCATTGTTCCTAACTGTCATAATCGAAACTGCAAGCAAATTTTTTTATAGTACCTAGCTCAGTGGTCCAGAGCACCTGACCGGACATCCGAAGGCGCGGGTTCAATTCCCGTCGGCGGCATTTATTTTTACTCAGGAGATATTTTCAATTTGTATGGATATTTCAGGCGAGTAATTAATGTTAATAATAATTTGTTAACATATCTAGTTTTTTTCTGCATAATCATTATCTAATGTAAAACCTACTACAATTCAATTCGCATGCCTCTATTTTGAATTATTTGCAATTTATTTATCTGTGTTTGATTGCACAAGAAACGGACACTATAGCAGTTATTTAAATGAGATGCTAGTAAACTATTATAAACTAATTTACATCTAATTTATTCCTTATTCTTCTTTAAAAATTACCTTTTTGCCATTTTCTTAGCTAATTATTCAAAGTTCGAATTAAATTTGAATCGATTATCTGAGACAGTTTAGTTATGTTTAATAATACCGGTATAATAATAATAATATTTGGATGATTTTTATAACGCCGTTTTTGTGCAAAATCACCTCAAGGGCGATGTACAAATATATAATACATTTCTACAATGATCTATGTTATTACTAACTATATATGGAGATAATATACAGTACCATACTTACCTGGTAGGTCACTTGAGATTAACACTTAATTAACATTAACTGATTGTTTACTAGCGAAATTTAGATACAGGATTTAGGACATAACTGGATATAACTGGACTTTCTCTCAGGAATGGTATATTTAATTTAAGGGTATGACAGTTTAAAAAGTTAAGTTTTTAGTTTAGACCTGAATTGTGTTGGAATTTTTATGGATCTTAGTTCCGGAGGGAGTTTATTCCAAGCCTTCGGCCCAGATACTCCGAAAGCACGATCACCAAACTTAGTATTTGGCTTGCGCTTAGGTTCTATCAGTCTGCCTACAGCTGATGATGTTGCTGATCTAAGAGTTGACTGCCGCAGACTAGTGTTTTCCGGGACGCATAGTTCAGAGATGTAGGGTGGGGCCATTTCATTGATGAATTTAAACACCATCCAGCACAATTTGTACTGGATTCTTTCAGGGCACTTGTGTCAGTGAAGGTTACAAAGATGTTCTAAAATGTGCGAATATTTTGAAACCCCGGTTATGAGCCTTGCTGCTGCATTAAACACTGATTGAAGTTTGTCAATTTGATATTTTGGAAGGCTGGCATAAATGCCGTTGCAGTAATCGAGACGTGAGACTACGTAAGAGTTGATAAGTAGTTTTGTTGCTGCTGTAGAATGGTTTACTCTTTTAATGATATGAATATGCTTATATGGTGTTTCTCGTTTCTAGTTTCTCGTGGGGTAGCCATGTATTCCGAAATTAAAATTTACATTCATAAACATGTATTTCGGGAGCATCTTATTTTTTAGCTTAAATATAAATATTTAGGGTATTGTAAATTATTCGCATCTCATCTCAAACTTAACATTCCTAATATTTTTTAATGATAAACTAATGTTGATAAGACAAGGTTTTTTTTATGCATAGCACCAAGGATAACAAATTATTATGAGCATTAATTACTCGCTTGAAATTTCCTTACAAATTTAAAATATCTCCCGAGTAAAAATAAATGCGCCGACGGGAATTGTACCCAATGCTTATAATAATTTGCTATCCTTTGTGCCATGCATAAAAACTTTGTCTTATAAACATTAGTTTATCATTAAAAAATAATAATATTTGACAAGTCAAAATATTTCACCAACAAATGTAGATATAATATGTCTCGACGCCATCTAGTGAGAAATTTAGCACTAACAAAGCCTTTCCTACAAAAAAAAAATTGGTTGTTTACATGTGAAAAAAATATAATAAGCAGTAATTGTCGATTGAAGTACTTGTACATATTGTATTATTTGGTGGGTTGGGAATAACCAAACGTAGCTCAGTGGTCCAGAGCACCTTACCGGACATCAGAAGGCGCGGGTTCAATTCCCGTCGGCGGCATTAATTTTTGAGATGCTACTATACTATTATAAATTAATTTACATCTAATTTATTCCTTATTCTTCTTTAAAAAATACCTTTTTGCCATTTTCTTAGATAATTATTCAAAGTTCCAGTTAAATTTGAATCGGTTGTCTATTATAATGCCCGAGTATTTGATTTCCTCTATTTCTTACTGAGACAGTTTAGTTGTGTATAATAATACCGGTATGTATTAATATATCTTTTCTATTCATATGTGTTCATATGCCTCTAAATAAAGAAGTGGATCCAAAAAGGATCGTGCTAAACGCCAATAATGCTGATGTCAATAAAGAATCAGTGAGCGCATTGGGCAATTTATTAATAATTGTGCATGGCGAATAAGTCATCGACTTCGGCTGACCGTAGAAACAAATCACAATCCCTCTTGCTTCGTGCATTGAACAGAGTGCAGTCAGTCGCCGGAACAAAGTGCATTTCTGTTAAGCTATTTGCATCGGAATTGTCCTTGCAAGTCGTAGGTGGAATAAACAATGAAATAAATTCATCCTTGGAATGGCCGATTGTGCAGTATTATGCAGAACTTTATACATAGGTACTTAATCTTTATTAAAACGTGACATGACTTGGTGACTAGATGTGAATGGCAAGGTACTTCCAAACCGTCCTCTTTATTTAGTTACTCCTTTTATCCGCCCATATGGCTTTTACATTGGTTACATTCAAATATTAATAAATTTGTACATAAGGCTTATAAACAATGGTTGCAAAAAAAAATTCTTACATGGTTAACAATTGTACAGGGTTTTCCAATAAGAGGTGTTATTTTGATATTCAATCGTAAAATATCAATGGTTTCGTTGCTTGTGTAGCACGTAGCACCGTCTTGTGGAAATTAAACGTTGTTCAGATCAATACCATCCAATTCCGGCTATAAAACATCATTAATCATCTCTCGATAGCGCAATCCATTCACCGTAACTGTTGCTCCAGCCTCATTTTCGAAAAAGTAAGGTCCAATGACTCCGCCGGACCATAAGCCGCATCAAACAGTCACACGTCGAAGAAAGAGAGGCTTTTCAACAATAACTCTTGGGTTTTGCTTGTTGACGAAGCCAACGAGGTGGAAATGGGCCTCATCACTCAAGATGATTTGCATTTGATTCACTCAAGTGAATTACAATAATTTCAATGCGTTGTTGAAGCAAGTATCGTTCCATGTTTATTAATGGCGTAGTTTTTACTTGTCAAATGTCAAAAAATGACAACTTCAAAAGTAACATCTACCGAAATAGCGGGCTATTCAAAATAACACCTCTTATTGGAAAACCCTATAAAATATAATTTTTTTCACAAAATGTACATCTCCCGTTTTCAAAACGACAAACACTCAAAAAAGCCCACCAAGAACAAGTTCAGGACAGTGACAAGTTATTTATAAAAATAACAATTTATCTTAGATTAATGGCTCGACCGATGTTTGAATGGCCCCTAAAGAAAAAGTAACACGTAATGGCGACAAAACGTGATATTATATTTTCATTCTATGAGCATACAACACCTTTCACCCATTTCACTCGGCCGACCACAGGTGGGGGTTTTTTTAATCTTTTTTTCGTCATCCCTTCACGTTAACGGAAGTGAAACGTCAAAGTCAGGTGACAGTTGCGAAAACAGGGCTGTGAAAACATATTTTTTGTATATTAAATGAAAAAAATACACTTTGTAAAACACCACCTTTATTATGAATTAATATTAACAGCCAACCAGGTTTCGCTTAGCTCAAGCTTCGTCAGGGCTTAGTTGATGTAATATTTTTTTCATTTAATTTAAATTTAATAATGTCATATCACAAAGTGTTTGCTTCCTTCGATAAAACATATTTTTTGTATTTATTCATTTTATTTTAGTTATTTGTACATATAAGGATGAACGAAGTATGTATGCATAATGAGTTAATGATGAATGTAAGTAAGTCTAAAGTCATGGTGTTTGAAAGAGAGAGTACGGAAACAGTGTGCAATATAATTGTTGCTGAGGAATACTTGGAGCAGGTGGATGAGTTTGTGTATTTAGGAAATATGTTCTAGAGAGATGGGAAGGCTGACAGAGATATTGAAAGAAAGGTAAATGCAGGTTACTCCATTAATGGAGGACTGAACGCAGTTGGCGCTAACAAAAAAATGTCCAAAGAATCGAAGTTAGCAGTCCACAATGGAGTGCTGGTACCTACCCTGATATATGGAAGTGAGGCATGGAACTGGCAGAGAAAGGATGAAAGTAGATTGAATGCTGTTGAAATGAGATCCTGAGGCGTATGTGTGGTAAAACCATGTATATTCGTTTGAGAAATTACATCAGCCTTGCATTATTTGCGGTTCTTCACATTTCTCACACGACGTTTGGTGATTTAGCAGGGTTGCCCAGGTTCATCGGCTGAGGTGTGTTCAAGATGCGCCTGTCCACCAGCTGCGTGGCATGCCAGATCGGGAGAGGCTGGTTTGGGGAGACCCTTTGACCTCTCTAACTGGTCTCATTATTATCTGGATAGATCATTCGTCCGTCATTCCTGAGCTTCCCAGAGCTTCCTCTCCTTCCTTTCTCTAAAAAGATCCCCTTCTCAGCATCCCCAAATATGACATTGGAACTGAAAGAAATTATTTTAATCAGGGCCTCCTGTGACGGGTTAAGGTAAAAAAATAAAATTTAAAAATGCAGCTCATTAGTGCAGACTCCATTGAAATAACTGTAGAATAGACTCAGCACGTCTAACATTGCCATTCGGGCCTTCAACAAATAAAAGATTTTTAAAAAAAACTAAAAATTACAAAACACAAGATGACATCCCTGTATTGGCGAGAAATACCAATAACCTTGTGACGGCCGCCTGTGAAATTTAATCCGTGAAATTGGCAAATCGCGATTTGTTTGTCCCTTTCAGCCGACATATTGCCCTTGATTCAACGCCATTTTTCTTTTTGCGCCTCCATAAAATTTTCTCAATTTCAAAACATAACAAAACAACAATTTTTAATTAAAAATCCCACTGTGTTTATTAAACCGGAATTTTTGATTGTTGAGTACTGAAAAAATTATCAAGTAATTGATTAAAAACAGATTCGAATTGATTACGAATATCCTGACAATATTTGAAAATCTCCCACTACCACCACAGTAAGAGGAAAATGTTCCTTGTGTTGTGATGGAGGACTTAGCCAGCCGAGGAATTGAACACACTACGCCTGGGTGGGACCCAAACGCGATGTCAACTCAGCCACCGACCGGTCATTTTATTATTTATTATTTATTAGGTACCTTATTATAAATCTCGTTTCTCGAAAGCCTCCATAGTTTAGTGGTTTCGAACCCTGGCTACGAATCCGAAGGTCGCGAGTTAAAAATCGTACGAAAGTAAATTTTATTTCTTTAATTTGTGTTATTTCACAATGTATTCATTAATTGTGTGGTATAATAGCGGTAGATACTTTCAGTATCGCCCTAGTGAAAAACCAGCATTCAAAATGAAATGACGTTGGCCGTGTTTGGTGACTAGATCTGATTAGTCAGATACTTCCCCACCTTTCTCTTCCCATTCTTCTTCCCACTGCTCTCAGCCTTACAACATGCCCTAAATGGGGATTCCATAGTCTCACTGGCTCCAAACGGCTGAGAGTAACAGTTGGGTCTCTTCTGTGATACTAAAAAAAATACTAATTGCGTTGAAGATTTATGTTCCAAAGACTATTTAATTTTTCAAATACAAAGTTAGAAATGAAGACCTAAGGACGGATTATTTCACAGACTTTATACAATTTTTCAAATACGAAGTTAGAAATACAGACCTAAGGACGGATTATTTCACAGACTTTGTACAATTTTTCAAATACACAATTAGAAATACAGACCTAAGGACGGATTATTCCACAGACTTTGTACAATTTTTCAAATACAAAGTTAGAAATACAGACCTAAGGACGGATTATTTCACAGACTTTGTACAATTTTTCAAATACACAATTAGAAATACAGACCTAAGGACGGATTATTCCACAGACTTTGTACAATTTTTCAAATACAAAGTTAGAAATACAGACCTAAGGACGGATTATTTAACAGACTTTGTACAATTTTTCAAATACACAATTAGAAATACAGACCTAAGGACGGATTATTTCACAGACTTTGTACAATTTTTCAAATACAAAATTAGAAATACAGACCTAAGGACGGATTATTTCACAGACTTTGTACAATTTTTCAAATACACAATTAGAAATACAGACCTAAGGACGGATTATTTCACAGACTTTGTACAATTTTTCAAATACACAATTAGAAATACAGACCTAAGGACGGATTATTCCACAGACTTTGTACAATTTTTCAAATACAAAGTTAGAAATACAGACCTAAGGACGGATTATTTCACAGACTTTGTACAATTTTTCAAATACACAATTAGAAATACAGACCTAAGGACGGATTATTTCACAGACTTTGTACAATTTTTCAAATACAAAATTAGAAATACAGACCTAAGGACGGATTATTTCACAGACTTTGTACAATTTTTCAAATACACAATTAGAAATACAGACCTAAGGACGGATTATTCCACAGACTTTGTACAATTTTTCAAATACAAAGTTAGAAATACAGACCTAAGGACGGATTATTTCACAGACTTTGTACAATTTTTCAAATACACAATTAAAAATACAGACCTAAGGACGGATTATTTCACAGACTTTGTACAATTTTTCAAATACAAAGTCAAAATTCATGTTCTGTGATAGAATAATAACAGAACTTGAATATTATCTTTGTAATTTGATTAATTTTTCAAGTTCTATTAAAAAACTGGACGTAAATATTCTATTGGACTGATATTAGATTGTTGCTTAGCTTTATTTTTCCATGTATGATCTCAAAATTCAAATAATAATATTACCATACTAATGTTGTTTATTTCTTTGTTTCAGGTATGTTTAAGAGAGTGACTTGCGGCTTTCCACGTGCATTCAAATTTTCAACAAAGGTTTGTCATGTACACGTGTTTCAGATAACACCAAGTTTATACAGACACATATTTTTTGTAATCATTGAAAACAATATTGACGACTCTAAAGCGAAGCATGGGTAATATAAAGACAGAAAAAAATGCTCTGACCACCACGCTAATTCGACAATTAAAAAAAAAACTAATGACAGACAGGTCAACAAAATTGCTTATCTGTTTCAGCAATACAAAAATATAACACACCACGCGTTGGTTACCTCTTCAGTGTATGGTACAAAAATAATTTATTTTTCCAATATCAGTGAAGCTTCACAGTATGTTGATACGAAATGAAAGGCAATTTTTCTCATTTAAATATCTCTGGCGTTAATTTCGAGAAAAATGGCTTACTCCCTTCCACGCTCTCTCGACACGATCTGTGCAATAATTCAACCTGAGTGGAGCCACGATGCCAAGGAGTTGCTAGTTTTAACATACCAACCTCATATTACACACCTCCTTTATTTCCTCATCTTCTGGACATCGATAACTTAGCCAGGAGAGGAATTGAACCCGGAGATGCTTTTGCTGTAGTACCTTAGGGCCGTCTGTTTCAACAGAAAACTGAATCGTTAGCAAAATTTAAATTTTATCTGTCATTTAAAGTCAAAAGAATGTTAAATTTTATCTGTAATGACAGTGTTGATGATTTACTTTAAACAATGACAATTTACTTTAAATGTAAAGTTACAAAGATGTTAAATTTTATCTGTAATGACAGTGTTGATGATTTACTTTAAACAATGACAATTTACTTTAAATGTAAAGTTACAAAGATGTTAAATTTTATCTGTAATGACAGTGATGACGATTTACTTTAAACAATGACAATTTACTTTAAATGTAAAGTTACAAAGATGTTAAATTTTATCTGTCATTTAAAGTTACGAGGTTATTAATTTTTATTTGTCATTTAAAGTACCAAGGATGTTAAATTTTGTCTGTCATTTAAAGTTACAAAGAAGTTACATTTTATCTTTAATTTAAAGTTAAAATGATGTTTAATTTTATCTGTAATTATAGTGTTGATGATTTACTTTAAACAATGACAATTTACTTTAAATTTAAAGTTACAAGGATGTTTAATTTTATCTGTCATTTAAAGTTACGAGAATATTAAATTTTATGTCATTTAAAGTTACAAGGATGTTACATTTTATTTCTCACTTAAAGTTACAATGATGTTAAAATTTATCTGTCATTTAAAGTAACAAGGATGTTAAATAGGATCACGCGCTATTTCAAGTATAATTTCGCAAAAGTAATAGTTATTAGTGTAGCCAATCTAAAGAGCAGAGTATTAACGTATTAACGCCGTATGTTGGTGCTGCCACACCGACTATTTGATATTTGATCTATGTTGACAAACAACTTACAAAGTAACTTATAGTCAAAATATCCAGCGGTTTTTACTTTTGTATTGTACCAAGGTTCTAGGATCGGAAGTATATCAAGTAGAAATATGTTCTACTCATTTATTGACATGGACTTATTAAACACCAGCTGACGTTTACCCGGCGTGCTGAGGATTATTCTTAGGAGATAGACATGTATCGTGGTAAACTTTTCTGTAGGCCTTTTTAAGATATACAATTGCGTAATACATTATTTTGATATATCTCGTAAGGTATAGCCAGCGTTAGCAATGTAGTGCCCGTAAAGAAATTACGGTTTAGAAGTAGGTAGATACTCGGATGGGATTGCTCGGTGATCCAATTCATTCTATTCAACAAGAATTCGAATTCAATGGTTCAGAGACCAACAAGCAAAAGCTTGAGGTCTGAGACTGCATCAAAGCTGAGTTCAACTGCAACATGCCTGAACCCATTATATTAACTGTTTTGTGAAATGGAATATATTGCATATATTTTAAAATATGGCTCATAGTTTAGAAAAAAAAAAGATTTATTAATAATTTAAACCTTTCTTTACAACTCTCACCGTCACCAAGTGACAAGAAATCTTCCGACACACTATATTGCGGTAGAAATCCTGAAACATCCAAAATAGTGTATTGTTTATTCGTAAGGTAGTCGAGAATGTTTTGTTTTTCGCTGTAACACATTTTGGATGAGGAATTCATGGTCTCTGTCATCATATTCTGTAATGTTAATCATGATTAATAATCGTAAGTAATGTTGAAGCACGCAATTCCGTACCTTTCCGTCAACAGAACTATCAAAATGGCGAGTAACTATAACTATCGGTTTTCGGATCAGAGCTAAAGTTTTAACTGACAGTTAAATTTAAAAAAATGCATTTTGGTTTAATTTAACTTTAAAAATTACATGTATTCTTACTTTTACTTTGGAGGCGGATTCAGGTACCGCCGCCCCGCGAATAATTTATCGAATAACCAACATCACTTCCATAGGTCACCCCAAGTGGTTCGATTTAGCAGGGGGTGCCCGTGTTCATCGGGTGAGGTAAGTTCAGCATGCGCCTGCCCACCAGCTGCGTGGCGTGCCAGATCCCTAGATGCCTACCCAATTCTCATACCTTTTACTTTTCCAGAACTTGTTCTCTTTCCTTTACTTAAAAAAGACACGACACACAGCATCCCAAAATATGACATAGGCCCCGCAGGAAATTATTTTCCTTTTAGTATTATACTAAAATTCCGGTACTTCTTCTTTAGAGACTTGATGGGTGATCTTTGAGTATTATTAGACAAGGGAATATGAACATCTTTATTTATTTTCATGAAATACGTAATTTGTATAATTGATCTAATTGCCTTTTCCATAGCAAAATTTTAAATTTTCCTGGTCTTACACCAGGGTGATACTGGGAGTATCTCCTAGTCTGGAATTTACTGAAAATGTTCTACATATGATTTTTAGTGAGTAAATCGTGAAATAACGCAAATTAATCAAATAAAATTTACTTGCGCACGCCAGCAATTGAAACCTTGACCTCCGGATCACTAGTCGAGAGCCTTAACCCTCAACCACGGAGACCGTAAGATTCATTCCGTTAATTTTGTTCATTCTGTTCATTCCATTCATTCTGTTATATTTTTTTAAATTACATTCATTCATTCTATTAATTCTCTTTATTATATTAATTCTCTTTATTCTATTAACTCTATTAATTCTATGAATTCTTTTAATTCTCTTTATTCTATTTACTCTATTCATTCTATGAATTATTTTAATTTTATTCATTCTATTCATTCTTCATTCTATTAAGTCTATTCAATCTATTCATTATATTATTTATATTCATTTTATTTATTGAATTTGGTAGCCATCTCTGGTCCGGAGCCCCTAAATACCTGAAAAAACCCTTGACTCTGTGCAAAAACGGGCGGTCCGTTTGATAGATTCCCCAATCTTAACAAGCGGGCTGCAATCTTTAGAGCACAGGCGTCAGGTAGGTATGCTGTCCTTGTTCTATCGGTATTACAATGGAAGATGCTCTGAGGAACTAGCGTCATTGATCCCTTCGGCACCGGTGCATAGTCGGGATACACGCCAAACGCGCGCCCAACATTTGTACACGGTTGACATTTGTCACATGAGAACGGGTCGCTTCTACGATTCGTTCTTAAGTTCAACAGCTCGGCTGTGGAACGAACTGCCGGCCTTTGTGTTTCCTCCCTCCTACAACATGGGACTCTTCAAGACCCATGTTCACTCCTTCCTCTCCACAAAAAGACCCTCCACACGGCATCCCCAAAGATGACATAGGCCCTGAGGGAAATTATTTTCTTCAGGGCCTCCTGTGTGGAGTTAATATAAAAAAAAAAAAAATCATTATTTCACTATAATAATGAATATGTAGTGAAAATAATGAATATAATTAATATTATATAAATTATATTCATTATTTTCACTATAAATTTAATTGTTAATGCTAATTTACTTTTTTCTCCTTTCTAATTTCTATCTTCTACTTTTTATTACAATTTTTCCAAAATTTTAGCTTCATCTACAGTTACTAATTTCATATGTTTACACTAGATTTCATATTTCATACAAAGTAATTACACTCAATTGGTCACCATGAAACAGACAGCCGCCTTGTATGGTGATTCATTATATCTTCTTTATGTAAATTTCAAAATAATGTGACATGTATTAAATAAATAAATAAAAATAAAAATTATATTCATTATTTTCACTATATTCATTCTATTAATTCTATACATTAGTATCATAATTTTCTTTTTATTCATTCTATTCATTATCCTTACTCTTATCATTATATTCATTCTGTTAATTCAATTAATTCTATTCGTTCTTTTCGTTCTATATATTCTTCATTATATATCTTTTTATACCCTTCGCGTTCCGCTTGTTACCCTTCCCTGCTCTCCGCTGTACGGTGTTTTGGTAAATGTAATAATTTGCTTGTGTGTTAACATATATGTATTTCGAAGTGCAATAATACATTTCCATGAATTTGAAATCTCTCTGCCGACACCTTCAATTAATAATGTAGTAATGACATGTAATTCTTGTTAACTAATTGTCCTTTCTGGCTTCCTTATTAATGAGTCGAGGTAGCAATCGTCCTTTCAACGTCCCGGACCCTCAGCCTTAATAAATATTAAATTAGGGGTCCGGGCCCAGTGTGGAAATTATTCCTTTATTAAATACCCAAAGCCTGCACTGGGGCCCTGGATTAAAACCATTTAAGAGGATTGTGAAAATGCTATGAAAAAAATTATAATTACTTTTGTGTTATTCGTTCTGATTTTTTTCGGATAAATGCAAAAGTTACACTTATCATTGAAAAAAATGCATATCGCGTTATTTTCAATTAAATTCATTTAATAACACAAATTATAACTCACCAGTTCTCAGTAAAAAAATATATAAAAAGGACTAAATGGCTTTTTAAAAAAAAACTTCGATGTAAGTTATTCTGAAAGTCGCTGTAAGAATTAGCACTGACAAACTTAACAAATCATGTCACTTAAACATCTTTACTCTAAAACAATACTCCTTTATATTCATAATACAAAACACAAGAAATAACAACTAACATATATATTAGAAACATGATATCTCAGGGTCAAAAACATATCCAACAAGCAATTATAAAAACAACATTTTGACAAAAAAAGCTTCTTATATTATGGTACTAAACTCTACAACAAAATCCCACTCTCATTCAAAACTCACAACAATATTATAACATTTAATTCTCAAATAAAAAGCTGGATACAAAACACAGGGAGATCAGAAATAGAATATATACTGACACCAACAGTCCGAAACCGAAACGACTCAACTGAACAAAAAACAACATGTAATTTATTTAAAAAATAAATATAAGCAATAATCAGTCGCCTGAAATATCAATACAAATTGAAAATATCTCCCGAGTAAAAATAAATGCCGCCAACGGGAATTGAACCGCACCTTCTGATGTCAGGTGCTCTGAAACCACTGAGTTATGTCGGCTTATTTCCAACCCGCCAAATAATTCAATATTTACTAGTACCTCAATCAACAATTACTGCTCATAAAATTTTTTCCACCTGTAAACAACCAACTTTATTTTTGTAGGAAAGACTTTGTTAGTGCTAAATTTCTCACTAGATGGCGTAGAGACATATTACATCTTCATTTGTTGGTGAAATATTTTTGACTTGTCAAATATTATTATGTTTTTATTATTTTTTATCCTTTATGCTGTGAATAAAACCTTGTCTTTTAAACATTAGTTTATCATTAGAAAATAATAATATATTTCGTATTATTTCCAAAAAACTCTAATAATAATATTTTGATGACTTGTATAGCGCCGTTTTTGTGCAAAATCTCCTCAAGGGCGCTTTATAATACATTTATTTTCTTCATATGATCTATGCAACTAAATTTTATTCATATTATAATGAAATCCTCAGCACTCAGCCAGTGAGAATATGATAATCTCTAATTGTTACAAAAAAGTATGATAATAATTCACGTATTATGGTGCAATTTGTGTATGTTTAATTCCTCTTACCGTATTTCATTGTTTTCATTTTTAATACCAAACATTTTTTGGACCGTTGCACAAAATGAAATAGTGTGGGCTCTTACTGAATGAAAAGGTATGACATTTAGTTCATACACACTCCTCAAATAGGACGTGATATTCCCTATCGAAGCCATGAGAAGGATAATCTTCCCTAAAATGTCTGTTATGGGCATTTTGCGCTGATTTTCCGAAAAAAAAACCTAAAAAGTGTCTGCATATGGTGCTAGAAGTTATTTCATTATGCCTATATTTCGTGTATGTCATTTTATACGTAAAAGTGTTAATAACGTGTTTTAAAAAACTAAAAGTGTCTGCAAATGGTGTGCAAAGGTATGTCATTATGCAAATATTCATTTTGTACGTAATGTCATTTTGTACGTAATAGTGTCAATAAATTTAAAAACTAAAAGGTGTCCGCAAATGGTGTGCGATGGCATGTCATTATGCCTATATTTCATGTATGTCATTTTATACGTAACAGTGTCAATAATGTGTTTTAAAAAACTAAAAACTGTCTTTAAATGGTGCGCGAAGGTATGTCATTATGTCCATATTTCGTGTATATCATTTTATATGTAACACTGTCAATAACGTGATTTTCATGGATTTTAATAAATATTTTTTCTCTTTAATTATAATTAAATATTTTTAAAACAGGTATTACTAAAAAATTGGTATTGAGTACCTACCAAATTATATATTAAAAAATTAACAGTATTTCGTTTTGAACACATTGATGAAAAAAAAAAACAAATAACTTTCTGCGAATGGTACACGATCGTGTCATTTTACAAGTAACAGAGTCAATAACACGGTTGTCGTAGATTTTAGAAAATCTTTTATCTCTTTAATTATAATTTAATTTGTTTTTGTTGAGAATAGATAATGGGCATTTCGCAAAAATTGGTATTGAGTACAAAATTAAAATACATGAAAATATAAACAGTATTTCGTTTTGGACTTATTCCCCTATATTTAAACAAAGTTTCCGAGGAAGACAGCATCCTTATTGCTATTTCATCGTCCCGGCAAATCCTCCCTAAGGCCGGCAGTAAAGAGGGTCGCTTTTTGGAATTAATGCCATCCCCAATTTTGACATTCCTCCAAAACCTTTGACGCCTTTCTGACGCGTATTTCAAATTACGTTTTATTTTGGTTTCCATTTTCCTTCCGACGATGCGTGCTACAAACCCATATATTTTTTGAATTGCTTACATAATAAATTATAACGCTACGTTTTCAATTTTTAAATCTAGAATACACGCGACTCACTGTAAATTGGCAATGTTTTAACCCTTCAAGCCTCGAAAGGACATTACTGGCCACAAACATCACATTCCATTTGTGTTCCTTTAAAGTTCAAAATCTCCTACTTACGAACTTATTTTCGTTTATGATTTTATTGTATAATGTGGCAAATTAAGTTATTTATAAAACGATCGGAAAAAAATTTAATATTTATGCCTGAACATCCACAAAATAAAATAAAAGGCACTTTTTGGCCATGTTTTTTTCTTGCATAAATCAAAACAGGCGGATTGTGTTAAGCGGGAATTAAAACCTTATCGCCATCTACGTGAGGAGTGTTATTGATAGCGGTTCGATTTAAAATATTACTTTACGTAGTGCATCGCCTTAAGTAAGTATAATACTAACGTTAACTATCTAGTGTTAAGACAAGGGATACGTGAAAGTGATAGCAAATATATTATAATACTGCGTTCACTGTTCAATTCATTTTTATCGTTTCAATTTGGACATAAAATATATTTTTACATTATTTATTTATGTTATTGAAGAACAAAATAATACTAATAAATTTAAACGAAACGTGAAACAGAACAAGACACAGGCTCGAAGTTTTGCCCTCGAGAAATTTTTAGAACAGTCCAGAACATTCGACAGTATTCTAGAGCATTCCACAACAATCCAGAACATCCCGGAACATTATTGTGGAATGTTCGGGAATAGTCTGCAACTTTCAGAAACATCTTAGAACATCCAAGATCATATTAAACTAAAAAAGGAATTACAGGCCGTTTGTTCATAAACTTTTAGTAATTCATAAACGTGAAAATACATTGGTATCTATCTATAAATAGTATAAAACAAAGTAATTATCCGCGTCAAACAGTTTGTATGCTTAGTTCTTCTAAACCATGCAACGGAGTTTAATAGGGTTTTCACCATCATTTAGAGAAATTTTTCTTGAAGGTTTATATGTATAATACATGGATATTATATTTATTGAAGGTAAAGAAAAGTAGAGGAACGCCGGGAGTACACGTCATCTAATTATTTTATTTCTCACTAACAAAACGTTAACCAATATAAAATATAGTTGTTCCGGGGATAATGTGAAATATTTTCGCCTAATGCGTAATATTATTCAAGTTCAATGAAATTTTAACTTTAAAAATTGACCAATTATCATATCAGACAAGCCATAAAGTTGGTACCGATTAATAATTCCTACTTCGAAAAGTGTAGTTCTTATTTAAATGCTCGATAGATGCTTAGCACAATTAAAAGAGTAAAGATACACTACTGGTTCCACTGAATTAGGTCCAGTGGGCATACTTAAGAGGCCCGTTCATATACTTATTCTTTGAATGGCTATCCTTTTTATAAGCGGTGCTACATGTTTTATTCGATTAGAATGTGTCCTGTATTTTTTATGCCACCATTGAAAAGATGTCGCAGTTTTTATACTAACTTCACTAACACTCGTTAGGTAAATTTAATATTTTAAAGGAGGCATATATTTTGTTTATAAATACTTTCAGCTTCACAAATCCTGTAATTATAATATCCCATGATTTTTGCGGGTCTACCCTGGTAAATGCCTGTTTAAAAATGCAAGTTTTTAAATTTAGGAGCGGGGTATGGGTACCGCTGTCCCGGGAACTATTAATTGGATAACCAACATTTCTGCCATAGGTTACCCCAAATTTTTCGCTACGTTTGGTGACTTGGCAGGGTTTCCCGGGTTTATGGACTGAGGGTTGCCTAGGTCTTTGCGGTGGAAGCATCTGCCCACCAACTGTGTGGCGGGCCGGATTTGTAGAGACATGTTGAGGGAGATATTTTGACCTTTCCAGTAGGACTCTCTCGACCCATCCGCAGTGTAAAGGATGAATTCAAACGTTCATCACTCCGGAACACATTGACCCCAGATTTCTACCTACCCAACATACCATTTTCCTTCCCAGATCTTCCTCTTCCTTTTCTCCTTCAATACCTTAAAAAACCCTCCAAAGAGCATCCCGACAGATAACATAGGTTATGAGGATAATTATTTTCTTCAGGACCTATGTTATCAAAATATAATGTAAAAAAATTACCTTTTTCAATTAAGTCGGCTTCGTTATATTTTGTCTTACAATTTTCCATATCATTTAAATGTTATTCTTTAATTCAGTCGCCCGATAAATTTCCCAGAAGCAGCTTAGTTAACAGTGAGTCCACTGTACGCAGAAACAAAGTCTTAAAAATAACATCAAAACTTTTTTCCAATTACCGGGAAAACGGTTTTCCATTTTTTGTTCTGTCAGAACGTTTTCATTGTCATTAAATGTTTTGTGTTGAAGTTAACATTTTCGACAAAACTATACTTTACGCAAGGCGAAAATATTTGACAACTGAATTTACTAATTGGCTGAAAAAAATTGCTACTTTTGTGTTCTATTATATTATACATACTGACAAATACCCGGCGTTGCTATGATTAAAGTTTTGAGGTTATGAATTCTAGGATAAACATTGATTTTTATCTACTTTCTACAAATATAATATGCATATATAACATACATAAACCTTTCGGAAGAAATTCTCTACATAATAGTGAAAACCCTATCAAAATATGTTGCGTAGTTTAGAAGAACTAAGCGCACAAACAGATAGACACGGATACCGACTTAATTTTATACTACAGGGTTTTCCAATAAGAGGTGTTATTTTGATATTCAATCGTAAAAGATCAATGGTTTCGTTGCTTGTGTTACACGTAGCGCCGTCTTGTTGAAAGTAAACGTTGTCCAGATCAATACCATCCAATTCCGGCCATAAAAAATCATTAATCATCGCTCGATAGCGCAATCCATTCACCGTAACTGTTGCTTCAGCCTCATTTTCAAAAAAGTAAGGTCCAATGACTCCGCCGTACCATAAACCGCACCAAACAGTCACACATTGAGAATAGAGAGGTTTTTTAACAATAACTCTTGGGTTTTCCGAGCCCCAGATGCGACAACTTTGCTTGTTGACGAAGCCACCGAGGTGGAAATGGGCCTCATAATTTAATGCATATTGTAGGCATTTGTATTACAAACGTCATAGATTTCCAGGCATAATATCCGTTCAATTTATTTGAAAATATTTTAATCTATTCATTGAAAAGCGCTATTGATGTTATTTTCACAAATCCGTATTTTGCAGATAAATTTATTTAAACACAAAATCATTTCCGAGAATGTTAATTATGCGGGTGCTTATATTTGCAAATATTGACATGAATTTATAACAATTTTATTGCAATTTAATCACAATGACTCCTAATCAGGATGGAGATGGAGATGGAGATGGGATTGTTGGTCAAATAATCTATCAGAACTATTCTCATGTCAGTTAAATGCTTGCCGACTAATTCCTTGAATCGTATTTATTGGAAATCAGTTTCCTTGTGGAAAGCTTATAATAAAACAGTGTGATCAAAGAAAGCTGTATTTTTACATTTTAATATTGTACAGGTAAAAAATTCTATTACTGATTTCAGTAATAATTAATATTAAAATCAGTAACCGAAATAATATGAATTTTTAAACTGTGACAATTGGGCTTATAATAATTTAGACACCATTGGTCGCCAGTGTAATGCAATAATCTCACGTACAAATTCAACCACTCTAGGGCCATTGTAACATGATTAGTAAAAGACAATGAGGATTGCTTTGTTATTGAATATAGAAGAGGTACGATGATTAATATTATATATATTCAAATAACAAATAGAGGTAGAGACTCGCAAATAACAAGTTTAGCATGATCTCAAGGGGTCAATTCGAAGAATTGATCGCACGGAAAGAATTTTAAAGTAGCAATAAATTAGTTAAAAGTGTGACATTGTGTATAGCATAAAATATCTGACCTGATTCATCGAAATGAGCGCCATACAACTCTTAGGAAAGAATTTAAATAAGTGAGAGATTGACATGATGACCAGCGATTAAATATAACTAGCTATGTCCGCCAGCGTCTCCCGTGAAAGATGTCGACTGGAGGAGTTGCTCGTATCACGTCAGTTGGTGCGCCCTCTCCGCAAGGCTGTCCGATTGGTACTGGCTTTAGGAAATTATCTCTTCTGCTTCCATCTAGGAAAGCCCATGGAGCACGAGTCCCATAGACGAAGGCGGTCTTGGATGGAGTTTGTTAAAGTTTGTTTAAGTTTGTCTTAAAATAGTAGCGGGGCAAAAGTGAACTGCTACAAATTAAATTGGTAGGCGGGTTTGGGTACCACCTCCTAAGAAAAATATTATGATTCGTTTTTTATATGATTATAGAAAGGTTTATTGTCATTAGAGAGACTGGAATATAACTTATTTTGTCAATAAATATAATATCCATGTTTTATACATACAAACCTTCCGAAAGAAGTTCTTTAAATGGTAGTGATAATCCTTTAAAAATATCTTGCGTAGTTTAGAAGAACTAAGCGCTCAAACAGACAGACGCGGAAAGCGACTTTATTTTATTCTATGTAGAGATATGTTTTATGTGTTAATTTCACACGAATATGACATACGGATAATGTTTTTTAAATACATCGATTTGATCAAAGAATATGATAATACTAACAAATGTAAACGAAAGATGACACAGAACAAGACACAAAAAATAAAAATATAATGTTCACAACTTGGAATAGAACCCAGGATTTTTGTCATGTTCTGGTAAGACAGAGATCCTGATTTCGAATCCTAGTTGTGACCGTTATCTTTTTATTTTCTATGTCTTGTTCTGTTTCATGTTTCGTTTATAATTGTTAGAATTATCTTATTCTTCAATGATATATTTCCTACACTACGTCAAATTTAGATCTAATGAATGCAAATTTTGTAGGTGGATATTAACCTGATCGAGCTGAAACTCGGCAGATATACTCGTTATCGACGTCAATGCATTCTTTCAATTTTTGTGGCACTCGCATACACACGCATTTCTCTGAAATTAGCTACTAACCGGCCCAAAAAAAAATGTATTATGGTAAAAAAAAAAATATTTTTATTTTTAACGTCTGGACCCAGAGTCAAGGATTTTACCGCTCTTCCACGTAGGTCGTAATATTTGATTAAAATTTAAAGATAATGCGTAATCCAGTCACCAAAGTAAAATTTTCTCATAATCGCAGTAAAATCATCAGAAAGGGCTCGAGCTAATGATTTTCGGCTCGCCTGGGTTAATTTGGCGCCTCGTGTGCCCGCATTATCGTAAGGGCTAATGCTAAGGGGTGGGACGGAACCCGCAGAAGTGGCTTTAGTAGCCCCGACCTAACCCAACCCTCACCTTCCCAATCCCGCCCAATTCAAGGGATAGCCAACTCGCTCAACTCACAACACGGTACAGTAGAAACGGGATTAAAGCTGAAAAAATTGAAGATAATTATGAACCATCGAAACCCGAGTTAGCTTGCCAGAAGCTGGACAGGGCTCGCATATACTGCAGATGGTTCACAAATGCTAACCCTATAAAAATCGCAAGTGCACCCCACTCTTGAATCAGCCAGCCACCTCTGGTCTAGAGCCCCAAAATACCTGAAAAAACCCTTGACCATGTGCAAAAACGGGCTGTCTTTTTGAAGGATTAACAAACTTTTGATAGTTAACCTCTCTTAAGGCGAAGCTTAATGCTAAATCACTATTTTGATTAATCTTTATAACGTATTGGTGTACATTATTTATACCAATAATAAGAATACAAATAAAAAAATAAATTACTCTAAAATATATACTCTAATATATACCTACTTTACTCTAATAAAAAATATATTTTTTCAATAAAAATGTATGAACGCATAAAGGAAACAACTTTTAAAAAATACAGTATTATAGTTAAGATTATCTGTGACAGTTTCATTTGATTAACTTTGTTGCTTTCGCACGCACATTTAAGATAATAAATAAAAACTATTTTTGTGCTTGAATGCGAATGTTTCTAGACTCCGTTTGTCAAGAGATTTTAATGCCTATTACCTACAATAAATGGTATACCAATAATATACAATATTTTTGGCTTCCCGTTTTTGGACAGTCAAATTTACAGGTTTCAAGTTATCCTAGTTGTTCGTGATAAATAATTATCAAATTACATTTTTTAGTAACATTTCGGAATCAGTCCTGCCTAGATCCAACAACCATTTTGTCACTCTTGGACCGAAGGATGACAATTCACACAGTTTCAGCTGAGAGGGGATTTTATTATATATTTTAGGACCGAGATATGAGCATATTTTTTGATAAGCCGCTCTGTTGCTTGTTGGAACGAAAAGGTCATTTCTTCCCTTACTGCTGGTTTGATGTTTGTGTTCGGCTGTTTTCATTTTGTTTTTATTTTATGAACATGGATTACATTTTTTTTATATAGCACTGTCGGACATCTAGTATATTAAATTCCTTGAAGAGAGCGTCGCTCGAATATTTTTTTTATTTTTTTTATTTTTTTATTATTTTAATATAGATCATATGGGTTACATTAATACATACATATTTTGCAAAATATAATATTAAGGTTCATAATTGGTAATGTATACCTTATCAGAAAAGAGGAGCTCTTGTGCCTGATAAGGGAGCCACGATTCTTACTTAGATTCAATGTTATAATATTATGTTATGTGTAAAATATATAATAATATATATATACATGGTGTCCGGAAACTCGTAGTACAAGCGGGAAACTGGTGAATCTACATCACATTTGGAGTCGATTTTGTAGTATATATTTTTTTGATTTGAGCTTTCGTTTTCGAGTAAATCGAGTCAGAAGTTGATTTTTTTTTTGATCAAATTCTTATAAATTATTACTGAAGATCAAAGTACCCAACTAATTAAAACTATTTAAAAGTAAAACAAATAATGACGAAAAAATTTGAACCCTGAAATAGCCGAAAAATATATTTTTTTGGTTTTTTTTTTTTATAAAAATGCTCAAATCAAAAAACTTTATGTTTATTTGGGTTCCCCGTGTGGTATACATTCTCCAGTTTCCGGCTTGCACTACGAGTTTCCGGACACCATGTATATATATATATATATATATAAATATATATAAAAAAATAAAATATATATATATATTTTATTTTTTTTTAATATAAGTTTTTTTGGAAAAAAAGTTTGATTTTATTTATTTGTTCTTGTTGGTTCGTAATACAGCGCAATTCGGAAGGGAGATTATTGTAGTTTTTTATGGCTTGGTAAATATAATGGTTTTGCATTTGAGTTGTTTTAAAGATTGGCGTAATAAATTGATTTCCATTTCTCATGAGTTTGTAAAATTCTTGATATTCTGTGTTATTTTTTTCTTTACACATTTTTATAATGGAAGTTTGCTTAAATATATCATCAATACTTGGTACTGGAAACAATTTAAAAAGCAATTTTGTTGGGAAAGTAGAGTTTTTTTTAAGTATTACCTTTATAATATTTTTTTTGCGAGACTTTTACTGAGTTTAGGTTGTTTTTATAAGATCCTCCCCAACCTATGATTCCGTAAATAAGCAGGGAGTGGACAAGAGCATAATATACATTTTTTAGTATTTTCACATTTAAAATATTTCTTAACCTAACAAATATATATATATATACATTTCCTTATTCTCTTTACTAACTCCGTAATATGGCTTTTCCATTTCAGATTTTCATCGATGATCACACCAAGATATTTAATTTCAGAAGAAGAGTTGATTACAGTACAAATAGGATTAAGTAGTTTACAGTTGACATTGTCACAATTTTCATCATGGATTATGATATTTACTTTGTGTTTAGGTATTTTTTGTAGTGAAAATAATACATATGTTGTTTTTTTAGCATTAAGTGTGAGTAGGTTATTATCAAACCATGAATTTAAGATATTAATTGTGGTGTATGTGTGTAAGGGGGACAGCATGAGAGCGAGACAGCGAGTACGAGACGTATATAAGAGATCGTATGAGCGGGAATGAGCCTCTCAGTCCAGAACCGTGATAGCCTTCTTACAAATAAATATTATAATACAAGCATTGTTATTATTGAGTATGTAGAGTTAACATACGTCACAGTGGCGCAGCACGGTAGTTCGTAAATTATTAAAAGTTTACGGAGAATCAGATGATTCAAGAAGATTATTCGAATTTTTGGTGATCACAGTATAGTCTGGCGCTTTTGGGCGTTGGATCGCTAAATTTTGAAGGAAGAAGAAGAATAATAAAAGGCTATCAAATTGGAGAATTCACACGCAGCCGAGGCGAGCACGCAGATCGGGCCGGGCAAATTGCGCGGTAAAAACGCAATTTTACACGTGTGTGGGAGCCGACATTGCAACATTTTGTCGAGAGTACACCGTTACACGGGGTACGCAGAAGATCCAGGATCAAGATCGGCATCAAGGGTGAATTGGCCGGAATCCGGGACCGGGGTTCTGTCGCTACAGCGGGAAGGAAGACCTTGGAAGGTGATCGTGTCCGCAGCTGAAGGGAGACGGAGCCAGAAAAGGGTGCTGAGACGTTGGTGATTCACAGGCTCAGGGCAGGGGCTCGGAGCATAACCTCTGGAAGGGCTGAGATACGTATATTTTATTCAACTTGTTTCAGTTCTTCTCCCAATGGAGGCGATTTGTAAGAATTTGGGGACGTTCTGTTACAGAACGGGAGACTGGTCATTGTTCAGGGAACGATTGGATCAGGCCCTCATTTTAAATGATGATAAGTTGTTGTCACCAGAACGCAAAAGAGCATTTTTGCTGAGTTGCCTCACGGAAGAAACTTTCTCTCTATTATGTGATTTATGTTTTCCAAAAAAGGTTTCTGTTTGTTTTTTTGAAGATTTATGTAAATTATTTGATTCACATTGCAAACCAGTTAAAAATATTTTTGAGTCTCGTGAATTATTTTATAAATGTAAACAGTTTCCTAGCGAATCCGTTAAAGATTACGCGGCTAGATTGAGAGGGTTAAGTTTATCTTGTAATTTTGAGCTGAGATTGGAACCATGTTTAAAGGACATATTCGTTATTGGGATTTTTAATGAAAAATTGAAACACAAGCTATTCGTAGAGGCAATCGATACTTCTTTTACGGATTGCATTAATCTAGCGGCGACGTGGGAACATGTTGTGGCTTTTAAAAAAGTAAATCCGAATTTAAATGTTGTTCATAAGGAAAGCGAGTATTTCCATAAATCCAGGAAAGATAGTCCTTCCAGGAATAGAAATTCAATGCGGAGTAAATCACCGGTTAATGGTACGTTAAAAACTTGTTTTTTGTGTGGAAAAAAAAATCATTTGCAAAGAGATTGCTGGAAAAAAATTTTGTGTAATCATTGTAACAAATCGGGTCATCCTAGTAATTTGTGTAAATACAATAAAAATTATGTAGGTACTAAAAATAAACGGTTGAATTCGGTGTTCGTGGTTAATAATAATGTGGGGCCGGAACCCACATATATAGATTTGTTAATTGGTAACATAATATTGCCGGCGTTGGTAGATACGGGGGCTGCGATTAACGCGATACCATATGAAGTGTATTTAAGATATTTTGTTTCTTACGATTTAGAAAAGTATAATGTTCATTTGTCAGGGTATGACGGAACGCAGTTAAATGTTTTAGGTAAAGTGAATTTAGAGGTGTCATTTTTAGGTAAAAGTGCGAAAATACAGTTCGTAATAATTAAAAATGGTAATTCTACAATAGTTGGTAGAGATTTTTTACAAGTTTTCGGTATCGGATTAAGTGGAATAAATTCTGTAAAATTCAGTGAGATTAATTGTGATAATCATCTTGTTTTTCGTGAAAGTTTAAAGAAGAAATATGCTCATGTTTTTTCAGAAAAATCGGGTAGGCTTAAAAATTATGAGGCAAACATTGAAGTTAATTCGGACTTTAGGCCAAAGTTTGTAAATCCGAGGCCATTACCTTTTAGTTTACGTGAGAAAGTAGAGATAGAGTTACAGAGAATGTTGCATGAAGACATTATTGAAAAGGTAGAAATAAGCGATATTGCAAGCCCGATTGTTGTTGTAAAAAAGAAAGACGCTTCAATTAGGATTTGTACTGATTTCAAAACAACATTGAATCCTATGTTAGCGAAGTTGAAATACCCACTACCTCGTATTGACGATTTAATTTCATCTCTGAATGGTGCAAAATATTTTGCTAAGATAGACTTACGAAATGCATTTGGACAAATTTCATTGAACGAAAAGTCTAGAAAATTATGTGTGATTAGTACGCATATAGGTTTATTTGCTTATAAAGTATTGCCTTTTGGCTTAAGCACGAGTCCGGCCATCTTTATGCAAGTCATTACGGCGATAGTTGGTGGACTTAGGAACGTTCGTGTATTTTTAGATGATCTACTTTTATTTGGGAATTCTAAAGAGGAATTATTTTCTATTTGTGAAGCAGTACTTAGCAAGCTAAGTGATTGCGGATTAACTATTAATGAAAATAAGTGTTCTTTTCTAGAAACAGAGATAGAATATTTAGGTTATAGAATTTCGCAGAAAGGAGTTATGCCTTTAGAAAATAAAATATATGCTATTACCCAAATGAGTGTACCGAAAAATGTTTCGGAACTTAGAAGTTTGCTGGGAGTTATTTCCTACTATAGGTCTTTTATACAGAATGTGTCAGGTATTTTGTCTCCTTTATACCAATTGTTGAAAAAAGGGATAAAATTTGTATGGTCTCAGGAATGCAATATTGCGTTTGAGCAAGTTAAGAAACTGCTGACGTCAGACAATATTTTGGTGCATTTTGACCCACAATTACCTATCAAGCTAATTACAGACGCGAGTGATATAGGTATATCTGCTATTATATGTCACGTATATGAGAATGGCATGGAAAGACCGATTGCATTCGCTAGCCGTTTATTGTCAAAAACGGAATTGAGGTATTCCATTCTAGATAAGGAAGCGTGTGCAATAATATTTGGATTAAAAAAATTCTTTCAATATTTATATGGTAATAAATTCGTTCTAACTTGTGATAATAAAGCTTTGGTACATATTTTGAACACTGAAAAACAAGTGCCAATACTAGCGGCAAATAGGCTACAGCGCTATGCGCTGATTTTACAAACATTTGACTATAATATAGAATATGTCAAGTCGGGTGAGAACAAAGCGGATTTCTTATCTAGGTTGCCGGTCAATAGTAATAATAATTTAAGTGATTGTATCGACGAGGTCGACGGTAGCGAATATTTCTTAAATTATATTGGTAGTCTGAACGTTGATAAGATTGAATCGGATTTTTTAAATATAATTGAGGCGGAATCGACAATTTCAAAAGAAACGATGAAGCAGTCTTCGATTAAAGATGTAAACATAGCAACCATTATTGGGTTCGTAATCAATGGTTGGCCGGATAAAAAGTTTTTAAAGGATGACTTGTTAAAATTCT
This sequence comes from Hesperophylax magnus, assembly GCA_026573805.1. NCBI lineage: Eukaryota > Metazoa > Arthropoda > Insecta > Trichoptera > Limnephilidae > Hesperophylax > Hesperophylax magnus. The sequence continues at coordinate 1,298,651 of JAIUSX010000149.1, read as the reverse complement.
GGTATTTTAGAAATAAATTATCGACTTATGACTCGTGTTTATTTTATAATAATAAATTTGTGGTTCCGAGGGAATTAAGGGAAATCATATTGAATTTCATACATCAATCGCATTTAGGTATTGTTAAATCTAAAAATCTTGCTCGAAATTATTTTTTTTGGTTAGGGATGAACTCAGAGGTAGAAGCAACTGTGAAGCAGTGCGTTCGATGCTTGGAGTGTTTACCCACTCCATGTAAAGTTGAGTTACAGCCGTGGCCAATCAGTGGATTAATATGGAATAGATTGCATATTGATTTCATGGGACCTTTTGGTGGTTACAATTTTTTGATAATCGTTGATGCAACTACAAAATGGATAGACTGTCACATCGTAAATAAAGTAGATTCGTTTTGTACAATAAAAGTTTTGAAAAGATTATTTTCTAATTTCGGAATTCCGGAGCAGGTAGTAAGTGACAATGGTACAGCGTTCACTTCAACAGTTTTTAAGGAATTTTGTCATAATTTTAATATTAAATCGTTGACATCTCCTGTCAACCATCCAGCTTCTAACGGACTTGCCGAAAATGGGGTTAAAACGGTAAAGAATTTTTTAAAAAAAATTATGATAAATAAAAAATTGCCTGCTGATTTTGAGGATAAACTTTTAACATTTTTGGTTGATATTAGGAATACGCCTTCTATGTCTACGGGGATTGAACCTAGTAAATTAATTTTGGGAAGGAAAATTAGATCAATTTTTAATACAATCATTCCAATATTAGATAATGTTGAAGGTCAAGGTTTTAAAGGGATTGATAACACGATTAAAGATAAGATGTTATTGAGTCAGCAAAAACAAAAAAAGTATTATAGAGGAAAAAAAATTAAAAAGTACTTTGATGTTGGATCTAAAGTTTTAACCAGGGATTTGAGAAGTGATAAAAACAAATGGATATTAGGAGAAATTTATAAAAGATTGGGGAATAGGGTTTATTTAGTAAAAATTATGTCTACAGGACAAGTGTGGAAACGCCACCATGATCAAATTTCAGAGAGGAAGGTTAGGTGGGGGGAGAGTGACAGGTCTGATGATTTGCTGGACCTGGGTCCACTCTCGGACGTGGACATGACCAAGTTTCCTAATTCCTCTGATTTTTGCAGGTCACCTACACCATGGGAGGGGAGGTTACGCCCTCGAGGACAACGCCCATGCTACACCGAATGAAGAGTCAAGAACATACATAATTACATATAAATTGGAAACTAAATACATAATGGAAATAATTAAATATATTTGGCTTATATAAATTTGTAAAAATAAAAAGATGTAATTATGATTTAAGTGTGGGGGTGTGGTGTATGTGTGTAAGGGGGACAGCATGAGAGCGAGACAGCGAGTACGAGACGTATATAAGAGATCGTATGAGCGGGAATGAGCCTCTCAGTCCAGAACCGTGATAGCCTTCTTACAAATAAATATTATAATACAAGCATTGTTATTATTGAGTATGTAGAGTTAACATACGTCACATTCATTTGCAAGTTTGTTAACTAGTTCCCATGTTTGACCTTTTATTAATAAAACAGTATCATCAGCATTAGAGATTAATTCACCTTTGATTTTCTGTTGGAAAATGTCATTTACATACATTAGAAATAGTAATGGTCCGAGGACCGTGCCTTGAGGAATGCCAAATGTACTTGTTAGTGGTGTACTAAAAGTTTGGTTTAATTGTACAATTTGAGGTCTCTCTGTTAACTAGCTTTCTATCCATTTAAGGGCTAAGTGGTCAATGCCATTTTCTTTTAATTTTAATATAAGTCTTTCATGGGAAATGCTGTCAAAAGCTTTCTTTAAGTCAATAAAAATTCCTATACATTTATTTGATTTGTCCAGGGTACTCTGAATACTAGATGAAATTTTTGCAATGGCATCTTGGGTACTTTTTCCCTCTGTGAAACCGAATTGATTTTCATTTATAATCGAGTTTTTTTTTAAGAATGCAGTTAGTCTTTTTTTAGCAATTTTTTCAAAAATTTTCGATATATTAGATAAGAGTGAAATGGGTCTATAATTAGAAATGTCCTCCGGGCTACCGGACTTAAATATTGGAGAGATTATGGTTTTCTTATACGTGCTCGGGAAAACTCATGTCTTAAAGCTATTGTTTATAATATGAGAGATTGGTGTAGAAACATAATTTTTAATGATTTTTAGTGTTTTTACGGCGAGACCGTCAAATCCCGGAGCAGAACCACCTCGCATTTTTGATATAATTTGTACAATTTCAGACGGATTGGTTGGTTCGAAGAGTTCAAGTTTAGTTTCTATATTCCGAATATTTTCAATATACATATTATTTATTTTTTTCACGGTAATTTTTTCTGCTAGACTCTTTCCGATATTTGCAAAGAAATCATTAAAAGCGTTTGCTCCTTTTTTAGGTTCTTCAATACAGTTAATTATGTTATTGTTTTGTATTACACTCTTAATAGTATTACTTTTGTTTTTTTTGTTTATTTTCCATGATTTCATTGATTATATTCCAAACTTTCTTACTGTCATTTTCAGAATCATCAAGTTTATTTTTATAATAATTTTCTTTCGTGTTTTTTATGAGCGTGGTTAATTTATTTTTGTATTCTCTAAAATGAACATTTAATTTAATGTCTAGTGGTTTTTTTTTTGTTTCTTTATAAAGCCATTCTTTGTGTCTTATGGACACAACAAGCCCATGTGTTATCCACGGTTTGATTTTACGAAATTTTGCTGTATTTCATTTTGGAATATTTTTTTTTGAATCATTTATAAAGTTCGTTAATCTATTTTCAAATATTTTACAGCACTCGTTGACGTTATCACTTCGGAGAATATCTAACCATAATTCCGATGACAATTTATTTTTCAAAGATTCGATATTAACAACAGATATTTCTTTCTTATTATTAGCAGTTTGTCCGCAATGTTGGTTTATCGCCTGAGGTATTATTGAATTGTAATGTAGCAAAGTCATGTAATGGTCGGTAATTGAGGTTTTTATAATTCCCGAGTATAAATTATTTATATCCTTGATATTTGTGAAAATGTGATCAATGCATGATGGACGTTGCCCATTGACGTTTCTGGTGTAAGAGTTTATACACGACACATAATTCAATTCCGCCATCATATTTAAGTAATTATCTTTATCGTTCGATGTATAATCGTGCGATATATTTAAATTAATGTCACCTAAAACTATTGTATTCGCGTTTCTGTAGTTTAATAACACATGTCTTAATTCTTCTATAAACAAACATACAGTAGACGAGTGCGTTCTGTATAGAGAGATAATATCAATTTTTTTGTTATAATACTTCATTTGTACATGTAAGCAGTTTGTTCCATTCACATTAATTTCTTCCTCGCACAATATGTCACAATTATTTTGTACGAACATAACGATTCCACTGTTTTTGTTAATTCGGTTTGTAGTAGATACATAGGTATATCCCGGTATACGTACGGTGTACGTACGGTGTACGGTGTACTACCGGTGTAGTACGTATATATCTGAAAGGTTTCTTCATAATAACAAGTAAAATAGATTTCTGTTCCTTTAATAACGGGTTTAATGTTGTTCTTCCTGCACCTCCCCACCCAATGCAACCGTAGGTTATGATTGAGCTACACAGCCCGTAGTATATGTTTATTTCATTGAATTATGCATTATCTTACTGCACTTATATTAATAACTGCATCACTTGCAATAGTGTTTTTGATTACACATTAATTGTTCTTTAATTTATTGCTATTATTATCCTGTTTACCTTTGTACGCCTGTAATTCGATTATCACTGTTTTGTAAAAGCCATATTATGGCATTTGAATAAATAAATAAAGTTCATAGTCTTATTTCACAACCGTGTAAAAAGAAACCTTTTAAAACAGAATTAACTGTAGGTATATGAAAATGATATAAGTAACAAGAAAAGACAATAAATAAAACGGTGGGTCAAGAAAGACTAAATTGTCGCATTATTTAAGTGTACGAAAATGGGGAACGTTCTTGGACAGTAGAACCTTTTCATTACAAGGGCTTGATAAATTATCCGAGCCCATGTTTTATGTCATGACAACTTGGGACTGAAATAAATAACGGAAGGATTTAATGCAGTGGAAACAAAACCCCGCTGAGCAGTGTCGGAAAAACTATGATTAATATCACGGGAAGTATGGTATTATACATGGTGTCCTTAAACTAGAGGTGAAAAAGGAAAACTGGTGAATCTGCATCATATTTGCTGTCGATTTTGTAGTAAAACTTTTTTTGATTTGGGCTTTCGTTATCGAGTAATTCAAGTCTGAAGTCAGATTTTTTAAATCAAATGTCAGCCGTTAAATGTCTTTTTATATGCGTTGACCCGTTGGCTATGCTACGAAAGTTATTTTATCCTAAGTTTCCGAAAAAAATGGAAAAAAGTGAACTAAATGGAAATATCGAAATAAAATAAAAAGTTTTTGGGGTTCTCTGTGCTGTAGTTTTACAAGTTTCTCGCTTGCAATACGAGTTTCCAGACACCCTGTATATGTATGGGAAACGAAAAAAGTGAGAACAAATCGGAAATGTGCTTGCTAGTATTCTTTCTAGTTTAGTTTTCGGTCCCCCTACAGTAGAACCCCTCCGACAGTCGATCCCCGGACATTTGATCCCCCCGTCAGTTTATCCAACGACAGTTGATCCCCAGAAATTCGATCCCTCGGTCAGTTGATCCCCTGACATTTGATTCCCCATCAGTTGATCCCCCAACAGTTAATCCCCCGACAGTTGATCCCCCGACATTTGATCCCCCGACACTTATTCCCCGACAGTTGATCCCCGTCATTTGATCCCCCGACACTTATTCCCCGACAGTTGATTCCCGACATTTGATCCCCCGACACTTATTCCCCGACAGTTGATCCCCGACATTTGATCCCCCGACACTTATTCTCCGACACTTGACCCCCGACATTTGATCCCCCGACACTTATTCCCCGACACTTGATCCCCCGACATTTGATCCCCCGACACTTATTCCCCGACACTTGATCCCCCTAAAACCATTTCAAGCATCGTTTTGATTCTAATTTTCACGATAATGGAAATATCTACGACTCTATTTTTATATAGTATTTTTTTTTAATTTGAAACCACATAAGAGTCAACAGCTCCCAACCGTCTGGAACTAGTGAGACTGAGAGTATCTTCCAATCTGGAAAGTGCCGCAAAAATACTGTATATTATTTTTAATGAGTAATTTGTGAAATAACACAAATTAATCGATAAAATTATTTTGAATGAATTAATTGTAAAAAATAAAAACACAAATTTGCTTTTGCTCGCCGGGATTTGAATCCGCGTCCTCCGGATTCGTAGCTAACGGTCGTAACCACCCAACAATGGAGGCTGTAAAAATTGTGCCTCAAAATGTGCAAATAAAAAAAAAATAATATCGTAAGCAGGTATTACGGCATTTTTCTATCAGTGGCAGTTATTCCGCCAACCGAACTCGCAGAATCATTGCCTGTAATATTTTCTTTTCTTTTTATTCTCCGAGCGTATCAAACGAAATAAATTATCCAAACTCCAAATCAACGCCCCCCCCCAAAACTCCCCCCACTGCTGTCCTTCTCTTTCAAGTGATAGGTACCTATCTGGAAAAAAGATTTCTCGTTGAAAGGTTGATAATTTTATTTGGGGTATAGCTAAGACTTTATCCCACAAAAGGAGGCCGAATATTTTTTTTATATGAAACGAAAAAAGCAAAGTGACAAAAGCCTTTATAAAACGTATGTCTAATTCAAAGCACTTTTTTAGTTTCGTATTTGATAGAAGTTCAGTGTTTTTTTCGTTCTTTACGCGAATACTGCTCAAGATTCCCAACTTGCTCCCTGCTAACTGGAGCCAATGAGATTATGGCATCCAAAATAATTGAATTACGCTGTGAAGCTGAAGTTTATGGGAATGGGAAGGAGAATAGGAAGAAGAAGGTATGGAAGAACTAGTCATCAAACACGTCTAAATCTGTTTTAAGATAAGTTTCGATTCGAAATGCTGGTCCGAGCTACTGGGAGTATTTACCACTTTGAATAGTGCCTCTGCCGCCTCTGCAAAAATAATTTATTTTATTTTAATTAAAAGTGACTTAACTTAATGCAATTTAAGGTGTTATTTATTCATGTTGCACGATGCATTCATGTTGCACGATTCATGTTGCACGACAAAATACAATATTCTACAGCAGCACACATAAGTTTAACTACATTGCCCACTCTCCGATACAACGACTTCACACCATGGGAAATCATCACTTGGGTGATGTTGACATATTCAATACCAACTTGGCAAGTTTTGTGGATCATTTAAAACATTTATTTCAACAATACTCCTAAACACATCATGTAAACCTACAAATAGCTGTAATTTTCTGTTTTTGTTTCTTGTGTTTGTATGACTTGTTGCATAGCTTTTATCAAATGTAATTTTATTCTTATTTTTTATGTTTCAAAGTATCTGTCAAATTAAAATAATACTACCAACCATGTAAAAGCCCTCTGGGCGTTAAATAATTAAATAAATGTAGTGGCGTATAAAAATACGAATTAACCTGGTGCTCTCAATGCCAATAGAATGAAAACAGAAATTGTAACTAAGCCGGGCAAGACATTTTTTATAAATAAAAATACATTTTTTTTTGCCAATACGGTGACATTTTTAATTTTTGTCTAACTAACCCAAATTAGAATTAAATCCCAAAGACAAAATGTATGTAAAAGATCGACACTGCAATTACAGTGCTTCGTACGGTTCGTGGGCATGATTCTTTAACACTGCTAATGCAGGACTCACGGTTACAGTCACTTACGGTTTTTAAAAGGGACTTGTTTTGTGGGACAGAGTTCACTTATTTTATTTAAAAGGGCGTATTAAAAAAACGAATCCGTAGCGATATAGCAAGGTGTTGTTCACTTCAAATTCCGGGCCAAAAAGCCGTGGAAGTTGCCACTTTGCAAAAATATATTTTTTTATATAAATTATTATACACAGGAAACATAGAGGAAAACACTTTCAATTTCTGAAAATGATTACTGTTGATTTATTAAAATCCTATTAAAAACGTGATGGCACGCCATTTTCTAATAAAATATCAGTAAATTTAGAATATATCGGAACACGTGTTCCTGCAGCTACGCTTATCCTAAAAAATATAACGACGAAATGCGAAAATATTATAATTTTTATGAACACGTGTTCCGACATTCTCATAAAACAGTCGTGTTTCACTGATGGTTTTTAGAAAATCTGTCAATTCATTCTTTAAAGGCCTGCAGTCCCGTTTTAAACATAAATATTTTGTTTCAGTAAGTTTTCTCCGTATGACCCACACATTTTGTTAATTTATAATTTTTTTGAAATCATAAGTCAAAGATTCAAAAGAATAATGTCATACATGACGATATTAAGGCGATTCACCACGTCTTGTAACATTTGAAATAGAGCCGCTAACAATAACATTATTTATGTAGATGGCGATAAGGTTTAAATTCCCGCTAAACGCCAGTCGCCCGTTTAGATTTACGTGAGATAAAAAAACATTTCCAAAAATTTCAGGCACAAATATTTGAATGTTTTACAATCAATTTCTAAAGAATTTAATTTTCCACATTATACAATATACCCAAAAAGGGTTTCAAAGCGAGAGGTTGTGAACTTCAAAGAAGTTTTTAAAGGCTCGATACCTTATTTTTTTCTGGGCTTATAAAAAGACCTATCAAAAAAGTGCTCAAGCATTTCAAAGAACGAAATGTGTTTTACTCGTAGTATATAATTGAAGCATCTAAAATATTGCAAATATATTTTCGATTCTAAGTGAAGAAAAGAGAACAGAAAATCATTTAATTGCAATTTTTAAAATTGGAACTGATTTCTTGAGAAATAAGACTACCGCGTTATTTTTCACGGGTCTGTGCTAGTTAAGGCGACAAAATACTCTAATAACGGGGGTTTGTTCGGCGCTCTCATTTTAATTATTTCCGATGAACGTATTACTAAATTCTCAAATATTTATAGAGGAATCTCTACGGATGTAAGTTATTCATATTTTAGATAAATAAAAATACGACCTTAACATTAAAATATTTTAAGTAAAACGGCTTGAAAATTTTATAAAAAGTTTATTAACTATAAAATTAGCAATAAGCACTAGATTTTATTTTTCTAAACAATGAATTAGTAACTTCCCGAGGGATCCCTCTAGAAATATTTGAGAATTTAGTAATACGTTCATTAGAAATAATTGAATAAAACCGACGGAAAGATAAATTTTAAAGGCCTGCTAAAGCAAAGTCAACCGTTGGTCCGTCCATTACGTCGTACCGTGCGTCGTCTTAATAGTGTAAAACTGCTAGAGATATTATCCAGATTGGCTAAAATAGTCTTAAAAAACTTGTCGCTTTTGCCGCCCTCGTCGCTTCTTAGAGACAATTTCACTAATAGATTACTTGAATAATAATCAATATTTTACTATAATCTTTATACACATCCAAATTAACTGAGACGATGTATGAATGTGAATGAGGCAAGGAGTGTGTGCCAAGACCGAGTTGTTTGGTGCGATGGTTAGTTAGTTAGTTTATGTCGGAACGCTTGTTGTTGATAAAGATAATATTAAGTATCTGATTCACTTGGTCGTATAATTTATTAAAATTTTATCAGGAAACCTGTTAATTCATTCGTGAAAGCCTGCGATCCCGGTTTTGATAAAATTTCCAATAATTTGAATATTTTCTTAATAAATTAGCAATACTCAATTCACACCATGTCCTGTTCTGTAAAAAGAAAGGTATAGATGAAGTTCTGGGAGGAAAATGAAAGAGGATCTGGTAGGAATGTAAGAGTCAAGAGTGGTGCAAGGCGATGAGTCGAGAGAGTTCTGCTGGAGATGTTAAAGGTCTCCCTGAACCGGCCTCTCCATTTCTGTCCCGAACAGTCAATATAAAATTTAAAAAATTCCAAAAATCAGCATCCACTCATTTGAAATCTCATTTAAAGTCAATGGAACGTTTTGCCCTCCAAAAGCAATAATTGATAACCGACCCAAAGAGAGTATATAATTGTCTATTGACAAGTTAAACGCGTTCTCCTCATTGGTCCGGAGACGAGAGTTCCCTCTTTGAATGTTTGAAAACGTTCCATTATCGATGGGGCACTTTATTTGAATGTTTCCCGCCATTTGATGTTTTCCTTTAAAGGTTTCTAAGGAAACGTCGATGGGTTTGTCAATAGCGGAATTTGTTCAACTATGTTCCTTCGATGAAAACAACGGATGGATACGTTTGAAAAATGCTCGCAATATATTTTTTTGTAAAATTGAATCACACATAATAGGTATATTTATTATTAACATTGTATAAAAAATGTGTATAAAATATGTATGAAATGTGTATAAAATGTGTATAAAATGTGTATAAAATATGTATAAAATGTGTATGAACTGTGTATATAATATGTATGAAATGTGTATAAAATGTGTAACATGGGTATAAAAAATATTTTTTCTTTGATTGTCCCCTATAGATTTTTCGAGAATTACTCTTAAGCCTCCGTAGTACAAGAGCTACAAATGTTTATGATTTTTTTTTATTTTCATTTTGTTATCATGTAATTTATTTAGAGGTATGCTTTTATATGGCAGACATTTATATTGCACTCATCGATCTGTTCAGCTGAAATAAATAGACATTAGTGCCTGTGCTAGATATTGATAATTTCGTATCTTGCAGCGAGAACAATCGTAGCGAAATGGCACCTTAAATCATTTATACAACCAATATTATTATTTCTGTGTAACTTCCATTGCTTTTGAAGTATCTTTCGTCAATTCAACTCGAAGTTTAAATATTTATCCAGGGGTCTGATTGCGTGCAAATACATTTATAAAACTCCTGAAAGTGATTTTAGGGGTGGTTTTTATTTGATTGGAAGAAATTGAAAGAAAGAGGGTTGTGTTTTTAATGTTCAGCTAATCAATTGATTAAGTAATGGCAATTAAATATTTAAGATTGCTCCAACTTTTTTTAGATAAATAATTACCCAATTTTGATTTTGTAGATCTTTGTCGACTTTTTAGTTCGTTGAATTAAATTAAATTGGAACCGCAATTCTTGATGATATAAGTTTTTTTTCTTACGTAAAGAAAACAGAAAAAGTTGAACAATTGTGAATACCACACAAGAATCCTAACCATCTGGAGCCAGTGAGACTATGGTATCCCCAATTGGATTATGTTGTGTGGCTAACTGTAGTGAAGAGGGGAAGGATAAAGGGGAAGAGTAATCCTGGCTTTTCAGCTCTTGTCACGAAATTATTAAGATAATTCATTGTTAAGATAATTAATTATTAAGATTATCAATTATTAAGATGGTTAATTATTAAGATAATTGATTTTTAAGATAATTAATTATTAAGATAATTAATTATCAAGATTATTCATTATTAAGATTATTCATTATTAAGATAATTCATTATTAATATAATTCATTATAAGGATAATTAATTATTAAGATTATTAATTATTAAGATTATTCATTATTAAGGTAATTCATTATTAATATAATTCATTATCAAGATAATTCATTATTAAGATAATTAATTATTAAGATAATTAATTATTAAGATATCAATATAGAACTATTCAGATCTGGTCAACATTGATTAAAATGGCTAAAGCTATTTCAAGAAATGTTTTATATTCATTTAAATGCTATTTTTATCGATAACGATTACGATTAGGTTTATGATACATTTGTCTAAATAGGTAAGACAGTGATCCTGTGTTCGATTTCCAGTTTAAACCATTACCTTTTTTTTATTTTTCTATGTCTTGTTCTGTTTCATGTTTCGTTAAAATATTTCCATATTATTTTATTTTTCAATTATATATTACATTGATGGATATAAAAAGAAAAGTTGTTCTAATAAATATTGAATTTTCTTTCGTCCCATCATGTCAATATTTTTATATCGGACACATTGTATGTTCGGACTGGTTGTAATTCCGGACTGTCCGGTCCAATGCCGGACACGTGGCCATCTCTCCGACGTAATAATGGCAGCTAAAAGGCACTTAGCTGAAACTAAATCACGTTGCTAAGTTAACATTAGGACCATTAGTCCGGTGCTAACTGGACCACAAGCCGTAAATGCAATAATCCTTCTCTTCGCCATTTCACCAAGAGTATGAAGAAGTTTAAGTCATTTTTAAATTGTTCTAGGAGAGATTACCATTTATTGCGTTTAATTGTTTTCAGTATTCAGAAATTTTCAATTACCATTTTCTAACTAACTAACAGTTTCCCCGTAGGCAGAGAGGACGGACTGTCAAACAACTCTTCTATTATTCTGACAGAATCCTGATCTGATCAGAACTGAACGGAAATCTGATCAGAACTGTGTCACTTATACTCAATTGTACTTAGATTACATGCAGTTGGAAATTATTTCGCAGAAATTGTAGATGTCTTCAACTGCACGAAATAAAGATACACGAAGGCTATAATAACATGCCTCAATAATATTAACAACTAAGCTAAGCATAATACTATTATTCTGCATTGCATTTCTATATAACTTATTAGCTATTGCAAACTTTTATGTCTTGATTACTTTTGCACTAAACTATTATTAACAGTATATCAATTGCTTGTAAAAGCCCGCATGGACTAAGAATATATAAATAAATATACTGTCGTGGTGGGAAATATGAACTAAACGATTTAGAAAGAGAAAACACATCGCTTTAAATCCAAATCCAGAAGTAAATCACACAATAATTAAAATGTATACTATCTATCTATGAAACCAATATAAAGCTCAAGAAAACATCAATTCGCCTAGCTCTTAAATGTAAAAAAAAAAACAATGGTGCAATTGAATTATAAATATCTCACAGTAGAGTTTTATACTGTAGTGGGGGTGATATCTACTTACTAATGCAATCGCCACTACATTCTTGGTCGGACGTAAGGAGAAAAGAAAACAACTATTTGGAAACGCTTGAGTTTATTACGCGATTACCAATGTTCGACACAAGAATTATTGAGAAGGATTTTTATGTGGAATTGAGGAACTAGTAACACCTTGTCAACCTAATGAATCGCTCAGCCAGAATGAATCGAGTTTCTGCGCGGGCAAGTGATTTGAGTCCGTTGTGACATGTAAAGCGGTGTTGCCAGGAAATGAATGTTTCATGTTAGAAAAAATAAATTTAGTCGATATGTGTAGTTATTTCTCAATTTCCCATAATACATTATCAGAAAGTATCGGAAATATAAATAACAATAAAAGTTTTAAATTTCATCTTAAAAACACTTAAAATGTAAACCAGATTATAGATAAAGACAGAACGAATATAATAACACATCCCCCTTACACACAAGCCTAGCTTTATTATAGAGGTAGATCTCATGTACAACATTGTAAGAAATGATGTAATATTGACAACACGTAGAAAAAATAATAATAATCATTTTGCCAGGCAGTTAAAGAGAGAAGGCTTCGAGTCGACATGGAACGGATTTCATTCCAACGTGTATTACGTTGAGAGATATAATATGTAGCATACATTGAGATTTATATATTGTCATTTCAATGCATTTCCTTTTCCCGGTGCAACTCCGGGCGCGAACAGATTTTAATATTATCAAAATTAGATATGCACTTCCCGCGCTGTCAGCCGAGGCGGCCATTACGTTGCAGATTTGGCGCCAAGAAGCGAATAATATCTATGGAATAAAATTATTGCAAGGCTGTTGGCTGCGAGTGAAACTCGAGTAGGTACTTTCAGATTCCGGGTAGGTAGGTACCCTTCAAAAACAGAGAGGGACTGGCGGTCGAAATGATTCCATAATCTATGTATATACTTTTTCATCGTTGAATAGGAGGCAAGTCCTGCTATGAAACACGCACGGGTTTGTTACGCTAATTCTCTTTTTAAACTCGTGTTTAATTCAAAGCGCGCGGCATCGGATCGTGCACGGAATTATAATTACCATGCGCATTGATTGAGCCTATTGCAGTTTGCGTTGCAAACCAAAAGAATAATATTTATCATTAATTATAGCATTTTTATTTTATAACTGAGTATATTGACAGAATTTCATTTACGTTCACAATTCACACCACGCTGAAAACGTTAAAATGTGTCTTATATTTTTAAATTCCAACTTCAGTTACAAATTTTAAAAAAGCCAATATTCTTTTGAGATTTTTTTTAATTAACCCGAAACAGGAGGCCCTGAGGAACTTATTTTTCTCAGGGCCTGTATTATCTTTGGGGATGCTGTGTGGAGGGTATTTTTTAAGGAAAGAAAGAAGAGGAAGTTTTAGGAAGGTAAAAGGCATGAGGGTTGGGTAGAAATCTAGAAATCAGTGTGTCCAGAAGTGACGGATGTATGAATCTATCCCTCCCACTACGGCGCAAGGCGATGGGTCGAGAGGCCAGTTAGAGAGGTCAAGGGGTCTCCCCAAACCAGAGTCTCCCGATCTGGCATGCCACACACCTCACCCAATGAACCCGGGCACCCCTACTGAGTCACCAAACGTATCGAACCATGATATTTGTACATATAGCGAAGTATTATACAGTTAAAAATGACTGAAGAGGATAAGGTAGGTTTTGCTCTGTGGCAGGGCAAAACCCCAGCAAGGCTGAGATCCTGCTTCATAATCCTAAATGCAACCGAATCTTTTTCACATATTTCGTTTGACAGTTGGTAATATTATCTTCAATCTAAATACTATAATTTGAGGTTTTACTGAATAAATTATTTCACTAAAAATATAATGAATATTCATCCTAGACTTGTTAGAAAATAAAAATTGATATATTTATCCAGGATTATCTGTATTGAAATAAAATCCGGAAGAATTTTAGATAGCAGCCAAAAAATATTAGTTTTATGAAAAAGAAGAAGTAGTTGTAGGTAGTTCTTAGTCAATGTATTATATAGGAAAATATGACCGAAGTGGATAGGGTCGGATTAGCTCAGTGGTACAGCAAAGCCTCGGCAAGGCTGATGTCCTGGGTTCAATTCCTAGATGCTACCGAATCTTTTTTTCTTAATAGAGTTGTTAATATTATCAATTTGGGAGGCAGGCACGGGTACCGCCGCCCCGGGAACCATTTATCAGATAGCAAACACCCCTGACATAGTTTACCCCAAATGGTTAGCTACTTTGGTCACTTAGCAGTAATGCCCGGGTTCATAGGGTGAAATTTGTCAAGGTCTTGATGGCGTATGCGTTTGCCCAGCTACTGCGTGGCTGGCGGTTTTGACCTCTCCAGCCGGACTCTCTCGACCCATCGCTTTGCACCGCAGTGGGAGGGATGGGTTCATTCGAGAGTCACCCCCAGATACATTGACCCCAGATTCCTACAATCTACAATCTATCTATATACAATCTTCCTTCTAGAATTTCCTCTCATTCCTTTCCCTAAAAATAGTACGATTTGAGGTTATTCCAGTAAAATTTTTTTAAATAAATGTTTCATTAATCTCAGCATCTTTTGGTTAGAGATTAGACCATCCGCCCCTGCTGCTTTATTATTATGAATTTACGAAGCTCTTTGCACTGCACAACTGTCACCAATGTGTAGCAGTTACAAACATACCTTGCTCAAATCTCTTCCGTCCAACTGCAGCAGTTGGCGTTGTATTCAAGACGACATAGAATAACTATTTCGCCTTTAAATTATTTTAATTCTTTATAATAATAATAGTATTTGGATGATTTGTACAGCGCACCACTCAAGGGTACTGTACAAATATATAATCCACTTCTACAATTATCTATGTTATTACTAACTATATATGAAGATAATTTCCAGTACCATACTTACCTGGTAGGCCAATTAAGATTAACACTTAATTAACATTTAATGGGAAAATTTTATATAATTGGACTTTATCTCAGGAATGTTATATTTTATTTAATTTAAGGGTACGACAGCTTTAGTTCTAACCGCTGAAGAGAGTCAATAGATGTCACACATTAAAATAAAAATGGATATCATTTTCACAGACACTATCTAGATTACATTTAGTTTCGAAAGAATCTTACATAAACATAGCAGCCAATACAATATACACGGAGAAAAATAATCCTATTATAAAAGAGTTATGCCAGTTTTCTGATAAAATAATAATAGGATAGCAATACATTTGTCCTTTTTTTATATTAACCTCACATCATCTTTTGGGATGCTGTGTGGATTTCAAGGAAAGGAAAGGGTTTCTTAAGGTAAGGAAGGAGAGGAAGTTATGGAAATGTAAAAGGTATGAGGGTTAGGAATCTAGGAATCAGTTTGTGCAAGCGTGACGGACGTAAGAATTTATCCCTCTTAGACCAGTTAGAGAGGTCAAACAGCCTCCCTAAACCAGCCTCTCCCGATCTGGCACGCCACGCAGCTGGTGGGCTGGCGCATCCTGAACACACCGCAACCTATGAACCCGGACACTGCCAAATCATCAAACTTAGCGTAAAACTTACGATGATCTATGGAAGAGGTGTTGGTTATCCAATTAATGGTTCCCGGGGCGGCGATACCCAAAGCCGCCTCCCAAATGTAATGAAGTGTCTTGCTTTCTTTTTTCTTGTGTTCATTGTGTTTTATGTTTTTTATTGTGTTCATTGTTTTATTGTCTAACTTCATATCGGTGTTCTGTCAAGATGTTGCGTCCGTTGAAAAATTTTCGCTTAAATTATTATCTACGTAAATAATAGCAAATATCAATATTTTTCAACATCGTAAATGCAAAAAGATGTTTTTTACTGTCATTGAGTTGAATGAAATGTTTTTTTTAAATGCGTATTAAAAACGGTAGTCGTAGGTAAAGTTTACCAAAACAACTGTCATTCTTATTATGCCTAAATTGAACATGTTATCATTCATTAACTCCTTCCTGTTCCGTGTTTTAACAATATATACTCACCCTCTCTCTGTGAATGACCTAATATCTACCTATTAAATTTAACTGTTGTTAGTATCACTTAAGCTGGGCGAAGCCCAACTAAGTGCCGCCCGCAGGGCCTACCAGCGAAAAACCCGCGTAGCTGCTAGTCGTAATTATTATTATTAATTAAATAATTAAATAGTGTAATCCAATGTTGCTATCCGCTTGGTGTGCTTAGTTCTTCTAAACTATGAAACCGATTTTGACAGAGTTTTCACTATCACTTAGAGAATTTCTTCTGGAAGGTTTATACATATAATACATTTTATTTATTACAAAATAATAAGTTATAATGTATTATTCCCAGTGAGTTTACAAAACTAGAGTTTAAAGACAAGACATAGATACATAAATAAATAAACGCAGAAGTTATTTTGGAGTTCCAAAGAAAGAATATGTCAGTCATTAAAACTGCTGAGGAAATAGCGTTTAAGAGCTTTTGCCAATGTTCAATGCTTTGTCAAACAAGTCCTAAAAAAATTTTTCGGGCGCTTACATTGCTAACGCTGGCTTAACCATGTGAGATACAATAAAATAATGTACTACGGAATTGTGTGAATTAAAATGACCTCACAACCTCAAAACTTTACTCTAAATCATTTATAAGTCCCCGAGCAACGCCGGGTACACGTCGGTTAGAATATTATATTGTTATACTATTGAGATTATACGTTTCGATAGAATAACGCCCGAGTAAGTCTCCTTTGAACTGATTGGATTATATTTACGTAAATCTCGTAAAATAAAGAAACATAAGACTCTAATAACGGAGGTAACACATTTTCATTATTTGTGATGAACGTATTACTAAAATCACAATTTTTTCTTGAGGGATCCCTACGGATGTAAGTTATTTATATTTAAGATTAATAAAAACAGGACCTTACCATTAAAATATTTTATGTAAAACGGTTTGAAAATTTTATAAAACGTATTTCAACTATAAAATTAGCGGTAAGTATCAGATATTATTTTTCTAGACGATGAATTAGTAAATTCCCGAGAGATCCCTCTAGAAACATTTGTAATTTTAGGAATACGTTCTTCAAAAATGATTAAATAAACCCCCTTTCTAGGCCTGCTAGGGCAAAGTCGACGGTAGGTCCGTCCACCAGACCGCGCGAATATTGTTTTACCTGACTTCATCACTTACGTCGTTAAGATTCCCACTTTATTTCAGAGATTTGATAGGGAAAATTCAACCTTGGGTCTGTCCAATACACCAGGGCCGCGCGTCGCATATTTTTGTGCACGGCTTCTTCACTTACGTCGTTAAGATTCTTACTTTCCTCTAGGGTTTTGTCTCGTCTTGAGGAAGCTACAAGCCACAAATGTAAAAATATTCTTTGTATACCTTATATTGTAGGTAATGGGCATTAAAATCGCTTGGCGAACGGAGTCTAGAAACGTTCGACTTCAAGCACAAAACTGGTCTTTATTTATTTTGTAAATAATTTTATGAGAAAGCAAAAAAGTTAATAAAGTGAAACTGTCACAGATAATCTCAGCTATCATACTGAATTTTTTAAAAGTCGTTTTCTTTATGCTTTCATGCGTACATGAAAAATATTTTTTTTTGGTAGTTTACATTTAAATTTTTTATTGAGTAACTTATTTTTTATTTGTATTCTACTCAAGCTAAACGACAGGAAAACCTTCAATTTATCTAAAGCATATTTTTTGGTATTCATAATGTACACCAATTCTTTATAAAAATTAACCAAAATAGTGATTTGGCGTTAAGCTTCGCCTTAAATGGTCACACAATTTTTAGTTATATCCTGTATTCATATCTACTAGAAGTATTGTGCTCATTTATGAAGTCATTTATATAATCTTAACGCTGTCATCTTTGACCGAGTTTCAATGCGGGAGATTGCGCTGGGACCAGGAAATTGTTTTTTCATCCATTCTGCGGTCGCATTATAATGAAAATCTCAGCTTCTGAATGAAAATTGAACATTGTTCTTACAATGGGAGAAGATTGTAAAGCGATCGATACGATTAAACTGTGACTATCAAGTTTTTACGGTACATAAAATCATTTATCTCGATGAGGTTACCTATTGATGGTCTTCAAATAATTTTATTAACAATCCATATTTACAGTATCGGTACGTTCTTTAACTCTTTGCCGATAAAGATTCCCAACTGCTCTCAACCGTTTGTGAGACTATTTCTAACACAATAATTGGGGTAAATATGAGGGGAAGGAGATGGGGAAGAGGAAGGTTGGTAAATACGTGTCTATTCAGATCTGGTCTCCAAACACAGATAAATCCATTTCAAGCAACGTTTCAAATCTGAATGGTGGTCTTTCACCAGGGCATTATTACCAGAGTATTATTTCAGGTTATGTTAGATTAGACTAGGTTAGGTTAGATTACGGTTTTTATTAATGTTTGAAACGTTTCTCTTTTATTTATAAAAATTAAAAAATGACCGGTAAAACTCTAAAATTACCAATTTTCTTTATTTCTCTGTTTAATAATATTATACGTCAAGGAAAAGAGGTGTGCATTTCTCAGATTTGTTTTTGAAGACGCTATCCTGCTTTTGAAAACTAAAAGTTTCAGAAAAGGCTTATTTTTTGGTCATTTTCAAAGTTTCATCAAATTCCGCGAAGACCGATACGCCTTGTGCCTTGTCAAACAAATTCATTAAAAGGGGAATTTGTTTTTGTTTCACTCCTTGCAAAGTTAACAGGGTTTTAATTATATATTTTAATTTGCTAAGTTAAAATTTATTTTTTCATCTAGTCAATAAATACGCTGAAAACAAAAAATACGTCGACTGGTACAAGCTTTGGACAGAGAAACCATAAATACTAGGCAATAATTACTACATCGACTGTTACAAACCTTGGACAAGGACACCATAAATACCAGGCAATTAAAACTACTTGGGCTGGTACAAGCTTTGAAAAAAGACACAATAAATATCAGGCAATAATAACTACGTCGACTGTTACAAGCTTTGGATAAAGACACAATAAATATCAGGCAATAATAACTACGTCGACTGGTACAAGCTTTGGATAAAGACACAATAAATATCAGGCAATAATAACTACGTCGACTGTTACAAGCTTTGGATAAAGACACAATAAATATCAGGCAATAATAACTACGTCGACTGTTACAAGCTTTGGATAAAGACACAATAAATATCAGGCAATAATAACTACGTCGACTGTTACAAGCTTTGGATAAAGACACAATAAATATCAGGCAATAATAACTACGTCAACTGTTACGAGCTTTGGATAAAGACACAATAAATATCAGGCAATAATAACTACGTCGACTGTTACGAGCTTTGGATAAAGACACAATAAATATCAGGTAATAATAACTACGTCAACTGTTACGAGCTTTGGATAAAGACACAATAAATATCAGGCAATAATAACTACGTCGACTGGTACAAGCTTTGGATAAAGACACAATAAATATCAGGCAATAATAACTACGTCGACTGGTACAAGCTTTGGATAAAGACACAATAAATATCAGGCAATAATAACTACGTCGACTGTTACAAGTTTTGGATAAAGACACAATAAATATCAGGCAATAATAACTACGTCAACTGTTACGAGCTTTGGATAAAGACACAATAAATATCAGGCAATAATAACTACGTCGACTGGTACAAGCTTTGGATAAAGACACAATAAATATCAGGCAATAATAACTACGTCGACTGTTACAAGTTTTGGATAAAGACACAATAAATATCAGGTAATAATAACTACGTCAACTGTTACGAGCTTTGGATAAAGACACAATAAATATCAGGCAATAATAACTACGTCGACTGTTACGAGCTTTGGATAAAGACACAATAAATATCAGGCAATAATAACTACGTCGACTGGTACAAGCTTTGGATAAAGACACAATAAATATCAGGCAATAATAACTACGTCGACTGGTACAAGCTTTGGATAAAGACACAATAAATATCAGGCAATAATAACTACGTCGACTGGTACAAGCTTTGGATAAAGACACAATAAATATCAGGCAATAATAACTACGTCGACTGTTACGAGCTTTGGATAAAGACACAATAAATATCAGGCAATAATAACTACGTCGACTGTTACAAGCTTTGGATAAAGACACAATAAATATCAGGCAATAATAACTACGTCGACTGGTATAAGCTTTAGACAAAGACACATCCACAAATCTGGGAAAAAATTTGTTTGCAAGATAATATTGTTAATTCTGAATTTGAAATATGAGATTGACAAATAGGACATATTATAATTAGGTCGCGATGGTCGACTGAATAAAGACGTTGTCCCGGTAAGACAGAGATCCTGGGTTCGATTCCCAGCCGAGACAATTATCATTTTCATTTTCTGTGTCTTGTTCTGTTTCATGTTTCATTTAGATTTGTCAGCATTATCTTCTTTTCAATGATTTAAATGGTATATTATCGTGAATTTGTTTCAAAAGGAAAATTGAATTGTTTGTCTGCATTAGAGATTAAATTTATTTTTTTAATTTATAAAAAGCAGTCAGTAGTTTTGTTCGGAATTATTATATGCAGCCAGCGTTAATAGAATCTGCAATGTGAAGTTTGCACAAGTCGAGAGTTGAACAAGCTATGTTCTACAGAGAATATAGGAGTAGATATTGCTTGTGGTTGTCTACGTACACAAGGCACGTATTCGTGGCGTATTATGTCTGTACTCGTGAATAGGGTCATCACTTTGCTTATATTTTCAATTCATAAAAAAAATTAACCCCTACTTATTTCGGTTATCGGTGCATGCGTGTGTGATGTGAACTATCTTTACTTATTCCTGCGTGATGAGTTATATTATTCAAGTTGAATAGATTTTCAAGTTAGAAATTTGAACTGTTGACCAGCGATTAAGAACGTACCAGGACTATGTTATTTTAAAAATTAATAATAATATCAATGCGTATTAGCAAAAAATACTCAAAAAGTACTCTACCGTTTGAAAGGGAGATATGTGAATATGAATGTTAGATAATTTAGCGAAAATGGTGAGAATATTTAATAAAGCACGACTCGTTTGAAATAGAGCAAAAATCTCTAGACAAATACTTTAGTTGCATTTAAAGATACACTGTGATTTTTTTCACGTCTATAACATATTAAATAACAGCACAAAACGTGTTTTAAATAATTTACGGAACTTTCTTTGTGATATTTTTCTATCAAAGGAATTTAATATTGTTAACGTTTCGGCATAACAAATGTATAGATATTATGTAAAAAAATTACATTTATTTTTTTTAAATTTAAAAACTTAAATAGTTAATGAGAAACATGTTATATAATCGGTAAAAATTGGGATGCGGGGGCTTTAATAGTAACAGCGTGGTATACAGTATTGATTGGTAGAACAAGTCGGGGACCTATACTGGAACTAGACTCTATACTGGAAAGACATATAAGTAAAGGATAATTAAAGTTTATAGTAACAATATTGTATACAATAGGGTACGTTAGATAGCGACAGGGAAGCCCGAGGAAGAATTAACGAATTATCTCTGCAATGGAATGAGATTCTAAATCAATGACCCTTCGGTCATATTAAGCGTAAAGATAGCAACCAAGATATATGCTTTCAGAAAATGTAGATGATGTTGCTAACTCTTGGTCTAAGCATGATACAGTTAAATATTACCGAATTTGATAGTGTCACAGGTAAAACCTGTGATAAATTTTTACTTTTTTGTTTCAAATTTTCTAGTATTTATTGTCTCCAGTAATTAAACCTTCAGATTTTTAAATCTTTTTACGAACAAGTCCCAACGACATGGTGAATTTTCTTTGCGAATGCTCCGTAGGTATCTAAAATGAGCTACATATTACTTATTTGTGAAGTTATCGTTTAAAGAAATACTATTTTTGAAACTAGATTAAATTATCTTTGAAATATTTGGATGTGAAAAAAACATTGATCTTTCTAAAATACATTTTTTAATATCAAACATGAAAATGCGAACAAAAAACTTACCAAGACATTTTGACTCGGAACGTCCATAATTTTGGAAGAATTCTATATTCATAAAACATATTCCTTTTATGTATGTAATAAGTAACAAAACTGTGTCTTAACTTTTTATACCGTTTATACAGGATTTTCCAATAAGAGGTGTTATTTTGAATTGCCCGCTATTTTGGTATATGTTACTTTTGAAGCTGTCTTTTTTTTGACATTTGACAAGTAGAAACTACGTCATTAATAAAAATGGAACGATACATGCTTCAACAACGCATTGAAATTCACTTGAGTGAATCAAATGCAAATCATCTTGAGTGATGAGGCCCATTTCCACCTCGGTGGCTTCGTCAACAAGCAAAATTGTCGCATCTGGGGCTCGGAAAACCCAAAAGTTATTGTTGAAAAGCCTCTCTATTTTCAACGTGTGACTTTTTAGTGCGGTTTATGGTCCGGCGGAGTCATTGGACCTTACTTTTTCGAAAATGAGGCTTTACCAACAGTTACGGTAAATGGATTGCGCTGTCGAGCCGGAATTGGATGGTTCTAATCTGGACAACGTTTACTTTTAACAAGACGGCGCTACGTGCCACACAAGCAATGAAACCATTGATCTTTTACGATTGAATATCAAAATAACACATCTTATTGGAAACCCTGTACAGTAAAAATGTATAAATAATTTCAACTATCAATGAAAAATGCCGAAATTTGTAATTATGCTCTTTGACATTTTTTAAAATTTTATCCATTTAATAATGTATAAATATTTGATACAAACGTTGAAGAATAATAATTTATCTTTCCAATGACGTACGTATCACATATCTACGCATTACAGAAAAAAATTAAAAAATACTTTCATAATGTATTAACGCCCCGGTCAGATCTGTCCTTCAGAGCCTCTAATGTAATATGATGTTTGTGGCTAGTAATGTCCTTCCGAGGCCTGAAGGGTTAAGGCAAAGCTTAATGCTAAATCAGTATTTTGATTAATATTTATAACGAATTGGTGTACATTCATACCAAAAAATATGCTTTCGATAAATTGAAGGTTTTCCTATCGTTTCGCTTGAATAGAATACAAATAAAATAATAAATCACTCAATAAAAAATATAAAAATATAACTACAAAAAAAAAATTTTTTTCACTAGAAATGTATGAACGCGTAAGGGAAACAACTTTAAAAAAAATACTGTATTATAGCTTAGATTATCTGTGACAGTTTCACATTATTAACTTTTTTGGTTTCTTATAAAATTATTTACAAAATAAATAAAAACCAGTTTTGTGCTTGAAATCGAACGTTTCTAGACTCCGTTTGTCCAGCGATTTTAATGCCTATTACCTTCAATATAAGGTATACCAAGAATATACACATTTTGGCTTGTAGCTTCCTTTTTATCAAATATAGTTTCTATGTTTAAAATTTTACGCACGTGCGCACAATTAAATAATAGTGTTGAGTAAAAATTAGAATCTTTAGTTTAGTTTAGTTTAATTTTTAAAAAGAAAGTCAAACATTCCCAGGTTACGAATAAACCTGGCAATATTTGAAAATCTCCTACTACCACCACAGTAAGCTGAAAATGTTGCTTGTGTTGTGATGGAGGACTTAGACAGCCGAGGAATTGAACACACTACGCCTGGGTGGGACCCAAACGCGATGTCAACTCGGCCACCGACCGGTCAAAATCTTTAATTCGATTCTAAAGATTAAAATCTATTCAAGAGAGTTGTGGCAACCTTGCTTATGTAACTAAGTCAGACCTTCAACTATAATGGAGGATAAAAAATACATTATTTTATCTCTTTTATAACATTTTCTTTGAAATTTTAAAAGGTTTTGAAGTTATTTTTTTATACAGCAGTATAGATATTATGATTAATCTAAAAGGTTTTGAGGTTGATAATAGAATATTATTGTCTTGTACATTAGTAGATTAAACGGACTTTTATTCGTTATTTTATCTTCACCATCACAAGCGGTGGATAGTATTGTAATCAGTATCGCCCTAGTGGAAGACCATCAATCAGTATCAAAACTGTTGCTTGAAATGACTTCATTCAAATTTAGTTTTACGGTCTCCGTTGCCGAGGGAAGATGGTCGACTACGAATCCAGATATCATGGGTCCCGACGGCGTCCGTGGTCAAGGGTCAGGCTATCGACTAGCAAGCCGGAAGTCGTGAGTTCAAATCTTTCAAATGCGCAATAAAATTGTATTTTAATAATTTGTGTTATATTTCACAAATTATGGAAGATACTTTCAGTACGGTCTTAACAACCATTCAGAATTGAAACGTTGCTTTGAAATGGCTTTGGCCGTGTTTGGTGACCAGATCTGAATAGGCAGGTACTTCCCCACCTTCCTTTTTCCTATCTCTTTCCCTCCCCACTACCTTCAGCCACACAACATACTTCAATTGTGGATGCCATTTTTTTATCCCGAATCCACACATTAAAAAATAGCCCACATTAAGAATGAACGAAAAAAGCATCTCTTAAAAGTTCTATTACTTCAGCCTTTATGCTTGTACTGGGCCCGTTCACGTATGTAAAATATATTGTTGGGTAAGTACTTAAAGATGAAAACTTTAAGATAGGTTTATAACGGCGTCCTTGAGGCACGCCTATATGTTTATGATATTACACTGGTGTAATCGTTAACACTGCGCAACTTTAGCGAAACTACAATCTGCTGAAGATATATCAGATAGAACTGTGATGAAGGCGTCTCCGTTTACCCAGAGTAAGCTCAAGCATTGTTCCTTAAATCTGGTCAAATTGATCAAACATTTTTGAAAATTGATTTTCTTTCTTGAACAAAAAATTTGTTTCATTTGCCTGTCTGTTGCATCATTATAAAAAGGTTCTTACAAGCGTTCAAAAGTAATTCACCTTAGCAAATGTATAAAGTTAATCTTTAAAAAAAAAACAAATTTAGTTATAAAATTCACATTAAAAGTTCACAGCAGTTAAGAGCCAGTCTCGGGGAGGAAGGTCCAATTCTCAGTGAAACCAAAAAACATAAGAAAATATATATTTTTAAATAGAGATCTATTACAGTTAAAAAAAACTAAGGACTAGTTGTTTCGGAGAATTTGAACAATTCATCAAATTTCAACGTTAATTTGCGAGTTCTGTGAAAGTCCTATTCAAGTTCTGATATTATATCGTTATAGGCTAGTCGGTTGAAATAACCGAAATAATAACAGAACTTGAAAATTAGCTTTAAAATTTGAAGAATAGTTCTTATTCTCTGAAACAATCCGTCCTTAGTTTTACCATGCCAAATTATTATTTGTTTTCTAATGGCAACTATTTTAGCAATCGTGAAATCGTAATAATGATTGTGTTAAAAACAAATATTTTAAAATAACTTTAAACCTTCATTTAAAAAATTCTTTTGTTTTGACGTCTGAATGTGTAATTTGATTAATGTCGTGTCAGTTTAATTATTGGTATATGAAAGTCATGTCGTTATTTAGTCCTGATGCCACCCCAATCCACCCCTAAAGTTATAATTTTGATTAACTCTTGTTAAGTATTGATTTGTAATACATACTAACTTCATCTTCGATGCCTCTTAATTAATACCAAACTATAATTTCCTGACAGTTCTGCTAGTTGCGTTTTATATCAAAGGCGTATTATATATGCTTTTTTTTCAAGATTTAATAAAAATAAGAATAAGTGAAAATATCATACTATGCTAAATAAGAATAAGTGAAAATATCATACTATGCTAATTAAGAATAAGTGAAATGTTAACACTATGCTAAATAAGAATAAGTTAAAATGTCATACTATGCTAAATAAGAATAAGTTAAAATGTCATACTAAATAAGTATATGTGAAAATGTCATCATGATGATAAATAAGAATAAGTAAAATTTTCATACCATGCTAAATAAGAATAAGTTAAAATGACATACTATGCAAATAAGAATAAGTGAAAATTTCATACTATGCCAATTAAGAATAAGTGAAAATGGCATACTACGCTAAATAAGAATAAGTGATTATGTCATATTATGCAAAATAACGAAACGCTTTTTTACATTAACTCCACACAGGAGGACTTGAGGAAAACATTTTCACTTGTCATCTCTAGGGATGCTGTACGCTTTTATTAAACCATCAGGTACGTACTCAGTATAAAGGACTCAAAAATCAATATCTACATGGTTCTTTACCAATCACTGGATTCTGTTGCATGGTATATCTTATGGGTCAGTGCAAATAACAAAATATCAGAATATCACAAATTAAAACCCAAAAAGTCTGAAAATTAATCTGAATATTCCTGTGTAAACTAACACTGACAAAATCTTCAACAATTTTAACATTATGTCAATTAAACAGCTCTTTTCTAAAACAATATTCATTTATATTCATGAATACACAACACAAGAAATAACAACTGACACGTGCAAGATGGGGCCAAAGTTAAATCATAATGTGAATGTGCCATAATTTTTGCAAATGATAATGGAGAATTATTTGAGAACAAGCAATGGAGCGATAGACACTTGAAGAACGCGGAATTATTGTTACTGCTTATTTGACCAATTTCCGGTCTCTTGTTTTAACGCAGCGTGAACTTCGTCGTCGTCCTACACCATGTGACGGATAGAGAATTAGTTGAGAACAAGCAATGAAGCGTTACACACTTGAAGAATGCGGAATTATTGTTACTGTTTATTTGACCAATTTCTGGTCTGTTGTTTTAACGCAGCGTAAATTTCGTCGTCGTCCTACACCATGTGACAGATAAAAAATTAGTTGAGAACAAGCAATGATGCGTTACACACTTGAAGAACGCGGAATTATTGTTACTGCTTATTTGACCAATTTCCGGTCTCTTGTTTTAACGCAGCGTGAATTTCGTCGTCGTCCTGCACCATGTGACAGATAGAGAATTAGTTGAGAACAACAATGAAGCGTTACACACTTGAAGAACGCAGAATTATTGTTACTGTTTATTTGACCAATTTCCGGTATGTTGTTTTAACGCAGAGTGAACTTCGTTATCGTCCTGCACAATGTGCGTGAACAATTAAGCATTTGGCTGAGCGTCTCGGGCAAAACTTCAAATGAACTTTCCCAATTATTTTTAATTTCTAAGAAAATGTCAGCTAATTCACATTATTTAATTATTATTTACTAACGAACCAAGTTCAACATATAAAAACCACTGCACGTCCCTGGCATTCCTGTACAGTAAGGGGATGAGGGAGGTAATTGATAATATCCAGACATTACAAGCCTAGTTCTTCCACTTCTCTGTTTCATGCCCCCTTCGCTACACCAAGTTGAATCAAGTTCATTTTACAAGCGAGTGATATATGATTTTCTATCTGGGTTGTTAAATGTTGAAGTATGAAGTTAGTAAATAACCAAGTAGGTATACTTATTAGTTCATATAATGAATTGTACGGAAGACTGTACTAAGAAACATGTATTATTTTTCAGCTTATTCATTTTGACAATTGAATTCGGGAGCCAGCTCTGGGCTGGAGCCCCAAAATACTTGATAAACCTACTTGATTCTGTGCAAAGCAGGGCGCTCCGTCTGATTGACATTCCAATGTTAACAGACTGATTGCCATCTCTAATGCACAGACGCAATGTGGGCATCCTGAGTCTGTTCTTCAGTTATTTTAATAGAGCCTGATCTAAGGAGCTACGTGCACGAGCGGAACACCCGTTCATAGTTGATGTTGGCTTCTTCGACTCACTTTATATAAGACGGTTCGTATGTGGAACTAGCTATTGGCATCTGCTTTTCCTCCTTCATACAATCCGGTTCTCTTCAAGACCCGAGTTGATAAAGTCATTCCTACAGCTCCTAACTTAACCCGCCTCACAACGCTGCCCTACATAGCACCGCTGTCTTTACACTGTACAAACAGGGGCGCTATTATCACATAAAAATAAAATTTACTTTTTTCTTTATATATATTTTTTTATTTGAGTATCGCACACGACTTCCAACAGCTTCCAAGAGTCTGGAGACAGTGAGACTACGGCATTCCTAATTGGGGTATGCTGTGAAGCTGAATATAGTGGGGAGGGAAAGGAGATGGAGAAGAGAATGGTGGCGAAGTTTCTGTTCAACAAATACGGCTAACCCATTTCCCGCAAATATAGAATAAATTATTTTACATTCTAGAAAGTGCCGAAAATATACAATACATTATTTTCCATTCTAGAAAGTGCCGCAAATATACAATACATTATTTTCCACTCTGGAACGTGCCACAAATATAAAATACATTATTTTCCATTCTAGAAAGTGCCGCTAAACTACAATGCATTATTTTCAATTCTAGAAAGTGCCGCTAATATACAATACATTATTTTCCATTCTAGAAAGTGCCGCAAATATACAATACATTATTTTCCATTCTAGAACGTGCCGCAAATATACAATACATTATTTTCCATTCAAGAACGTGCCGCAAATATAAAATACATTATTTTACATTCTTGAACGTGCCGCAAATATACAATACATTATTTTCCATTCTAGAAAGTGCCGCAAATATATAATACATTATTTTCCATTATAGAACGTGCTGCAAATATAAAATACATTATTTTCCATTCTTGAACGTGCCGCATATATACAATACGTTATTTTCCACTCTGGAACGTGCCGCAAATATACAATACATTATTTTCCATTCTAGAAAGTGCCGCAAATATATAATTAATTATTTTCCATTCTAGAACGTATCGAAAATATATAATATATTATTTTAAGTCAATTAATTGTGAAATAATTCAGATTTATTCTTATAAATTATGGCTTTGGTTTTTTCCACCCTTGAATTTCGAAATA
The DNA here is from genome assembly GCA_026573805.1 of Hesperophylax magnus. Classification (NCBI taxonomy): domain Eukaryota; kingdom Metazoa; phylum Arthropoda; class Insecta; order Trichoptera; family Limnephilidae; genus Hesperophylax; species Hesperophylax magnus. Next base: position 1,269,789 of record JAIUSX010000149.1, on the reverse strand, counting down.
TTTAAAAAAAAAAAACTATATATCTGTGTAAATCCCGGACAACGCCGGGGATTTGAGATAGTAATTATTAATAAACACACATAACACCACTATATCCTACTTTGTAAACTTGGCAACTTTACAAACTTACTTGTAAAGTTGAGTGTTTCCCTGACCTTCTCAGAGAGTTTTATCAACAGTTGTTGTTAGGGGCGAAACATGGGGGGGGGGCGATATAGCGTAGGGGGGGGGGGGGGGGCGATATAGCGTAGGGGGGGGGGGGGGGCGATAATTCTAAAACTACACAAGTCCCCTAAACTTTACCATTAGTGGTTACGTCGTAGAATGTTGGGTTAAGCCTGGCGACAATTTGTACGCAATAAAATGTTGCTTTGGCGTAAATTATTTTGTATGTACACGCTTAACGAGCTTGCTGGGGAAGATATGTAGATATCCTGAAACAATGTTAATTCTACATAACGTCATGTTTAAACATTAGCCTTACTAATTAAAAAAATATTTCCCACCAGTTTATTGCTGATTTAGTTACGCATTTAATAAATTAATAAAAGTAGACAAAAAAATTACCCCCTGCTATCTTTTTAAACACCCATCGTATCGCTTTGAAAATCATCGATGTAACCCTATTACGTATTGTCGTACTGTTACTTACTTTACTCTGTACTTATTGACTTACCAGCTGTATGAGAAAACATTACATTTCGTTGCCATGAACGTAACACCATATCGAATACCTTATTTTACACTATCTGACGTGTACCCGGCGTTGCTGGGGGATATCCATAAGAGATAGACATATACCATTGCAAAATTTTCGTTAGACCTTTTTAAGATAAACAATTCCGTAGTCCATTACTTTGATGTATTTCATAAGGTTTATGCAGCGTTAGCGATGTAAGCGTCCGAAAATATTTTTTTTACGACTTGATTACAATACATTGACATTTCTATATATTTGTAAAAATATAATATGCATGTATTATACATATAAAGATTCAAGAAAAAAATTTGTATATGATAATGAAAACTCTATCAAAATCCGTTGCGTAGTTTAGAAGAACTAAGAGCACAGACAGAAGCGGATAGCGACTTTGTTTTATTCTATTTAGAGATAAATAACTTTAAACCTACGATTCCCTAAGATATATTGATATTTTCCACTGTTCCCGTAAAAATTTAAAATCGAATTACTCTAAAATGTACTTAAAAAAACAATTCAAAAACCAAAATTTCACATGAACCACTATATGTTTCCTAAATATACGAAATTAAAATATAAAAAAATTGAATATAGGCTACATCATTTCTTCCTTATATTATACAATGCCTTATACATACCTATATTTTGTTAACTGTCAAATATTCTGAGGATGCATAGCTGAAGTAATGAGTAAAATTAAGAAAGGCACTCTTAAATGGTTTGTGCATGTAGATCGAATGAACGATGAAAGGAATATAAGAAGAATGGTAGAAGAAATCGGGGACGCCCGATGAAGAATTAGCACGATCAATTGAATCAGATGCTTATGAGAGCTATGTCAGGAGTCTGGAGAAAAATAGAAGAAGAGAGTAGGTGTGAGACGGTGTATGAATGTGAATGAGGCAAGGAGTGTGTGCCATGACCGAGTTGTTTGGCAGTCCGTTTTCTCTGCCTACCCTGCCGTGAAACAGCGTTAGTTAGTTTGTGATATTCGTTGTTAAATATTATTTTTTCTTTGTAATTTTTCATAAAAAGTTGTACTGCACTGCCTGTAAAAGCCCTTAGGGCGTTTAAAATAAAATATTATAAAAACTGTATAATTTCTATTACGAATTATTACTAACAAAAAAATATATCTTTACTTACACTAAGAAAACTTAACGATGTAAAATATTGTTAACATATTAATAATCTCTTTAAATTTACTAGTATACCTCAATACGTGTTTATAATTTTTTTTTGCATTTTGTCATTGTATATTATCAGGACAAACGCAGGTGCATGAACACGTGATTTTTAAAACATACGAGGCTGTTTATAAAGATGTCTATTTTGTCGTATCGAGACATTGGAGTGATATTTTCAATATTGTTATTAAATAACTCAAGAATATATATTTATAACTCCATTAAGCTTTATTGCTAATCTTATTTTTCTTCTTTGTTTCAGGTAAGCCCGGATTTGCAAGGGAGATTATCACGAGATATTACAAAATAAAGGTTTGTTAAATACATAATATTAATAATGTTACCCGTATCCAATATCCAATATCCAAAACCTTCTGCTATATCTTAATTTCTCCCTGTTGTTCTTTTTGTAAAATATTATAGAAAACTCTCAGCACTATGTGTTCCATAAGCCAAAATATCATAGTAACTTCGATGAAATTTGATATACTACACGAAAAATTTAACTCGTTTAAATATATCGTACAACAAAATAAAACGACGCATGCGTTTCCATGCTTTCCTAACAATGCATGAAAAAATTATCTCTTAAAAAAAATTGTTAGTAGATGTGCTTAAAATTATTTGTTTTGGGTTAACTGAGGATCGAACCTTCCTCCCCATGGACTGGATTCAACCTCGCCAACAACTGGGCCAGATACCGATTGGGTAGTACCAACATTTATTTCATATGTTTTAACTTCTGTAATATCATCCGATTTCAGATAATTGCGTGTATGTCCGTGTGTGTACGTGATTAACATTAATAATGCATTATCATCGACAACGAGTCTATCTGCCGAGTTTCAGCTCGATCCGATATCGGGAAGTGGGTTAATTTCCACTTCTAAGATTTATTTCATTCTTATCAAGACAAGAAAATCGAAAATTCGTTCAAACCGATTTACTGAGAAAGTAATTATGACAATAGATTCTCTATTCTGTGGGTTACTTTGAAATCTATTTTCCCAGCATTAAGTTAGACTACCATTACCTTAATGTGGGGAAACAGATGATAAGTACCCCACCCCATTATTTTATCAGTAACTCGGTTTAAGGCGATGCACTGCGTCGTGTAATATTTTAAATCGAACCGCTATCGATAACAACCCTTACGTAGATGGCAATAAGGTTTAAATTCCCGCTTAACACCATCCGCCTGTTTTGATTTATGAAAGAAAAAAACATGGAAAAAAGTGTCTTTTATTTTATTCTGTGGATGTTCAGGCATAAATATTTAATTTTTTTCAGATCATTTAAATATATGTATTTGAATATATATAAATAACTTAATTTTCCACATTATACAATAAATTCATAACCGAAAATGGGTTCTTAAGTAGGAGATTTTGAACTTTAAAGCAGTTTTCATAGACCTTATACATTATTTTTTTCTGAGCTTATACAAAGACTTATCTAAAAAAATACTCGATTATTTCAAAGGCCAAGATGTATTCTACTCGCAGTATTTAATTAAAGCATCTGTAACATTTCTAGGCAACCAAAGTTTCAAACCAAAAACACATGATTTTGCATTACTGCGTAGTGCATCGCCTTAACCGGTAATAAATCATTTTAGATATCACAAAAATTGAAATTAGAATATAAATGGAAGAAAAACAATGCATTCTATCAAATATAATTGAAAGTGGGATAATTTCTACTTCCAAGATTTGCATTCCTTCATTACCACAAACAATAGTTAAATTCAATTAGATACATTTAAAAACATAATTATTTCGCGGTTTGAAAATCAAATTTAAATAAACTCATGACAGGCAACTGCAAAAAGCTCGTATAACAATTCGAAAAACATGAATCAAGGTTGGTCTTCAAGGCTATCAACTTAGGACCAAATGACATGATCGGGTTTATCCAATATCAATTAAATATAGCTTTTTTGTTTAATAGCCTTGCTAGCTACTAAGAGCTGCATGCAAATTTAAATCAATATGATGATTGAAAATAAATGTTCTATAGTAAAAAAAATTGTTTCACTGGTTGATTTTTTATTACGTTTTATGTAAATTTTAATGCAATAATGTAATTTATTAAAACTTTTTGTATGTAAAAGCCCTAAGGTCGTAAATAATAACATGGTTTGTCCGACGGTCACTTTGCCACTATTTAAACTTTGAAAAAATAATTAGTCAAACAAATTTAAAATACAAATTTTAAATTCTGTCGGAAAATTGCCAAGAAACATATTCCAATTTATATACAATTATTTTTACACGGCGTATTTTCCGGTTTTGAATACACTCTTCGTCTATAGGGTAGGGTAAGGGACGGGTAGAGTAACGTACAGTAGGGTGGACCTTCAAATCAATACGCTCTTCGTCTATATGACGTATGCATCGTGTGTGAACGTACAGTAGGGTGGACCTTCAAAGCAATACACTCTTCGTCTATATGACTTATGCATCGTGTGAGAACGTATAGTAGGTTGGACCTTTAAAGCAATTTTTCAAAAGCAGACGTTTTGAATGTTTCGCATTGAAATAAAGTTCAGAAATATACCGTTTGTACCAGAAATCCGTTGTTTGCCTAATTTCTATAGACAACTTTTATGTACCTACTAGCTGAAATCCCCGGTGTTGCCCGGGATTTACTCTGAATGTTTCTCAATCAGATGTAGCTAATAGTTTTCCTCTTATTTTTTTCGGCAAGTGTGCAAAATTTCATCAAAAATTATCCAAATTATGCAAGGGGTGGGAAAACGGGATGGGGTGGTTTACAGTCACCTTCCTCTTGTTTTTTTATTATTTTATACCAGCCCGTCACGCATTGCTGTGGCTCAGTCTGTCTGTATAGGTAGAGAAACAATAGCGCGTGTTGCTTTTACGTCCAACAAATAGCGCTGTTTAAAACAACCACCCACGCACATATTTGAATGCAACGTTCTATCAAAATTTCAAAGCAATCTCAGAAGAACCTTAGGAGATTTTAGATTTGGAAGAAACGAACATGTTTGCATTATTTATATAGATATTTTTACAAAAGTCGAAAATAATGTTACCAAGCAAAATAAAAAATATTATTGAATGTCATGTGTTCGAAATTTCATCAATCTCAATACATAACAAAGCCACGCCGCCACAGACACTCTTCTCTATGTTAACGAACATAACCTGTACCAGTTCTTTATTGCCCGCTATAAACCTACAAAAAATAATCGATCAAAACTTAAAATTTTTTTTTAATTGATTCCAAATTTTTAGGTACCTAACTAAGAGGATAAAAAGCTTTTGTGACGGGGTCTACGCTCCAAAGCATTTAAAACTTATATTTACCCTCTAGCGAGCAATTATTTCCGATTTAACCAAAAAAATCCCAACTTCGGACTCGATTTACTCGGAAACGAAAACTCAAATCAAAATTTTTTTACCACAAAATCGACTACAAATGCAAAGAAGGTTCATAAGTTTCTCGTATCACTAGTTTACGAACACTGTGTACATATCTCTTTCATTTATCCATCATTCAAGCTGTACGCAGTCATTAAGCCACAAACTCTGGGATACCACAGGGATTCCATTTTGGACCTTTGTTATTTTTAATATGAATAAACAATGTTTTTCGAATCACCCAATACTATGTAAATGGTACTCCAACATAATCTATATCGCTGGCATGTTTCACTATATCGACGCTGGTTCAGAGGGCAGCGGCGCGGACAATACTAGAGGGGGCATTGTTGTGACGCTAGCACAAAGGCAGGCCGGAACACGTCAAATATCACATTGTTCAACAGGACGGACCCTTTGATAAACACGGTTAGCTTATATGAAACTGAGACTGAATTTAGAGTGAATTTAAAAAAGTATTTTGTACTTTAATAAATAAAATATCAAATTATTGTTATAGCACGATCGAGGTATATTTTTAATTAGCATTTTAATAAATATAATACGGTTAATAATTTCATTCGTAAAATACCATTTTTTACTGATTTAACCGAGATCTTTTACTCGAGGAATTAACCTTTTTTTATTATATATTACAAACTTTACAAAATTAAGGTAAAAAAGTCCTGATAAACTGCTTTTTAGCAGTTTATCTAACTTGTTATTTACATTATAAATCTTATTATAGTGAGTTTACAGTTACATTTTTTCAATTATATGTGTAAAACCAAAAAAATATTTTTTTTACCGAAATATAGCAAAAGAAAATTATGAAAAACATAAATAACAATTTCAAAAGTCTTCAGAAAAATATATCATTGTAAGCTAATACAAATGAATTGTTTCAGTAAGTTCATCAATTGTTTGTTTTGGGCACAGTTTTTAATTTCAACAGGTAACATATTAAAACAACTGGAAATCATATAGTTTACATTCTTTATCCATATGTATTTGTATCCTTAGGTACAATAAGTCCTTCATTAAAGTTAAAACGAGTATTATGATTTTGTTCTAGCCTGTTCATATATAAGGGGCTATTTATTTGCTGAAATATATTTTTTTACCACAGAATTGCTTAATTAATATTCTTATCTTAAACTAAACACGTATGGCCTTACTAATAAACGTGGTGAATATTTTATACATTTGCTAAACAACCGTGTACGTCAAAAAACTTAGTGATACATTAAAATTTATTAATCTGCCAGAATTTGGTTTTTCTCTGGGAACTACTATAAAAAATAAATATAATAATAGTTCCAAGAGAAAAACAAAACAAAATAATTTTGGCTTCATTTCAATTTAAACGTAAGAAAATGATTTATTTACGCATGCATAAGGCATTTGTGTTATTAAAAAATATCAATTTTGTTGGATTCTTTAAAAAATTAAAGGAATTAAAAAATAATATGTCAGAAATAACACAAATCTTTCAAGACGGGAATCTCAAGTGTCAGTCTGACAAAATGGGACGTTGCCAGCTATTTAAATAGTGAAATAATATGAAGAATTGTAATAACTCAACCAGGGAGGCCGTCAATGTGATTTAGAATCATTTTTTATGGTTTATGCCTCTTTTTTTATTTTTTTATTCGATAAGCTCCTTCCTACCAACATTGCCAGTAAAATCAGTCTTACATCGTTTATCTCACTCCCTGATTAACCTGGTTGATATACTGTAGTTGGATACCTCCTCGATACATTGCCGATTGCCAGACAATGTAGATTTACCCGTCATGGCTATACATCCGCTGGCACGTGTCGCTACACGTGCAAGTGTGACCGTGTGTATACATCAACACAGAACAAATATGCACAAAGCAATAAGCTTGCGTTATAACCTGGAGAAAGCTGCGATTGCATAAAATTATAGATAAATTAATATTACGTTTTTTGAATGGTTTTTCATCCCAAAAGAGTGTTTAATTGGCTTGATAATAATAACAAGAGAAAGGTCACTGTTTATTTTATGCTACGTATACATACGCGAGCCGAACTGCCGAACTGAACGTCAATTTATGGGAAAGGAACGAAGCAACCGCAAATGGCGCGAAACGCCGCTTGCTGTTGTTTCGTTCTTTTCCCGTAATTCGTGTCTCGGTTCGCGTTTCGGTTCGCAAATGTATACGTACCATAAGGTTTCAAAAAAACCTCTCCTTTTTAGCATCCCTTAAAACAGAATTTTGATTCTTCTTGATGAAATTTTACACACTTGATCTATCAAAATAAGAGAAAAATTACTGTCCACATCTGATTTCAATATTAAATTTATATATTTTTTTAAATTGTGTAATAAAGTTTTAAAACTAATGATTTTTCATTTAAAATCTTGTTTTTAGTTTCAAAGCCAACAACGAAACGCATATGAAAGGGATAGCAATTCAACGAATATGTTTGTACGGGTGAAATAGCTATACGGATTGTGACAGCACCGGCGACTGCTGGAGCATAATTGGATTAAAAAATGTATATTCGAAATTCGAAAATGTTTTTTCAATTTACTACAGCTTCGCCACTGATCACCCTGCTACGTCGTGATAGATCACACGATACGCGCTCTGTCTCATATGTTAACGCGCTGCTAGAAATACTGATTGCATATCACGTGACCATGTTGTACCTAAATACCCAGTGACGAGTTGTGATAGAAAATTATATATATATTTTTTTCGGAATCGCTGTTTAAAATCCTTCGTGTACTTGCTGTATAGCTAATTCGACTCATTTTATGTGTATGTTTATAACTTGATCAAATTTCTAGGAGAATTAACTGTGATGGCTGTATATTTATGGAGGCATAAAAGCTTAAATCTGTGCATGCCCAAATAAAAACGAAGCTAATAAAAATATCTGAAATTTATTGTCCGCTGATAAATTTAACTGCGAAACAGAAATATTATTTTATGAAGTACTAAAAATGTTTCAGTAAAATCGGTGAATTCCGCCAACATTTTAATTTGGGAGATGGGTAAAGGTACCACCACCCCGGCAACCATAAATTGGATAATCAACACCAATTCCATAGGTCACCCCAACATTTGGTAAAGTAGTAGGACTGCGAGGGTTCATGAAGTGTTTGTCCAGGTCTTAGTGGTGGATGCGTCTGTCCACCAACTGCGTGGCGGGCCGGATCAGGATAGACTGGTTGAGGGAGACCCTTGAACCTCTCCAGCCTGACTCTCTCGACCGCACCGCAGTGGGAGGGATGAGTTTGTAGCAGCAAGCTACTTTAAACATCAATACATGCAAAGCACGAGAACATTTTGTTCTAGAATTTACTAGAAGTAGCTTGCCCCTACAAGTTCATACGTTCGGCACTCTTGGACACACTGACCTCCAGATTTCTAATCATTCCTCTTCCCAGAACGTTCTCACCTTCCATTTCTTAAAAATACACTCCGCACAGCATCCCCAAAGAAGACTAGGGGCTAGGAGTACGTATAGTAAAAGGTAAGGGGTTTTCCGAAATCTAATATGGATAGTGACCTTCCTTTTGTTATTATTATCAAGTCAATTCAACACCCCTTTGGAGTGAAAACCATAGAAAAGAAGATGTAATAGATCAAAAAGGTCCTTTGATAAATTCCCCTATTTTAACAGCCGAATTTCAATCTTTGGAGCACAGGACCTGTTCTACCGGTATTACAGTGGAAGATGTTTCAAGGAACTAGTGTCATTGTTCCCGTCGGCACCGGTGCATTCTCAGGAAACGCCAAACGCGCACCCAACATAAATGTACACGGTTGACATATGTCACACGGGAACGGGTCGCTTTTACGACTCGTTCTTGAGTTCAACAGCTGGGCTGTGGAACAATTTTGCCAGCTTCTGTGTTTCCTTCCTCCTACAACTGGGTACAACAACTCCTTAAAAAGACTCTCCACACAGCATCCCTAAAAATGACATTGGTCCTCAGGGAAATTATTTTCCTCTGCGCCTTCTGTTTTGAGTTAGATTTTAAAAAAAAAGTGTTCAAAATTTCATCAATCTTCAAATAAAAACTACCGTAGATTTGTTTTAAAAACACACCACAAATCCAAACCGGAACACTCCTCTTTATCATAATATTGTATAGATATAAAAAAATTGTAAAATTCCAACCGGTTTCGGTTCAATCTGAAACTCGGACGAAGCCGGTTAGTAACTATTATTACCACCATGGCTATATTCTGGCACAGGGACACGCCCCTAATACACTTCTACCGGATTAGATATTATCTATCCTTCAGTGGTAATTACATAATATAATTCTATAGACGGTTCAGAACCAATATTGGAACTTGAATAGGTTACGGTATTACCTCAAATAGGTTCAAATCATTTTGCTTCAAAGCAAGTGCCCTCCGATGTTGATTTTGAAATCACCTCAGGCTTAGAGCTCCTAGATAATCAGGGAAATCTCTTTATTCTGTGCTGAAACTGGTAATCTGTTTGATAAATACCCGTAACTTGACGGTCAGATTGAAATGCTGAGACCCTTCACACACAGATTTACAAGCTACGCGACTGAGACGCAACCACGAGTAGCCTACCGATATGCTACGCTTTAAAGCTGGTTTCGGTACACGGTGCTACCCGAATTATAGTGAATTTTTCGAGTTAACGTTTTTCAAGTTCAGCCGTGGAATGAAGACGAGACAATACCCTAAAATAAAGCCAGAATCTTAACGACGTAAGTGAAGCAGCCGTGCACAAACATATGCGACGCGCAGCCCTAGTGTATTGGACAGACCCAAGGTTGAATTTTCCTTATCAAATCTCTGAAATAAATTTGGAATCTTAACGACATAAGTGATGAAGTCGTGTAAAAATGGATGGACCTACGGTCGACTTTGCACTAGCAGGCCTAGAAAATCGATCTTTCCGTGGGGTTTATTTAATTATTTCTGATTAGCGTATTACTAAAATTTCAAATATTTCTAGAGGGATTCCTCGGGAAGATACTAATTCATCGTTTAAAAAATAAAATCTAGTAATTACCGCTAATTTTATAGTTGAAAAACGTTTAATAAAATTTTCAAAAAGTTTTAATTAATCTAAAATATAAATCATATACATCAAATCAAATCAAAAATTATTCATTGTAAAATAAAAATTACAAAAGTTGTAGCTTATGGGTAGACCCCTTTTCTTCCAGCTAACCACATTTACTTAATTACAATGTTTATATAATATTATTTGTTTTATTATAATAATTATAATGTTTATACAGATAAAATAACAATATACCAATGAAAAAATAAAAAAATACAAATATATATACCAATAAAAATAGGCGTTTCATTTACGTGAGGTATTCACTCAACGTGTAGTGACATTTATTAACAAGGAAAGTGTTTAGTAACGATTTGAATTTGTGTGTATCTTGTATTTGTTTAATGTTATATTGAAGGTTGTTATATTCTTTAATGGCCATGTAGTATGGTCCTTTTTGGAATATTGTTTTTGTTTTTCATCCGTGGAGATATTTGAGATTTTATTAATACGTTCATCAAATATAATTAAAACTTGAGCGTCGAGCAATCCCCTATTATGTGATGTTTTTATTAATATTGTGGTTCTTTATATTTACAAGCATAGAAAAAAAAATTATATTAAGATTTTGGTTTTTCCCATACAACGAAATAAATATTAATTGCAGGACATCCGTCGCCGCTAAGGAACTACAAGAGAATGATGTCAGATAGACTTCTTCCAACCTCAATCCACGCCTGCTAAGCTAAATCCTTTCTGACGTACACCCTTAAATTGTAGTTGTATAAAACAAGGATATTTCCCCACCTCCAAGAAAAATTTAGCATTAAAATCATGTTCGGATGTCATTTCTGCCAAAAGAGGAGGCGAATGCAGTCAGAATTGTAAGTAGCGTGCAACTGACGTCAAACCTGTAATCGACGCGTCGCGTACTGAGCAGATACTCACAAGCGGCGCATATATAAACTCAAGTCGCTTGTAATTATCTTCGTGTGCGAAAGGCCTTAGAAGGACACAGACGTCGCGTCGTTAGGTGGATTGCTGTATTTGTTTTCCCGTATTTCCTCACTAGGCTCCTCCGCATATCCGATACTCGCGGGTTCAAATCCCGACGTAAAGTCAATTTCGTTTGATGAATTTGTGTTATTTCACAATTTATTCATTTAAAATCAGTATCGCGCTGGTGTAACACTGCCATTCAGAAAAGGTTGCTTGAAATTACTTTTCTGACGATATCTGAATATTCAGGTACTTTCTCACCTTCGTCTTCTCCATCTCCTTCCTTCTCCGAGAATGCCATAGTCTCGCTGTCCCCAGACGGTTGGGAGCAATTGGGATTCTTGTGCGCTATTCACCAAAAATAGAAAAATGACAAAATAATAATTTCACTTCGCCAGATTTTGATCTCTGACAACTTGACGACCTCTGGGCTTGTGACAGAGGTCGTCAAGTTGTGATACATAAGATCCCATCAATTTAATCTGGAATCTCTATATATCTAGTCTGTCCGCATTAGGCCCATCGTTAATTCGGGTAGGATTGTTTCGCCGACCGGTCTTAAACGCATTATTTTATCTGGTTAGCAGACCCTCCTCAAGGCTGGAGCTCCCAGAATTTGATATTTGAAATAGAAATGCGGGTTCCATTAGGTGTCCCTCGCCCCAGAGACCGGAAGTTCCCTCCGCCATGACTGAATTACGCCGGAAATGATGTGGTACCACATTTATATCCGGTCCGCGAAAGCCTCCCACCGAACTGAGGGGAGATTCAGGGACGAATTAGCTGGGGGGATACTGAAAGTTTTATAAAGTTATGCGAATTATAGTAGTTAAGATCAATTAAAAGAAACAGGACGCACCGGGAAATTTTTGACAAGCATTTCCTGACAACATTTTGAAAAAAATTAGATGATAAATACAAATAAAACATATTTTAGAAGAAGAAGATAATATTAATAAATCTAAACGAAACATGAAACAGAACAAGACACAGAAAAATAAAAAGATAACGTTCTTAACCTGGAATTAAACCCAGAATCTTTGTCTTGCGGGACAACTTCTTTCAAAACTCTCTCAAAACCTCGTCATTTTTTTAGATATCATATTTATATAGTCTTCAAAAAGTTATTGAAAAAAAGTGGTTCAAATATATTTTTTAAACATATTTACGTGTGATACGTACTCCGTCACTAGCATGGTAACAGACGAGACAGAGCGCGTATCACTTTACTCATCGCGACATATGTCATATAAGTGAGATCAGTCCTATTAAATCTATGCAAAAATTAAAAATCCATTAACAATTTTCACTTTAAAGCTGTTGCGTTTGTTTTTGAAACGGTAAAAATTCTTCAACGAAAAGCTATGGCGGAATGAAATTTGCACTGCTTGTTGTTCTTGGTTTACCTAGGATAATGCCACTATTTTCATGTTGGATTGACATTTTAGTCATGAACTACGGATCAGTGAAATTTCTAATTCTTTGTTAAAAAAGTATAGCATTAGGAAAACACCCATCCGGCGAATGATAGATTTGGAGTTCATATTTTCTTTGTACGACATTATTCTTTTAAATTTGCATTTCGTTCTGATATAATATTAAAACCAACGCAGGTGGATGAACACGTGTTCCGATATTATTACGAATTTACCAACACTGTGAGGAAGCGGCTTACAGTCACGTTTTTTAGCAGGATGCTAATAATTTGAAGAGATTTTCAATATCATTATTATACATTTTTCTTCGTGCACTTACACACATGCGGACAAATACGGATTTTATCTGAAATCATACGATATTAACGCAGTTAATATTTGGAAATCAATGTCAGTCCTGTATGATCGTCATCTAGCAAGGTCGGTAGCATGGTTGACTCCATTTTTGTTAAGTTTTCAAATAGTTGTATTGTAGTAAAAAAACAATTCTTTACGAGTTAATTATTTTCATGGTGTTCTTAAAATTAATAGAGAACATTAATTACATAAATGATTCATTGGCCGGAAATTCGGGCACTTAAAAAAAACCCTAAAATTTATTCATTTGTTCTTCTTATCCTTCCAAATTTATATACAAAATAATGCATATTCCACTTATTCCCGGCATTTAGAACTACTGGGCAGTTTCTCATAACGTGTTTGTTTTTTCAAAAGCTATCGTTTAAAAATTTGACCAGAAAAATGTCATGAAAATGGTGCACTTTTAAAAGTGCACCATTTTAAAATTAGTTCGGCAGTCCGGCGCTGTTCGAGGGTGAAGCAGAGTAGGTTCCTACCGTCATCTCTGGTACTAAATCTATTCCAAGAAGTGAGTCACGACCGACCCTCGATATAAAATCTCATTACCCTTACGATAATGGCTACAGTAACCAGTTACATGATTTAAAACATAAAACTAAAAATACTTAATTTAAAACATAAAACATAAACATAATGCATTACATAAGCCATCTGTGCACCATATATTATTGGTAATGGTGTGTAATTTGATGTAATTATATGTAAACCTTTTGATAATGAAAGTTAGTTAGTGAATAAACTTTGGGGATTTGGTAAGAAGACAATTTATTTTGAGTCAGTTGCGCAGCTGTGAGATGACTCTGGACCAATGACGATGGCACTAGGTGTAAGCGGCGATGACAGCGGTAGAGTGGTCGGCGATAAAGTCAGTGGCTCGATAACGAGTCCGGACTTGTGGATGTGTTCAACACTGGCGAAGACGTGGAGTCTTTCTGGTACTCCAGTGTGAATATAGCCGAAGGTATAATTGACCTGGTGCGGAAGATGCAGGCCGGCGATGATGTCGCGGGGCCGAGGCGCAGACCGGCAAAGGTATCGCAGAGATGATATCCGGGGGCAGGAGGGCGATTCTCGTTCTTTTAGCCTTAAGCTAAATGATAGCATTCGTCAACGACTGCTATCGTTTGCGAAAGATAGCTGTCCGTCGCTTGCAACATCTTTTCTTAACTATTAAGCGATTCTCGTTCTTTTGATATCCTTACAAGTTCGATTTTGGAGAGACCTAGTAAAAAATCCTAAAGAAGCGTGGTTAAGAAATTGTTAACAGATTATTGAAAACACAAATTAGTGAAATATAATTAAGTGACGCAAGGTTTCTAACTAAAACTTAAAAAAACAAATACTTTGTATTATAATGCATTTTAATAACTGCTTATTTTATTTATGAATGACATAAATAAGCCATTTATCGAAGATTTACGTTTTGTAAAAAGGTACCTACCTCGCTGGATAGTAATGACTTTTTTACAGATTCACCACTTCTAAAGTGACGTTTGGTGTCGAACTAACGTCGCTAACTGTCACCCAAGTTGATTTATGTTGTCAACGTTTTCGTGTTCGTTTGCTAATTAACTTGACAAAATTGTTTAAAATGAGGTAAGCAAAAGCTATATGTTGTAAGTAAAAGCATGATATCATTTAGATGCTTTTCACCCCAGACTGAAACGGAATTAACAACGTATTATGTCTGTGTACAATTGCATTTTTAGGTCAAAAAGTGAGACAGCTATTTTATTATTATCTTTCGTGTACATCATTGTGTTTGAAACCTAAGAATAGTGTGTAATAGTTACATGTCATCAATTGTCGTAAAATTCAATTTCAGTGTGCAGCAACAGAGTGGCACGGTCAAGACAATTCGATAAATGCTGCTGGCGGATCCATGACAGCCGAGCCAATCTTTTAAAATGGAGACGACATTTAAAACCTAGGAGATTAATTAAATAATGCTGCTCCACACAAGACTATAATCCAATGGCAAAAAGTAAGTTTATTTATCCACTTTGAATAGTGCCTGTTCGACAATGTGTAGTCAATTGAAGGACTAGATGTGCCCAAAGTCCTTCCCAATGACGATGTACGTAGTTTATTTATGTTTTATGGTGCTATATCATGTTTAACAAGTACACAACTGATATTGTGTGTCGAAATGCATAGCGGTTAAACACAAGATACCTTTGGCAGAGAGGATATGCCGAGTCAAAATACCTGATATGTGTATACACAAATTTATTTGTTAGTTTATATAATATGTTTTACTAAATAATCAAATTTCATAAGATACAATTTGATACGTTTATTTATTTCATAGAGATCTCTTCTTGCACGTGGATGTCGCTGATGAGAGTGATGAGCCTCCTGTACTTGTAGAGATGCTAGCGGTAGAGATGCAGTGGAGTGTTGGGTGAATACCCCGTGACAAGCCCACAGTAGACAGACCTCCCCCTCCCCAAGCCAGCCAAGGAGAAGACCTCGATTCGTAGCAGGTAATTCTTTATACAAATAAAGTAGCTTCACGTCCATTTAATCTACGTTCGCAGGAAAACCACAGGTTAGTTTTACCCTACTGATGACCGATCATTGCGATAGTAATACTGCTCAGTACGAGAGGAACGGCAGTTTTGGACATTTGGTTCACGCACTCGGTCGACCGGCCGGTGGTGCGATGCTACCATCCACAGGATTAGGCCTGAACGCCTCTAAGGCCGTATCCCGCCTAGGCAAATCGGGCGGTGATACGTGATGTGAGTTCCGCGAGTCGAAAGGCTCTCTAAACAATGTGACATCTATCAGACGGAGGCCCCCGTCCGCGGGGGCCTCCGTCGAAGCCCGACGAGGCGAGGCGAGCACTGCGCAACGTGGTTAAATGTCCCGGCGCGATGGCGCCCCGCCTCTGACCAAGCTTAAGTTCGACGTCGGAACTCGGAATCGTCCGCAGACGACCTTCGTACCTGGCAGGGTGTTGTGCCCGGTAGAGCAGCGTCATGCTGCGATCCGTTGAGACTCAGCCCTACGCCAAGAGATTCGTCCGATCGTCTCCACGGAGCGTCGGCCCCCCCATACTGCTGCTGTTTGCGGCCTAGCGCGAGCGAGCGTGTTATTTAAATTATATTTTATAATGTTCGTAAGATCAATTAAAAATTATTAGAGATATCAATTTAATAGTTATTAAATTTTTCAGACCGAAACGAGAGCAGAGCTGATGAGAAGCTGATGGATTAGCAGAACGGCGCTATGTTGGTGAAGAAAACTGGTTCATCGATTCTGCTTATCCTGCGTGGATTGTGCTACACGACGTATGAATTTATAATTCGGGTCGCTCATGCAGACTCATACACATATTCTTTTTGTTTTTAAATCGAATATTATATATCAATATCTTTGAACTAAATATAATGTTTCCCGTTCTATGATTAAATTTATACGATGAGAATGCCAACATTTTTATAAATCCCAACCAGGAATTATTAGATTCCTGGTCAAATAAAATTTTACACGCAAAAAACTTCAATTATCTCAACCAAACGTATGTTGACAAATTTTCGTCAAACAAATGGTTGAGTATTGGAGAGTTGAGCGCAGAAATAGAAGGATTTATGCTTGCCATTCAGGATAGAGTCATTAATACTAAAAATTATAGAAAGCATATAATCAAAGATACAAATCAAATTGATGATTTGTGTAGAAAATGTTTGGCTTTTCCGGAAACTATAGAACATATTATATCGGGATGTTCTATATTAGCATCGTCCGAGTATACATTTAGGCACAATCAAGTTTTAAAAATAATTCACCAAAATTTGGTAATTAAACATAACTTGATTGACTGCCGTAATATAGTACCATATTATGAATACGAACCAAATTCATTTTTAGAAAACGAATTTTATAAAATATATTATGATAAAACTATACTAACAGACCGAGCGATTAGTCATAATAGACCCGATATAGTTTTACATGACAAAATTTAAAAAATAACTTATATCATTGATGTCGCTATACCAAATTCCTGTAATATTCAAAAATCTGTTAGCGAAAAAATAAGAAAATACACAGATTTAGGAAATTAAATAAAAAGAATTTGGCATTCTCAGACTATAAAAATATTACCATTCGTTATTTCGGCTACTGGCATTATACCTAGCTCTCTAATTCAAAATTTAGGCGTATTAGATCTTTCAAAAAAATTATATATAAAGATGCAAAAGTCTGTCATTTTGAATACATGTAGGATAACAAAAGATTTTTTTAATATTTATGTTGAGGGATCAGTAGGATTTATAGGCCCTGTTAGAAGTTCTACCGAGCCGAACCCTCTGATATGAAAATATCTGGAGACGGTGAATTATTTTCCCATTTGATCTCTTGTGAGTTGACGTGTTGTTCTTGTATTGTTTTGTATTTATTTTGCTTATATAATGCACTTACATAATGTTGATTGACTAGATGATCATTTGTGGAAAAGTGAGTGGAAGGGTTTAGTTTTTCCTATGGGGAAGATTTAACCCGGACAACAAAATCGGAAGCATATATAATTTGTTGTGTACTTGTTTTTGTTGAAAAATTATTTATAATTATGTGTTGTCAATAAAACGTTTATTATGTACTACATGTCATGAATTATTTTTCCCTATGAGCTATGAGTTTTCCTATTTCATGCCGGAGTTCCATAACACAAGGAACGCAGCTTCACCACTTTGCATTTACATCCAAGGTAACCAAGTTCGGATCACAAATCTGAAATGTTCATTTTTTATTATAATATGACTTTCTTGTGCATATGAAGATCTCACCATTTGCACGTTTAAGGAGCGATTCCCGTGATGATTGCAGTACATATATTCCTGTACTGCAGTACCAACGATAGCTATACGAGTGCAGTCAATTGCTACTATAGTACCAGGGAAAGGATCACCGGACTGCTCAAATATTTGTTTGGCTTTTTGCCTATCTGCAGCAGTCGAAGGAAATTTAACCCACGTCTGGAGTAGTGTGTCGTTGATAGCCGATGAAACATTTAATATGCATCGGCTAACCGACGACCGACAGACAGCCAAGCCCCACTCAGACAGTCCATGCTTTCTTCTCGGTTGTAAGATAGGGGATAACGAGTTCATTAGATATTCTGAATAAATTCAGGAACTCTGTTTGCCCCATTTCCATGGGATTTCGGGCGTCTCTTAAGATACGGAAAGGGATTCTTATTTCGTTGTGGTAAACTTCAAAACCCACAATTTCCAGCACCAGCCCTGCAGCCATTTTATCTGAAACTTATTATTATTTATGTAGAAATCCTCAATGGTATGTGTAGTTTATTGTAAATTAAATCACTTATCTGGCTTTCGACATGTTACGTACTTTACAAACATCGCAATTACCTGATTCAATTCATTTAATAGCATTATTGTGCCACAAACAAGTCACTAATCATGTTTACAGTCAATACTTACGATAATATTAAGTTTTCTCTTATTAAAACTACGCAAATATTGCTAATTGTCAAAACGTCACAATTAAATGAAGCAAATTCTTCGCGAACGCTAGCGTTCGGCCGCCGAATGACAGGTCTAGGGGTCCCCTTCGCGTAAGGCTAAAAGTTTTCGCGCGCAATCGAAAATCTAAGGATTCCATCTGTCATCGAGAGAACCGGAATCGCTTCATAAGAATAAACCGAGAAAAATCGTTAATTTGAATGTAAGGACGATTTTAGTGTCGTTAAGTAGAACGAGAATCGCCCTCCTGGGCACTTATGTAATCGCGCGGGGTCCATAACAATCCGTAGCCTCTCCTGTACGGTCCGTGGTGTAGTCGGGCGTAGCAAGTAGGTCCGTGGTCTGTAGCGGCGCTGTAGTAACGGGGGACGCGACGCAGGGGGCCGGCCAGGTGTCACCGAGCATTTACAGGGTCCGCACATTGCTCATAGTTTTAACTGCTGATTAATGACTTAAACTTCAGACGCGTCGGTAGAATGTACCTACAATGCTAGTATCGTATCTAGAGAGTTCTAGCTACGATGCGTTTTGCATGGACGAACATTCCCGAATATTCTAGTAGCATCGCCACTGCACCAAGGAGAAATAAGTCACATAAGGAAAGTGGAAAAAACTCTTTATTATTATATTAACCACGTATTTCTTAGTACAATTCTCTTCTCGGTGCTTGTTTTGGGATTATGAAAATAACAATATATTACCCCCAAATACAGCGGTTTTGTATGTGTTATTAAATAAGAATGGTTTAATATTATTGGCTTAACCACATACAATATCTGAAAAGTTTTATTAAAGGTCATTTTCGGTTGAACCGGTCTCCTCGAACTTATTGATCCATGTTTAAAGCCTCTCAAAAAAGCTCCATAAAAGAAATAATGTATGTAAATATATTAAGTTTAAATAATTATACATATTTCGTTTCCTTAACTTACTTAAGAAGAAATACATTAAATGTTTTAATTTTGCTCACGAATATTGATGACGGCCTGTTTGAACAATTCTTCAAATTTCAACGTTCATTTGCCAGTTCTGTGAATATCCTATTCAAGTTCTGTTACTATTTTAATACAAGGAACTTGCCTGTAACCAAATAAAAACAGAACTTGAAAAGGATATTCACATAACTCAAAAATGAACGTAGAAATTTGATGAATTTTTCAAATTCTTCAAAACAACCCTTCCTAAGATTAAACAGGCTAATTCTGTTTTCTGTTTCGAGGCTATCGGGAAGCAGATTGTATGTGTATATTACACCCTCGTGGCCTATGTTTCTTTTACCACTTTCAATCTCTGCTGTATTTGTATTTTGTTGTATTGTCTTGTGTAGTGTTTTTATAAATGTTGTGTTTGTGTGTATTTTAAATCCGATTTGGATTGTGTAGATTAATAGGCAAATATTATATTCGTACAGTATTCAAGTTTTCAATCGGCAATGCTGTAGTCCCATTATCCTCTGATAGTTGGGACACTTACGCGGTATTAAAAAAGAAGTTAAATTATCTTAGGGATTTACTTTTGTTGCTCTACATTCTTCTTTAGCCAACGTTTCAGACAGCATTACAGTGTCCATCATAAGGGCAGATGTGTAATGGAAGATTCTGATGATGTGTGTGATTAAATATATCTAAATGTGATACCGCGTTACCAACACCAATCCTGTAAGAGCTGATATTACAGTACAATTTAAAATGGTTTTCTGCGTTTAGTTTTTGGGGTATCCAACAATTATTAGATACCAAATACTATTGAACTTAGCTTAAACGAAGACAGAATTGAACAAGAGCCGCTTTCTTGCCTTATGCTCACAATGTGACGGACAGACCCAAAACGCATGGGGCACTCCTAATTACACTCCTAGACTATAAAAATATTACCATTCGTTATTTCGGCTACTGACATTATACGTAGCTCTCTCATTAAAAATTTAGGCGTATAAGATCTATCAAAAAAATGTATGTATAAAAATGCAAAAATCAGTCATTTTAAATACATGTAGGATAACAAAAGATTTTTTAATATTTATGTTGAGGTATCAGTAGGATTTATAGGCCCTGTTAGGAGTTCTACCGAACCGAACCCTCTGATATGAGAATATCTGGAGTCGGTGAATTATTTTCCAATTTGATCTCTGGTGAGTTGACGTGTTGTTCTTGTATTGTTTTGCATTTATTTTGCTTACATAATGCACTTGCATAATGTTGATTGACTAAATGATTATTTATGGAAAAGTGTGTGGAATGGTTTAGTTTTTCCTATGGGGAAGAATTAACCCGGACATAAAATCGGAAAAGATTAAAAAAAAATTAATAAAGACATTGGTTAAAGAAGAAGGTAGCGCACACGGCATAGTACCACAAAAATAAATCACAATAATACTTTTTTTTGTTTTATTATCATTTGACTTTATTAATTTCCTACCTCTGGTTTTCTTATCAGCTTACTTCCGCAGTCACCAAACATTTTGTTAAAACACAGACTTAACATCTTTATCTTCGAGAAAAGGTCTGTTAAAAACATGTATACACGGTGTCCGGAAACTCGTAGTACAAGCGGGAAACTGGAGAATCTACACCACATGGGGAACCCAAATAAACATAAAGTTTTTTGATTTGAGCATTTTCACAAAAAAAAAAAAAAAACCAAAAAAAAATATTTTTCGGCTATTTTAGGGTTAAAGTTTTTTCTGGTGTTTAGGGTTGAACAACAGATGTTTTAACCCTGCAGAGCAGAAATATTTTATGATTACACCGGATTAAATGAAGGGTGATTTCAAAATAATGTTTCAAATCCGAGTTTCTTCATTTGTTTTACTTTCAAATAGTTTTAATTAGTTGGGTACTTTGATCTTCAGTAATAATTTATAAGAATTTGATTAAAAAATTTAAAAAAAAAAAAAAAAAAATCAACTTCTAACTCGATTTACTCGATAACGAAAGCTCAAATCAAAAAAAAATATTTTACAAAATCGACTCCAAATGTGATGTAGATTCACCAGTTTCCCGCTTGTACTACGAGTTTCCGGACACCCTGTATAATACAATACAAATATCAGTACAACCTTATCCATTTCAAACTGGCCCGGTAGGTACTTATAAACTTCAGTGTCGCGTATAAAGTTGGGCAAACTCCAATCTCTTAGCCCTACTTTGCCCTGGCCCCGCCCAACTGCTTGCTGTCGGTTTAAATTTATCTATATATAAAGTTTCGCGTGTCTCACTAATCCCGTTCACCCCCCATTAATAAATCCTTACTCAGCAAAACTTCTTTAACTTTCTTGTACTACGAGTGAAAAATTATCCAAAAATTACCTCAGTTCTATTATGGTGATTTATATATGGGATATTATGCCGTGTTGCGCATAATAATACGTTTTGCGCATAATATGTTACAGTGTTCATCATCAGGGAAGATCTGCCATCTGCCCGAAATGTAATCCTGTCCGAAACGTTGGAAAAAAAGGAAGTAGTGCAACGTGGCATAATACCCCAAAAATAAATCGCTATAATACTATAATGGACGTGAAAATCTCAAATTATATCTTACCTAAATTCTCTTCATTTGAATGGAAATAATTGGTTGAGGTTGTAAAATTATATGAATTTCGCACAAGAGTCCCAAATACTCTTAACCGTTTGGCATCAGTTGCGCATCCCCGATCGTGGTATAGCGTGGTCTTTACGCAGTGGGTAAGGGGAGGAGATGTAGTAGGGGAAGGTTGGGTAGTGCCTGGCTAATCAGATCTAGTCACCAAAAACGACTAAAGCAACGTTTAGACTCTGAATGATGTCACTTCACCATGGCGATACTTATTGTTCGACGGCTGATCACATTTTGATCAAATGGTGAAACGGGCCTAGAATCGTTATAACTTGTTCAATCTTTCCTTATTATCAGATATGTTACTAAAATGTTAATAAAATACATGTTCCTGCATGCCTTCGCTCAATTACCTGTCCCTGTCTGACAGTGAAGAATACCTACCTACATCTCTAAGCTACCTACGGAAGCTTGTGCAGTGATCACCCGCAGTGTCCTTCAAGACCAAAATACCGATTCGCAACAAAACGTTCACTAAATATATGTTCCTGTTTACTTCCGCCCAATTACCTGTCCCTGTCTGAAAGTGAGGAATACCTACCTACATCAGTGACATAACAAACAAATCATTGTACATTACTATTCTGTTAAGAAAACCTGTGCCGTGAATATCTTGAGTGTTCCCTCAGCGTGTATAATATTGAGTCTATTACGGAAGCTTGTGCAGTGATCACCCGCAATGTCCTTCAATAACAAATTATCGATTCACAGCAAGACGTGTACTAAATACCAGGGGTAATTCAGAATCCGTGTCCAATTCTAACAGTTAACCACAGCTTCCCAATAGTTGTGTCAAATATTGATTACGGTCCGCACGAATAAAATCACAAATCGATTCGCAGAAAATATTTGCAACTCTAACAACTTTTCTTCTAACTTCAAATCGATCTGAGATCTCTATTCATCTCGCCACGTTTCAAAAAGTAGTTTTAAAATCTTTCATTATTAATCTACAGACGTCTAAAGAAACAGTGTTCGACGTCTGAGAAATAGTTTTACCAAAACCGCGAAGCAAATAATAATTAATTGCCAGAAACTTTTGGCCAACTTTCTTACCGAAACGAATTTTCTTCGAGAAAACTGGGCCCATCTCACCGAATAGAAAAACTTCTAGAATCAGACATTTTTTTATTATTGATTCATTATTTTACAGTATTTCATATTTTAATTCAGTAATGTTGGCCTCACTGGATTGTTTACCCGTGCTGAGGCCCCCATTTTATAATATAAGAATTTATACATTTAAACAAAAAACAACATTAAAATAAAGATAAATTTAAACTAAAAATAAAGATTAGAAATTAAAATCTAATTATATAAAAGAAAAATATTAAAAGAGAATGGAAATCGGCATTTATTAAGATTTATGTGTTTGTGCGTGTTGCGTGTTTTATATATTTTTTTTGTGTTGCGTGTATATGTTTTATTCTTTTATGTTATAGAATTTTGGAAATATTGTCTTTTTTTTTCTTTAATCCATTTTTTTTATTTTGTGTTTGAATTTATTTTTATTTTCCTCAATTTTTGTTTCAAGTGGAAGACTGTTGAATGCTTTAATAGCGTGGTATTTATGGTGCCTTTGTCCAAAGGTAGTGTTTACCGTCGGAGTTTTTATGTTTTTTTTATACGCTTTTCTGACCGGTCTATTAGTGATATTTTGTGTTTGTTGGGGTTTGTTTTTTTAGTCGAAAATGTAGTTTAGTAGGGTTTTTATATATAATTGGCGTATATCAAGTATGTTACAGCTTTTAAATATTTGGTCTGTGTCGGTTAGTTTATGTTTTTTGAGTATTACCTTTAATATCGTTTTCTGTGCGATTTCTATTTGAGCGGTAGCTGCGTTTGTTGCTCCTCCCCAAGCAATTATTCCATATTCTATTATTGATTGGCATAGTGCATAATATATTGTTTTCAATTGTTTTATTTTATATATGTTTCTTATATTTAGGAAAATGTGTATTGTTCTGAGGAGCCTATTTGTGATTTGTTTGATGTGATGTGTCCATCTAAGATTATGGTCAATTACGATTCCTAGATACTTTATTTGTTCTGTTTTTTCTAGAGGGGGGCAATCGCAGATGTTGGTGTTTATGCATTCGTGTATTTTTATGGTGTTTGTATTGTTTTTTGGCTGTCCTGTGTTGGTTATGCTGTACGTTGTGAATTTTGTTTTCGATATGTTTAGTGTAAGTGTATTTGAGTCCAACCATTGTGCCAGAAGTTAGCTCAATTTATTATTTATTTAATGATAAACTAATTTTTATGAATAAGACAATTTTTTATGCATAGCATAATATATTATAATCAATAATTATTCACCTGAGAAAGCAATGCAAATTGAAAAAAATCTCATGAGAAGGGACAAATGCTCCCAACGGGAATTGAACCAGCAACTGTCTAAGAACTGGTAACTTAACAATACTGGTTCGACAGGCTTAAGCGTTCAAAAATGATTTGAAAGGGATATATGTGAATACGTTTGTTAGAGGGAACGTGCATTTATTAAAACGATAATAATTAAGCGAAAATGATGAAAATATTTAAAAATACACGACTCGTTTGAAAAAGAGCAACAATTTAGTTGCATTTAAAGATACATTTACAAACAAAACGTCTTTAAAAAGTTCCAAAATGTGTTATTTTTAAAGATAATATTTATACATTTGCAATGCCAAAACGTTAATTATATGAGATTCCTCAATTTTTCCTCGATGGAAAAAAATCGCAAAGTAAGCTCCGAAATTATTAAAAACACCATTCGTTCTGTTATTTAATATTTTATCGATATGAAGAGATCAGTATTTCTTTAAATGCAACTAAAGCATTTATCGAGAGAGTTTTTTTATATTTCAAATATTTCTGAACTTATCAGAAAACTAAAAACTGATTTTGAAAGGTGATAAAATAAGATATGATACTTAATTAAAATTACTGATAACAAAAAATACATTTTTGACTAGACATATGAACCTTTAGTTTCAAAGAGGTGTACGTTTTAATTCTTTTCTTGTTCTAACGGCTGCGCTGCATTCTGCATACATAACATAAATTTTTATTCAGGCCAAACTAAATAATATTTTTTTTAATCAAAAGGTCTAGCAAATATATAAGTACGGATGTATGTTATTTTATTTATTTAAGTTTTAAATTATAAAATATAGGTAATAAAGGAATTCAAATTTTCACAATTTTAGAGGCAAGTTTGTCAATTTTTTGTTAGTTAATGGTAATTGAAAAAAAAAAAAAATTCCAAACTACCGTGTAAATATAATGAAACATTAATTAAAAATTAAAACATTCTAAAAATTTTTTTGTGATGAAATTCACAAAAATTTCCAAAGTAAATCAGTTTATTAAAAATTAAATTTAGCCCGTCAAAATAGTTTTTTTTTTAATATTCATATTTTTTTACTTTATATTTCGTCATATTTTCATAGAAAAAAAGGCAATATTATTTTTTTAGCCATTACCATTAAATCACAAATAATTGCCAAACTTTCTTCTAAAATCGTGAAAATATTTTTTTTAACTGCCCATATTTTTTAATTTGAAACAAAAATAAATATAGTATTACATATATGTACTAAATTTTAGCTGCATCCTTTAATTTAAAAAAAATATTATTCAGTTTGGTTGGATATTTTGCCCTCAAATTCTTATTTAAGTTTTGTACGAAAAAGGCAACGAAACCGTTTCCCTTAACTTCTATTAGAATTTGAATAACTTCTTTCTAACATCTAACTAGATCATGTTTCTGCCATGAGAGTGAGGACGATAACATACAACGATGTAAACGAGAACATATGGGTTGTTCGTGAAACCGAACAAATTACCCTCAAGGGTTAAGAGGGGAATCATTACATATTTTACCCCTAGAATAATATATAATATCACAACGCGACGTAGATTACTTGAAATATTCGTTTGGCAGAATTTCGCTTGTTTCTCGTAGCGAAGTTTAGTTCGACATTCGCTCGTCCCTGCAAAAGTTTTCCCAGATTAAAAGATTGGAATCTGAAACGCGAAGGAAGTTCAGCCTTGGCACGAACTTTAGATTTATTCCTAACAATTTTCAGGCAGTGTGATCTACATTCTGCATGTATACATTGTGAACGCATATATTGTAGGAACTGTTAACCTTCCTCTGTCCCATCTTCTTCTACTTTTTAACTACTAAGAGAACATTATAGCTTTATTATTTTTCACAACTTTTGTTTATTTCATTAATATTTTTGAAGAGAAACTTCTTTACGCGCGTCATGCATTTTTGAGGACCGGAGTAAAACCGACTCATGACCGTCACAAAAACCCGTGATCATTTGGTGGTGGGGGTACGGGACCCCCACCACCGCTCACCGTTCACTGTCGCTCTCTCACCGTAGTCGCTTACTGAGGTGAGGGAGCCACTGACGAACGTTCTCTCTCTCTCTTCTCTCTTTTCCTCTCTCTCTAGCCAACGACGCCACGCCAGGCATCAGTTGCTTGCTTCGTGTACTGCGCGGTGAGTGTAATACGAGTGAAATACGTAATTGATGGTGGTTTATTCGATTTGGAACAGAGTTTTAGTGTCAAAAATGAGTAGTGACAAGATAGAAGTGAGAAAAAAAGAGAATGAAATGAAAAGAGAGAGAGAAGAATACTAAAAGTTTCACTTCCGTCGTGCGTAGACTTGCCACACACTGTTTTTTTTTTTTTTTAATTTAGGAGGGGGGTTTATGCTATTTTTTGGGTAAGCAACACCTCTGGCATCCTCAAGTTTTTGGCTACGTTTTTAGCAGGGGTGCCCGGGTTCATCGGATGAGGTGTGTTCAGGATGCGCCTGCCCACCAGTTGCTTGGCGTGCCAGATCGGGAGAGGCTGGTTTGGGGAGACCTTATGACCTCTCCAACTGGTCTCCCGACCCATCGCCTATCACCTCAGCGAGAGAGGTATATTCATTCGTCCGTCACCCCTGAATACACTAATCCCTAGATTCTTACCCACCCCTCATACATCTTTCCTTTCTTGAACTTCCTCTCCTCCTTTTCACTAAAAAGACCCTCCGAACAGAATCCCCAATGGTTTGAAGATCCAATTGCTTTAGTTGAAATCTTTTTAAACGTATTTTTTCTGCGTATTTTATATTCTATCAGTGATGAAGTTAAGGCAGGTAAAACGTAGAAATCGTAATAAAATCCACGAAAAACTGTAAACAAGTAGGAGAAAGCCTACAAAAGTGTGCAAAGTCACCACGTTCGGTCCATATTTCACCCTGGTTTACCATTTCACGGTGGCGCCACGTTTTAAAATTTGTTCCGCCCGCCAGCGAAACTTTTAAATGTGTTTTATTTGCGGTAACAGCTGTTTCGCGGATTACGGAGAAGGGCAAGAGGAAGGGGGAGTTGGATGGAGCGGGTCGTGCCGAACTTTTAATCTGGCTAGCATGTTTTTTCGTAAATGTGTAAGGCTTTAAAGTTTTAATCGCACTCGCGAAACAGAGTTCGTAGTATAACCATTGACACAAATCTTACAACATTGGTATTTGTATTAGAAAAAATGACCTATCTATGCACGATGCCCAAATCCTACATAACATAGAAAACAAGAAATACTTTTTTCAATTTAAGATTTTTTATTGGAGTCGAGTCTACGCTTCGACGCATTTTAAAATACTTTATACAGCTAAAATGGCGTCAGATTTTTTTTAAATGACCCTAAATGTTCATATACGTATTCTTGAATTACTATCCTTTTCATAAGCGGTACTAATTTTTTTGTTCAATTAGTATGAATATAAATCGTCTTGCATTTTTATAGTGTAACATCACGAGATATTATATTATTCTACTAATACCAAAGCTCAAATCAAAAAAGTTATGCTGCAAAATAGACTGTGTCCAGTGTTTTAGTGTTCTTGTTCTACCGGTATTTTAAAGGAAAATGCTCCTAGGAACTAGCGTCATTGATCCCTTAGGCATCAGTGCATAATCGGTAAACACACCAAAGGCGCGCCCAATATTTGTACACGGTTAAAATTTGTCACATGAAAACTGTTCGGTTCCATGACTGGCTTTAAGAATTCGCCTGTGGAACGATTTACCGACCTCTGTGTTTCATCTCTCCCACAACGTGGGTCTGTTCAAGTCCTTCCTCTCCTAGACCCTCCACACAGCATCACCAAAGATGACATAGTCTCTGAGGGGAATTATTTTCCCCAAGGCAGTTAATATTTTTAAAAAATACCC
Organism: Hesperophylax magnus; assembly: GCA_026573805.1. NCBI lineage: Eukaryota > Metazoa > Arthropoda > Insecta > Trichoptera > Limnephilidae > Hesperophylax > Hesperophylax magnus. Next base: position 1,241,371 of record JAIUSX010000149.1, on the reverse strand, counting down.
AGTTAATTGTTCCTAATAAACCATAATCTTGATTACTTCTTTCCCTGGAACACCATTCAAAATCGAAATGACTATAGCCGTGTTTGGTAACAAGATCTGAATAACTTATCAACCTTCCTCTTACCTCTCCGTCCATCAACTAAACAATATAATATACCCATAAAAATATTGTTACTGTTTAAAAAAAATCATTTCACGTACAAATGGGCTTACTTTAAGGAAGCTACAAGAAGCTATATTCTTGGTATACCTTATAGTGTAGGTAATAGGCATTAAAATCGCTTGAAAAACGGAGTCTAGAAACGTTCGATTTCAAGCACAAACCTGTTTTTTTATTTATTTTGTAAATAATTTTATACTAAAGCAAAAAAGTTAATCAATTAAAACTGTCACAGATAATCTTAGCTATAATACTATATTTTTTAAAAGTTGTTTCCTTTACGCGTTCATATATTTCTATTGAAAAATATTGTTTTTAGTAGTTTACATTTATATTCTTTATTGATTAATTTATTTTTTTAGCGAAACCATAGGAAAACCTTCAATTTCAATCACTGTAGAGATGTATTATAAGTTTGTACAGCGCCCTTGAGGTGATTTTGCACAAAAACAGCGCTATACAAAGTCATCCAATTATTATTATATCTAAAGTATATTTTTTATATTCATAATGTACACCAATTCGTTATAAAGATTAATCAAAATAGTGATTTGGCATTAAGCTTCGCCTTAAGCAAAAGTTGTTGACAAATATTTTAGAGAATCCGATTTTGGGCTCAATTTAAATTAATTTAAAATTATGTAGCCATCTAGTGTAGTTTTTATCAATGTACCATGCATTTACATAGTAACAGAAATGGGTTTACTAAATTCAAAGGAAAGTTTTAATGTTCCGACATTAGCGAAGTAAATTTTTTTCAGTTTATTTATGTTTTGAAAGTTTTTTTTGCCTTAATAAACATTATCATAAACTAAAAGCGAAGCAAATTAAACTTTACGAAACAGAAAAGTTTCTTTACGTAAAACAAATTAATTTTATTAACACCGCAAATTCTAAGAGAAGTGTTCTAATTTTAATAATGCAAAAATATATATAAATAACAGTTGAAAAATATGTGAAAACGAAATGGCGTAAGTTTTTTTTAACTACGCTATTTCGGTAATAGGTGGCTATTGTGTTGGATTTGTAAGGGTTACTGTTTTTCATCCCTTATTTGATAAAAAAAATATCCCCGTTTAAAAAATCTATCTGATGTGTAAAATGCTGATGATAAATGTTATGTGAAGAGTACAAGAATCCAAACTGTTCCCAACCGTCTGGAGCCAGTGAGACTATGGCATCCCGAATTGGAGTATATTGTGAGGCTGAAGAAGGAAATGGGGAAGAGAAAGGCAGAGGAGTATCTGGCTATTCAGATCTGGTGACTAAAAATGGCCTAAGCCATTTCAAGCAACGTTTCTACTCCGAATGGTGGTGTTACACCAGGGCGATATTGAGAGTATCTTCCAGTATGGAACGTGCCGTAATTTGTGAAATAACAAAAAATTATCAAATAAAATTTACTTGCCCACGCCGGGATGTCATTTCTTAAAATTTTGACAAAAAGCTGTGTAGGTCATAGTTCATGACGGAAATGACTTTCCGAGCTGAATGGTTTTCCGAGTTTCACGAAGTCGGAACTCATTTTTGAGAGTTTTGCATACACAGTCAAAGCGATTTATAAAAAGTATATTGAGTCAATACAGGTGTCCCTGGAGAATATTATTTCCATCTTTGGGGATGTGGTGTGGAGGGTCTTTTAAGAGTAAAGAAACCGGAGAAAGTTCTAGAAAGGAAAAGGGTTGGTAGGAGTCTGAGTTCAGTGTGTCCATGAGTGACGAAGGTATGAATCCATCCCTCCCACTACGTATCGAAAGATTCCAGCTGGAGAGGTTAAAGGGTCTCTATGATCTACTAGAACCTACTGGACACTTCGGCCGTTGCATAGAGGTCAAGCCCGACGGCACTAAAAACTAACGCGCTATCCTACATGCACTGGGCGACCGCCAGAATCTTCAGAGTAACGGGCGGCAACATATTGTAGCGATAATAACTAGAATGTTCGGGAACGTTCTTAGGTGCAACTTGAATAGCATAAGAACCTACTATTGAACACCGTAGGTACTGACCATCTACCTACCCGCTGGATGATTCTCGATGCATTCGCACCATATATAAGCGACAGCGGGAAGGTAATCAGACAGTCTACTACTTACATATTTTTAACTCGCTAATCAAAAGAACTTAATCTTTTCCCACCGCCATTACGTACATTATTTAAAATTAGTACTACAGAATAAATATATTATAAAATATAACACAGTTTAATTTCAACACCGATCACATCTTCAACCTTCGCGACAAATATATAGAATCAAGAAATATCAACCCCTTTATGTTTTACGCGAAAATTCACCCTTTTCTAGAAGCGGATAGGAACTATAAAAGTTTTGCTATTAAAATAACCGCCCGATGAGGACGGGAGGGTGTAAATGAACTCACCCCGGATATATTTCACCCAAATCATAATGTATCTGCCCTTAGAATATTAAACGTCTTTCCCTACGTATACAGGATGAATGGAATTTACTGCCAAATATTTGAAGACGTTATTAAGACATATTAATTTCAGTTGTCGGTGCTTTGAAAAAAAAAATCTTGCGTTATGCGTAAAATTATTAAATTATTTTGAAAATTGGAACTGATCTGTAATTAAAATTATCTGCGTGCACAGAATATTAAACAATAATTATATATACATTCTAATGCAGTATCACGTTCATTATTAATAGTTTAGTTAGTAATCAGAAATATATTATAAACAATGTGTCCGGGGGTAAAGTGCGCTAACTTCGAGAAGTGATTCTACATGATGGAAGAAATAAAAAAGATAAATAACTTTTATCAAAAAAAATTTTTTTCCATACAAATCCATAGAAGAATATTTATTTTGACATACAAAGAATTCAACATTTTTCTTAAAAAACTACCTTAAAACGTAGGAATTTCGATAAAAAAACATTTTTACTTGAACTATCATAGAATCAACACTGTTCACTGCACAGGTTATCTTAACAGGCTGGTGACTTATTATAAATTATTGAAATTGTAACTGATGTAGGAACTCTATTGTTAGAGAGGGACAGATATTTTTTTTTAATTTTATTTATATTATAAAAAAATGTTACTTTTAAATTTATCGCATCCTTCACCAGCCACTCTGTAAAACCCACCCCTAAATGTTATACCAAGCGCTTCTCCTACAAGCCTCGCTAAAGTTTAATGTAAGTGATTGGTTTTAGAACTAAAGATTATGACAAATTGTCGAGTCTGCTTTGTCTTGAGAAGTGTGTCTCTCGAGTTAACCACCCAAGACGACCCTCACCTACAGGAAGACATCGCAGCACGCCCATTACAACCAGCACTTCATCTCGCCTAAAATAAACTATTAAACCTTAATAGTTTATGGATAGCAGTTGCATCCGGACAAGGACAATCACCGGGACGATATACTCTAATCACAATCCCTGAAACGACATATCAACACGTACCCTTCTACGGCTACTTGGAGAAGACCATTAATAAACAAACGAACATTTAGATGAACTTAAAACAACACGCGGCCACACGCGCAGCAATCCCAAAACAAAGGATCGATTTAAGAAAGACCACGTGTTCCACATGCACTGGTACAATAACCCCATTATCGGAATGACACATTGACGCTTTGACACGCAGCCCGAAAATAGGAAGATGACGCCCCACTCCATCGCACCAGCATGGACTATATAAACCCCAACTCCAGCTTCCAGACGACACTCTATTCCGTGTATCGAATCCAAGCACTTGCTTGTCGTATTGTTCACTTAATAGTTTCCCTTTGAAATTGTACTTACATATTTTAAGTTGTATTGTTTAAATTAATTAATAAAGGATAAATCATCCACAAGTTATATTCTTTTTTTTTTACACTAAGAAGACAACAAAAGTTAACTCTCGAGTGTACCGAACGTATCTTGAAGTGGTTGTCTTTCTGACAACTCTCTAATAATTTATTATAATAATGAAAGACGATTAAAATGGCGCTATTTTAGTCAAAATTCACTTCGAAGTAGCTTTAAAATAATTAATTGAAAGTCGAAGTGTTTTTTTATTCGAATGCTATTTTTGGTAATTATTTCCCTAATCGCCGCACTTTTAGGCACAGATTATGTAAATCGAACTGTGTTTCAACAATTACTACAAGTAAGAACTATTTACATGCACAAAATCGGTTTTTAGATTCTTAGTTTTGGTAAGAAATAGGAAACTATCGACCTATTAGTATCTTGCCAGAAAAATTGTTTCTTAAAATTAAACAAATACCTAAAAAACTTTTGCATTCTATAATGAAATAGTGCTATACTAAAAACAATATTGATTTCAAAAGAAAAAAAGCACAGAAAATATTACAGTACTTCTCGAATTATATAAATAATGAATTAAACCATAAAAGACATGTATTAGTACTATTTATCGATAATTCCTAAGCATTTGATACCATCGATCCAAAAAAATTATTAAAAATCTTAGAGGCAATTGGAATTAGAGTAAACCTACTTAATTTTTTTTTAAATTATAGACATATCTGTGTAAAAATATTAGAAAAACTGAGTGGGAAGAAAAAAATGAGCGCTGGCGTACCTCAGGGTTCAATTTTGGGACCCACGCTTAATATAATATTTGTATCAATAACGAAAAAAAAATGTTATATGTAAAATATTTTGTATATGCAGACGACACTGCTCTTGTTATATCTGATGATCAATTATCCAATGCTATTAAATATATGCAGCATGACTTTACGTCCCTGATAAAATGGTCACACAACGCAGGCCTAATCATAAATACCAAAAAAACCAAATTGTTGCACATACGATCTCCAAATGCTTCAGTTTCGAAAAAGCCTGAAATAATTCAGGGTTTTCCAATAATAGGTGTTATTTTGATATTCAATCGTAAAAGATCAATAGTTTCGTTGCTTGTGTGGCACGTAGCGCCGTCTTGTTGAAAGTAAACGTTGTCCAGATCAATACCATCCAATTCCGGCTATAAGAAATCATTAATCATCTCTCGATAGCGCAATCTATTCACCGTAACTGTTGCTCCAGCCTCATTTTCGAAAAAGTAAGGTCCAATGACTCCGCCGGACCATAAACCGCACCAAACAGTCACACGTTGAGAATAAAAAGGCTTTTCAACAATAACTCTTGGGTTTTTCGAGCCTCAGATGCGACAATTTTGCTTGTTGACGAAGCCACTGAGTTGGAAATGGGCCTCATCACTCAAGATGATTTGCATTTAATTCACTTAAGTTACTTTTAATTATTTCAATGCGTTGTTGAAGCGTGTATCGTTCCATTTTTATTGATGGCGTAGTTTCTACTTGTCAAATGTCACAAAATGACAGCTTCAAATGTAACATCTACCGAAATAGCGGGCTATTCAAAATAACAACTCTTATTGGAAAACCCTGTATCTCACATGTATATTTGCATGTATTCATCAAAACATTTTGCAGCACTAGTTAATGAATATGTTTATTTGGGAGTCACTGTTGATTGCAACTTTAAATGGGACTTAAACAAAATTTGTAAAAGGCTGAGGGCGATAGTGGGTAAACTGTACAAACTGAAATGTTTCGCTTCTTTGAATATTTTAAAAATTATTTACTTATCACTCGCAGAATCTACTTTACGACATGGAATAACCACATGGGGACACTCTTGCAAAACTTATTTAAATTACCTACAGTTAGTACAAAATTCCGTGGTTAAATTACTAGTTACAGAACAAATATTTTTACAGAGGCGAAACATATCATTGTTGTATCCGAACTTGACTGTCTTCCCGGTACAGGCCTTATTATGGCACAAAATATTGATTCACCATATATCTGACTCCGAATATAAGAGGAAAGTGGAACATGAACACAATACTAGGATCACAAAAAATGAAGGAATGTTTGTACCAAAATATAACAATAAATACGGATAGCGAACCCTGGAATACAACGTGCCCAAAATATTCAACTTGTTACCAAGCAATATAATAAATGGCGAATTACCTAAGAGATTCAGATATATGCTGAAAACATGGCTACTAAGCAGATATACTCTGTATTAGTAATACTATTGACTATGGCAGTGGTTAGTGATAAATATTATGCATAAGTTGTAATTAATTAGTAGTGATATTATGTACATATGTTTTATTGGGTTCCATGATAACTCAACAATTCAACACACTTTTAAAAAGTGATATAAAGTCATTAGAAAAGATGAAAAAAAAATTTTCTTCAACCTAACCTAACCTATCCTACATAACCCAGTTAATAAAGTTTTTGTTTCATCACTTTTCATGACTTTATATAACTTTTTAAAGACGTGATGAATTATCATTGTGATGATTTATCCGGTTACCGTTTTATTGTAATTGAACATGACAATGAACATTCTTTTTTATCCCTATTTTATGATAATTTTTTTTTATTTCATATTAATGTATTTTTTGTTAATAATAATAACCGATTAATCACCGCTCATTATAATATTTTTTTGATAGGTAGGTACTCATTTTTCTATGCTTGTTTGTTCATTCTTAATTTTTTTTTTCAATCTACGTTTATCCTGACGAAGAAACCATTGATCTATACAAAGTTGTTTATTTTATTTAAATTAAAATGAACCCACAAAGTGAATTTGCAATGGTTGTAGAAAAAAATATCTTATCCTAAGTATAATTAAATGAACTAATGTTATTACTGAAGAAATATTAGCGATTCTTAAGAAGAGATAAGCCAGGTATATTGGACAAACCAGTGGTTGAGTTTGCCCGATCAAATCTTTTAAATAAAGTGGGAATCTTAACGACATAAGTGATGAAGTCGTGTAAAAATAATATTCTTATCGTGGCCGGGCGTAATAGGCGGACCTACGGTCGAGTTTGCTCTGGCATGCCTAGAAAATCGATCTTTGCGTAAGGTTTATTTGAAGTATTTCTGTTGAACGTATTACTTAAATCTCAAATGTTTCTAGAGGGAAGATACCAATTCATCGTCTAGAAAAATAAATTCTGGTGTTTATGGCCGTAATTTTGTAGTTGAAAAAAGTTTCATACGTTTACGTAAAATATAATATTTGAATCGTGAGATCCGGTTTAATTAATTTTACACATAAATAACTTATATTTGTAGAGATCCCTCCAGAAACATTTGAGAATTTAGTAATACGTTCATTAGAAATAAATAAAGTGTGAGCGTCGAGCAAACCACCGGTATTAGAGTCTTATGTCGCCTTAAGAGGAAGCTACAAGCCAAACGTGTGTATATTCTTGGTATACCTTGTAGGCATTAAAATCGCTTGAAAAACGGAGTCTAGAAAAGTTCGATTTCAAGCCCAAACTGGTTATTATTTATTTTCTAAATAATTTTAAAAGAAAGCAAAGAAGTTAATTAAGTGAAACTGTCACAGATAATCTTAGCTATAATATTGTATTTTTTAAGTTGTTTCCTTTACGCGTTCATACATTTCTATTGAAAAAAAATATTTTTTAGTAGTTTACATTTATATTTTAATTGAGTAATTTTTTTTTTTTTATTTGTATTCTACTCAAACGAAACGATAGGAAAACCTTCAATCTAAAGCATATTTAATATAGCATATTTTTTGGTATTCATAATGTAGACCAATTCGTTATAAAGATTAATCAAAATAGTGATTTGGCATTAAGCTTCGCCTTAAACGAAAATTTGAAACAGAAAAATCAGAAAAAGATACAGCTGTTAATCGCCGTCGAAAGTACATACATTGGTCGACTTAGTCGACGAAGTACTTATTCTTGAGTTTCGACGAAGTTACATACTTATGTACATACGCCAAACGTCAAAAGTCATTCCACTCGGACAAGGAGTGGGTCGAACCAATCGTTGTTCGAGTGGAATTACTTCGTCGAGAATCGAGGCACAGGACCCTTGCCTTGCCAGAGCGCAAACGAGGGTCCTCGGTTCAAGTCATATATGCGACCGTATGTTTTCTTTTAAGAATCGCTAAAATTGTCGTCAATAATTCAATATTACAATTTAAGGCTTTACTCATTATATTATTCCAAGAAATAATTCAATTTTTTTTATTCATCGATTGAAAAAACAGGAATATATTTTCACACAGCAATACAATCGAACATTTCTCTTTTAAAGAATATCGTATATTGGTTAACCGGTGTGGAGAGGTAGTTAGAGGGGCGGTGAGGGGGTGGTGAAAGGGGTGCTAGGAAGAAGGGGCGAAGGCTTATTGCGGAAGAGGCATTGCAAATAGCTTACAAATGCACGTTTAATCCTACTGTATCACTTTTATCGCCCCTCTAGTGCAATCTGACTGCAGGGGACTATTGTGTTGGAGTTGTAAGGGTTGCTGTTTTTCATCCCTTATATGATAAAAAAACTATCCCCGTTTAATAAATCTACCTGGTGTAAACTGCGTTATTATGTGAAGCCGCACAAGAGTCCAGACTACTCCTAAAGTTGTGGAGCCAGTGAGACTATGTCATCCCCGATTTGAGGTACGTTTTGAGGCTGAAGGTAGTGGGGATGAGAAGAAGATGGAGAAGAAGATAGTGGGGAAGTACCTGGCTATTCAGAGCTGGTCACCAAACACGGCCAAAGCCATTTCAAGCAACGTTTCTATTCTAACTGGTGGTCTTACACCAGGGCGATGCTGAGAGTATCTTCCATTCTGGAACGTGCCGCAAATATAATAAACAGGGTTTTCCAATAAGAGGTGTTATTTTGATATTCAATCGTAAAAGATTAATGGTTTCGTTGCTTGTGTGGCACGTAGGGCCGTCTTGTTGAAAGTAAACGTTGTCCAGATCAATACCATCTAATTCCGGCCATAAAAAATCATTAATCATCTCTCGATAGCGCAATCCATTCACCGTAACTGTTGCTCCAGCCTCATTTTCGAAAAAGTAAGGTCCAATGACTCCGCCGGACCGTCAACCGCACCAAACAGTCACACGTTGAGAATAGAGAGGCTTTTCAACAATAACTCTTGGGTTTTCCGAGCCCCAGATGCGACAATTTTACTTGTTGACGAAGCCACCGAGGTGGAAATGGGCCTCATCACTCAAGAAGATTTGCATTTGATTCACTCAAGTGAATTTTAATAATTTCAATGCGTTGTTGAAGCGTGTATCGTTCCATTTTTATTGATAGCGTAGTTTCTACTTGTCAAATGTCAAAAAATAACAGCTTCAAAAGTAACATCTACCGAAATAGCGGGCTATTCAAAATAACACCTCTTATTAGAAAACCCTATATATTATTAAATGATTGATTTGTGTAGTAACTCAAATTTTACACATAAAAAGACGTCTTCTCTGTGCTGATATATTTGTGGATTTCGTCTGATTTTAAAACATCAAACACAAGTCGGAGACAAGGATTTTAACACCGTGCCAAGTATTAACCCAAGAATAATGTCCCCATCGACATTCTATCCGTTTTTGTGTCTCTTCCGACAAAACGATGAAGAGTTCGTTCTTTGAGAACAGTTTTACTTTAATTAGAACCAAAGAAACGAAGAACCAGAGAAACAATAGCACGCGTTGCTTTTACGTCCAACAGATTTAAAAAAAACATGTTTGTGAAATGAATATGTGAATTCTACATAATATTTTCAGGCGCTTCCATTGCTAACGCTGTCTAAACCTTAAAATAATGTACTAGGGAATTGTATAACTTAAAAAGGCCTACAGAAAGGTTTCCATAGAATATGTCTATCTCCTAAGAATAACCCCCAGCAACCCCGCGTACACGTCAGCTAGTACTAAAATAAAGTCGCTTTCCGCGTCCGTCTATTTGTGCGCTTAGTTCTTCTCTTCCGAATTTATTCCGAAAGGTTGATATATTTAAAACATGCATATTATATTTATAGGAAGTAGAGAAAAGTTAATGTTATGTAATCAAGTCGTTAAAAAAATATTTTCAGGTGTTTATATTGCTAACCCTGGCTAAACCTTAGAACATACATCAAATTAATGTACTATGGAATTTTATATCTTAAAAAGGCATACAGAAAAATCAAATATAATATATGTCTATCTCCTAGGGTTAATCCCCAGCAACGCCGGGTACAAGTCAACTAGTACTTTATATGTAGATTTCGGATTTGAAGAAGAAATTATTTCGACAGTATTAATTCTATGCGCCAATAAAATTGAAATGATTATCGATACTTTAAAAGGTTTCATTAAATATTGACAATTCAGGCATACGGATACGCCCAAAACATCGGATACAAAAGGAAACTGCTGTCGCAAGTTTATAAAAGTCCTTTCAACTCCTAAACCCGGAGAGAAATATGAAATTGATCAGGCTTTTAAGAAAGATTTTTCAATTTTACGTTCTTTGAAGATAGTGTATAGTGTATTTTAGAGAAAAGGAGAGAAGAAGTTCTTAGAGAATCAAACGGGAGAGGTCAAAGGGTCCAAGGGACGTATCCATCGCCAGGACCTGCAAAAACCTCACTCCAGCTAAGTCACCAAAGGTAGTGGAGCACTTGATGTGGATGGTTCCCTAACTAACAAATTGAAAATCATTTTCAATTTTTCTTTCTGCTAAAAATAATTGGGCTAACTTTGAACATATGGACACCCATCTTGGTGTATCTCTTCGGTGGGGTGCAGGATTAATTACTGACCGGAATGGGGTGGGGGGGGGGATTTTAAAGGGGGAGAGGGATGAACGTACAATGAAAGAAACGGAATGAAATTCTAAAGAATGTAATCGGAAATACTTTAGCGCAGGGATAGCCAAATTAAGAAAGTAAGGAATTTTATTTAATTTTCTATATTTTTAGGCTATTTCATAACAAGGATAAACTGAATGAGAATGATTAAGAAAGCGACGCTTAGACGGTTTGGACATGTAGAGCGGTAGAACGAAGAAATTAGGGTAGTAAAAAAATAGAAGTTGATGGTAGAAGAATTCGTGGAATGATCAAGTGAATTAAATACTTGATTCATGTCATGTCAGAATTAAAAAATAATAATAATACATCAATTAATGCAAATCTTGGAAGCCGAAATTAACCCACTTTCCGATATCCGATCGAGCTGAAACTCTGCAGATAAACTCGTTTTCGATGACAACGCATTCTTTCAACTGTTGATCGCAATCACTTGTACGCACGCGGACCTATAAGCATTTTTCTGGAATTGGATAACATTACAGCAGTTAATATATCCGATCGGCATTTGGTTGGTAGAGTTGTCGACTCCAGTTTTTGGGGAGGAGGGTTCAATCCTCATTCAAACCAAAAATTCATACCTATGACATCTTAATTAACAGAAACAGATGTGTTTTTTATAATCTTTATCCTGATATTTTGCGATAGTTTTCTATCGAGGGAATTTCATGTTATATAACATTGATCCCATCAAACATATAATTTTTAACAGCCAAAGTGTTGAAGGAAAACATGTTATATTTCAGTAGAAATTCGTAATTCAACCCGGCATCCCTTATTGCTCGAATAACTCTCCTCCACAAATAAGAACTAACGTCAGTAATAGGTGGATGCTGGCAGACGAAGATATAGTATTGTGTCTTCATGCGGACTCTGGACTCGTGTTAATTATATTCTTCTAGAACGGTCTCTACTATATGCTTTTTTTCCTATTCTCTATGCTTTACTTTGTATTTTTGTAAACATGGCGTATGGTAAAAATAGCTTCCTCTACGCATTAATATTATTTTAAAATATATCTTTTTAACTTAAGGCTCCCTTGAACGATGATTTGTGACATCATTAAAATTGTACATCGTTTTGTCTTGATTGTGTAGGTTAGCACAATTATTATTTTTGAGTTGCGAGTGATTTTTTTTTTTAATTTTTAGATTTTCAAAATCCATATATGTTTAATTATGGATTCTATACTATACGATCCTAACGTATACATCACACACTATACATCACCGTCGCCCCGGGAACCATTTTTTGAATCGTCAACATCTCTGTCATAAGTCGATGCCCCGATGAACCCTGGCACCCCTACTAAATTACCAAATGTAGCGAGCCACAAGGGGTGACCCACGCAAAGGTGTTTATTATCCAATAAATGGTTCCCGGGACGGCGGTACCTAAACACACCTCTCAAATTAAATTAATAGATGTCCACTAAAGAATCTGTAGCAGAAGTCAGGGACGCCCGAGAAAGACATGGCACGACCAAGTGAAGCAGATACTTGTGTCGGGCGATGTCAAGAGTCAAAATATTAGAAGAGTATGTATGAGACGATGTATGAATGTGAATGAGGCAAGGAGTATGTGCCATGACCGAGTTGTTTGGTCGTCCGTCCTCTCTGCCTACCCCTGCGGGCAAACGACGTGATGGTTAGTTAGTTAGTTAGTTAGTTATTCACTAAAGAATCCATATTATCTCCCTCCATTAGTGTTCTAGGTAATAAGTAATACATATTATGAAGGTTAGTGCCACGATGTTCGTACTCGAAACGACTTCTTGTTGTAACTACATGTGATAGTTTTTTTTTTGCCGGCGTTCCTCAAGGTTCCATATTAGGTCCAATTCTGTATATTATATTATTTAATAAATACATTTGAAGACATGTAAAGTACTTTCTATATGCGGATGATACTGCTTAAGAGATTTCTAGCAGTGATTTGCAAACTTGTATAGACCTTTAACACATAAGATCCCCTAATATTAGGGTATATATTACACCAGAAATAAAGACCCATTCCTCAGATTGCTTACACGATGGTATTCCTGCAATGTGTACATGTGATAAAGCAGTTTATCGGGACTTTTTTGCCTTATATTTGTACAGTTTATGTAAAAGCCTTTTTAGGCATATATATATATTTTAGGCATATATATATATATATATATATATATATATATATATATATATATATATATATATATATATATATATATATATATATAAAAATAAAGTGTGTAAAATAACAACTAAACATAAAAATGGAAAAGATATAATAATACAGTAAATATTTACTATGCATAACTAAACTGTCTAAGTAACAATCTATTGTATTTGTTAAGTGATAAATTAAAGGTGTCCACTGACTCGGTACAATTATTCCCCTCCATAAGTATTTTAGGCAAGGGGGAATTCATATGGTAGTTAGTACCAGAAGTTTTGCACTGAAATAAATCCCAACTTCTAGTATTACCGGTTGGAATCTGGAAAGCTTATTAATGCAACCAATTCTGGACTATCAAATGCATCATTTAGAATTTAATAATTTATATATTTATTTATTCACACGGTGATAATCGAAGCGTACAATGGTAAAAAGGATAATAATAGCAATAAATTAAAGAACAATTAATGTGTACACAAAAACACTACTGCAGGTGATGCAGTTATTAAGTAAGTGCAGTAAGACAATGCATAATTCAAAAGAAATATATACCAGTGTAACATTAGTTGAACTACTCTATACTAAGCTTATATAAGACCTGTCATAAGTCGAAGTATGAGGTGTCTATGACAATAGTCAGTAGTGAGTTTATTGTTACCCACAAAATTCATAGTACTTGGAATAGCTGAGTAGGCATCGCAACTTCACATTAAAAATTCAGGACTGTCAGCGATACAATGATACTTATGGATAAGAAATAATCATTTATAATACAATAATACATATGTTAGCTAACACTATAAGATATCTGAAGTAAATAGTTTAGATTTAGTAAAATATGATATAGGATCTGATAATCTGATATTGAAGAAAATTTAAATACAAAACGCAAAAGTAACGGAGTGGACAGCATAAAAAATGTTAAAACGTCTACAAACTTTGGCGAAAATGCCCATTTGCTGGAGTTGATGTAAAAACATATAACAATAACCAAACACCCTTTTTCTCTATCAATCCTCGTGTACAAGGATGTTTGTACACGAGGATTGATAGAGAAAAAGCGAGCAAAATAGAGAAAAATAAAGTAGCAAATGGACCACAGCATAGTTAATTAGTCTGCTCCGAGGGTGACAAATGACTGGAGTTGGTAGTTCAACCAACAGACGGTCCCCTTTCTATAAGGAATAGCTTTGGCCATACAACTAATGATTTATTGTACCTTTACATGACATTAATATTATTTGTTACAATTATTTCATCAAATGCTTAATTTTTTAATTTTATTTTAATAATTGTTTCAATTATTTTTTATTTACTAGGGAAACCAACATTGTAAATATTTTAATGAGATAATTATATTAATATGTTTACATGAACCAGCATTCTGAGTATTCTGAATAAATAAATAAATAATATCCAGAAAAACTAAAATAATGTGGGTTTGACAGAAAAACAAATGATCTGAAAAAATCACAGATTAAAGGTATAGAGATTGTTTCGTAGGGCTGAATTGTTTTAACGCTTTTTCCGCTCCAACCAATAAGAAGGCTAGGATTCAAATTTTACTGGTTTGAATCTGCGCAGTGTTGCTTTGAGTTGAATCTAGCCGCCCGCGCCGGAGCGAAAACGTCATCTAATGACAGTTGACAAAACTACCGTACCGAGAAAACCAACCAATGAGTCAATTCAAATTTTAGCCGGAGTTATAATTAGCTCAATCTTATACGAGTGCCTGTGAATTCCTCCACCATACGAGCGCTAACAAAAGGACCATATCATCGAACATCACAACCAACTCTTCCGTAAGTCACATTATCGAATACGTATCTTTTTGGTTCAGCGAACAGAGCGTTAATTTACATAGGCACATACCTGCCTAGATTATAACCATTATAATCTAACCCATGTATCGATAGTCTACTTGATTATCGCACAGAGATAGATAATGAAAACTTAGTATGAAAATATAAAAATAAAACATACTTAAAGTATTAAATAACGTTCAAAGATACACAAAATAAAAATATTAAAATAATTTGATGAAAATAACTAATATATCTTACATATCTTACACAGCAGGGGTTCACGGTTAGAGGAAGCTACAAGCCAAAAATGTGTATATTCTTGATATGCCTTATATAGTCACGAATGTAGGTAAAACGCAGTGAAATCGATTAGCAAATTGAGCTCAAAAGTGTTTTTTATTTATTTTGTAAACAATTTTATAAGAAAATAAAAAAAGTTAATCAAGGGAAACTGTCACAGATAATTTTTTTATTGTATTTTTGTAAATTGATTCATTCATACATTTCTATTGAAAAAATATTTTTTTTAGTAGGTACACAACATTTATATTTTGTATTCAGAAATTTATTTTTTTTATTTGAATTCTACTCAAGGTAAACGATGGAAAAAGCTTCAATTTAAACAAAACATATTTTTTGGTATTCATAATTGTTGTGTTCCCACAAATAGTTCTCCAACTCGTCTTGGAAGGAGATTTTAAAGAATAAGTTCTTTATATTTAATCAGGAATTTATTCAATACTTCGCGTATTACAAAAGTGACTTCGATAGTCGACCTAACTACCATGTTTGTCTGGAAGCCGCCTAACTGGCCCTAGCGACTACTGACTACTAGCTGCCATCTTGCGGACTTCCAAGCAAGCTCTTTTCACTGCCCCCTATGAGTGAATCTGTGAAGCTCTTAGCTAATTCACTTCCCAACAATAATGCAAACCAATTCGTTATAAAGTTCAATCGAAAATAGTGATTTAGCTAATTTAGCTTTGCCTTAATTAAAAATTTGATTTAATTTTTTCCAATACACATTTAGTAAATTGATCTTAGAACAAATGGAAAATATCAGCGTCTGAAAATATATTTTTGTATTTTGTGCACGTTTTGAATATGGTATGTAGTTAGTTTTCAAGTTTGGGATTTGGTATAAAAGTCAAACTTGTGGAGGTTATACCCATAAATGTATTATATCATCGAAGAAGAAGATACTACTACTAAATCTAAACAAAACATGAAACAGAACAAGACACGGAAAAATAAAAAGGTGGCGGTCTCAACTGGGAATCGCACCCAGGCATTGGGACCTAATTATTATACGTAATTTTTGTCGATCTCATATTTCAAACTCAAAATTAACAATATATTACTTCCAACTAGTTTTTCACATATTTTTTACTGCTATCTTTTTTAATTTACACTGAATTTGAACAATTCATCAAATTTCCAAGGTGATTTTCAAGTAGAAAATTCTATTTAAGTTCTGCTATTATTTAAGTTTTGTTAAACAGCTGGCCAGTAATATTATAATATTGAAATATGATGAATTGTTCAACTCAGTGAAACAACCCATCCTTGGGTTACAACTACCCAGGCGTAGTGTGTTCAATTCCTCGGCTGGCTAAGTCCTCCATCACAACACAAGCAACATTTTCCACTTACTGTGGTGGTAGTAGGAGATTATCAAATATTGTCAGGTTATTCGTAACACGGGAATGTTTGTCTTTCTTTTTAAAGAAATTAAATTATTTTTCGTTTGAAGATTAGTAAATTATTTAATATATTTGCGACATGTCCCAGAGTGCAAGATACTCTCAGTATCACCCTGGTGTAAGACCTCCATTCAGAATTGAAACGTTGTTTGAAATGGATTTGGCCGTGTTTGGTGACCAGATATGAATAGCCAGTTACTTCCCCACCCTTTTCAGCCTCCCAACGTACCCCAATCGGGGTGGGCGTGTTTCGTGTTCCAAATATATGCCCGATTGGGGCCAATATTTCCTTACAAAACTGTGTTTACGAAATTCAAATGGGATGGAGATCTACGATGTCAGGCGTGTGTAAGTGAGACGGAACGCTGGGCAGTTGGGCTAAATGAAACATAAAAATTTTAAAAAACTTTGTAATCGTTTAAAAAGATAACTCGTTCGACCAGCCTCCATTGGAATACCTGTAGAACAGAAAAAAAACTGATTAAATTGTAATTCTACTACACTACTGTTCCCTATTCTTGCAACTATGTATTTTCTAACCCAAAAACGATTTTCAATTTTTCAAAATTGACATCAAATAATGTTACATATACAGTATACATTTCATAAAGTCTTATAAAGTATCTTGTCTCAGAAATAATGAGCAATTGCGACCTTGAATTCTGACTGTCCATTCGTATTAAAAGATATACAATTTACTAGAGAATCCCTACATTATGAAGATATTAATTCGATACAATATATTTTTTGCTAACCAAACTTTCCAAGTAAAGATCATAGTCTATTGCATACATGTTCTATATGGTTTGAATTGACACATTATAGTCTATTGCATACATTTTCCATGTGGTTTGAAGTTGACACATTATTGTCTATTGCATACATTTTCTATGTGGTTTTAAATTGTCATATTATAGTCTATTGCATACATTTTCCATGTGGTTTGAAGTTGACACATTATTGTCTATTGCATACATTTTCTATGTGGTTTTAAATTGTCATATTATTGTCTATTGCATACATTTTCTATGTGGTTTGAAGTTGACACATTATTGTCTATTGCATACATTTTCTATGTGGTTTGTAGTTGACACATTATTGTCTATTGCATAAATAACACGATCAAGATATATATCATTGTAGGACGAGAGGAACATTGGTATTTTGATATCAACATTATAAGTTTCACATACGAAACGGTACAAAAATAGAAAAATATCACAATTATAAGTGTCACATACAAAACAGTACACAAATTGAAAAAGGAAGGATAAATAAAACAAATAAGACGAAACAAAAAAGAAACAGACAGGGATATACCAGAGCCAAGGTAGGAATTTAGAAGAAGGTACTTACCCACTAATACAGTGGTAAAAATGGATTATGCTCGATTACAAATACAGGCAATTCAAAAGGAGAGAGAAAGAAACAAAACAAAGTACAACACGACAAGAATTAAGTATTTTTGTTTTTATATGATTTTAAAAAATTGTTCTTTTAAAGCGTTACTTTACATTTTTGGATTATGCTGGCCGTTTTTATACATATCTGGAAAAGAGTTATAGAGTGTGTAGGCAATGTATATTTTATTCAATATTTCGTAGTGTGTGTTAGAGGAATGCAGATTTTATTGTTAGTCTGAATATTGTGGTTATGACATCAGTTAGGTTCTGAATCAAACAACGTGCTTGGCTAGGCTGACAAAATGGAAGAGTTTTTATTTCGTATCATAGACAAGTTTACACCGTCAGAGATAAGACCCGAAAGACATGGTTTTTTACCATATTATAACAGATCATGCCATGTCTTCTGAGAGGGCGTTCTCAACCTCTTCAACCTTACATGACTTACGTTAAATATTTTCCTTGCAAACTAACTTTTTCTTCTTTTTGAACGCTCACTACTGAGTGTGCGCTAGGCCATCTAGAAGTTTTGATGTCACAATATGTTCCTATAGGTTCAATCTTTCATATGTATTTCAACGAGTTACCATGAGTAAGCAAAATTAATTTAAAAGTGAAAGGTATTCCGTCATTAGGTAGGTACTGCATTACTATAACAGAATGTGCCACAGATTGAATTGGCTCAAACCTCTACTTATATGAACCAGTTTTTTTTAATCGAACCACTTTTTACGTTATCGTGTATTATGGTGCATATTTTTGCAAATGAAATGGCAATTAAGATAAAATGTCTGACCTTTATTTTATGGCTTCAAATATAAAATAGGTATAGTGGTTTCAAACCTTCCTCTTTCTTATCACTTTCCACCCTTACGCTCTTCAGAATTTTTACACGGGAATGCGATATTCCCCTTGGCTTCGCACTGTTGGGTTAGGTTAGGTTGGGTTAAGACGGCACAATACACTCAAATAAAGTGGGAACCTTAACGACGTAAGTGAAGAAGAAGTCTACAAAAATATTCGGCGCGCTGCCCGGGGTATTGGACGGACCTACGGTCGAATTTACCATAACAGTCCTAGAAAAAATGATTGACAGAAGAGGACTATCGTGTTGTTATCTTGTCAGCTTATTACAAATTGATAGAAAGATGAAACACACCTAGAATCATATTTCAACGGAGACCTTTAAAATTAAAAAAAAAAAAACAACAAATGGCTCTAAATGTTCAATTGATAACAATGTTGCATTTTATTTTTCGCGAAACAACTGGGCCTACAATTAAATTTGAGAACTTCAATAAATTAATCCTAATAAATGTATTTATTCATTTAAAAATTAGTATATTCCAATAAAATCATAATTCGCTCATCGTACTAGGGAATCAGATGTGCTGCATTACAATTATATTAAATAATAAACATACATCTAAACTTCATATAATATTAAAAACATAAGCCTACAAAATTGTGACAAAAATAAACACTAAAGTTATTCAAACTAAAATAACAGCTGGGCAGTACGTTTAAAGTTGGAAACAATAACATTCTACTGACTAAATTAGTATTACAAAGTACAAGCAATGGCTTAACAGTCACAATCATAGAATGACCATACTGACAATGACAAGAGGGATGGTATGAATAATTATTAGCTAAACATAGCAATAAATAAATAAATAATAGGTACAAAATAGGTTAGCAATAGTAGGTTAATAACGTTAAGTAAATAAATATTGGCAAATTATTTTTTTTATTATTTTGTGTGTTTTATTTATTTCATTTTTTTCCATGTTTTTTTTACAAATTTATTTAGTGATAATACATTACAAAATAATAACAAATATCAAATAACTTATATCATTGATGTCGCTATTCCAAATTCCTGTAATATTCAAAAATCTGTTAATGAAAAAATTAGAAAATACACAGATTTAGGAAATGAGATTAAAAGAATTTGGCATTCTCAGACTATAAAAATATTACCATTCGTTATTTCGGCTACTGGCATTATACCTAGCTCTCTCATTCAAAATTTAGGCGTATTAGATCTCTCAAAAAATGTACATATAAAAATTCAAAAATCAGTCATTTTAAATACATGTAGGATTACGAAAGAATTTTTAAATATTTATGTTGAGGGATCAGTAGGATTTATAGGCCCTGTTAGGAGTTCTACCGAACCGAACCCTCTGATATGAAAATATCTGGAGTCGGTGAATTATTTTCCCATTTGATCTCTGGTGAGTTGACGTGTTGTTCTTGTATTCAATTCAATTCAATTCAATTCAATTTGTTTATTCCTTTAAAAACAATACAAAATTACATTTTATTTCGTTTTTAAGTACATTTGTAAAATGGTATTACATAATAGTTAGCGGTGTATAAACTATACCAGCATCAATAGAGCTTGCCTTTTAAAGGCAGCTTCACCGATGCTAAATATGTCGATATCCGAATTAATTCTGTTCAACAGCAAGACTGCTCTCCCCACCGACATGACCATTGGCAAGTTGGTCCTGCAGGCCGGGAGATAAAACAGTCTATGCTGTCGGTGACGGAGATAACCATCAGGAACATAGAGACTAATACTCTCCATGATAGTCGGATTTTCAAACCATCCACGAATCAGTTTGAAGAAGTGTGATACAATATGCACATCTCTTCTGACCCGTAGATGGTTCATACCGAGCATGCCCAAGAGAAAGTTAGTAGGATAGAGCCACGGGTAGTAGCCATACTTCCTCAGGTAGAGGAATCTCAGAAATTTCTTCTGTACTCTCTCCAACATAAGGGAATACTTCACCTGATGCGGGCTCCAAACCACCGACCCACTCTCAAGCCTACTCCTAACCAACGCAATGTATAGCACTTGGAGAACCCGGGTGTCTCTAAAATTCATCGCAGTGCGTAGGACGAAGCCCAGCATTTTCAGTGAAGCACTACACGTCATTTCGATATGAGTATGAAATGTCAGCCTACCATCAAACATGATGCCAAGATCTTTCATAGTGGAGACACGTTTTAAACTTCGGGCATTCATGGTATACCGGTAAAACCAAGTATGACGTGCCCGTGTGAAATAAAGAATGAAACATTTAGAAACATTGAATTCGATCCGATTCCGTTTACTCCAGTCAACAATTCTATTAATGTCCGATTGGAGTCGAATGCAGTCTTCTAAAGTTTTAATTTCCAAGAATAGTTTTAGGTCATCAGCAAAAAGAAGTGACCTGGAATGCAGAATATTTTCTGTAATATCGTTAATAAAAATCAGAAAGAGGAGCGGTCCTAAATTAGAGCCCTGTGGAACGCCTGACAGCACAAGGAATAATTTTGACAAGAATATTCCATGAGATACAAATTGCTTTCTTCCAGTAAAATAGCTTGCAAAGAATATGAGAAACCGTAAAGAAAAACCTATAGTTGACAATTTATTTAATAATATGTCATGGTTTACGGTATCAAATGCCTTCGAGAAATCATTATATGAGCAATCTACTTGGTAGCCCTTATCTAAAGATTTGGAAATATAATCTGTGAGTACCAGTAGGTTAGTATCTGTTGATCGACCTTTTCTAAACCCATGCTGTTCCGATATTAAGAAAGGCTCTACTTGAAACAGCACATGTTTATGAATTATCGATTCGAATAACTTAGCCGGGGCGGAATTTTTATTTTACTTATATAATGCATTTGCATAATGTTGATTAACTAGATGATCATTTGTGGAAAAGTGTGTAGAAGGGTTTAGTTTTTCCTATGGGAAAGATTTAACCCTTACATAATATAGGACGAATTAAAAAAAAAATTATGATATATTATTCCCAGTGAAAAATAAAACTAATTTCTGGAAAGACAACATTAATTAACATTAAATTAAATTACTGTAATTTTTTTAAATATGTTTCTAAAACTATTAGCACACACGAAGATGTGAGCTTACTTAAGATTAATAAATAAATTAACAAAATCAAAGATACTTATTTCTACATAAGAAAACTTATAAAAGGGAATTCAATGAACAGTGAATATAGATTTTAAAACAGACTAGACAGACTTAACACAGTTAAATAGAAAATATTTCATAAATACATTAAAATAAATAAACACAGAAGTTCTTTTTGAGTTCCAAAGAAATAATGTGTCAGTCGTTATAAATAGCTTTAGAGCTCTTGCCAACGTTATTTTGCTCGTTGCTGGAAGTTTTAGGTTACTAGGTAATGCCTTGTATTGCTTGTATGCGATGTATTGTAAGGAATTAATTCCAAATTTTAGTCGTGTATTTGACGATAAGTGTATTTGATTTTATGATCGTGTTTTGTGCTGGTGCAGGATTTTTGATTAATTATAGAATTGCAGCTGTGATGTAATGTTATAATTGAATTATAATTATAATTGAATGGGTTAAATTCGTGACTTGGGTGTAATATTACATGAAAACTTGTCACTCATTGCACACATCAACTATATAACTAAAACTAACTAACCATCACGCCGTTTCCCCGCAGGGGTAGGCAGAGAGGACGGACCGCCAAACAACTCGGTCTTGACACACACTTCTTGCCTCATTCACATTCACACATCGTCTCATACATACTCTTCTATTGTTCTGACTCTTGACATGGCCCGACTCAAGTATCTGATTCACTTGATCGTGCCATGTCTTCCTCGGGCGTCCCCGACTTCTGCTACCATTCACATTTGCATCGTATATTCTCCTTACACTCCTTTCTTCGCTCATTTGCTCTACATGCCCAAACCATCTAAGCGTCCCTTTATTGATCTTACTCATTACGCTTACATTAGCATTGCACTCTTTGCGGAACTCCACATTCCTCACACGATCATACATGGTTTTACCACACATACGCCTCAGGGATCTCATTTCAACAGCATTCAATCTACTTTCATCCTTTCTTTGCCAGTTCCATGCCTCACTTCCATACATTAGGATAGGTACCAGCACTCCATTGTGGACTGCTAACTTCGCTTCTTTGGACAATCTTTTGTTAGCGCCAACAGCGTTCAGTCCTCCATTAATGGAGTTACCAGCATTTCCCCTTGTTTCAATATCTCTGTCAGCCTTCCCATCTCTCTAGAACATACTTCCTAAATACACAAACTCATCCACCTGCTCCAAGTATTAAAACTAATAAGGCTTTAAAGATGCTTGGCTTCCTTTGTAGAACTTTAACTGATTTTAAGTCCATAGATTGTATGCGAACCCTCTAGTTATTCATTAGTCAGAAGTCAATTGGAGTATAATTCACCTATTTGGTCCCCTTTATATAAAGTTCACTCCAATAATATAAAAAGAGTTCAGCACAAATTTCTAAGTACGTAAATTTTATGCTCAGAATTACTATTGATTAATTAATTAATTAATTATGTTAGTTTGATGAATCAATTGCATCTAATAACACTGTCTGACAGGAGAATTATTTCAAAACTGGTTGTGTTACACAGAGTCATTAACAACTTAATTGATAGTCCTGCCACTGTTGCCACTATTAAACTCCATGTGCCGACTCAAGACAAAATATAACATTCTTCTGCAATACATACACGACCAACTATCAGACACACTCACTGACCAATAAGATGCATGATCTGGGCAACAAGTATGGGGGTGCCATTGATATATTTATTGACTCCATTTATAGAATTAAGGCGATGCACTACTTCGTGTAATATTTTAAATTGAGCCGCTATCAATAACAACCCTTAAGTAAATGGCGATAAGGTTTAAATTCCCGCTTAACACCATCCGCCTGTTTTGATTTATGCAAGAAAAAAACATGGCCAAAAAATGCCTTTTATTTTATTTTGTGGATGTTCAGGCATAAATATTTAATTTTTTTTCGATCATTTTATAAATAACTTAATTTGCCACATTATACAATAAAATTATAACCGAAAATGGGTTCGTAAGTAGGAGATTAGAGTAGCGTTGGTAAATTAGTTTAAATGATTTGTCTTATATCTACATATACTACTGTTATTAAAATTTTTGATTACACTTGTAATCACAATTTTACAACTGTGTATTTTGTACCTAATTTACGATGGATTACATATATTTACTGCCAGTATCTCCTTTATAATACAGATATTCTCCTATGTACACTGCATCATGTATCACTTTTATGTTAAAAGCCTTTTTAGGCGTGTATATAAATAAATAAATTATGATAGGTTAGGTTAGCTTGATTGGTTGCTTTTTCAGCTATTGCTCCGGAACTAACCTAACCTAACGAATACAGGCTTTTACAAACATTTGATATACATAATATCTTAGTAGAACTGTAATCATGAAATAAAATTTGCTATTATTTATATAGAAACTCAATGCAGAAGAATGGTTTTATGCTTACCTTAATCATTAACATAAGTTTGTTATTATAGCCTTCTTGAAACTACATTCCATGAAGTTGAGCACATCTACTATTTCTGCGAAAGTATTGCCAACTGCATGCAATCTAGGTACAAGTGAGTATCTAAATGACTCAATCCTGATGTTGTTGTTTCAGCTAAAAATGATTTTCGATCGAGTAGTTCTAGTTGGTATGATGAAGGTGATTAGATTCAATAAATCAGGGCTGTCTATAATTATATTAATAATTTTTAAAATACAATTCTTCAATCAGGGAGTTAATAATTAATATATATTTGAAATTTATGCTGAATTTTTTCAATGGAATCGGAGTGGATGCATATTATTAAGATACTTACTGACTTCCCGGTTTTTCCATAAAGTTAATGTTTCCCTTTGCCACCCGGTGCTACATAAATTTCCCGCCCTACATCGCCCACCCCACAGAATAGATTGTCACTAGAAATGTGATATATTCCGACTTGAAACAAGATATCAACTCACAGAAGTCAATACAATATTGACAAAGTACCTCATCTATGATCAGTTAGCGATATTTGCGAGCACGGTCGTCAGAAAATGATTTCGACAGTCGGTAGACAAAAGCCGCTACTTTTATCGCGGCCTCCAAGTTGTCAGATAAGATGTCAATATCCACAACGTTTTGGATAATATCAAAACAACTGGATTATTAATGAATGGAGGTGAACTAACTAAGCTCTTAGAACTGAAAGAAAGAAATCGTATAAACAATTCATAGACTTAATAATTGATCTAATTTAATTTCAACATTGTCAATTTAGTATTTTTAACTTTTATTAGCCGTCTGACATTTAGGAATGTCAATTCATAGATATTTTTAAAATTTCAATAATATTCATTTGTATTAAAATGTTATATTTCGTCTTTGTTAGAAGTAAACTTTAATACAACTCTCCCGTCTGGAACCCACATTACAATATTCATGTATAAGCTATTAAAATAATGCAAAATTAATTCTTAAGTTTTAAAATGGGTATTCCAGCAACTTTGTTGAACTTCCACGCTATTCTAGATGAAACGAATATGCTTAAATTGTCTGACAGAAGTATTTTCACTGACTCAGTATTTATATGGTCAGTTAGCGATATTTGCGAGCACTGCCGTCAAAAAATGATTTCGATAGTCGGTAGACAATAGCCGCTGCTTTTAGCACGACCTCCAAGGTGTCGAATAAGCTGTCAATTTGCACGACTTTAAGGATTATTTCGTGTTATGCCAAATAACTGGCTTATTAATGAATGGGGGTGAACTAACTAAGTTCTTGGAACAGAAAGAAATCTTATACATGCATGTACTTAATCAATTCACCTAACACGCACACATCAACAAAAGCTATGGGAAATGACCTCGTGAACTAGTTCCGACTACTCCCTTTTTAGTGTCTTAAAGTATTGCGGTTTGCCAATTAAAATTAAAGTTAATATTTCAATCCTCTATAGTCAATTTATTAGTATTTTTTTTCATAGCCGTCTGACGTTTAGGACTGTCAATGCATAAAGAGGCGCGCCAGTGTCGCAGTATTGCATTATCAATATCGGTCTGGCTATCAACAGCGCGACAGTGCTCGAGAAATTTGTATAAAATCGTCGGTAGTTACGCCTAACGATACGATATTGCAAAGTTATCATTTTCACTGGGCTCTAGACAAGCCAATGAATTCGATCATTAGAATGATTCAATCAGCAGAAGTAATCAAGAAAAATGAGGAAACTGCGGGTACACGGACACGCCCACAACACATTCTATCCGTTTATCCATTCAGTGGGCCACACTGTAACACATATCACGTACAGAGTAACGGCGGGGCCACGAAAACAATTTTCTTTCCCTTGGCGACAACATTACAACATATTTCTCTCATTGCATATATGTACCTTTATATCGGAGCGAATTGCCAGTGGCGGTCCGTACTTTTACAACTAAAAAACTTTTTTATCTATTCAATTAAATGTGCTTTAAAACTTATTTTTTTTTACTGAGGATTGAACCTTCTTATCCAGAAACTGGAGTCGACAACTCTACCATCCACGCTAAATGACCATCGGGTAGGACTGACCCTTCGTATATTAACCGCTATAATGTCATCCGATTTCAAAGAAATGAAAAAATGCTTTGTTATCGACAGCAAGTCTATCTGTCAAGTTTCAGCTCGACCGGATATCGGGAAGTGGGTCAATTTCCGCATCCAATATTTGCATTCATTGATCACGCATATACACGTGCACATATATATGCATTACTATGAAATTGGATTTCATTACAGCAGTTAATATACTAAATAATGGCTGACTTACGTAGAGTTTTCGGCTCCAGTTCCTGGATAGGAAAGGTTCAATTCTCAGGCAAAATTATTATATATACTAAAAAACAAAAAAAGACTAAATTACCAAAAAAATATTTAAATAAATAAATAAAAACGTGCATAGTAGACATATCATACACAACCGTGCCAATAATTACATAAATATTGCCTATTTTCAATACTTTTCTTCTTATTATATAAAAATTCAGCCTGTGAATGTTTGCGCTGGCAAAACTCGAAAATAGCAAACATCAAACCAGCAGTAAGGGAAGAAATGACCTTTTCGTTCCAAAAAGCAACAGAGCGGCTTATCAAAAAATATTCTCATATCTCGGTCCTAAAATATATTATAAAATCCTCTCTCAGCTGAAACTGTGTGAATTGTCATCCTTCGGTCCAAGAGTGACAAAATGGTTGTTGGATCTAGGCAGGACTGATTCCGAAATGATACTAAAAATGTAATTTGAAATCACGAACGCCTCTATGTATCTTTTTTATGTATCTTTTTATGTATTTTCGTTTTAACACACTTATTTTAATTTATTGTCTTAAATCCTGTATTCGTCTAGGATAACTTTAAACTTGTAAATTTGACTGTCCTGAAACGGGAATCCTTCCTAGTTGGACAGTCAAAATCATAAAATGTAATCAATATTATATTATAAAAAAAAAAAAAAAAATATCGCTGAATTTTTCATAGTTTGTTCTTATTAGTGCCAGGAGTGTTTTAGAGAGTGGTTTGGTAAAAGAATTCGGGTACGCCCGAGGAATACTTCACCGAAATGAGGTACAGAGTCGAGTTAATGTGGATGTAATGTAATTTTTTAACAGTAACAGTGTGATATGCTGTAGTGAATGGATAAAGAGATCGGAAACTAAAAAATATACTCTCAGTATCCTTCTGGTGTATGACCAATATTCAGAATTGAAACGTGGCTTGAAATAGCTATAAATGTGTTTGGTGACCAGAACTGAATATCCAGGTACTTCCACACTTTCCTCTTCCCAATCTCCTTCCCCTCCTACTATCTCCACCCTCACAACATACCTCAAATAGGGATGCCATAGTCTCACTGGCTCTAGACGTTAAAAAGCAGTTGGTACTCTTGTGCAGTTTCATATAAAAAAAAAATCATAAATGTTATCTTATTATGCAGAAAAACACCACTACTGGCGTCTTGAAGTTTGTCAGTTTTTGAGAATTATACTTTTTTTTAAATACACCAAAAACGTTCAACAACCTTTATCATACAAATAGTCGATTTACCTATAAACAATTAGAAAAGACATTATTATTCATTAGTAAAAACGTCGCTCTGGCGAAACCGAGTTGTAACAATCATATTATGCCTTATTTATACGTATCAAAAAAACTAAACGCAAAAAACAACATCAAGAGGAAGCTACAAGCCAAAAATGTATATATTCATGGTAAACCTTATATTGTAGGTAATTTGCATTAAAATCGCTTGACAAACGGAGTTCGATTTCAAGCAAAACACTGTTTTTATTTATTTTGTAAATAATTTTATAAGAAAGCAAAAAAGTTATTCAAATGAAACTGTCACAGATAATCTTAGCTTTAATACTGTATTTTTTTAAGTTGTTTCCTTTACGCGTTCATACAATTCTATTCAAAAAAATATTTTTTTTAGTAGTTTACATTTATATTTTTTATTGAGTAATTTATTTTTTTATTTGTATTTTACTCAAGCGAAGCGATGGTAAAACCTTCAATTTATCTAAAGCGTATTTTTTGACATTCATAATGTACACCAATTCGTTATAAAGATTAATCTGAGTAGTGATTTAGCATTAAGCTTCGCCTTAAGAGGATTAACGTTTTCAACACTTGCTCTCCATCTTCTTCCTCTTCCATAGTTCATACGTAATAGTCTCCTTGGCTCCAGACGGTAGGGAACAGTTGTGACTCAACTAACAAATAATAACCAAAATCTGCAATCCGCACGGCACTGTAAACTTTATATGAACTCCGCAAGGACTGTGACGGCACTTCGGGTGATATATGAACTTAATAACACTGCATTTACTGTGGGAATAGCCCGAGCCGCCGCTGTGGGTGCCCATAGAGGATAGAAGGCACTTTTACGATGCCACTGGCCCTAATATCGTAAGCACGGAGACGTTGCATTTTATGGGTTTTATGACTAAAGTGATGTGTAAATAGCCTCATTGCAATTTATACAAAAATTATTACACTTGTTTGTAATAATTTAAAGAGTGTTTATGGGAATGTTCAGCGTGTGTCACAACAACCAATTTAGACGGAAAATTGAAAAATCTTTATCAAAATTAAAAAACGTTTGTTTAAAGCAAAACAAAAACAAATTAAATGTTATTTTATTTATTCATTTTCAGGAAATCGACAGTTTTCATTTAATCAGTTTGTACATAAGTATATATAGTAAAATAAAACCAATTATGTTTTTCCTCCTTGTGACTTTAACTGAAGCAGCATAATATGGAATAAGTTATTTAAATTTGTGAGAAAGGAATATGAATTAAAAAATTTATACAATACAAAAAAAATTAAAAAACAATACATTTCTGGTCATGGAGAGATGTTGTAGGTATAAATCAAATCATAATAGAGATATAAACAATAGAGACATAAAAATTATGCATAAGCCATCAGAAAAATATTCTTTTATGGACCTCTTGTATTTGGTAAGTTGGCAATTGAAAATATCAACCTTTGATAATACGCTATTGTAATTATTGCATAGTCTGTTCAGGCAAGAATTCTGCATAGAGTTCGTTTTGCTTTGATCAACCCTGAACAGGACACAAGAGCGTGTTGAACGCGCAGGTACATTGAATGGAATCTTGTTTAGCAACTCTGGGCTTTATACAGGAATAGCGCATCCTTATGATGCCTCCGTACACTCAGTAAATCAATTTTAGAGTATGAAGCTGCCTCTGCATAATTATTAAATCTTACAAATGACTTGTAACAAAGATATTTCAGTAATTTGTTTAAATTATGTAAATAATTGAATTATTTCGTCTCGCGAGAATACATTTCTTTTGAATTATGCATTATCTTACTGCACTTATATTAATAACTGCATCACTTGCAATATGTTTTTATGTACACATTAATTGTTCTTTAATTTATTGCTATTATTATCCTGTTTACACTATACGCTTGTAATTCGATTATCACTGTATTTTAAAAGCCATTTTATGGCGTTTGAATAAATAAATAAAATAAAATAAGATTTTCACTTATTTAACCCTTAGGATACGACCAACTCCAATACCAGTTCAGTAAAATCATGGCTACCTACATGTGCAGTGTATAGCGCTACATTTTAGAAGTTTTGAACGCATTTCAATATTGTCCATGAAAATTCCTCAGTAAAACGTTGACATTGTCAATTATTTCAAATATAATTTTCAATATTATATTTGGCTTTTGTCTTCTAAGCATTAACTAGTAACAACTAAAATAAATACATATTTTAATTACATTACACATAAATAAATACGTTACATAACAGTATTATTCACTCTCAGTGTTTTGCTGATTGAGTTTAAAAGTGAACAATCTATTTTTTTATATGTACCTGCCCTTTTTTTCATTTTTAATGCTGTTGTTTTATTGGAAGGCAATTATATATTATGTTGCCTCCTCGTAACCAATGTATTGCTTGCCATATTGAGTATGTATGGTGTTTAAGAGGAAGCTACAAGCCAAAAATGTGTACATTCTTGTAGGTAATAGGCAATAAAATCGCTTGACAAGCTGAGTCTAGAAACGTTCGATTTCAAGCACAAATCTGGTTCTTATTTATTTTGTAAATAATTTTATAAGAAAGCACAAAAGTTAGTCAAATGAAACTGTTACAGATAATCTTAGCTATAATACTATATATTTTTTAAGTTGTTTCCTATACGCGTTCATACATTTCTATTGAAAAAAAATATTTTTTTAGTAGTTTACATTTATATTTTTTATTGAGTAATTTATTTATTTATTTGTGTTCTACTCAAGCGAAACGATAGGAAAACCTTCAATGTATCTAAAGCATATTTATATTATACTGTATTCATAATGTACACCAAATTCGTTATTAAGATCAATAAAAATAGTGATTTAGCATTAAGCTTCGCCTTAAATGTATGTTATCATGTTGTTGTGTAAAGTGTGTGTGTACTTGAAGTTTTAATTCTGTATTTTTAGTCCTGTATTTGTATGTATGAGTTTCTTATTTATTTTGTATATAAGGAGACATGTATTACATTCATAAAATTTTCTTAATGTTAACAGTTTTGTTTCGATATATAATATTTTTGTGGGTGTTATAGGTTTAAAGTGAAATAGCTTTTTGATTACTTTGTTTTGTGTTACCTGTAGTTCATTTATGTATATTTCACATGCATTCCCCCAAATTTTAATCAAGTAATTTAATTGTCAATGTACAAGTCTATAATAAAGACCATTTTTTAATTTTATTTTGTAACAGTTATGATTACTGGCTGTTATTAAAAAAATAATGTAAATATTTAAACTAAAATAGCCTCATCAGGTTGTTATAAGGCTAATTTCTATGGTTTTTTGAACAAACAGCTACATATTATCCGTTGACAATTTTATCGATTTCAGAACGGCATTATTGTCTCATAGAAACCGTTGTGTCTTCCTTACCGTCATATGTAGTTAGAAATATGAACTTAACGTTGTTAGAAAGAAAACAATACAATACTTTACATTCAAATATAGATGTTAACCATAGAATAATTCAAATGTACTCTATAAAACCAAAGGTTCCAACCGCAATTTGAGAAAATTTTGTGAATTTTTTTATTTATTATTTTAATATGAAATTTACAAAAAAGGGTGGCGATCACAGACATAGGAATTAATAGACGAGAAGATAATGGCGAGGGGTAAAATCAACTGTTGAAGAACGAAGGGGGTGAAGCTGACTGTGATTCGTCAATAAATCAATCTGACAGTAAATAGGCATCTCGCATTATAATATCACCATTTACTTCTTAAAAGTAAAATCTGCTTTTGAATGAATAGACATTTTTACATGGGAGCGCAAATTACTCGCCACGTTATGAACAAATTTGCGAAGTCCAAATTTGGCAAAAAAATTCGGTTCTATTTTCAGAGTCGAATATTTCGTTTAAGTATTTAGTTAAGACACTTTTATAAATGTTCATAATTTACTTCCCAGCAACCAACCAGCTTTGTGTTTGGCGTCCAGACATGTTTCTACAACTGATCCATATTATACGATGTGAATATGCTTAAAATAAAGTAAAATAATGTTTATATATGGAATGTAATACGACAATTGGGTTTATTCTCTTTTTCACATCTATTTTTACAAGTTTTCATAGCACAAGTCAACATTTTGCCGTGTTATTTCGTAAAATGAACCGATGATGCCTCGACCATAGTTCGCACAAGAATGATGACGTCACGTTTTCAAATTTCACTTGAGGCCATACGCGAGCACAGCCGGCTCCAATGGAACCGGTATGGGGAGTGGGGATAATACGCTTTTAATCACTTGGGGCAGGTCTACTAATATTCATATGTCTATGGTGGCGATAATGTTAATAATACATTTTCATATCACTAATTTTAGTTCAGTTTTTAGATGAAAAAACGTACAGGGATCTCTTTTAACCCTTCAGGCCTCGGACGGACATTACTAGCCACAAACATCATATTCCAATAAAGCCTGTGAAGGACAGATCTGACCGGGGCGTCAATACATTATTAATGTATTTTTATCTTTTTTTCTATAATGCGTAGAAATGTGATTTGTCCGTCATTGGAAAGATAAATAATTATTGTTCACAGTTTTTATCAAATATTTATACATTATTACATGGAAAAAAAATTTAATAATTTCAAAGTGCGTTATTACGAATTTCTTAATTGACAGTTGAAAGTTTTATTGTATAAACGGCATAAAAGTGAAGTGACAGTTTTATTACTAATTACTTACACAAAAGGAATATGTTTTATAAATATCGTAATCTTTCAAAATTATGTAAGTTTTGTGTCAAATCTGCTGGTAAATTTTTTGTTAACTTTTTAATGTTTGATATTAAAAGTGTATGTTTTAGAAACATCGATGTTTTTTCAAATGTAAGTATTTCAAAGATAATTTTATTTAGTTTCTAAAATAGTATTTCTTTTGTATGTAGCACATTTTAGATATCACGGGAGCTTTCCGAAATTCCAAAAAAATTCACCATTTCGTTGGGACTACAAAACTTAAAGGGTTTAAATTTTTGATGTTTGATTTCAAAAATTTAATATTTCAAAAATTATTTGTTTAATTCTAATAAAACAATGAGAAAGCTTATTCCATCACCTTTCAAAAGCAGTTAGTTTCAGGCTGTCAGACAGCGTCTTTAAGAAATGTAACGGTCAATATGCCAGAGGCCTGAAGTGTTAAAAGTTTCAACGTCAGAAAAGTTTGTTTTCAGCGATTAGTCCGACGTAATTTCATAAAAGTAAACATATTCCAAAAATACAAATACTATTTAAAATTAGTACCCTCGCATAAAAAATAATTGACCGCTGTCGATGACATCAGTGAGCATAGATATACTACTCACATAGACAGTAGTATAGTTTTAAAGAGAAAATTAAACACGTTCTTCTAATAAAATCCTTGACAATACGTGTAATATTGCTAATATCTAGGCTTACGACCTACATACAGATTTAGTTCTAGGCCTTGCTATTGACATTCCGACCAAGCCGAGCTTAAAATCGACTGATATACCGGGCCATAATATCTAATTATGTCATCTAACCTAATATCCCTCATTATTAAAATCTCACATCTGAAGCACCTACTTAAACTTGCTACATGACGACGTAGGACGAAATTACACACGAAGAGAATTACACCTACTAAAATAATTGTACACCAACAGAATTACACGTTCTACAATAATAACACACGAATACAATTACATCTCTTAGAATAATTGCAAATTAAGAGATCAACACCTTCAAGAATTATTACACAAGAAGAGTATTACACCCTCGAGAATAATTACACGTGAAGAGTATTACTCCTTCTAGAATAATTGCACACGGGTAAAAATACACGTACCAGAATAATTATACATGAAGAGAATTATACCTTCTAGAATAATTACACACGAAGAGAATCACGCCTACTATAATAATTACAAACGAAGACAATTACTACTTTTAGAATAGTTGCATACGGGTAATAATACACATACCAGAATAATTACACACGAAGAGAATTACACCTTCTAGAATAATTATATACGAAAAATTACACTTATCAGAATAATTGCACATGAAGAGAATTATACATTCTAGAATAATTACACACAAAGAGAATTACACCTACTAGAAAAATTACAAACGAAGAGAATTACTCCTTCTAGAATAATTGCACCGGTAAAAATACACATACCAGAATAGTTTCACACGGAGAGAATTACACCTTCTTGAATAATTACACACAGCATTACACCCACTAGAATCCAAAAAATCGACCAAATGATACACCAGTCTTAAACCAGGGCGATACTGAGAGTATCTTCCACTCTGGAACGTTCCGCAAATATACCTTATTATTTTTAATGAATAAATTTTGAAATAACACAAATCAATCAAATTAACTTTACTTGCGCACTCCGAGATCTGAACCCGCGTCCTCCGGCTTGCTTACCCTTCGGCCACGAAGGCCGTAAGAAATGTTAATTTCATCAATGTGTTATTCCGTCCGTGTGTAATTTCATCCCGTCACCATTTAAACTCATAACGATAATAATAATTTCTTCCTTAAGTATTGCTCTTAATGGGCGACAGGGAACCCAAAAGACAGGATTATATGAACCACAGAATTTTTCAATATGCTCATTGGCCCATATTCACTAACTGCGGCAAAGTTTCGCATTAATTAACCAAATGCTGGGTGATTACAAATTACTATGCGCATTTAAAGGAAATGTTACTTGGGTATAATAATAGCAAAAGTATGATAATACATATGAGGCGATGTATGATTGTGAATAAAGCGAGGAGAGTGTTTAAACCGCAGTAAGCATTTCATATGTAAAATGTATGTAAAACAAATATAAATCATGTTCAATCAGTTCAAAATTCACTAGTTAAATTATTAGATCATAAAAGTTTATACGAACAAAGGCATAATGTTCCATACTTTTATCAGAATCTTAAAATATTCTCAGTAAGATCAATTCTGTGGTATAAAATTATATTTCAGCATATATATATTTTTATTTTTTTATTTATTAACATTTAAACCTGCTAAACTACTTATGTATATGAATAGCCCTATATACATAAATAGACAGGACCACACTTACAATACTCGTTTTACGTTAAATTAAGGACTAATTGTACCTAAGCATTTAAACAAATATGGACAAAGAACACTGGACTACATGATACCTAGTTGCTTAAATATATTACCTGCTGAAATAAAAAAATGTACAAATGTAAAAACAAATATTATGTTGAAAAATTGGCTCGCTGAAACAAATAGTTTGTATTAGAGTCTAATACAAACTATTGGTAGATACCATCACTGTTGTGTATATGTTTTTATATTTTTAAAATAAATTGTTATTTTTTATTGTTATCACTGTTGTCATTAAGTAAAATGAGTTTTATATTTTTTTAATATTTTTTATGTGAAAATTTGCCGTCGAAAAACTACTGAAAAGTAGTTTATTGGAATTTTTCTGTATTTTATTTTATTATTTACTGTGATATATATTTTTGTCTTGCTTTCTTTAAATAAAAAAATTAGTGTCCATTTTCAGGAATGTTCGAGTAGTTAAGGTGAATCTTAATGGTAAATCACTATTTTGATTAATCTTTATAACGAATTGGTGTACATTATGAATACAAAAAAATATGCTTTAGATAAATTGAAGTTTTTGCTATCGTTTCGCTTGAGTAGAATAAAAATAAAATTAATAAATTACCTAATGAAAAATATAAATGTAAACTACAAAAAAAAATACTTTTTCAATAGAAATGTATGAACGCGTAAAGGAAACAACTTTTTAAAAAATACAGTGTTATAGCTAAGATTATCTGTGACAGTTTCACTTGATTAACTTTTTTGCTTACTTATAAAATTATTACAAAATAAATAAAAACCAGTTTGTGCTTGAAATCTAACGTTTGTAGACTCCGTTTGTCAAGCGATTTTAATGCCTATTACCTCCCAAAAATATACACATTTTTGGCTTGTAGCTTCCTCTTAATTAATTATCATTCACTCGACTCCGTACATTATCAAGGCAGATGTGTAATGCACACTGTAATGCTGTCCGAAACATTGTCTGCAGAAGGAGTTACCCAATACCCCAAAAAAATGACTGTTATAATGGCCGTGAAAAATCTCAAAACATTCACTACTAACCATATAATCTCTGTAATTATTTATTTATCATCTTCTGTTATATATATAAAAAAATATGTTTTTTTGTTTTTCCCCTATAGACTCAAAACAACTGGACCGATTTCGATGAAAATTTCAAAATTTGTTCTTATTAGTGTCAGGAGTGTTTAGAGAATAGTTTAAATGGTAGAAGTAGTCGGGAACGCCCGAGGGAGACTTCACACATTATCTCTGCACAGAAATGAGATACAGATTCGATTTAATATAGTTTTTTTAACGGTCACATTGTGGTAAACAGCAGTAAATGACAAATGAATACATGGCATGATCAAGTTAAACAAAACATACCAAAATTAAACTTTTTCCCTTACTTTGAATAATATTATTTTCACCTAAAAAATGGACTCTGTTCTCAGATACACTAGAATTCATCATTTCAAAACTTTGCTCCAAATCATTTATAAACCCGAGCAACGCCGGGTACACATCAGCAGATTTATTAAAAAAATATACATTTATTGACTATCGTTGTTTAGGTATTAATCCTCAAACAAATATTTTATAAGCAGAATTCTTGCCTGAACATACTCTGCAATATAATTACAATAGGGTATTATCCAACGTTGATATTTTCAGTTGCGAACTTACCAAATACAAGAGGTCCATAAAAAAATATTTCTCTGATGGTTTGTGAATAATGTTATGTCTCTATTATGATTTGATTTATATCTAAAACCTCTCTCCATGGCTATAAATGTTTTGTTTTGTAAATTGTTCATTTTATATAATCTTTTGTTTTGTATAAATTTTTGAATTCATATTCCTCTTTATTATGCTGTATCAGTAGAGGTAAAGTCTCAAGGAGGAAATCCATAATTGGTTTTCTTTTGGCCACATAATACTTACGTACAAACTGAAATAAATGTAAACTGTCAATTTCCCGATAATTAATAAATAAATAAATAATCAATACTTTACAAACTTTTCACTTTTTATCTCCGTTTGAACCCGCAGTGAGATAGGCCACGAGCCGCTACCGCCTATAACCATTCTGTGTGTTAAGCCGTCCTCATTGGTAACGTCCGTATAAGTTAGCCTTAATATTAGACAGGATAAGTCCCCCTAACTTACCTGTCTCAGTGTCTAGGCTAATTTCACCTCCAAATTATACGCCCAACTAAACCTTGGATAAGCCATCTTTTGGCTTAGGTAATCCAAACTTCGTAATACGGGCATATTATATTCGATATTTACCACTGCACAAAAACATCCTAGAAGTGTGATATGATATGAGATTTTCAGGGCAAAAATCACTATCAGAATTAAAGTTTTATTTTTTTAACTCTTCATTCTAATTTGTTCGGTTTTGGGAAAAAACAGGTATTTAGAATCAATTTGTTAGCTTTTCAAAACAGTTCATATTATGTTCTCGTAGAAATTGTTGCGTCGCCCTTACCGTCATAGTTAGAAATATGAACTAATCGGTGTTAGAAGGAGAAAACACCAAACTTTATATTCAAATATAGAATTCAACCACAGAAAAGACCAAATATTCCCATTGTTCGCTTTTCAAAACAGTTCATATTATGTTCTCGTAGAAATCGTTATGTCTCCCTTACCGTCATAGTTAGAAATATGAACTAAACGGTGTTAGAAGGAGAAAACACCAATCTTTATATTCAAATATAGAATTCAACCACAGAAAAGACCAAATATTCCCATTGTTCGCTTTTCAAAACAGTTCATACTATGTTCTCGTAGAAATCGTTTCGTCTCCCTTACCGTCATAGTTAGAAATATGAACTAAACGGTGTTAGAAGGAGAAAACACCAAGATTTATATTCAAATATAGAATTTAACCACAGAAAAAACCAAAGGTTCCCATAGTATTTTGAGAAAAAAATTGTGTCAAAAAAGTGGCAGCAGTATTTACAACAGTAGTCTAATAAAATATATAATTTTATATCAGTTTTTAGACGAAAGATGAGCCACTTTTAAAGTTTCATTTCAAAATTTTAATATTTAAAAAATTATGTCTATTTCTAAAACCAAAATTTAAAGCATAAGAAATGCCAGTCAATATGCCACAAGCCTGAAGAGTTAAATATGCATTTATCTATGATAATAATAATAATAACAATTATAAATGTTTCATTATCTTCCAATTTGTAACAAATAAAGATAATCCCATGCATTTTAGTAGTATGGGTAATATGAATTAATTTTTAATATATTTTGTATTGTTTTTTTTTTAATAATTAAAAACTTGTACCATGGTTAAAGTCTTTTAATTTTGGGGTATTATGCCGTGTTTCTCTTCCTCCTTCTTTAGCCAACGTTTCTTAACTTAATTTTATTAATTATCTTAATTTTTTATGTATAATTGCAAGATTCTACTCGAACTAAATAGTGTCTTTGATAAATATATCCATTTTTTAATTTCATGTGCGACATCTATTGAATTTTCTACTAGTCTAGGACGAAGCTTTTATTTTTGAACCTCAAATTGTACATAATCATTGACACACTATACCTACAAACGACTTTCAAACGAAACACGTAAAACGGAAAAGGGTTTGAACCCAGGATCTCAGCCTTGCCTCTCATGATTGCATATTCAACGCCTTCAATGATTAAATAATTCATTTAATATTTTCTTCAATAGCATAAAAACGAGACAATATCCTAAAATAATGCCAGAATCTTAACGACGTAAGTGAAGCAGCCGTGCACAAAAATATGCGACGAGCGGCCCTGGTGTATTGGACAGACCTACGGTTGGTTATGCCCTATCAAATCTCTAAAATAAAGTGGAAATCTTAACGACATAAGTGATGAAATCGTGTAAAAACAATATTAGGCGCGCGGCTCGGTGTAATGGAAGGACCTACGGTCGACTTTGCCCTAGCAGACCTGGAAAATCAAAAATTATTTCTGATTAACGTAGTACTAAAATTTAAGATATTTCTAAAAGAATCACTCGGGAAGTTACCAATTCATCTTCTAGAAAAATAAAATCTGGTGCTTACTGCTAATATTATAGTTGAAAAACGTTTTGTAAAATTTTCAAAACATTTTTAATCAAATATCTCTGATGTTTATTTTTTTTTTTTAATTTTTATATATTCAATAATATTATTATTGGGTTTTATAAAAACAGTTTATACCCACAGTTTGATAATGCCTTCAGAAGGCGAAACAGCTGTCACGCGTAATAATAATTACACAGCAGAACTTGTTTAAAAATAAACTGTTTTTATAAACCCAATAATAATATTATTGAATATATAAAAAATAAAAAAATAAAATGGAGTTCTACAAATTAAACTTAATAACAATAAATATAATAAATCTCTGATGTTGCCTTAATAATAATGGATGATTTTCAGATTTCTTTCTGATTGGTATCGATCACAGTCCTATGAATTTTCTGTTCAGTGGATATTAGGCGTAATATCACCCTTAAATAATATTACATAATTAATTTAATCTACGATATAAATTTTGTACTCTAAAGCACTAAGTGATTGATAATGGAGTATTATGCAAAGTGCGCTAGTGTCTCCATTATATAGTAATAGATTAATGGATACTCTTAGTATTGCCCTGGTAAAATACCATTAACTAGTATCATGATATTGTTTAAAATTGTTATTTGCGTAACAAATGTTTATAAGCAATAATTAGTCGCCTGAAATATCCATACAAATTTAAAATATCTCCCGATTAAAAATAAATGCCGCCAACGGGAATTGAACCCGCACCTTCTGATGTCAGGTCAGGTGCTCTGGACCACTGAGCTACGTCAATCAACAATTACCGCTTATTATATTTTTTCACCTGTAAACAACCAACTTTAATCCCGTCGGCGGAATTTATTTTTACTCGGGAGATATTTTCAATTTGTATGGATATTTGTGGGGAGTAATTATTGCTTATAATTTTTTTGTTATCCTTTGTGCTATGCATAAAAATCCTTGTCTTATAAACATTAGTTTATCATTAAACAGGAGTAGGTAATAGTTATAAAAGGAAGAAAGTGTGTGGAGAGAAAAAAGTAAATTGAAATCAAGAATTATAATAAGCTCACGTATTGTAATTGACTGTTAATACATAGAAGTTTTGAAAAATTAAGTGAAAGTGTTTCCGAAATATGTCACGCCAAGAAATTTAATAAGTTAGTTTTGTATGTTAGAAAGGAATCATGAAAGATGTCTTTATGTAGTAATTTTTTGTAGTGGGTGTAAGTTGTGATTGCGCGAGTAATTACTGAGTTGTTTGCTGCATTGGTATTGTTGGCTTCAATATGAGGTTATGATATTGTTGTGAATTTTGAATGAGAGTGGGATTTTTATGTAGAGTTTTGTTTTTTTAACGCGAATACCGGACAAGAGTCCCAACTGCTCCCAATCACTTGAATCCAGTGAGACTATGGCATCCCCAATTGGGGTATGTTGTTAAGGAGATTTTAAGCCTAAATACCTCAAAAAATCCCTAGATTCTTCTTGAATCTTGAGATTTCCCGTTCTTGATCATTGGCAACTTCTACCGGTATTACAATGGAGCGTTATTGATTCCTTAAACACGTCGTCTATGGAACGATTTGCCGGCCTCTGTGTTTCTTCCCTCCTACAACATGGGTCCTTTCAAGACCCATGTTCGCTCCGTCCTCTCCTCCTGTGTGGAGTTAAGGATAAACAAAAAAATATATTGTTGAAGATTTCGTCATTGCTAGTTCCTACAGGGACATCTCTCTAACTAATAAATAGTTACTCTATTTTACTGTATGTTTGAGCGCTTAGTTCTTCTAAACTACGCAACGGATTTTGATATGGTTTTCAATAGCATTTAGAATTTTTTTTCCGAAAGTTTTATATATATAATATTTGCACATTATATTTATAGAAAGTACAGAAAAGAATTCACAACATCAAAACTTTACTCCAAATCATTCACAACCCCCTAGCAAAGCCGGGTAGATGTCAGCTAGTTCAGAATTATTTTCATTTTTACTTTTTGCTTTTTCAACGTGAAAACGATTCAAATACCCATCCCGAGCATAGACATGTTATAACTAGGTATTATGGCGTATCCGGGATTTGAACTGCAACCTAATTCCTACCCCCCTTGTGCCTAATGAAGTATTCAAATTATATCCGAAACCCAGACGTTATGTTTATGTCCTAATTCGATGGCATGCCGCCGACGTCGGCTGTCCACCTCCTGGTGCGGAGACAATATCGTCTATTTGTGTAATATTCTACGTTATTCACGCTGGAGCAACACTGGAATAAGGGAATAAGTCAAATTATCAAAATTTTATGATAACATCCTAAA